>CM040917.1:8102500-8825000 GCA_023029165.1 Gobiocypris rarus
AGATGTTTACATGTAGCTACAGAAATACTTTTTATTCAAAACTTTATGTACTGCTTAATTCAGCATCTGTATGTACAAGAATACCAATAAGGTCTATATTTTTTCAGTTTTATTATGATTAACATGACAACGTAATAAATAAATATTGATATATTTAATATTATACTTGTTATAAACTTGTTATAACTTTAATGTTATAAAAACTGATTTACTGAATAAGGTGAATAAATAAAACACCATATACCATAGTGCAAAACGAACATAAAATATGAAGAGGATATGCATGTATATTTCAATTAAAAGGAAGGATTTAAGTAATTGTAGATGTCCATAGCTCTATGGCTTGAAAGTCCATGTTTAACTTTAGTCACCAATTGTATAATACTGGTTCAAACTACTTGCATTAATGGATGTAACATTTTCCATGTAATGTGAGAATACTTCATATGAATAAAAAATGACTCCTGTCCAAGTAATTTTTCCCACATGAAAAAAAAACCATTAGTTCATTGTTTGACTTTTTATTGAAGAACAAGAAAGTCGCATACATAGAAATATACAGAGGCTATACGCACTGTTACAGTCATAGCAGCATCAGATGAAATAACACACATTCTATACTTTCATCTTGTCTTTTCTATTTCATGCATATTTAAGAATCTTAATATATTGCTTCAGTTTAATTTAGGGTATGTAAAATGGTCTCAAATCTTAAAGGGATAGTTCAAAAGAAGGTATTTTGAACAATATGGGTTACCCATATGGGCTCCATTGAAAAAATAAAAATACTGTGGAAGTCGATCGGGCCCAGTATCAGCGTGAAACTAATGTACAGGCTTGAATTCTAATGCCACTTTTTGCATTGCCCCTTCTAGCTGGTGCAGTTCATCTTCTCACTGGCTCAGAACAATCGTTTGTTAAATTTGAAACGCAAAAGGTAAGACCAAGAATTATGTGCCCTGCATCCAATAGAAGTACTGTTCAAAAGTCTGGGGTCTGGGGGGTGGTTTTATGAGAGCGAGAGAGAGAGAAATTAATACTTTTATTCAGCAAGGATGCAATTAACCTGAAAAAAATTATCAGGGTTTTTCAACAAAAATAGCATGTAATTAACACTGTTTTCAACAATGACACTATAATATAATCATACACAATAACAATGACTTCTGTAAGATCATGTGACAGTTAAGACTGGGATAAATGCTTTCAAACACTGTAATTATTTACTTTTATTATTTTATTTATATATATATATATATATATATATATATATATATATATATATATATATATACAGGTCCTTCTCAAAAAATTAGCATACTGTGATAAAAGTTAATTATTTTACATAATGTAATGATAAAATTAAACTTTCATATATTTTAGATTCATTGCACACCAACTGAAATATTTCAGGTCTTTTATTGTTTTAATACTGATGATTTTGGCACACAGCTCATGAAAACCCAAAATTCCTATCTTAAAAGATTAGCATATCATGAAAAGGTTCTCTAAACGAGCTATTAACCTAATCATCTGAATAAACTAATTAACTCTAAACACCTGCAAAAGATTCCTGAGGCTTTTAAAAACTCCCAGCCTGGTTCATTACTCAAAACCGTAATCATGGGTAAGACTGCCGACCTGACTGCTGTCCAGAAGGCCATCATTTTTTTCACCCTCAAGCGAGAGGGTAAGACACAGAAAGAAATTTCTGAACCAATAGGCTGTTCCCAGAGTGCTGTATCAAGGCACCTCAGTGGGAAGGAAAAAGTGTGGCAAAAAACGCTGCACAACGAGAAGAGGTGACTGGACCCTGAGGAAGATTGTGAAGAAAGGACTGATTCCAGACCTTGGGGGACCTGCGGAAGCAGTGGACTGAGTCTGGAGTAGAAACATCCAGAGCCAACATGCACAGGCGTGTGCAGAAAATGGGCTACAGGTGCCGCATTCCCCAGGTCAAGCCACTTTTGAACCAGAAACAGAGGCAGAAGCTCCTGACCTGGGCTACAGAGAAGTAGCACTGGACTGTCGCTCAAATTTTGCATGTCATTCAGAAATCAAGGTGCCAGAGTCTGGAGGAAGACTGGGGAGAAGGAAATGCCAAAATGCCTGAAGTCCAGTGTCAAGTACCCACAGTCAGTGATGGTCTGGGGTGGCTTGTCAGCTGCTGGTGTTGGTCCACTGTGTTTTATCAAGGGCAGGGTCAATGTAGCTAGCTATCAGGAGATTTTGGAGCACTTCATGCTTCCATCTGCTGAAAAGCTTTATGGAGATGAAGATTTTGTTTTTCAGCACGACCTGGCACCTGCTCACAGTGCCAAAACCACTGGTAAATGGTTTACTGACCATGGTATTACTGTGCTCAAATGGCCTGCCAACTCTCCTGACCTGAACCCCATAGAGAATCTGTGGGACATTGTGAAGAGAAAGTTGAGAGACGCAAGACCCAACCCTCTGGATGAGCTTAAGGCCGCTATCGAAGCATCCTGGGCCTCCATAACACCTCAGCAGTGCCACAGGCTGATTGCCTCCATGCCACGCCGCATTTCTGCAAAAGGATTCCCGACCAAGTATTGAGTGCATAACTGAACATAATTATTTGAAGGTTAACTTTTTTTGTATTAAAAACACTTTACTTTTATTGGTCGGATGAAATATGCTAATTTTTTGAGATAGGAATTTTGGTTTTTCATGAGCTGTATGCCAAAATCATCAGTATTAAAACAATTAAAGACCTGAAATATTTCAGTTGGTGTGCAATGAATCTAAAATATATGACATTTTAATTTTATCATTACATTATGGAAAATAATGAACTTTTATCACAATATGCACATTTTTTGAGAAGGACTTTACTTTGTTATTAATATGCACCTTATTTGCTGTCTTATAAACATGGACTATTTTGAAATGTGTCACCTGAATGTATTTTTGATTTTCTATCTTGTCTAATTGAAAATGTTTTATATAATTATTTTCTATTTTATGGATTGTTTTTGCCATGTAAATAACCTCGATAATAAGATTATGTTGAAAAAACAAACTTGCTGTCTGATTACAGGCCGCTTGCTCTGAACAGTAATGGAAAGAAGTCCAAATTCATCCACCAGTTCTTTGATGAACCCATGGACCACAGCAAAGTATGTGTAGAAGCATCCGGGAGTGATTAGATTCCATTCACTTTGTCTTCTCTCGCTCGAAGGAAATGTGCTGTTGTCAGTTATTTTTGTTACCGTAATGTTGGCATTCATTATCTTGCATTTTTCTCTCTTGATGAGATTTAAGGCAGGGTTCACTTTTTGTGAAAGTGTCCTGCCCCTGGATATGAACCTTAAATAGTGAGAGTCAATGTCAGTTAAATTCATGTTGGTGGGGGACCGATTTATTTATATAAATATGATATTCCCATTAATATTGAAACTCGAAGATCTGTTTGTCAGAGACTTATCCCGTGCCTTCTCTGTTAGTCCGCAGTGAATGGACTAAAGAACAATTCCGACATTTCTGATGACGTCATCATCTGTGACATCACAGACGAAGATCCAGAAATGACAGATGGTGTATCTGTACTGGTAGACCAAGGGTAAACATTTAGGGGTTGATTTAAATCTTTTAGTCTTTTGCAGGAGGCGAATTAGAAACGAGTGCTCTTTTCGATTTCCTACAGGGATGCTGAAACCGTGGAAGTAGAGAATGAAAGCAGCCCACCTATACAAAACGACAGCACAAACAGCACTGTAACAAATTCAACCACCCAGCAAGAAGCAGAACCCAAATGCAGTCCTGACGTTTCACCGACTAACAGCATCCTGCAACTGAACAAACCTTCAGGTCTAAGTTTAGAGGATCCAGTAAAGCTGATGGACTCCATTCTCAGTGAAAATGGTGCCATTTCACAAAACATCAACCTTCTTGGCAAGTAAGTCGGCTTAAATTGCGCATATAAAATAAGAGGCAGCTAAGATTTAAAGTGCCCCTATTATGTTTTTTCGAATATTCCCTTTCTTGCGGTGTGTAATATAGCTGTCTGTGAACGTAAAAGGTCTTCAAAGTTTCAAAGATCAAAGTCCATGACAAATAAAGTTCAAAATAAAGACAAATAATTGTCTACTAAAAGAAAGAATCTATTCTGAACTGCTGAAACGAGTCGTCAGCGGTTCCAATTTAATTTCCTGTTACATACCTTTGTAACAATATAAGACATTTGCATTATGCCAGCCTATGGTCTTCATTGTCTGCCTGTAATCGTCTACTCTGACCCGCCCTCAAACACTGTGGTTTTAGCTGAGACCTAGAAGAGGTTGCTTCGTGTTGACGACATGTCGAGGAAAAAAAGCAGTTTTCAGCGCTGCAAAACCACTTTGCATGCATTTCAACAAGATGACTTGAGGACTCAATTGATGCAATTGATAGGGAAAAACCAACGCTGTCGTCCATATCATTGTGTATCCAGAAGCCTCCAGAGCTGAAATTCAGACATGGTAATAGGCTTTGTTTCTGATATGTGCTGTAAGCTGTAGATTGCTGTAGACCTTGTCAGCAGTCTATGACACATATGTCAATGGCATGTGACAGTAGCCAAAGAGGTGTATGGATTTAGTCCCTCAAACTTACATACAGAAATACATTTTCATTCCTCATAGTCACACAACCTGTTTTATTAAGTTAGGTGCTATAAATACTAATAACGTGAGATTTTAACCTATGCTAGTGCAGAGATCCGACAAACCATTTTAATGGCAGTGAATGGTTGTTTCTGTTTTGAAGTCCATAAAAGTGCATCAATCCATCATAAAAGTTCATCTTACCATCATATAACTGCTCCACACGGCTCCGAGGAGGGGGGGAGGGGGTTAATAAAGGCCTTCTGAAGCGAAGTGATGCTTTTGTGTTAGAAAAATATCCATATTTAAAACTTAAAACTAAAATAACTAGCTTCAGGCGAACAGCCGTATGCAAGTCGACTTACTAAAAAACCGTAACCCCTGATGTGATGTACAGGAGCATTGCAAGCTTTGACGCCTCTCACGGATAGGGCTGGGCAACAAACTCAAGCCCCTCTTATCTTATATTGAAATCCTCCGCCATTTCCCTTTACAAATTCTATTTTTAGACTTAATGCATGACCAGAGATTTGTTTTGCTGTATCCTCTGCACTTCCATGTTCATCAATACATATGCGTCAAGGGGCAAGGGTTATTACTCTTTTGCCGTAAATCGATGCATACGGCGGTCAGCCGGAAGTTATTTTAGTCTGTGGATATTTTCTCACACAAACGCATTAGTTGGCTTCAGAAGGCCTTTATTAACCCCCTGGAGCCGTGTGGAGCAGTTATATGATGGTAAGATGCACTTTTATGATGGATAGATGTACTTTTATGGACTTCAAAACAGAAACAACCATTCACTGCCATTATAATGCTTGGAAGAGCATTTTTAATATAACTCTGATTGTATTCGTCTGAAAGAAGAATGTCATATACATCTAGGATGGCTTGAGGGTGAGTAAATCATGGGATAATTTTCATTTTTGTGTGAACTAACCCTTTAATATTCATTATGATGAGCTTCTAATTTGCTGGGGGGGGGGTGTTGTTTTTGTTCATTTTGAGTAAAATAAACTCTTGAGAACAGATTTATGGAAGCCTATTTCTGCCACATAAGAAAAAAATAATGATTTGGGAAGTCATTATCATAATCATAATTAACATTTTGTTACTTTTAATCTCTTAATTATGATTAAGTATCTGCAATTTCAACTTTCTACCTCAACTTGGACTTTCTCATAATGACTTGGTATCTTATTTTGACTTTTTATATCATAGTTATGATTTATTAAAGAATGATTTTTCCCCAAATGTGGTTGACATTAACAAACACTCAAGCTTCACATTTGTTTTTAAAGTCTCTCTTTAAAATCTCTCACGCCCTCAATTTTTTTGTAATATTTTTTGACAGATACTTCTGCTTTAAGCATATTTAATTATTTCATTGTAAATTAAATCACTACAGAGTAGAGTTGATGGACTATCTGGACAGTATTGACTGTAGTCTGGAAGACTTCCAGGCCATGCTGTATGGAAAACAGTTCAGCATTGACACCGATATCTTACAGGTATGTTTGTATGTATCTCTTTTTGCCTTGTGTACTTTTTTGGGTGATGAAAATATCAAAAAATGTTCAGTGATGCATCTCACAGCTGCATTTTTGATAAAGCTTTGCTTTTTTTCTTTTACTGTTGGCAGAATACTGTAACAAAAGAGAACATCAACAAAGAGAAGTCTATGCCTGGAAACACAGGTAATTGTTGCATGTTTCTCTGTAAATCAATATCCACTGTCATTTGTGTGCCATCTCTGTGCTGCATTTACTAGCGTGTCAGTTCCTTTATTCAGACAAGCAGCTGATCCAGTACACAACCTGCCCTCTGCTGGCCTTCCTGGATGGATGCACCCCTCTGGCCCCATCAGATTCTCCAACTGAAAATCTGAGCCAGCCTCTACTGCCCCAAAGCCCTGAACCCACAGACCTGTTGGACGAGGTCCTGGAGACGCCTCGCAGCTCTCTGATCCGTCTGGAACCCCTCACAGAGGCAGAGGCGAATGAGGCCTCGCTGTTTTACCTGTGCGAACTAAACTCTGACCTCCCATGTGCCGACACGCCACAGCTTGATATCTGAAAGCAAATCAGCACGGAAAACAGAGACTGGACCTTTTTGTAAATATTCATCAAAATAAGGATATTTATTTGCCAGAATGTTTTTGGTACCATCTATCCATGAGTTTGACATTCCCTCTTTTTTTTCTTTTCTTTGTACTGTTCACTTCCAGATAGAGTCTGTGTTTACTAGCTAGTGTCCTTTCCACCATTTCTATCAGTTATGTTATCAGCGGTTATGTTGCTGGTTTACATTGCAGATGTCTTGTGAAGCACGTGTTTTCCTGTGTTGTTATTGAGCAGTCCAGAAGATGTCACAACTATCCTTTATGTGTATGGTATAGAAGTGCCTGCCTGTTATCCTAATGTCACTGTAAATATACATGAAGACTAATGGTTAGTTACATATGTTGGGCAATACACAGTGATTTCTTGTCACCGTGAGCTTTTTCATTATTAGCTTTGCAATAGCATTAAAGGTACTCAAACTTAAATCCTGGTGTCTTTGGATTTCAAAATGGGTTCAGTGAGTTGAAAATATCAATTTTATGATTTTAGCGAACCAGTATTGGTTCTGTTCTTTAGTCTATGCTGTTTTCAGTTGATGCATGAATAGAACTTAAGGATTACTTCACTTTAAAATTACCCCATGATTTACTCACCCTCAAGTCATCCTACCCTAGGTCACTTTCTTAACGGGGTCCATTGAATCCATTCATTAAATACTTACTCCACATGGCTCTGGGGGTTAATAAAGGCATTCTGAAGCTAATCAATGGGGTTTAAGAAAAATATCCATATTTAAAACTTTATAAAGTAAAATATCTAGCAGACCTCCCGACCACCTTCCACACACTTCAAATGCTTACTTTTTCTAGTGATACATCGCGGCAGTTACGCTTTTTCCGTAAGTTACCACAATCAAGTTATTTTCCATACAATAAACTCTAATCCTCCTGAATGGCGATATATTATATAACTTGTTTTTATTTTATTTACTACTAGCTATAGCATAAAATAAACATGAATTAACATCCAAACCAAAGTTATGTTGAAAGAAACTGAACAACTTGTGGAAAGACATCCATAAAACAGCTTACCTCAGAGAAGACATTCATAGTTGACGATTTTAATAATAATGGACATAATCTGGGTTTTTAAACCTTTAATAAGATGAAATTGGGTGGTTACAATGTCAAAAGGCAAATAACACTGACATCCAAAAAAAAAGTAAGTATGCAAGTACTCATCAATAAAATCACCATTGTGCCTATTGCAATGGAGGGGGAAAAAATGTCAAGGTTTTATCAGCAAAGATAAATTCAGTGCAAAACATTGTTCAACACACACATTGGCTACAAGAAGCATAAAATTAACATTGCGCCAAACAACTAACATGTGCAAGTTGCAAAGGGTTAGCACAGCTAAAGTCAGTATTACAGTCATATGTTCATGGTGCAAATCATCGAGAAGCGAAAAGTATGCCGAAATCTACAATTACCTGTAATTTTTTCACATGCTAATGCAACACTGTATACGTTGTGCGCTCTATAGGAAACTATGAATGTCATGACTTATGGGAACACATGACCTGCATTTTTCACTACTTTCCACAAATAACTTAAGATACATTTGTTTATTTATTTTTTTTACCATACAGAGATTATTCAACAAGGTTACATTAGCCTTAGTATCGAAGAGCACGCATTCTTAAAGGAAATATTAACATCACATCACAGGCAACCCAAGCTGTGTTCTTCTTTTTACATGAAACAAATAAACACCTACATAAAAGCATGCAAAATAAAAAAAAAACACATGTAGGGTTAGTTGAATGAACAAAGCACTCACAGTATTTACATTTAAACCCTCCTTTCCCTATACATGTGGATATTCACAAAAGTAATGGCAGATTCTAATTGCAAGCTTTACTTTCCATCCTCTCAGTCGAAGTCACGGTTGGTGAGGACCAGCGGAGCCACCAGGGTCCACACGTACAGAGAGATGCAGATCCAGCTTGAGCTGATCTTCACCCACACAGAGGGCCACTTGCTGGTCATGGTCTCATAGGTGGAGTCAGGGCTTTAAAATTGACAGAAAAATGTATATATAAAAGTATAATTCTGAAACCTTTACCAATCATAACCATTTCAATATAAAAAGTGACACACCAAAATGGCAGATAGCAATTACTAACCATTATTGGTTTTGCATTTACAAATTTATCAATAGAACAGATTTCATTCAATTTATTCATTTTCGTTAAAATAAATAAAAAACATAGTTTAAAATATACAAACACTACCGTTAAAATTATCCTTTTTTTTAGGATTATTTGATGAATAGGAAGTTCAAAAGAAGAGTTCTTGTTGAATAAAAGTATTATTCTTTTAAATCTTAGTGACCCTAAACTTGTGTATTGGTAATGTACTTGTAGTGAATATTTAAATATAATATAAATAGAATTATACAATTATAGTCATTATGTCAGGAGGACTCGAGTACGGTTCGCACCCGAGTTCGGAAGCCAGGGTTCACGCTTGATGTGGTAATTCCACAGCATACATGCAGGTTCGAAGACTCGTTCTCGCTCCCTACAGTGCAATTCAGCTAGGTAGCTATACATCCGTGCTAAAATATCACTGTGAAAGTCATCATAGCTTGCGTAGTATAGACCCAGCTCCCAACCCAACTTTGAGAATAGATTAACGGCGATATTTATTTATCGCCCGATACGAGTCTCACGTTAACGCCGATAACGGCCCACCACTAATAACTTATATATATAAATATAAACATTTATTTTTGTACAGTCATTTTCATAATGACTATAATTGTATAATTCTATTTATATAAGTGATAATAAAAATATTTATTAAAAAAAATGTAAATCCAATGTGGTAAACAAACAATCCCAGTTTATTATCCATTATTTATTATTCAAGGTTGCCAGTTGATATTGGCGGGGTTGGGGTTACAGTAAAATGTATTTTAACAGTCAATAGTCTATTTCACTGAGCCTATATACAGAAGTTTACACGTGAAATCATTTTGTAATATACAGTAGCAAACCTTTGAATTTTTTTTAATAAGCCCTTGATCTGCTTCCAATATTGGCCTAATCAAGCCTAGACAGATCATTCACAGATACCAAATTTTCACCAGTCATTTTCAAACTAAACTAAACGAATATATTGTGAAATGAAACTGATAAAAACCATCATCACACGCGCACATACCTGTACCAGTTGGTCAGTGTCATCATGATGTACAGGGAAGCCAAGAAGAGCATGAAGTGGAAGAAAGAATAGCTGTAGGTGACTCCATCCTTCTCGTTGTCAATGGCACGGTTGGTGCCATCGCCCACTTCAAAGTTCTCTGGAGCGGGACCATCCTCGATCAGAGCAGACTCGTCGCTGGTGAGGGTCAGTTTGTTCACTTGAGCATTGCTGGAGTTGCGGATGCTGAGGAAATAAAAGGACAAATTTGATTTAAGTGTTGAAAAATAGCTGCAAAAATAGGACACAACTTTTAACAAATGTCAAACTTTCTTACCTGGAGTACAGGACACACATCAGGAACAAGATCAACCCCACAATGCCCTGGGCATCCCACCATTGAACGACACGGTCCTGACCAGCGGAGCTGGTGCTGTTGAGGCCAATAATGCCAAGCAAACTGGGGTTGCATCTGCGTTCTTTGGGAAAAGGAAATCATTATTTTAGACCGATTTTATGAACAACAGAATATCTTCTTCTAGATAAATCTTTCACAATGCTTACCAGGTTCATTGGTCATGGCAGACCAGGTCAGATACATGGTGTACAGGGTAACAATGGAGGACTGTAAGAGACCAGACCTGGGCTGGGACTCCTGGAGGAAGGGAAAGAAAAGTACATGAAGAAATTAAATTCATTTTGATGTTCACCTGAAGCATGTATTTAAAACTTTGACCAATATTAAAGTGAAATTTCACTCAAAAATTAATTCACTCACCCTCGGGCCATCCAAGATGTAGAACAGTAAAGACAATTTTTAGCTGAAACTGTGATCCTTAGTGATTCATATAATGCAAATAGCTACCATCACTTACGGGCAAAACAAAATTAATATCCGTGGCTTCTGATGATATGATAAATACCCGTGGCATATACATCATAATGCGGCCGGAAGCTCATGTTTCAGACTGCCATGAACACGCTCAGGACCATTTGCAGAGGCTGTAGATTGCAGGTAATAATGTTGTAAATAATGTTCATTTTCTTACACAGACAGCTTGTTTCGCTTCATAAGAACCCAATGTATCGTCAGGAGCCATAGGTATTCATTTTGTTTTGCCTGTCTGTTTTTTGACTCTCAAAGTAATGGTAGCCCTTGACTTGCATGATATGAATCACAGAAGACCACGGTGTTCTATTGAAGGATAAAAAAAAGTCACCTACATCTTGAATGGCCTGAGGTTGAGTAAATGTTGTTTTTTTGGGTGAACCACCCCTTTAAAGCATAGAAAATCTTCACAGTTCTACTCACTAGTCATACAAACTCCTTCAGATGTGTTGTATTCATTACCTGGATTTTAGGCAAGACGGACAAGACAGATGCACCAACGCACAGCAGCATGTTGATGCTGATGAAGACTTTGTTCTCAGTGCATCCATCAGAGTGAGTGTAATACACATAGAACAAGACCAGAGACATCAGGGAAAGAGCGTAGTTGATGGCTGTGGCAGACAGAAGAGCTACGGATGGTAAAAAAATCAATTAAAAAAATTGTTAGAACAATGCAATCAATCTTCTTTGTGACTGCATATACACCGGCACCCCAATACACACAGGTCCTCCTCAAAAAATTATTTTCCATAATGTAATGATAAAAAATAAACTTTCATATATCTTAGATTCATTGCACACCAACTGAAATATTTCAGGTCTTTTATTGTTTTAATACTGATGATTTTGGCATACAGCTCATGAAAACCCAAAACTCCTATCTCAAAAAATGAGCATATCATGAAAAGGTTCTCTAAACGAGCTATTCACCTAATCATCTGAATCAACTAATTAACTCTAAACACCTGCAAAAGATTCCTGAGGCTTTTAAAAACTCCCAGCCTGGTTCATTACTCAAAACCGCAATCATGGGTAAGACTGCCGACCTGACTGCTGTCCAGAAGGCCATCATTGACACCCTCAAGCGAGAGGGTAAGACACAGAAAGAAATTTCTGAACCAATAGAATGTTCCCAGAGTGCTGTATCAAGGCACCTCAGTGGGAAGTCTGTGGGAAGAAAACGCTGCACAACGAGAAGAGGTGACTGGACCCTGAGGAAGATTGTGGAGAAGGACCGATTCCAGACCTTGGGGGACCTGCGGAAGCAGTGGACTGAGTCTGGAGTAGAAACATCCAGAGCCACCGTGCACAGGCGTGTGCAGGAAATGGGCTACAGGTGCCGCATTCCTCAGGTCAAGTCACTTTTGAACCAGAACAGCGGCAGAAGCGCCTGACCTGGGCTACAGAGAAGCAGCACTGGACTGTTGCTCAAATTTTGCATGTCATTCAGAAATCAAGGTCCCAGAGTCTGGAGGAAGACTGGGGAGAAGGAAATGCCAAAATGCCTGAAGTCCAGTGTCAAGTACCCACAGTCAGTGATGGTCTGGGGTGCCATGTCAGCTGCTGGTGTTGGTCCACTGTGTTTTATCAAGGGCAGGGTCAATGCAGCTAGCTATCAGGAGATATTGGAGCACTTCATGCTTCCATCTGCTGAAAAGCTTTATAGAGATATAGATTTTGTTTTTCAGTACGACCTGGCACCTGCTCACAGTGCCAAAACCACTGGTAAATGGTTTACTGACCATGGTATTACTGTGCTCATTTGGCCTGCCAACTCTCCTGACCTGAACCCCATAGAGAATCTGTGGGACATTGTGAAGAGAAAGTTGAGAGACGCAAGACCCAACACTCTGGATGAGCTTAAGGCCGCTATCGAAGCATCCTGGGCCTCCATAACACCTCAGCAGTGCCACAGGCTGATTGCCTCCATGCCACGCCGCATTTCTGCAAAAGGATTCCCGACCAAGTATCGAGTGCATAACTGAACAGAATTATTTGAAGGTTGACTTTTTTGTATTAAAAACACTTTTCTTTTATTGGTCGGATGAAATATGCTAATTTTTAGGAATTTTGGGTTTTCATGAGCTGTATGCCAAAATCATCAGTATTAAAACCTGAAAAGACCTGAAACATTTCAGTTGGTGTGCAAAGGATCTAAAATATATGAAAGTTTAATTTTTATCATTACATTATGAAAAATAATGAACTTTGCTTTCTATATAAGAAATGTTTCTTGAGCACCAGCATTTTAAAATAAGTTTTGAAGGATCATGTGACACTGAAGTATTGATGATGAAAATTCAGATTTGCCATTACAGGAATAAATTACATTTTAAAATACAATATATTAAAATAGAATACGGTTATTTTAAATAGTAATGATATTTCACAATATTACTGCTTGACTGTATTTTGAACAATTAAATGCAGCCTAGGTGAGCATTCTTTAAAATAATTTTGAATGGTAGTGTACATTTATACTTTTTGTAATGTTACACTGATGCTTGTTGGAAAAAAGGGGGGACCAAATCAAGTTCTAATACATACCTGCATACCAGCAGCGAGAGTTTCCCTCCTCCATTTTCTCCACCCAGGACTCATTCCAAGAGTGAGCGAAGTCAATCAGGAGCACCAGCTGGATGAGGATAAAACAGAATGCTCCAGCCATGCCTAGGTAAAACCAGACTGGAAGACAGCAAGAAGATCGTCATTAGATCATCACAAATAAATTCAGGGAACTCTGACTAATCTCATTCTTAAGTGAGCTTTATGATAAAGTCCACTGCAGACTGTTTATATATTTAATGTACAGCTATATCACACATGATTAGCATTTAGTTTTTTTTTTTGGTCACTACTGACAATATTGAGTGGACATGTATACATTGAATTTATGTAATTGCATAATACATATGTCATATTTCATATTCAAAGTGATAAAGTAAGACTTTACCAGTAGTAAAAGGGCCTTCAGGAATAAAGAAGGCTCCAACTGTGATAGCAGTGGCGGCAGCAAACTTGAAGAACCAAAACCTGGAGAAGATCAGAATATTTAATTATGAAGTTTAGTTAAACATTTCTGAAATTAGTTTTCACATTTTGAATACCTGTCTTCTTCAAGAACACAGTGATAGTTCTTGGTTTCAAACCTTCAACCTTTCAGTTACAGGTCAAGACTTAAAGCACTAGGTCACACTAACCCGTTATGCACAGTGGCTCTTGGGTCCTGGCTGCTCCTGACCTTAACCATGATGAGAGAGAAGAGCAGGAAGAACATGGCCATTCCAAAGCACACACGATACACAGCCTTGTACCCAACCAGCACATCGCAGTTCACGTGACCTTCGACGCCTGGGATGGACGACCCCATTCCTCCTTCACAAAAGCCTGGAATCTGCATTGACATTAAAAAAAAAAACATGCAAATGACCAGAATTCTTCAGTCGCAACCCTGAACATCAACGAAGACATATGCACAACACATTTAAACTTGTTAAGAATAAAAGAAGCACTCAGTTTCACCTTCTTCAGATGCCCCTCCATGCCTGGCATGAGCATGATGCAAGCGATGCCCACACCCATCAGCATGAAGAAGGCATAGATCAGCCGAGTGACAGTGGAATTGTTTCCACTTGGGCAGCATCCGCACAGCAGGCAAGGAGCACTGCCACAGAGACAGGGAATCTACAGAGGAGACAAACACACATTAAAGGTGATGTAAGCTGTTTTGCTAACTTCAACCACTCACTCTCTATCCAGATCCCACGTTCAAATTAATTTAGGCATTACAATAACATAACAGCCGATAAGCAATATGATGTTGATATATAAGCCCTAGCTATAAACAGCTTTATTCTGCAAAACGAGTAGGACTGGTGATGCATAAACATGATGACTTCAAAAGTGACTCATATCAGTGCTTAAAATCCCTATTCCCTCACTTGTACACAGGGTACAAACCACACAAGACACAAAGCTCGTGCCAAATTTGTCTAGCTTTACGTAACAAACATTTGATGTGATTAGTTCAAACAGGACATTAAATCCTTCCTAAAATAAATGCCTGGATAAAAACACCTTACAAAAATGTTTACGTCCCTAAAGTTTGGAGTAGTTAAATTTAAGAACATGAAGACTTTTTAAGGTTTTTGCAAGAAGTTTCTTGCTCCCGAAGGCTGCATTTATTAAGTCAAAAAATTTAATAAAACCACAATACTGTAAATACATATTATTAAAATTTTAAATATGTTTTAAAATATATTTTAAATTGGGATTTATTCTTGTGATGGCAAAGCTAATTTTCAGCATCAATACTCCAGTCTTCAGAAATCATTCTATGATTTGCTGCTTAATAAACATTTATTTTAATTAGTAATGTTGAAAACAGTTGAAAACTGCTTAATATTTTTGTAGAAACATGATATATTTGTCAGGATTGTTTGATGAATGGAAAGTTCATTGATTTAATTTTAAATTTTTAAATTTAGTTGTTATGCTAATCTCTGGCCCTAAACTTTTTAATAATTCATACATAACATAGATATGCCTACAAACATACATGTGCCACTCATTTGTGACACATGTATGTGACACATACATGTGTCACAAAGCTTCAGATCCCATGTTTTTTAATATCTCCTTCTCCTCTCTCTGTGTGTGTGTGTGTGGAGCTGCTATTTGATCGGTGTTTTTATGTCGCAACACCTGAAATCCTAACAAACATGTGACCTTCTTCGAAAACCTCATGATATGATGGCAGACCATGCAAGAGTGTTGAAGTCCCATTTAACCCCCCAAACTACACGTGTTGTGGAGGACATACAGTAAGTTATGTCAAAACATTCATATCAAACAATGAGCAGCTGTCATTATCACAAGAGCCTAGTACAAAACAACTTTATCAACAATAGTTAGCCTGCAATTGCGTGAAAAATATTAATATATAGGTTTGGTGATCCAACATCACGCATAAAGCAAATATAAAAGCACAAAAACATTTTCTGCTTCATCACAACAAGGGAACCACCCAATATGACATTGTGGATTTAGTAAAGCGGAAACAACCGATTTGAATCACACTTAAAACATAGTAAAAAAAATATTAATATGATGGTATGTGTCATTCTTGGTAATTATTCTAGATGCTGGGTTTTATGAATTTAGGAAATCACGAAAGGCCCAGACACCATTTTCTCTTGTGTCTCTGCCGATGCGGATGTCATCAGCATCATATGATAATATCGCTTGAAACACATATATCATTTTCCTTCGCACATCTATAAGATTATATTTAGATTTCAGCAGTATATGAATACATATACTCACCCAACTGGCCATGGAACAAAGCCCAAGTACGGCCCCCATGTTCAGCGGTGATATGCGACGTTTCTAAGGACTGGTTTGAAAATGGACGCGGTGTGTTTACAATATAGCTCCGCGGTGTGATGAAGCCAGAAACCACAGGTTAGTTTCACAGTCAACGTTTCAAAATAAAACGTCGGGGTTTTTCCCCACTGACAAAATAATGGGTGGAAAAGTTACAAAAAATTTGTTGGGAAAAAAAGACGTTTTAAGGTTTTAAGCCTTAAAGTGAAAAATACAAAAACAGGTACGTTGGTGATCCAAATCACGCGCGTCGTTGCCATATAAACACAAGCAAGAAGATATACTGGGAAACAATGGATCGTGATTAATCGCATCAAAAAAAAGGTTTGTGTTTAAATAATATTTGTGTGTGTGCTGTGTATAATTATTATGTATATATACACACACATGCATGAATATATTTAAGAAAATTATGTTTTTATAAAAAAAATATATTTATATATAAGATAAATTATAAATAGCCTACATGCAAATATTTCTAAAATATATGCATGTGTGTGTATTTATATATGCATTGTAATTATACACAGTACACACACATATATTATGTAAACACAAACATTTGGATGCGATTAATCACAATACATTTTTCCCAGCACTAATATATAACTGTATATAATATATAATAATATGTAATATATAACAAACTGAACAGCTCCCTTCACAGACGAAATCTTATTTTTGTATGGCCCTTTGAGAATAGAAACCCTAGAAATCTTGTTTTGCACAGCATTCATTATTGTTTCTTGCTTCATATTCATTGTTTATATTCTTCTGTTTTGTAGGCTTCTCATTAATCTGGGATTGATATATATTTATATTGTTTTTAATTGTGTCATGTTTATTTAAAAAATATATTGAACGGCCTAATTCATTACATAGTCACACAAAAGAACACACATTTGCTGTCTTCATGGAAACATGATTACATAAGAAGAATAGAAAAGAAAAGAATAGAATTAGTTGAAGCTATTACAATTTTTAAAATACAACAACAATTTTTACTTAATTGGAATGGTACGAAACTTGGTAAAGGTTTTGGTACTTGCTGTGTGAAAAAATCATGGACATGATTCGAAAAGGTTAAAATGGCCCTGAACAAAAAATAGTCATGCTTGTATTGTTTGCGGTCAAAAATAACTGCATTGGAAATGAATGGGACATGAATTTCATCTATTGGAAACGTTTGGTATTGCACACAAACAAATTCTTACTCAAAGCTATTTTTTTGAGATATCAGCCTCAAATTTGGAACACAACTTGTTTAGATTTATTGCTTTGATTTTCTCATTGTTTTTAAGGAAAATGTGTCTTGCAAAATATATATTTCATATAAAAATTGAGAATGGTATTTTTGTAAATTTTTCATAAAACATATATGTAAAATGTTATAACTTTTTTGTTATAACTTTTTTTCACTTCAGCAATAATCTGCCAATTGTTGTCTTTAAAAAGACACTTAAGTCAAACCTAAGATTTATAGATTTTTAGACAGTTTAAGCTCAAAAAGTGGATAAATGGATTATAATTACTGCTTAAATATAATTTAGTAACATAACATCAAAATAATAAAAACAGTATCGAACTAAAATATAGTAATCATTCATTGAAATAAACAAAAAGGTTAATAATGTCGATCAGAAATTGTGCACCTACAGCACTTACAACACTTTTTCAGATTTCCGCTTTTCTTATGGTGAAATCAAACATCATTAATACATTAAAAAATATTCAGTATAGAAACCATGCAAGAAAATCTGGAGTCAGTTCAAGGAAACAGCTGCAGTCATGGAAATCAATCTGTTGCTAATTCCAGGTAATTGGCACTGAGGCAAAGGGAAGTATAGAATATTTGTGTTCTGAGAAATTTGCTCAGGGAAATGTCATTGGTCATGATGTGAATGTCGGATTTGCATGCACTATTATTTGGAACGGTACATCATTTTAATGACAGTAAAATTCTTCCACCTGTTTCTGTACATTAAGTCAGTATACTCTTGTCTGTTTAGCTGGTTATTTGTAAGGATAAACATATTTTCCTTTTCAATTTTCATGCAGCCAATTGACTTCCAAAAATGACTTCTATCTCTAGGCTTGTTTGTGAGATGAAGCAGAAGTGATACTTTACATAAGAGCTGTAATTGGCCCAGAATGTCTTTTGAAAGGGCCACCATTCTGTGATAGCAGTCATTTCCCCATCCCAGGGAAAGTGACAAGTGGAAAATGTGTACTTCTGGAATCTGATTTTAAAATGACGTTCAATTCATGACGTACAAAGTTTTCATGCCTTCCATGTCTCCTTGTATTCCAAGTAGATGATACTAATTATATTAATGGGTCTCAGGGAAGATTAAGGACACTGTATTCTAACTCTATCAAGCCACTGTTTATAGTACATTAGTACATTTACATTTGGCAGACGCTTTTATCCAAAGCGACTTACATTTATTGTCCCTTATTACAGGGACAATCCCCCTGGAGCAACATGGAGTAAAGTGCCTTGCACATGGACACACTGGTGGTGACCACTGTGATCGAACCAGCAACCTTCTGCATTTCAGTTCCATGGTTTAACCCACTGGACCACCATCCCACAATGTCACCACAACACATCAGAACCCACAAGTGATAGTTTAAACTGAGTTGTGTTAAACAGCAAAACAAGCATCAGTTACTTAGTTTGAACATCTTATTTAGTACTTTGTCTTTGGCTTGAACGCTTTGGTTGGGTTTCATCCTGTTGTTTTTCTGACAATAGGTAAAATGACCGTAGCATGCAATCAAACAAATCAGGATTCTGCAAAGCAATATGACATGTGATGTAGTCATATTGCTTTAATAATCCAATTTAGATTGGTAACTGTAATTTCTCCTTCTAGTTCCTCCACCATCTGCCCTTTCTCAAGAGAGTTGCTGCATTTTTCACAGTTAATCACCCCTTCATACATTTTTCAGAAAATAATCTCTTTTTGTCACTCTTTTAGATCAATACTCTTTATACAGACATCCTCTATCACTTCATAATTAAACATGCCTTTGGGCCACCAGAGTTTTATTTTTGGAATTGACAAATGGGATGAAGTCGCTGCCATGTGGCCGTGTGGAGAGGTGATTATCCTCAGCCAGTTCGGGGGGTTACCGTGTTGTTTGTTAAAGGGGATGATTGTGATTGCATAAAGTGATTCAGGTATAGTAAGAGACAGATTAAGTTTGACCCGCAGAGCGGTAGATCACCGAGTTTGTGTCAGGTAAAAATAGAGCATGAAGTGTCAAATTTGATTATGAAAGGAGTCGGACTATAAATGAGAGCCATGTGCGCATGGGAATATATAATTATTCCCATTCACATATTAAATATATAATTATGTAGCCTATTAGCCTATATGTGCAATTATAACCTCATATTATATTACATTACATTACATTATATTACATTACATTACATTATATTATATTACATTACATTACATTACATTATATTATATTATACTATACTATACTATACTATACTATACTATATTACATTACATTACATTACATTACATTATATTATATTATATTATATTACATTACATTACATTACATTACATTACATTAATTATATTACATTACATTACATTACATTACATTACATTACATTACATTACATTATATTATATTATACTATACTATATTACATTACATTATTTTATATTATATTATATTATACTATTTTATACTGTATTATATTATATTATACTATACTATATTATACTGTATTATATTATATTATATTATATTATATTGTATTATATAGGGTGAATTTAGGTAAAATGGGACACATTTGCTATTGAGACCAATTATGAATTTATAATTATGTAAGTGTGCAAAAACTATAGCCTCATATTACATATTACTGTTAAATACTATTGTATTATATGAATTATATTATATTATATTATATTATATTATATTTTAGGGTGAATTCTGGTAAATTGGGACACTTTTGCCATTGAGACCAATTATCCTGAATTAATCCTATATATATAATAATTATTCTTATTCACATAATAAATATATAATTGTGTAAGTGAACAAAAATGATAGCCTAATAAATATTATATTGTATTATATTATATTAATTATAATATATTATATTATATTATATTACATATTACCACTCATTATATATAAATATTATATTATATATTATATAATTATATATTATCTGCCAGTTCATATGCACATAGACAAATGAACACTTTTCTATGTCTGACAGGCAGTGTTTGGCTATGCGCGCTCTCGCGTGATATCAGCGGCGCGCGAGTTAGTTGTGCTCGTTCGCGCTGGACTCAGTGTCAGAGAAGGAGAATCACGACGAACATGGTCTCAATATGCGGAGTTCCCCTCGCGGATAGCCTGTGTTGGTACTGATTCGGAGTGTTCTCCCGGATAACTCCGCTTCGAGGAGTTGCTTCGTATTCAGAGTGAGTAAAAGCTCTGTTGCAGGACTGTCATGAGAAAGACAGAGAGGGTTAGAGATGTGCCAGAACCGTATGTGGAGAGCATCACTGCGCGCTTTGAAGTTCTTTATGTGCGCTGGTCTGTCCAGATGCTCAATGATGCATTACAGCTGTCCGTTAATTTACATGCCGCTTAAACGACAGGACAGTAGGTAAATGAATGAACCACGTGTTACGAATGTGTATGGGTATTAGTTAAATAATCCCAGCTGTCGTATGGAAAATCTATTGTTCCTATTCGACTGTCATCTGCCCAGTTCAAATTAACTGTGACCATGCAATATACCCTACGCGTCTAACACATGAAGGAACGGACTCTATCAAGAGAAATTGTATTTTTTCTTTAGCTCTATTTATTGAATTGAACGAATGGAATTGAATGAATGCGTTAATGAAAGGTTTCCATGATGACAAAATGTTATGCTAGAACAGAACTATGATAGGCTTTATTTTCTTTTTTATTCGACTTCCATTTATTTATTTTTTATTTACGGTGTATACGTGTCTGAAATCACACTGACCTTGGATTTGATATGTAAACCAGAAATGAAATGTATTATAGCTGGTTTCTAACTGATCTGAGATGGTCCATGCTTATAGATCATATTGGACCATGCAGCAACAAACTGGTTGTCAGCTGGTTTCTCAGTCATGATTGCTGGTCAACCAGCTGATGTCAAGCTAGAAACATGTTTCAAAATGAGCATCAAACTGGATTTTCCAGCAGGATTATTACAGCTATAATATATTAATTTAAATGGAAATGATGCTCCATGGATGTAAATTAATGCACATAACAAAAAGCCAATGTAAGTTAGTGAAGTGTCCTTCTAAAAGTTGTTATTTTACTATTATTAGACTACAAATAGTTAATCATCATTACAATTATTTTTTTATTTCAGTTTTTTCATCTTTAATGGAATTAATAGTATGTTTAAAAGCCCTGGAGAGTTTGAGCAGAACTGATATTGTGACATTTGTGATCATTTAGTTGCTAAGTTAAAGGTTGTTAAAGTTGCCTAGGAGACACAGCAGTTTCATTATCTTCTCATCTAGAAGCATTAACTCAAACGGGCACTGTGTCCTTTCCACTATAACGAGTTTTGCATTTACATTCGGGTATAAGAGCCCTTTGTTCGTTGCCATGGATGCTGTCTTTTTTGTATACTATATTGGTGTTGTTGGTAACAAACAATTGTCATATTTCTGCACTGTGATAATGGATGAGCCTCCAGCAGGGTTAAATCACACATGAAATTACACATTGATAAGTCTCATCTTCCCCCAGAACAGTTCAATAACCCTCACAAGATTTACTGATAGAGAGGCAGGATCTGGTTTTCAAAGGCTGTCATTTTATTACCAGCACACTTAATGATATAATAATAACCTGTAGGCTAAGAATTAATGCTATCTTGTGTTTTCTGGATCCAAGTAGTGGACGGACTTCTAATTGCTTGGGCAGTTTTGTCCGTGTTATGCTGAAAACAGATAGACGTTTCTTTGTAGAGCATACATCAAATCTCATGATAAATTGCTGCGATCTAGAAGCCATCAATCAATCTCGATGGCAGAATGTGTCTCGTTACAAAGGGGTGTGTGTATGTTGTGCTCTTGTACAGTAGAGCATCTCCTGCTGGGTGCCGCCCATGGAGAATCTATTTTTAATTGGCCTTGTTGATGATAACAGAAACTTTGCAGCGGTGTCTGCCTGCTCATGAAGTTAATTGTGCTCACGGGACTAGAAAGTATCGTTTGGCACAGTTTATTTTCTCCATTACCGCTGGTGCTGCACGTTCACACTTGCTCGTCTGCTTTCACACATATGTCAGAAGACCGGCAATTAGACAAGAAAAGCAGATTTGATGCCCAGATTTGTTGTTGTATTTCTTTCGGCTATTTTCACATACAAGTTATTGTTTTGACAAAATGCAGTTCGAAAATCACAAGTCAGAAATAGTTTCATTATATGAAAGGATCGTGACAGTGAAATGTTTTTCATGGATCTTCTCTAAAGCATTTCTGAAAGTGAAATATCTTGAAAATCATAGTACTGTAAGAGAGTGATGAAACTGAGCCGTGATGCAATTGCAGTAAAATGCAGCTCCAATGTTTTACAGATGTGTCTGCAAATGAAACTGAAAGCATTTTTCAGCCAATCATAGGTTGAGCAAGATGTTTTTCCAAAATTTTTTCTCTATTCCCATCCAGCCACGGCAACAAAAGCTCAACCAATGGTGCGAGTTTGGGTCCTGGTCTGTCTGTTTATTGGCCAATGGCAGGCAGGGGGTGTGTTCTTTTTTAAAACGCTTATAATTACACACTTTACCTTTACATGTGTCTGTTGTTCAGGAGTTTAAGAGGATTATAAAACAAAGGCAACAAGTAAATTGAAACATATTATTTCGACGAAGCATTGGGAGCTTCAGGTGCTTATAACCAAAGTCTTTTATAGTCTTTTAGAGCAGGCATTTAAAAAGATTAAATTGATTTAAACCGACAGTATGCAACAGATCAAAATTTGGCCTTGAAGAAGCGCAGCCTCTCTTTTGTCTTTTAACAGCTGATACTCATTCTGTTTCAGCCTCCCTCAGAGTATCATCAAGGCTCTAGTGAAAGGCATGACAGCTTCTGTTCAAGTGTTTCACTGGCAAGATCCCAAGAGAGCTCAACTCTCCATTCATTCCACCAATTGGTCCATGCATTACATAAATATTCTCCTGTAAACAAACAATAGAAAGCATTGCAGCATGCTACACAAGCAATAACACACAATTATTAGTTTATTTTTTATACAGTGAAACTTACAATACTACTACACAGTTCCCCGACATGAATAATAGTCATATGCAATACTTAAAAAACATATGTTTTCTAGACCATATTTATCAGACCAATTTGAAAGCAATCCTTATTTTTAGGAATTCAACTAGTTACTGCTAGTGGCAAAGAAATGTCACAGTTTCATAGAAATTCTCCCAAATTTGTTTATTTATGTAATGCCGAGTTCACACTGCACTCTTTTCAAACTATAGTCAGATCACTGCTCCTTTCACACTGCACGACTGTCTGGGCTGGCATTCAGTTGCTGCTGTGTTCACACTGCATGATGGATCTGCGAAATATAGTCAAAGTCGTGGCTAAAATCGTGCAGTGTGAACTCTGCATAACATCATTTCAAATTAAGCAAGGCTTTTTTTTGTGGCAAACTAGCGGCCAAAAGGATAAACCAACCAAAACTGTTCCATCAAGTTATTTTATTTTATTTAATTTTAAAGACTAGAGTAATTAAGTCATGACACCAAACTAAGTAAAATAATACATTAAACTTAAATTCATTATTTTGTTTCATAGGTATGGTTCATATGGGCTTCATATAAAAATTATGATAAAAAACAATGTATTAGAGTACATAAATATTTCAAATTACTTCTGAAATACAGAAACTCTTTTGCTAGCAAAATTACATGAAATAGATTTATTCAAGATTTTCACTGTATATAATATGGGAACTTGGTTACATTTTATTTTAAGGTGTGATTGTTACAGTGTAATTACATATTTAAGTACTAAGTAATAATAATTAACAACATGTACTTAGGGTTAGGGTAGGATTAGGTTTTGGTTCAGGGTTAGTTGCATGTAATTATGCATAATGTACTGTTATGGTAAGTACATGTAACATACAAAGACGCTGTAAAATAAGTGTTAGGGTTACCGGGAATTTACTGTTAACCAATTAACAGGTTTTAACCATAGTCTTTTACCTTTAAAATTATAATAATTTTTGCTCCCGTCCAAATTAAGAATTTACTTATAGCATATTTTTTTTGTGGCTGCATTGGTGTATTCTGCAGGGGACACTGATGAATCAGCGGCAGTTTGCAGAGGTGCACATTGCTAACGACATGTGGGCTTTTATGCATCTCACCATATGGGGTACATCATGTGGTGTTCCTCCTTCAGCAAGGAGGTAAAGACCGCACAGTGTTCTAGTGATAAGGCCTGATGCTAGACTCTACTTTAGCGGGGCTTGTTGTAAAAAAATTGGCACTGGAGGGTTATAAAGTGCCAGAGGTCTCACTTTTATCTTTTATTTTTTATCTTAAATCGCCGGATTTGAGCGCATCATGCATATCAGACCTAAAAATACACTGCACAAATCTAGGGACTAAGATGCTTTGAGTTTGATCCTCCCCTGCTAACTGTCAAAATGTCTTGCAGCAAGACAACAGCTTATTTTATTGTCTGCTCTGAGCTATATGTACCATATGTCAAGTAAATGAAACATATTGTTAAATGTTGTGAAGCTTTACAACTCTCACTTTCTGTCAAATAAAGCCTGTGCCTGTGTTTGCGCTGGATAAATTGTCGGTGACGGGAGAATAAGGGGTCGCATTCACAAGGAGCTCTTATATATCTTACACTGGAACCCTCGCAGATGTGAATTATTTATGAAAGCACAGTGACTTCATGCATGGCACACTATGTGTGTTGTAAAATACGATCAATGTTGTTTTAAAAAAAAGCTGTCTTATATTTTACATTTCGTGTTTGGCTAAATGCAACATTTATAAACCATGCACTCACATTTTGACAGCAACAGTCATTAGTGTCACCAAAAACCATTGCTCATGTCACTAGAAATCGTCATCTCTTATTAATAATAAATAAATAGAGATAGGAATATAATGGAACATGGTAAGAACTAAGAAATACATATTGTAAAATAAAAATAAAATGATTGTTTTCAGTCTTATTACAGACGGCATAAATGGAGTCCTGGCCTTTACTATATTTGATAAATGCTAAACAAACGAACCATGTGGTAACCCTGCATTTATTTATTTTGATAAAATACTGGCAAAACTCATAATTTGCTCAAAAGTCTCAAAGGAAGTTGTGAGTTGAAGGTTATGTGTTTGATTTCAGACTTTACTGGTTGCGTTGTTTTTGATTCACTAAAAATGACCGGCTCATGAAAATCATTGGTTCACATGTTATTGGTTGCACTGTATGATTTTGATTCATTAGAAGAAAGAACCGGCTAATAATAGTCATATAGTTCAAGAGTCGGACTACACTGTTGATTTAATTGATTTACTAAAAAGTACCTATACTCTTAAAGGGGTCCTATGGCCTTTAATGAAGTCTTGATTTTGTTTTTGGGGTGTACTAGAATATGTTTTCATGCTTGATTGTTAAAAAATGCATATTTTTCACTAGGGCTGTGCGATATTGAAGAAAAACGCGATATGCAATACCTTGTTAAATAATGCGATATTCGATGCAATACGATATTGCTATTAGTGTGTAAAATTGATTTAAAATTATATTTAAAAAATATTTACAAACTAAGAAACTTTCACATTCTTTCTAGGAAAAGAAAGCATAGCTACAACTTCTGAAAGTGACCAGCAGTGTTTTAGCTCAAATTAATGTCACAAATAGACCTAATGCACTGATCCTATTGACACACATTCGGTTTCTTTCCCCAACTGATATAATTTACATAAAGCGTAACCGACTGTGTTTACATGAATACTCATCAAGACAGCCATTTTGACATAACTGTGTGTGTATTTGACAGTTCGAGTGTGTAACAAGACACGAGACAGAACTGAAGGATCACACTCTTTCTGAGAGGCGGCTTGTGCGCATGTTTCGGTGTGTGTCAGACTGCAAGGAGATGTTTTTCGCAAGTTATTGCATTTAATAACTCTTTTTAACATAAGTAACAATCCTGTGCCCAGTCTGTTCTCTGCTATATGCGTCGACCTAAAACGTACACTTTTTCATAATGTTGAAGTAGCCTATTAAAATCATTCAGATATTGCGAGCCGTTGCGATATGCATATTGCGATATGTACATTTGCGATATTTCGGTAATTTCGATGTATTGCGCAGCCCTATTTTTCACATATTTTACATTATTACAGCACATCTCTTCCCAGTCTGGCTTAAACACTGATTTCGATGAAGCCCCAATTGCCCTCAATCACAAAACCATGGCTACAAACGTCTTACAAAAGCAAGAGCTTACAAACGCTACAGAAAACAAGCTGTTTTCCATAAAATGTGCAGCACAGAGATAAACGCTGGGGTTATAATGTTCAGGAACAGTGTTTAAAACAAATTTAAGACTTAGGAAGGTCAAAGAAAGGAAACGGGGTGGACAAAACAGCCTCTCTTTGACATAGCGACAACACTGTCTTCTCTAATGCAGCTCAACCAGGCCTCGCCTCCTTTAAATGAGTAATATTATGACTTCATAAGATCGGTAAAAATCGCAAAAATCGCATAGTCCAAATTAGTCGTTCATTTTACTTCTTGAAAAGTGGATTCTGTTAAATAGACTTTTAGCTTTGTAACCTTGAAGATTTTTTTATGCTCAAGCAGCAACATTAGACACAAACTAAAGTTGAAAAAGTGGAAAAGCATAATAGGACTCATTTAAAAAAAAAAAAAAAAGGTTCCAAAAAGGGGGTTTTCATAGTAATTCCATAAGAACCATGTTGGAACTGTTCTCAAAAAAACATTATTTTCTTAGTGTGCAGAATATTTTAATAAACTTTAATAAGCCTTTTCCACTTTAAAGATTCTTTTGTGCATTTTATGTATTAATTTTTTCGTCAATGGAATGCATAAGCATCGCTAAGTTCTCACTTCCCAATCATAATAATGAATGATTTATGGTCGTTTTGCTGTGCAAGTTGCTGTCAGAATGAACAGAACTTTTGTGTTGCTATGTGGCTTTCAAAGTTTAGGATTTAGGAGCTATCTACTCATAAGTGTGCATCCATAATATCAAAAATGAGCAAATTTGTGTATTTAGGTGTATGGTTATCTGATAATATTTCTCCTCTAATGGAACAATTTTAGAGCTCTAGATTGAATGTCAAGTGGGTTTAAGTTCCTTATGGCTGCATTTCTATTGATCAGTGTTAGTTTGCTTCTCTCTCCTTTCTTGCCATTTTCTATACAGCCTGTCATAAATCTTTTAAAGGTGTTTAAATACTGTATAGGGGTAGCAGCATCAAAATCTGTGCCAAGCAACAGCGAAGAGCCAACTGACTCTCAGGCTGATGAATTGTAAAGCTGGCGTGGACATTTAATGATTAGGAGCAATAAGTGTAGCATTGATTGGCAAAAAAAAAAATTAGATAAATGAACCTGATTTAATTTGCTTTTTGTGAAATCTCTCCCATGCAAATTCAACTAAGGTGTTCTGTCAAGGAAAAAAAAGTCCATTTGCTTTATTGCTCTGCCTGACTTGTTATTTTTTACTGCATATAGAAATCATCACACTTTAGAGTCAGCAAAATGGTTGGTTGAAGCCGGTTAAAAGGAGCTACAGCAAAGCAAACCCCTAGGATGCATGACAATTGTTCTACAAAAAGGGATCAAAGAAAAAATATTTTTTTTCACAGTGGAATTTCCCTGTGAAACTGTTCTAATGCTGTATAATAGGCTACTGCACAGTTTTTTAGGCTATATATCTAGTATTTTAATCTTTTTATGAAGAAAGTGTGAGTGATGCTTGTAGCCTCTGTTCTATTTGCTAATCAGTTGTTTACTGGTTGCTAGGCAGTTGCTATGGTGTTTGGAGTGTTTGTTAGGTCTTTGCCAGGTGGTTTGCTAACTCTCTCGGTTAATTCTAAAGAACCCATCTTCTCTAAAATGTTCTGGTTTCTAGATCCTGCCAACAAGATTTTTGGCCCATTTTATCATCTGCCCAGTGAAAAATTGATCATCAAAATAATAGCACACGTCTTTTCAACAATCTGCACAATTTGAGCATTCATGTTTGTTGCACAAATAGTACAAAGAAATCTAAATGTAAAAGCAATATTAATAGTGATGCTTGCCTAATTACACTAATCAACATTGCAATCACTCCTTACTGAAATATAGATGCAAAAATCATTGCCATTTCTGATATATTTGATTGTTACGATTTTACAGATGAAATTATTGTGTTGCAAAAGCCTAGAAATAATATGGAATGATATAGTTAAATGCTTGATGTTCTGTATCATCAGTCCAAATATAGATTTGGATAATGTCAAATCTGATTGATGCCACTTATGCCTTTCTTTGGTATTTCAGCAGCGTCCGGTGCACACTGGTATTGCGTCATTGAGCACGATCTTTGTTTGGCGAGGCAGATAGCCAATGGGAAAATCATTCCCTGGGGATGCACTGTGCAGGAAACCAAGGTCTGCTTTTGAAACGTGAGAAGATGAATCACATGTTATCTGTGCTTTGTTCTTCTAGCCCACACGTATGGGCTTTGCCCTCAAGCGGCTGGCATCTGCTATTAATAGGCAAAGATTAAAACCTTTGTTGTCCAGCTAACCTACAGTTCATCTTCAATTTGCCTCTGCTAAGTATGCATCTGATCCTCTGTAGATGATTGGATGTGACTTGGCTTGTGTTATTTTTGGCCGTACATGTGATGTGATGGAGTAAACAGCTTTGATAGCTATGGGTATGACTGGAGACGTCACTGTAATGCAGCGCTAATTGGCTTTGTTCGCTATGCACAGATGTGTCGGAAGTGACCAGTTGAACTGATTTAATCAGACCTCATTAAGACCTTGAAAATTAAATCAATTATGCTACGATGTAAGAACATTTTATGCATTTGAGGCATAGGGATGCTGCAGTCAAAACATTATTTTTAAAGGTCTGAGGTGGACTAAAGACCAGCAGATGAAAATAGCTCCAAGGGAATGCTTGGAGCCATTTCATCTGACACAGCTGGAGCTCTTTGATAGTTGTAGTGTGGTGCCTGTTCCTCCAAGCATTAATGGCATTAAATCCTCTTTAATTCCTTCTGAAGAAATGTTTGCTATGAGTATCTCAGCTGAAGATGCGAACTTAAACCAGTCTTGTCAGCTAGTTTTGCTGGCTCCCAGACAGGTGTTCAGCTGTTTTTATAATTGTTGGGCAGTAGCATCACTAGAATAATTTTTCTTCACTTCCATGTAATGTCCCCTTTGAAAAAGTACTAACAACCATAATTAAAACAATGTAATAATTGATGGAAGTCATGTTCAGCATATGGATGAAAATAATGAAAAGAATTATGGTAAAAATGGTATTGGGACACACCTCCACATCATTGATTTCAGGTGTTCCAATCACTTCCATGGCCACAGGTGTATAGAATCAAGAATCAAGCGTAGTACCGTGATAGGTTGCCACCTGTGCAATAAGACCATTTGTGAAATTTCCTCACTACTAAATATTCCACGGTCAACTGTTAGTGGTAATATTACAAAGTGGATGCAATTGGGAACAACAGCAACTGAGCCACGAAGTGGTAGACCACATAAAATCACAGAGCGGGGTCAGCGCATGCTGAGGGGCACAGTGCGCAGAAGTCGCCAACTTTCTACAGAGTCAATACCTACAGACCTCTAAACTTTGTGTGGCCTTCAGATTAGCTCAAGATCAGTGTTTAGAGAGCTTCATGGAATAGGTTTTCATGGACGAGCAGCTGCATCCCAGCCTTACATCACCAAGTGCAATGCAAAGCGTCAGATGTAGTGGTGTAAAGCACACCACCACTGGACTCTAGAGCAGTAGAGACGTGTTCTCTGGAGTGACGAATCACTCTTCTCTGTCTGGCAATCCAATAGACGAGTCTGGGTTGCCAGGAGAACGGTACTTGCCTGACTGCATTGTGCCAAGTGTTAATTGGTCCAACATCAGTGCATGACTTCACAAATGCGCTTCTAGAAGAATGGTCAAAAATTCCCATAATCACACTCCCAAACCTTGTGGAAAGCCTTCCCAGAAAAGTTGAAGCTGTTATAGGTGCAAAAGGTGGGCCAACTCCACATTCAACCCGACAGTTTAAGAATGGGATGTCATTACAGTTCATGTGCATGTAAAGGCAGGCGTCCCAACACTTTTGGCAATATGGTGTATCTCACTAATGTAGCTGAGGTATTAAGGTTAAAAAAAGAAAGTAGTCATGCAGCTTTTCATTTATAGCTATCGCTTAGAGAATCAGCTGGAATCAGCTCGCAAATGCACTGAATCGTTTAGAGTGGATTATCACTCATGAACTGTTTAGAACACATAGAACAAAGACAGCGGCAAGTATTTAGGCTACAAATACCTGCATTCTATCATTTGCCAGTGAAGATTGAAACAAAGATTGAAGTTACTGCTGCTTGTGAACAATTTGTACTGCAACAAATGATCACCATGTTATTACCATGTGTCGTGACTCGTGGCAATACCATGGTATGCTATGAAATACCTTGCAATACCATATAAATATAATAGTGGAAAACGTTTAATCGTTCATGGATCTATAGCTTCCCCACAGCCAAATAGAATAGGCTACAGGTGTCCAGATTAACTTGATTAAGTAAGAAACCACTGTCAGATGTGCTAGGAAATCTAAGTAAAAAAATGTCCTGCTGTTGAATTTGATTTAATTGGTGTTTTGGACCTCACACATTAAGATATTCAGTGTAAAATTTACATTTTAATTTGTCATGAGACTCATGACAACCAGCAGCTCCAAAACAGTTATTTCACAGTGTGTGAATCATGTATATTTTTTTTACGGGCCAATCCGCTAGTATGTCTACAGATATAACATTTAAGTTCTTTATAATCAGCATTTGTTGATTTTGTATTCAATTTTATTACAACATGCGAAGGTTGCTGCTTATGTACGCAAAAAAGTGCAGGCAGCTTGCATATTTTAGAACAGAGCTGATGTCATTTGACCTGGGAAAGTGTAATGGTTCAGATTCTGCTCAGGGAATACTTGTCAAAAGCTTTATCATATCTGATACTGAAACTGCACAATAGAGCAGTGTCAAAACAGTGTGATTGTCGTGCTCGCTTTGTGCACTTAGAATCAATCAAATAGATGCCAGGGCCGTACAACTCAAATATAGAAAATAGCTTTCATATTTATTTTGAAGATCCTGAGAGACAATATTCTGACAACATTGTCACCAAACAAGAATGGTATAATATGCTTTCAAAGATGGATTTGTGAGTTATTTGCACAAAGTGTTGATATATTTTCACAGCTGTGTGACAGTTATGGGAATGACAAGTGAAGGTACTGTATGTTCAGCTGGATTTATTATGTACACTCACCACAGAGTTATGAGGTCTTGACCTACACCCCCTCAAAAATCAAAGAGCTAGTTCCATAGATAATTTATGTTGCAATAACATAGCATGATCATACAGTAAGGAAAAGATTAAGGGTGGGTGGTATGACCAAAAGCTGTTAGTGTTATATTTTCAAAGAGATAGTTATTTTAGCTGAAAGAAAAGCGTATACCGTACACTACCATTTAAAACGTAGGTGTCACTAAGATTTTTTTTTAATGCTTTTGATTTAAAAAACAGTTGGGAAATATTGACAGTCGTGAAATATAAAATATGTTCCTGTGATGGCAAAGCTGAATTTTCAGCATCATTACTCCAGTCTTCAGTGTCACAAAATCCTTCAGAAATCCTTCTAATATGATGATTTGCGGCTCAAGAAACAGTTCTTATTATATATTACTGAAAACCCTTGTGCTGCTCTATATTTTTGTGTAAACCATGATACATTTTGTTTTCAGAATTCTTTGATAAATAGAAAGTTCAAAAGAGCAGCATTTATTTCAATTAATTTTTTTGCAACAATGTAAATGTCTTTACTGTCATGTCACTTTTGATAAATTTACTGCATCCGTTCTAAATGAAATATTTTGAACAGTTGTAATAATTTTAGATATAGTGAAATGAAAACCTCAAAAATTAAAGGATAACATTTGTTATTTTCTCATTTTATTAGGACTTTGGACCAAAATATACAATTTCATAAACAAAAGATTCAAAACAGTGAAAATATAAAATGGCTATATAGCTGTGATTCATAAGGAGATATTTTCCATACAATTAAAAGGACTGTTAAAATTACAAAAATTACATAAAGCCATAGCAATTAAATCTCTTTTTTTGAAATGCCATATTTGAATATGCAAAAAAATTACATTTGAGTCTTCCCAGCAGTTATCATATGGCTTCAGAAGACTTGGAATTCACCATGAAATCAAAATAGATATTTATTTTTATTTTTATTTTTTTATGGAATATTGCAGTATTATCATAAATGATTAATCCGTGCACATCATATTTTTTTCATGTGCCCTCTTTGTAATCTTTTATCAAAATAGCTTCCCCTCCCTCTTGGAGCAACATCTCTTCTCTGTTGACGTGTGTTTACTGGTGCGAGGACGGGACAACCTGTCACTCAAATGACATCACAGCAATAGCAAACCACAACCATCCAATCAATTCCTGATGGACAAAATCAAGTCCCGCCCTACATTTCTTCTTTTTTTGAGAAGCCATTTCCCTAGGATATTCGTCACAATAGGGAAGAAAAGACTATCGCAAGTTCTGTTTCATGCAGACTTTAATGGTGACCTTGTTTTCAGTTTTGGAGTTTAACACCCCATTCACGTTCATTATACTGAAAAGATAAACAATCTGTGTCGTACAGGCATGAAACACCCATATACCATCATACCCTCCAGCTCTGGTGAAGACCAGCAGTGCGTGATGTATATGTGGCATTTGTCATCAGGGTGGAAATAGGATATGAGGTCTCTGTAGTGACTGTGGTGTTGCAAACATACTATTCACTGCGCATCCACTTATCTATGTCAATGTAAGCCTCCTGAGAACGCAAACGCACAGTCATGACAGTCCCGCAGTAAGCTCGTTCAGAGGTCAGGGAGCTTTTTGGTTCCGAGGTTGCTTGGATTTATCTAGGTTTGACACTGATGCCCTAATCAATGTCCTATTAGCTGTTCTAGGTTGAATGAGTGATATGCTTAGGGCTGTCATCAGGAGTAGGACAACCTCAAACCTCATCCTGGGCCCTGTGATAAGGGAGGACAAAAAATGGTGTTTATTGGCTGGGGTCCACCCTTATTTTACCCTGAGCCAGTGAATTGAAACCATGGGCCTGGCAAACCCTGGTTTACCTGGAAAACCCTTCTTTTCTTTTTTCTTTTTTTTAGCTTTTTGCTTAAGGTTAGAGTCAATAACGTTAGTTTGGACTCGTTATGTTTCGCCATTGTGATTTTTGTCATTGTGGATGTGTTGTATGATGCTCTGTTCCTGTTCTTGTGGACTATCGTGTGGATTTATTAAATATTACAGAGTTACCTTGCCTGTGACAAAACCAGCCCTGTGACAGAACACTGGACCAAACAAAGTTTAACGTGTTTGTAAGATTTTCTTTTCTGTTTTTGTGTTCAGTGTTTTTGTTCTGTTTTCACCCCTGCTTGCACCATGGACTTTCCAGCAGTAAACTAATGTGCCTTGAGCCGGGAGAACGCTCCCTCGAGAAACATTTAGAGGACCTTTTTGATCTCGCCCATCAAACCAACTTCCTAGACGACTGCCTGTGCATGTTCCTTCGTGTCGGTCTCAAAATTGCACAATGTTCTTGAATGGATAATTTATAGGTGCACGCCGGTCTGTTATTGCAGGGACATTGACTTTACAATTTCATGCCCCTAAACATGATGCAGAACAAAACGAGCTGTGATTTGTTGTCAGTCAAATGTCCTCTTGGGTGGTCATTGACCAATAAAAGCTGCGAAAGCTGACCTTCTGCCATCAGTCTGAAGGTCTGGCTACGCAAGTCTACCCTACCTCAGGCTCCGTCTCTGCCCTCGGTTGCTCCGAGTCACCCTCAGACCTCCGGATTCCCTCCTCGATCTTGGGAGGTCGTCTGTTGCGGCCACCAAGATCTTCGCCATCTCTCCGCCTCCTCAGCTCATCGGCTGTGCGGTGGGCTCCATCCTCTCCATCATTGTCTGTAGTCATCCCCATGGTGGCCCTCATCAGTGTTCCTCCATGGTTCCCCCCTCCATCAACGCCGCCGTGGGGGACTCCCCTGGCTGTGGCCTAGATGAATAACCATCATCCCCTGCTCAGTGTCACCTCTTGGCTCACTCCACCATCATGTCCACCCTGGACTCTGTTGTTCGTTCTCCTCCCAATCATCCGTCCACCTCCAGAACTTTCCCCTGCCTGTCTGTGCCATCCCTTTGCCATCCCTTCATCCTCTTCATCTCTGCTTCTCCATGGCGCGAGGTCACGCCTACTGGGAAGGAGCTTTCTGTCACAATCACGTTAGTTTGGACTCGTTATGTTTTATCATTGTCTGCCTTCATCACTCCTTTGTTGTTACGGACACTAATTATATTCAGCTGTGCAGTCATCAATCACTATAATTACCTCCTGTATTTATGTTCGGTTCTGTTTCAGTTGAGTGTCTGGTGTCGTTGATTTTGGATGTGTTGTATGCTGCTCTGTTCCTGTTCTTATGGATAATCATATGGATTTATTAAGTATTACTGAGTTACCATTATCTTCATCTTCGTGTGTGTTTATACAACCAGCCCTGTGATAAATATGTGAAAGAAATGAACACATTTATTCAGCAAGGATGCATTAAATCGCTTAAAAGTGACTTTAAAGACATGCATAATCTTACAAAAATATTCTATTTAATATAAATGCTGTTTTTATTAATCAAATAAATTATGGTTTCCTCAAAAATATCAAGAAACATATCTGTTTTCAACATCAGAAATATTTATTGAGCACTGAGCAGCAAATCAGCATGTTAGAATGGAGCCATACACCCGCCAAAGAACCTTTATTTTTAAGAGTGTAGTGTAGAAGATGCAAGTGATTAAGATGGAACTCAATTAACTCCTGCTTCATGCTTTGCTGATTCATTAATTAGAATAAATTATGATTACAGCTGTTTGACATATATTGATAAGTTTAATTTACAGTTGAAAGCTTTTAAACAGGTTTCAGCTTCATTGTAAAAATACCATTATGGGCTGTGCATATAGTCTTACTTTTTTTTTCTCGGTGATGTAATCCAGCTGCAGTACTTTAAACCATCTAGGGCAGTGATTCTCAACAAAAATGGGTCGCATAATCATGAATAGTTGTGATAGCAGATAAGTAGGCTTGCAGTAGATAAAATAATTGTTGTTGTTAAAGGCTGTGTGTCCAATAAAATTCTACTGTATTTTATCTGAAAACATAAGCTGTTGACTCATGGGACACAGGTTCAAGTCAGGTTATGTCCTGATTTCATTCTCCCTCTCTCACCTGTACTTTCCTGTCTCCAGTTTAATATTTAAAAAGAAACAAACAAACAAACAAACAAAAAGCTCACAGGTTCCAGCATGGATAGTTTGACATTGCCTCATTGAAAACAAAGAACAAAATTACACAAGGCAAAATAAAATGTGAATATATGATATTTTTTTGTGCAGTGAATTATTGACTGCAGACAGCATGAAACTATCAAAATTCAAGACTTTTTCATTAACAAAATACTATAAGCATTAGTGCATGTCAGGGTTTGATGTTTAGTATTTTTCCATTGAAACAATTTGTTCAGTGTTGAATTGTTTTGAATTGTCTTGATGCCAAAAAATCCTACTCAAATAAATATTTAGAGCTAGATTTAAGATGTATGTATTTTAATTGCATAAATGTTACACAGTTTAAACATAAACAAATACATTTAATGTGATGCATATTTGTCAATCATCTATTTTAACAAATTTCACAGCTAGCCATATTTTAAGCATATTCATAACTAATTTTTTTCACAATAACTGGTTTATGCTGATTCTAAGCCATTTGAATTAATGCAGTTTTAAAAATATGATTTAACGATTTAAATAAGAAAACAGAATACATGTTTCATTTATGACTGATAATATACATCACATTAGGTGTAGGCTATTAGTTTTGTTTGTGTTAAAACTATACATTTCAATTTTAGGCCTAAATAGTTGACTACATGAGAACCACTGTTCAGGTTTGTTTAATACATTACATTTTACCATAGATTGTTTCAACTTTATGACTTGATATGAGTGATGGATTAGTGTTCCTTGTGCAAATATTGACAGTCCTCCAGACCTACACACCTTTATGCTATAGCGTTATCCTCAAGTCATTGCTCTTGATAAATTGCTCGCTGTCCTGTCATCACTTGACCTTACAAAATCCCAGAAAGGGGAAATGATCTAAAATAAGCTCCTCTGCACAACTGCAGAACCATAAAATCAAACAAGCTGCTTTCTTGCCGGCTTATCTCACTAGCCCATGCTGTTGTAGGTCATCTGCCACATTGTTCTCACTCTTATTGATTGGCAGTTAGTGTGCCATTACCATCATTAGCCAGGCTGAACATATGAGTGTGTAAATAGGCAAGACCTTTAAATGCTAGGTGCTGGGAGACATGCATGACGTCTCTCCTCCTCAAACACTTCCTCTGACTCAGTGTCTGTTGTGTTCAGTCCTCAAAAGCAATGCTTTTATTACATAACCATGTGCGAACAAGCTATTTATTTTCCACTGCCGTCATCGCGACAATGTCACTGAGAGCTACTCTTGCTTCTTGTCTAGTCATGCTCTACAAGGTTGTGTTGTTTTGTTGCTGACTGTCAAGGCCGTGAAGATGCAGAGTGGAAGATGAGAGCAAGTCCTTATCCTTGATCCTCAGAGCGGAGATTATTCAGAAAAATCCAACGCTATTTCCCCCCCCTCTTATATTGTTCGCCTGGGCAAAGGCCCAGAGGGGCCCATTTGGTCCAATAAATATGAGAGTTTTTGTTTTGTTTGGTTTTTAAAAAAAATTTTCAATAGCTTTTATTCAGTAGCTGATTTAAGTGTTTAATCTGTTTAGTTTGAATTATTATTTATATTCATAATAGTCCTTTAATCTAGAGACCCTCTAAACGTGAACTAAATGCACTTTTGTTGAGCAATCATAGTATTAAAGTGGTGCTTCATTAGGCAAAGCAAGCTGTTGAGTAGTTATTTGCCATTGAGAGGTCTTGATTTATTATAAATGCTATGATCTACTCATACTTGAATAAAGCACAATACAAAATAAGAGTCTCGGTGAGCCTGACATTGCATACTGTCTGAGTAGGTACTACATTTGAATTCGAACTTACTTTGCGATCGTTAAAGGGCACCTATTATGCCCCTTTTAACAAGATGTAATATAAGTCTCAGGTGTCCCCAGAGTGTGCCTGTGAAGTTTCAGATCTAAATTCCTATATATATATATATAATTCTGGGGTTGAAGAAAAATTATCTGTTCGGTGCGTGGCTCCTTTAATGCAAATGAGCTGCTAATCCCCACCCGAGAGGGCGGAGCCTACACATCTAGTTCACAGCTCATTCACAGCAGTGAACACACGAATGAAAACTGAAACATGATATCTGTTTGTTTTAATGATCATCTCTATCAAAGAAACATTCATGTGACATTGCAGTTCCTCATCATCATGAAATATTATCATCTGCATGCATTTTAAAGCCTTAGCACTCCAACTTAAACACACACACATGCTCCTGTTGCATTATTAAAACGACAATAACAAAAAATAACTAGGGAATCACCAAAACGCAAGAATGGTTCTAATTTTATTTCATTTAGTGTAAGTGGCGATTGATAGTAGATAATAATATATAATGTTTAATGTACTGACGGTAAGGTTGCGCTCGCGCTAATGAGGATCTCGCAACTGCGTCTCGAGGAGAAATGGGAAAAAATGACAACATTTTAAGTCAACTTTTTATTGGCATATTTTGCAAAAGTATTTGGAGGAATGGCTCTGCTCTAAATTCCCCATCCTTTACATAAGCTCCATGAAAAGCCAAGATGGAACAGCAGCAGATTCTGGGGACAACCTCCCATTTTTAAACTGGGAGAGCAGCATAAATCCCCCCATTGAGAACAGAGCATGCATCGATGACAACAGAATGACATTGATTAAGTTAAACACAAGTTTAAGGAGGAGCTGGGTTGCAAAGCAGCGTGGAAGCAGCCAAGCAGGCAGACTGAATTTAAGATGCGCTGAAGTAAGGCGCCCTTTTTGAGAGTTGCCAATTGAATCGCATCAGCATGGGCAGGGTTTGAATTTTGCCAATCAGCGGAGCTTGCCTATGTGGCCTGCCTGAACTAATGCAGAATGCTTGATTTAAGAGTTTTTATATTTTTAACATATACAGTTAAGCAACATCACAAGACCAAGCGAGCTGTTTTCCTGAATACAATCACGATTGAGAATGTGACACTGATTTCATACGACAGTTCAATAAACAAGCAGTTAATATTGAGTTACTTGCATTTTAGACGCAATATTGACTGTTTTTGTTCTGTTTCAGCAGCAAAATAGTTTCAAACAATGAACACAGCAGAACCATAATGCATCTCACAGCCACACTCAGCTGTGTTTTCATTACTGAATGATTCAGCGTTTTAAACGAATCAGTTTCAATGACCCATTCATACACATGCAGGCATAAACAACTGCCTTATTCTAGACTGAAAGGCTTAATGACTCACTCACCTACTAGCGGTTTAGTTTCATGTTTAAAATTAACCTATCATTCTCTCCAACATTAAAAAAATTATAATATTTAAAACAATCTTACGTTTATAAGATATTGTATATTATCTGAGTAGGTATATATGTCAAATTCATGGGAAAGTAAAGTCGAATGCATACTTCAGAATATCTATGAAGTAGTAGGACATCTGGGTACTTTCAGCCTACTGTTTTTCGAATACTCTGTATTTAAACATACTACTCTTTTTTTTTTTTTGCATACTATAAGTAGGGAAGAGTTTTATTTTGGACGCAGCACATGTTTGGTTTAAGGATTTGGTTAAAGAATTCATTCATACCAAAGAATTCAGGCAATTATTGATGGCGGACTTAGGCTTTCATGAAATGTTAGTGAGTCAAGAACTCAGGAACCAGTTGAGTTTGATTTGTGACCAAATCTTTTAAGCCGGGCTCAGACTACTTGAGTTTTTAAATCTTAACCGATTGTGAAATCTGGTTGCTGCATTACGCACATAAGGAGAATCTTTACAGATTTTCTTCTTTCAAATCTCAAACCTGCAGACACTACAAGATTTGAAAATCATGGCGCATTACACACTACATTCTTATAGATTATCATGCCAGATTTAGCACCTCACGTGATGGGGAAGCAGATGTAAACAAAACGGATACTCTGTTGTGACAACTTGCTGTAGATATTATATGAGGAGACGTGATGTTGCCACATTTCAACCATATCCATTGTCCACCAGACATTGTTCAGTCGCCATTTCAACATTTCCGTCACCTTGTAGACTTGTCTCTCATTGGCTCTGATGCCATCATAGTTGTAATCATCCTGATCTAAAATCCTAAATGTCAATCATGTTTGATAAAATCAGGTGGCCCCAATGTGTCCGCGAGCTTATCGGGAGGTTTAAGATTTGATCTAGAAATGCCCCAAATGACCAGATAATCTGGGCCGAACAAAACAACAGAGAATACCGACAATGCTCTGGATGTGATTGTTTCTCTGAATGTTGGGAGGGGTAAATCAGGCATAAATCAGCCTGAAACTCCTGTAGTCTGAGTCTGGCTGTAGACTTTCAAATTTCAGTGAATAATCTCTTAAATATCAGTCACACAAAGCTTTTGAACGATTTTATAAGACTCGGAAAATACATGAGTCTTATGGACTAAATTTATGATACTTTTGAAGCTTTATAGTCTGCATTATCTTTACAAAGTCACCTTTTGTGTTCCACAGAGACAAAGTAATTTGAGTTTGAAATGACATAAAGGTTTTATTTAATGAGTTAACTATTTTTATCAAAAATAAAAAAGGCAAATCATTTTTCCCTTCATTATGTTTAATCCTTACGTTCATACTTGTGAAAGCAGCCCGCCTTGGCCATAGGCATTATAAAACAAGGAGATACAAGGAGATTCAACTTGACTGTTTAACAATTTCATTTTTGATTTCAGTAATGTTGTTCATGCTTTTTGCAGTGTTGTCCATGAGAGGGTTGAGATTGAATATCTTAAGCAGAAAATTAGCTCTAAGTGTGCAGAAAGGAACGTGGCAAACGCCTCATCCCTTCTGTTAGTGCTATTTTAAAGCTTGTTACTGGGCTGTACATGGATTAAGACCGGATTAACCTTGTTTGTACTGACATTTAAAGTAATGCTTGTTTATAGTTAGCACATTTTTGTACATAAACTTCACATCTGGGGTACATGCTGAATACAAGCCTTTTTGCATAGTGCTGTATTTTATATATATATATATATATATATATATATATATATATATATATATATATATATATATATATATATATTTTTTTTTTTATATATATATATATTTTTTTTTTTTTTTTTTTTATATAGAGAGCGAGAGAGAGAGAGATTTTTACCACTCGTTGCAGTACATGACTAAATCAGATTGTTTTGGAGTTTTTCACCAGACACAGACGTCTCTGTGGGCCCATTCTCTGACAGGTAAACATGGTAAATGCCTATTGAGACACGGGCACAGGTGTGCACAGTATAGCAGCTGCACTGCTTTTGGTGCAAATCTCTGTTGCGGAGTTCACAACGAGGGCTTGACCTTGTAGCGCAAGCTGCTGCCCTTGTTGCTCAGTTCTGGTCCTGGTTGCTAAGTGTTCTGGCTCAGGTGGCAGAGCTCCTCTCAGCCTAGAGAATTGTCCTGGAGCATTTATCAGGGGCATGCCATCTATATAAGCTGCGAATGCTCTGTATATCCAAGCCATTTGAGAGAATTAGTTTGTGGGCTCGCTAATGAATTAACACTAAAAATTTATAAATTTCTTGTCTTTTGAGGTGTATCATAATGTTTACATATTGAAATGTTGGTAATGCGTATGTAACTCTCTGTCATTTATTTGTCAAACGACTGTAATTTTCTTTTATGTTTTTGCATGGTTTGCAGTCTGGTCTATTTTCGTCATTTTTGTAGAAATGTCAATTTGGACTATATGACTGAAATTAAATGACAAAATATTGAACAAATTTAAAGGGCATATTTGTTGAAGCACAAAAACTGATCAAAACTAAATTAAAAATGTTCCAAAACCCATCAACAGCATACCGAGATCTTCTGGCGGTCTTGTTCAGTGGGGGCTAGACCAGCCAGCTGGTATCATTTGTCAGGAACCAGATCAGTTGTCATTGCTGTGGCCTGTTGGTGAGGGGTGTCGTTTCACTGATAGTGCCACATCACTGAACATTGGGAACAGAGCTCACTTACACATGATGAGCCTTTGTATAGTGTCATTGTAAGTCACAGTATGCATCGATTTTAGTGGCTTCTGATCCCGGGATTGAGTGAGGCGGAGAAGAGTTAAGTGGCACAGGTGATAACAAGGTGAGGCCATAAATAGCTATGGAAAAGCACTCTGTAAAAGTACAGCACACTGGTGGTGTTTGATTAATTTCTTAATTCATCTTCTGAGCATTTGCCCCTCCTCTGGAGCACCTAGTGTACTTATGATGAGACACCATCTGTTTAGTCAGTCATGTCTTAGCGGAACAGAAACCAATCATTTGTGCATCTACTCCAGCATACGGCTCTTAAAACTTATTACACAGCTCTGTGAAAAACTTGATTCTGATTGGTCAATCGTGCCCATCCAGCGGTATGTTATTACCGATAACAACCGGTAAAAACTGATAACATCCGGGTAACTGAAGTCAGCGCTATACGCTTGCTAGGAACCACTACGTGCTTGCTTTTTCTTTGTGGAAGTTTTGCGTTTGGTGAGCTAATCAATTATTAAAACTCAAATCAGTATTTTGTGTACAATTATTTAATTATGTCATCCGCTATCACTGATTCACTCTCTTGTTTCATACAAAAGCCATTTTGCAACGATTGTTTTGTACACTGTAATGGATTATAAAATAAGTATTTCATTCATTCATTCATTCAGTATTTCACAGTTTAATCTCAAATCACTTATCTTATTCCCATAATTTATATGGTCGTATAAACTTGGGACTATATTAGGGTGAAGCACTTGGTACTGGTACTGCTACTGCTACTTGGGCACAGAGATATCACGCAACACATGAAATGTGTGTTGACGGAAGTTGTGGGATTTCAGGTGTTGCGTCATATCTCTGCGCCCAAGTAGCAGTGCTTCGCCTGTGCTTCCCCATAATATAGTCCACCTGATAAGTTAATATCTGCCTAGGAAATTGCCTAGTCTTAATCTGCATCGCTATTTGTATTCGTTGTGAATACGCAGGCCACAAGAAGTAATTAGGTGGGGTTTTTTTTGTTTTTTTTTTATCACTTTTACTCGGGACATGCTAGCTGGCAACATAGGATTCCATTCATTATGCTAAGCTAAGTTAGCGGCGACCCTGCCAAACTAAAACAATGCATGCACTGAGACAAAAATGCATTTGCCCACATGTAGGAAAGAAGTTGAATAAACCCTATTTCTAAAAACAGTGGAGTGTTCCTTTAATTCATGCACTGCAGTTTTGTCGTCTGCCGCTTTAAATGCTCAAGCTCAATACAGTAGGATGGTTTCTGATTGGCTGTCATGGTTTTTATCAGTCATCAACTGAAAAAGTGTTTCCAACAATATAGTTTCTCTTTGCTGCTTCTCTGGTATTCTTTTATATTTAGAATATTGTATCATTAGTTATCGTCATTGGTGTGAATGAAATTTCATGTTGATGACAATTTTAACCAATTTCTTTTAATTTATTTCGTTGTGCTGTTCAGTATCATTGAGCTGGTGCAGTGGCAGCAGATGTCTCTGATGATTTGGTGTCCCACATATCTCTCGACCAAGCAATTCGCATTGAAGCATTCAAGGCTGTCACATTTCCAAGAAACATTTTCTTCATTATTAGGCCTCCATCAAAGGCTTTTACCACTCCTGACCCAGAAGCATAAGAACATTTTTCATATTTCAATCTTACTTTTGTAAGATTTAATTTGTTCATCAATTAGCTTGATTTGGTAAGAGTAACAAAAAGAAAGAAAGAAAGAAACCCAGAGGAAATAGACATTAGAAGTGGTCAGTCGCTGTTAAATTCAGGTTAAAAGAGAAAGAGAGTAGAATATGAATGGTGTATATAGTTTTGCACAATGTATTCTCCCTAATCCTCCTGGATCGTCACACTCAGAAACAAAGCAGATGAAAAAATGAAGAAGTTGAAAAGATACTGTTTGATGGATGTTACATTTATTTCTCATGGCAGCATGCAGAGGCATCATTCACATATTCATTTTTGAGACGGAACCAGACCAGTGCAGACCTGGCACACACGGTGCCCTTGGCAAGACAAGACAAGACATGACTAAAGAGAAAACAGTTTTAACATCATAGTACTTCTATTCAGAAGTGGATGATGTGTTGGTCTACTCAAGACTCTAGAGGTTTCATATAGTGTGCAAGATGCTTTAGGTTCCAATCCTGCACTGATGTGCATATATATTAATAAATCAAGCATGATTGCAGTAGACGTGATTGTGAGTGATCACCATGCAATAGCAGCTTTGACATTTTGAAAATCCATCCTGTTCCCCACAGGACAAGGTTGCATGACACTCAAGTCAACTGACCAAATTTAGACATGCAAGTGTGATTTCTGCTGCACGGTAGTTTTTTTTTTTACCTGAAATAAAATACAATAATTGCTTTGAATGACTAATTAATTTAAAAGATGAATTAAATATTTAAAAAATTAAACTAACTAATAAAAAATATATTAAAATAAAGCCAATTAATTCAAAATATTAATAAATAATGCAAAAATACAATGTTCTTTAACTGTAAAATACATTTGGCTTGGAAAATGTTGCATTGTCATTACACTTTAAGGGCCATGATGGTCCATCACTGATTTTATAAAATATAATAAAACAAAAGGCATTTTTAGCCTCCTATGTGAAATCTCTGTTTGCATGGATGCAATGCATGCCCTCTGCTGGTCAGACTGCATATGTAAATAAAATCCATCTTGGATCCTGCTAAATAGCTCTCATTAGCAAAAGTGATGTTTTGATTCCATTAAATTTAGCACCAGTGAAGCAGGGATGGAAATCGATTGGAAATTTGAATGATTAAGCTGCAGTGGCACCATCCAATTTGTAATAATGCTTTCAACCAGGCTGGACATCGATTTGTCTGGAAAGAGAAAAATACTGACAATTGTGGAGAAATTATTTTTAAATTTATAAAGATATTGATTATCACCAGGAGGTTGCTCATAGAATCAATATATTGGATATCAAAGTATTAGACTGCGGAGAAAGTGACATTATCACTGTTTAATATTTTATCTGATAAGCAAAGCCATCTGTTTTTTTAGGATGAGGATGAAAGGTCATTTTGTTGGGCTGGCAGTGCAATTTATTAGTCAGTCTGTTTTTCCACATTCCCATCTGCCCTTTCTAGTAGTGAATTTTCCCCGCAGGCTGTACAGTCAGGTCTGATTTAATGATGCTCAGACTAAACAATCACTTAACTAAAGGCCAATCAAGTGTGTCTGCAGATTGAAGGCATTGCCAAGCGGTTTGGAAACTCTGTCTTGTACTGCCAGCCCAATGAATGTTATTTGCTATCTTCCTTGTCAGAGTGTATATCCCAGGAGGGATTCTGGCCAAATTCCTTAAAGCCACTCCATCTTGCATAGTGTGTTCGACTGAATGAGGCATAGAGAATGGTAAATGTGAAACAATGCCCCAATAGGGCTTTTAGTGTCAGTGCAATTAGGAAATTATGAGGGATGTTGTCATGCAGCCGATGGTACTGTAGACAGTGTGTTGGGAGATAAGGAGTAGTCAGCGACTCGGGTTCAGTCACTCCCTGGAGAGAAGAACAGTCTCATTAGAGATGCAGTGGAGAACAAGCTACACCTACATGCCTTACTATGGATATTGCATCGTTTATATGAATATTAATTTGTGATGTTTAGTTTGGATTTTTCAAAGCCAAGGCCCCGATATAAGCAAAGTCAGCTTGCCAAAACGAACTTTCCGGAAAAAATTACTTTGGCTGGTAAACGCCTTTGTACCACCATTGGTCCGTGGCGAATATGTATCGGGTATGCACTGACGTCACTTTCCCGTCAGAACACGCCCCCTCAGCCAAAATGAGTGGCAAAAGAGCCTGCTGCTTGAATGGATTTAATAGGGAAAACTGTGAGTAAAACAATTATCAATTATCAGCTTAAACTAAAGTTTGGACTCCATATAGCGTTTCTTACAACTTACCAAAGATCCAGTGATCCATGGATATTGACATGTAGCCAGAAATCGTGTTTCCTGACATTTCCTTGTGCCTGATTTCAACGCTGGAAAAATGCATGAAGCAAGTTTGCCTGTGAACACTCTATATAAATACAGTATAGGTCTGAATCCCAGGTGATCACGTATCAATCGTTATCCAGGCAGCGAAATCCAAGTTTCACTGCCTGGAGTCCAGTTGTTTCTGTGAACTGCAGCAATCCATTCTCTCTCTAGCTTTCGGCGGTCTGTAAAAATATACCTCAGATTTCTTGTCAAATCTATTTGTACAGTCAATCTCAAAGCTCTTTGCCGTTTTAGCTGTGTTTTGTGTTTTTCGCTGCATGCACACTGAAAACCAATGCTGCCGCTCAGCGGGCATAACCACAGTCACTCCGGACGACAGTGACATCCTGTGCATACCCTGTACAGGTAGGTGTGCGTGGAGGCTCCACCTTCTTTCACATCAAAATATTTTCTAGTTCATTTGTGGCGCTTTTCAGTCAGTCGAGGTCAAACTTCTGTGAGTGAAAACCACGTTGCTATGATCAGATTCTTTTCTTATGCTTTATCAAAATGCTTGCTGTTTTCTCAGTTTTGTTGTGTGTTTATTTTGTTATTGAGAGAAAAGCGTGCAGCACATATTTACATATTCATCTAAACATTTCTCTCAGAAGTGTGGGTGGCGTCGGATGTTTGATAACAGTATATCGTATATGTATATACGACAGTATATGTCACGTATTTCGAACTTCGTTTTACCCTTAAACGAAGAACAAAAAAGAACTTTGCCGTGAGTATATCAGGGCCTTAAGATGCAACAACAACAACAAGACCTTTGATATGCATTGATGGAAGGCTTATCTAGAGATAAAATATCATAACTTTGAGTTGGACTGTTTTGACTTGGGTCAGTTTGTAAACACCTATAGGTGCCTAGCAACTGCATGGCAATGGGCTAAAAATACTCAGAGCACATAAGCACATAGCAACACCCTGGCAACCACCTATAACACTCTAGCATCGTAGCAGCAAGTTTGTGTCATTGGAAAGCAACATTCCATTTTCTTTAGAGAATATCAAACTAATTGTGACCCAGCTGGTTGGAAATATTTTGTTTTATTAATCACACAGTATTAGTAAAGGAAACAAATCCATACTACCCACTTCTCTGGGTGTGTGTGTCCATGGTTTGCAGTGTGTGTGTGTTCACTACTCACTGCTCCTAATGTGTGTGCACTAACTTGGATGGGTTAAATGCAGAGGACAAATGCTGAGTATGGGTTACCATATCACTTTCAAAAGAAAAAAATGCTTACCTAATGTTTCATATTAGCAATCAAATATGCTTGTGTAGAACAAAACTTAAATCTAAAGTTCTATCCAGAGCCTTAGCAACCACATAACAACACTCCACACTGAAAGAAACTGGTAAAATGTCCTCCAATAATCTAATTTTAGCTGCCTTTTTTGAAAAGGCAAATAACAGTTGATTTTTCTTCTAAAACTCTAGTTGTGAACCGTTGGTGTTGTTTTATTAATCACACAGAATTTGAAAAGGAAACTGAAAACCAACCTCATCACCAATTCTACAAACTTAATCCAAAGAGTTTATTAACTTAATAACTTCCTTATTATTATACTTTACAGTGTAGAACTGCTAATGAACAATCCTCTAATTTAACCCTCTTATCAGTCACTGAGCGAGTGCATTTCATTTCGTTTGTTTCAGATGATGCTATGAAGACCACCAGAGATGACTGATGTGGAACCTGTTGTCACTGACTTTGCAGCCACGGGCAGGACTGGCCGGCGGAATGCATTGCCAGATATTTTAGGTTCCACGGCTGGTCCTGGAGCCGCCGAACTACCTGATAAACTAGCCGAGCTTTCAGTAGAAGGTACTGTATGTTTTCCTGCATTGTTTTTTTCTGTTTAACTGGGTTGTTGTAACGATGCTCGTAGTTCAGGGAAGAAGGAGGCAGGTACCGGCAAACAATAAATGTAAAGTTTAATCACAACAAAATGAAAGTAAGCGACAGCCCCTCAAGGACGACTGTCACATTTAAACATAAAACAACAACAACATAAATGTCCAAGGCCTGGTCCTCTCTTATCTTCCACTGTCGTCACTTCTTTTATCCTTCCGGAGCTCCTCTGTGGGATTCAAGACATGTGTGTCTCTCACGGTCTCACAAACATTTTTGATTATTGGTATATAAATTGAGACTATAGGACATGACTAGGCAAAATATGGGACAAATTAATGAAAAGGAATCCATGAAAATTAATAAAAAGTAAACAACCCTCCTAGCTCATGAAATATGACTACTCTTACTTATTGGTGCATTCACTGGATATCAGCAGCTTTATCACGCGACAAGTGGCTTTCAATTAGCATTAACCTTAAAGGGATAGTTCACCCAAAAATGAAAATTAGCCTATGATTTACTCACCCTCAAGCCATCCTAAGTGTATATGACATTCTTCTTTCAGACAAACACAATCAGAGTTAAATTTAAAATGTCCTGGCTCTTCCATGCTTTATAATGCATAAATGACTTATTTCAAAAACAAACAAACACAAAATGTTACTGACCCGAAACCTTACAGTGGTTTATAATGCAAAATGGCATTTATTTATAGCACATTTTAAATACTATATCTTAACATTTAAGGACAATATAAAGAGAAAATATAAAAAAAAAAATGTTTTATTTAAAAATAGGAAGTAAATGGTATACATAACATTAAGAAAAGAAATGCTGCAGTGTAATAAACAGCAAATTTACGCAAGGGGATTAAGAATTAACAGGGCTGGAAACTAGTTCAGTGCATAAGTTAACTGGGCTAATTTTATCCACAGTGTACCTCTGATAGGCCTGTATAAAGTGAGTCCCTGTGCGAGACTAAGCTGTGATTGACAAAAGCACCTTTCTTTAAAAGGTGCTTTTCTACAGAGAAAGAAGGCACTTAAGTGCTTTTGTGTGATCGAGCTGTCATCACGGGGCCGGCTGTAAATTAGAATGCCACCAGATGCTGTCAGAAAGTCATTCCTTAGTCTCTGTTTCTGCGGTCGCTGGTGAAAACCTATGATTTTCAAAAAACGATGTAAAAAAGAGCGATATCAACAACTGAATGCCCTAGGCAATGACCTTGGTTCAAAGCACACATTTCTGTTAAATATGAGGTTCAAAAAGTCATGGTGGATTAGATGATTGAACCTGCTTCAATAATTGCCTGCAGTCAAACACTTTTGATCTGCTCTGTGTTATCCATAAGCCTCAAAAGCATAAACAAATGATGTTCCATGAGCGGTTTGTGATGACTGTGGAGATTCTCAGCAGAAGAGTGATAAATACGACCATACATTATTTATCCTGTTTTAAATAATGAACAGAATACTGTCAGTGTCTTAAAGTGATAGTTCACCCGAAAAAGAAAATTCGGTCATTATTTACTTACCCTCGTGTTGTTCCCAACCTGAATGACTTTTCCTTGCCATGAGAGCAAAGTGCTGTCACTGCATCCTGTTGAATAATAAACTACCTCTCCTGCCATCTAGTGGTGATTATTATAATTGTTTTTTAGTACAAAGAACATCAGATCTGACATTTCAAGTTCAAAGGGTGAGGTCTTCCTCTCATTTAAAATGAAGCTGGATGGTGATTAATACTGTCAAGCTCCAAGAAGAAGAGCAACAACAACAACACAACAAAAAAAAAACATAGCAGTATCATAAAAGTAGTACATTTTCAAACTGAGACCCACAAGGGTGTACTAAGGGTTTATACAAAATGTAAATAGAATTAACAATAAAATATTAAAACAGCCAACATTTTATGTTTACCTCCAGAGATAATCTGATAGTCAATAACTGAAAATGAATGTTCGCCAGGTAATATTTTATACATTTATTGTATAGAAGGGTCTTTAGCTTTGGAACAGACAAAAATTTCCCTTTTTTCTTCTCAACCCAAGCTCTCAAATGCCATTGGTTCTGGCATGTCTTGTGATCAGTTGACATAGAGAGATTTCAGAGCTACAGGGGAAATTACCAGTGGCAAGTCACCATGAAACGAAAAATCATAATTCTTTTTTCTTTTCTTTTTTTTTATGGAATATTGCAGTGTTTTATAAATAATTTATCCATGCACATCATTAAAAATTCATGTGAATCTTTGATCAAAATAGCTCCCTCTTGCATCAACATCTCTTCTCGTCTCTGATGACGCGTTTACTGACGTGAGGGCGGGACAACCTGTCACTCACATGACATCACAGCAATAGCAAACCCAATCAATTCCTGATGGACAAAATCAAGTCCCGCCTTAATTTTTTTTTCTTGTTCAAGAAGCTTTTTCACTACATCACTATAAGGAAGAAAAGACCAAATCTTTCCAATGCCATAAGGTAGTTTTATGTGAGAAACAGAACAAAATCTACTACATCAGTTCTATAAACTATTTTTATGATTTTTTTTTTTTTTTTACCTTTCTGCACACTGTAAACCCAAATAAGTTTTCAAAACTCAAAGAAATTGAGGCAATCAGTTGAGACAAGGTAAGTTAAGAAATGTAAAAAATTAAGTACATTGAAGTACATCATGCATTTTAATTGCTCTGAACTAGGTGTGTGACGAGATATCGTGCCTTGAGATCTTGTGAGATTGAAATGTGACGAGATTCCTCGTCGAGTGAAAAGCTGTCTCATGATATCGCCATGACATGAGGTGCATGTGGGGTGTCCACCTGTCTCGCTTTGTGTTGTGCCGCACAGCATTTTCGCCCCTTGTCCTGCACGTTACATATCAAATTTCCCACATTTTGTCATCAGTCTGTTGGTTTTTAATTATCATATTAAGAAAACGTGAATGTGTTCTTTTGCCTTTTTAAGAAATCATTTTCTTTATTCTTTTTGCGGCGTAGTTTTTCACCTAACAGCGCTTCAGAAGTAACATCCCGCCTTACAACAGCCTTTTTTAAAATCCTATCCAATGGTTGAAAGGAAAGGAGTAAACACGGTCACTAGTAGGTTGTGACGGCTGTCAATCAAAATGTGGAGCGGTGATTCGTTCCATGAGTTCCTTGTCAGAAAACGAATGGATAATTCGGTAAATTGGTTATATTCTTAATATACAGTAAAATAATATATAAGTTGTTTGATGGTTGTTACCCTAGGTGCATTAGGTGAAATTAGCATAGAATATGAACCACTACTTTTACATTTTTTTTAAGAAATAAAGATGGTACGTGTGATCACGAATCGAAAGCGAAAGTAAATGCAAGCTCCCTGATGTGCTCAAATTAGGCAACATGCAATAGCCTGTCTCCCAATATCAAAGATATCGTAGGCTGGGTTGCAAAAATCTTGTCTCGTCTCGTTCTCGTGAACCCAATCTTGTGTCTCGTCTTGTCACAGCCCTACTCTGAACTTGAAATATTTGAGTAAACTAGTTCAAACATTTAACTTAAAAATATCATGTAATCACAAATTTTTAGTAGTGGGAACTTGACTAGCTTTAGCTAATGCCACCTTGCTAATTAGTAACACAATGCTTTGATAGCATATAGCATAGCACTTGCTAAATGAGGACAACAATATGAAAAACATTTAACATATATCTGTTCTCAAACTAAGCTCATGCTGCACTCAGTCTCAGCCTCAGACGTCACACCCACGGACTGTTGGCCGAACGTCTGATGCATATGGCACACTTTTCTGGAAACACTTTTGGAGTTTCTAAGTCGTCATCTGATTGGTTGAATTCTGCAGGATGTCCGCGAGACGTGTGTGTAGCGTTCTTTAACGGTTCGTCTGGAAACAAATTCCGTGACCGCCAAACCCACTAGTGGAAAAAGAACTCTGTCGTGTTTACAACTGTAACAATGAGCGCTTACCAGGATCAACTAAACGCTGGATTTTCAAAAGTATGTGAAGTTCACGCCTCCATTGTTGTAGTAAACTTGAACAATGTTTGAATTAATAATTCTAGATGCATGCCGGTTTGTTATTGCAAGGACATAAACTTTACATTTTCACGCTACTAAACATGACGTGGAACAAAACAAACTGTGATAGGTTTGTTACATGTCAGTCAAACGTCCTCTTGGGCGGTCCTCGAACAATGAAAGCTGCGATAGAGTGCAGACCAATCTGCTGTCAGTCTGAAGGTCTGGCTACATGAGACTGCCATGATGATAACCCTACAAAAAAAAAAAAACTAACAGAAACTCTTCTAAACTAGCATAAAACATTAGACACTACTAAATCTTCCACTTAACGTTGATCTTGCACACACACAAAACATAATATAACACTGGTATTTACTATCCCTTTTGTGTTTTGTGGGAAATAGAAATCCCAGCCCAGTTTCGGTCAAATTTAAGTTGGTCTAAATTAAAAGAAACAAGTTCATAAAACTCAAAACAATGAAATAAAGTTCTATAATCATAAAAGTTAATTAGTTTGAACTAATTTGTTTAATTCGATTTGGTTCTACTCAAACAAATTCATTATTTTGACGGTTAGGGTTTACAGTGTAGCTTGACAGTATACAGTAAATCACCACCCACTTTCCTTATGAATTTCTTTTGAAATTGCTTTGGATGAACAGGTCTGCTTAAACGAATTCATGTTCCGCATTTACCTTTGCACAGATGATGGCGATCATGGCGGAGAGAGCTCATCCTCGGCCGACCCACCTAAAGAAACCACAGGGGAGACGAAGACAGAGGGGTCATAACTCGACACCAACACCACAGTGATTGGACCTCTTGAGAGACTCACACATGACCTGCCTCTACTCTTGGCCCATTGACCAAACAACTGTTACACTCTGTGCTATGCAACATCAAGTCCACCTATGATTGGCATTCAGGCATGGGTCAGCAGGAAACAGCTCATCTGAAGTCATGTTTTTCAAATAGCAACGATTGGTCATTTTCACTTCAATGACTTAGACTTTCTCCCCCCAAAGACTCGCTGTCATGATTTTCTTAACGACCGGCTGTTTTGTGTGTCTTATGAAAACAGATGTGACCTGCTTTCCCATTTTAAATGAACATTTTGATTAGTTTTAAGACTTTCCATAATGGCATTTTCTCTGAATGTTGACATGTAGTGGCAAAAATGTCTCTTTTTGCACAAAAAAGTAAATACATTCCATTTGGTGATGTAAGTAAAGTTTTTTATCTTACAATATCCGTCTGTCCTTGTACAACACCACATCTTCTGTGTTTTGTATTGTAAAGATATGCATTGTTAACATTCTAGCCAGAGGATAAGAAACAGTGCTGAATAACACGGAATATGATATTTTCTTCTTGTAAATACAGAATTGTACATTATATTTGCTAGTTTTGTTTAAAGGCATCCTCTGTGTGCTGTCAGTGTTGCCCTGCGTTAGCTGGAATTGGATCGTTAGCTGTCTGATGTATCGCTGCAAACATCTGTGCTCGTGTCATTCGGACGTCATCTTAAGTGCTTGCCTCAGATATTTCTTTACTGTTGTCAACGGCAATGGAAAATATGAATGCAGAGAGGTGTTGTTCTTCCTCTCTTTCATCATGCTTCCGTCAGAGAATTGCATTTTAGTTGGTTTTATTTGTATTTATTTTTTTACCTGCCCATAAATCTTGTGTTATTTTGTCTGTTGTAAGCATATAAAATGCCATTATGCTATGTTTAAAAATTACAATAAATCCCGTGCTTAGTTTTAATAGTTTTAATTTTTGGGACCAGCAGAGGACACCAAAGGTATATTTATAATGTGTGGGCAAAAAAAAAAAAAAAAATCACCATATCCCATTACAAAGTAATAATAATAATAATAGGCACAGAACAAAACAAAAAAGTTTAAAACTAGAATTATCTAATATTTGTGCAATATGTACATTTTGTTGTTGTTGTTGTTGTTGCTTTTAACTGCACTGAAAAAGCATTTGATTTTATCTATAAAACTAGCAATGTAGATGTACAATTTTGAGAATAAATATATCAATATTTATCTAGAATAATGCATATGTATTTATTTAGTTCATACAAAGTTTTACAAACTCTACAGTCAATCAAGTGTTTCACGTTCGACCAACAGCCAATAGGAATGCTGACTCCTCCCACTCCTGTTTAATCATTTTCATGCAGTTGAAAAAAAAAACTATTTAAGATCCTTTGCGAAGGAAAAATGCAGCTACATTTTCTACTGAGCATTAATATAAAGTTTAGTGTTTGCTTATTGATCAGGAAAGATTGGTTTTGAAAATGGTAGATGCTTTCTGTGGCACATGGAAACTGGTCAACAGTGAGAACTTTGATGAGTATTTGAAAGCTCTAGGTAAGTTTTATGATAATAATATTGGTAATAATTCATAATAAAGTTTATTATATCTGATCATCTTTATTTGTAAGGTCTCATTTGTTAACATTATTTAATGCAACAACTAACATGAACTAACAATGTGCAATAAATTTTTTAAGCATTTTCTTTATTAATGTTAGTTAATAAAAATGTTTCATGTTATTTCACAGTGCATTAATGTCAGCAGATACAATTTTTCATCTTAAAAATGTATAACATTAACTGAGATTTAATCAATTATTTTTCAAAATTAGATCATGTTAATTACTAATGTTAACAAATGATACCTTATTGTAAAATGTTACCAGGGGTATTGAAAACAGATTTGAATGTGGATTGATTGTGATTTGAATGTAATTCTTTCTAAGGTGTTGGGTTTGCAGTAAGACAAGTTGGAAATGTGACTAAACCGACCATCATCATCTCGAAAGAGGGGGATAAAGTGATCCAAAAAACACAGAGTACTTTTAAGAATGTTGAGATCTCGTTCACACTGGGTGAGGAGTTTGATGAGATCACCGCAGATGACCGACACTGTAAAGTAGGTTTGGGAAAAAATATCTTTCATAACATGGTTTAATGGGAACTGTTACAACTGGGAACAATGCATTCCCATTTCAGAGGAGATGTGTTCTGTCTGAAGCTTTCTGTCTGAGATGAATGAACACTAATGTGTTATTTTTACCAGTCCACGGTGGTAATGGATGGAGACCAGCTTGTTCATGTTCAGAAGTGGGATGGAAAAGAGACCACCTTTGTCCGGGAGATCAAGGACGGGAAGATGGTGATGGTAAGGCTCTTTACAGTAGTCTATATTCAGTATATGGTCAATAAACTCAACTTTTGGCTATTTTCTATATTCATAAACTGATATTTGACATTTATAACTTGCACTATATTGCAATTTTTGCTTATTTCAATTTTGTTTCAGAAACTCACCCTTGGTGACGTGGTTGCTGTGCGCACCTATGAAAAAGCATAATTTTTATGGGAATATTATCAGGATTTGTTCTTCACTGGGCAGCGACAGATATGATGTGCTTTGATGCTTTATTCAAAGCACAACTTGCACTTCGTTCCTTCAAATCTTATCTATGAAAGAATGGACTACAAATATTTTTGATCATTTTTTTTAATACCTTTCAGTCAATATGAATCATTTAATAAATAACCAGTCAAAAATGATGACTTGTGTGTTCATTTATAAGATTAATGTACTTAAGATGGCTGACAAAAAGTGAATTCAGTAATAACGACAGGTTCAGGAAGTTTGTTTTGTAATATTAAAATTGTATGCCTAATTGTAATTTTATCTAGTCCCCTAACCCCCCGACATGGTGGCTGTGCGATTCTATAAAAATAATAATAGTAAATAAATAAATAAATAAAAATTGGGGAATATTATCAGGATTTGTTCTTCACTGGGCAACGACAGATATGATGTGCTTTGATGTTTTACTGAAACGTCCAATCTTATGAAATAATGGACTACACATATGTTTGATCATTTCTTAAAAATACCTTTCAGCCAGTAGTTTGAATCATTTAATCACTAACCAGTCAAAAATGATGACTTGTGTGTTCATTCATAATATTAACCTAATGTAGGCTACCTAAGATGGCTGACAAAAAGTGAATTCAGTAGGCTACTTATGTCAGGTTCGGGAAATGTATTTAGTAATTTGATCAGGACAGGATTTGCTCTTCTTCACATGATGGGCAGCAACAGATATTACGTGCTTTCATGGTTTACTGAAAGCACAACTTGCACCTCGTTCCTTCAGATCTATGAAAGAATGGACAAATATGTGATAATTAAAAACAAACAAACAAACAAACAAAAAGAGCCTCGTGTGTTCATTCATCAGATGTAGCTTGACAAAAGTGAATTCAGCCGTCAAGATCGGGAAAGTTGTTTTGTAAATTTACATTGAGCCTACAATTTTACTGAAAGCACAACTTGCACTTCGTTCCTTATAAATATATGAAAGAATGGACTACACATACTTTTGATCATTTTTAAAAATGCCAACCAGTCAAAAATTATGACTTGTGTGTTCATTCATGAAATTAATGTAGGCTATGTATAGCCATTAATATTGCTGACAAAAAGTGAATGTCAGGAAAGTTGTTTTGTAAATTTTACAATGTACAGTTTCTGTTGACCTAAACAATTAGCTGATTTTACCTTTATGCAAATATATATAGGCCTAGGTAAGGTGATGACCAATCAGCGCGCTTGACTGCAGAAGCTTGAGCAAACAAAGCGTCACGTGAGAGCCGCTGTTTTTCCTGTTTTGGTTTACACAAGAAGGGTTTTATAATATAAAACAGACACGCGCAGGAATGACTTTACTCTTTCTATTGTACGTGTTTGGTAATGTTTTTTACCAGCAGGTTTCTGCTGCGCCGGTTAATAACGTCTTCAAACACCTGCAGAGCGCATGTAAGTGTTCCAGAGCCTGCTCAGCTGTTAAATGAGCTTCGTGTCTCCTCCTGAAGCCGGCGTGATGCATTCGTTGGCATTAGTTTGCTCTGTCGCGCGCACACTTTACATATGCGTTGGCATTTGCTGGTGTTTTGTTGGCGGTTTTAACGGACATGGCTTGCAATTTCTGAAGTAGAATCAGGGGTTCATGTACATTTAGCTGTTGTTGTCCATGTTTGTAGTTAGTTTGCAGTGTACTGTTTGGGACTTCCTTGCTTAACCTTGCATGTATTGAGTGTGTAACGTTACACGACATGGTGTTGCATCTTGTAATATTGTTGGCACAGCACTACAACGTATTATGTAAAGATCAATTACATAAAGACATTTTACACAATTACATTCTTTTTAAAATTACTGTTTTAGTCAGATTAGTTAATTTTAATCAGTTATTAAATATAATAGTAATTAAATGGACAGTTGAGGAAATGAATCTAACAATGTATTACTCAAATGTAATAAAAAGAGCATATAGCCACGCAATAAATGTGCTGTTGTGCTGAAATGAGATTTTCTCTGGTTAAGAGAAAAATTAAAAGTTATTTGATATTTAACGTGGATATTGAATAAGGCTGATGAGTAATGGGGTTATTTTTCTTCACAGAAATGAGCTTATGTATTGTATATTATGAGCAGTTGTATTGAACATTTGTGAACATGTGAATAATTTTAACTAAGTAAGCGAGATCATACAAAATGCATGCTATTTTTTATCTAGTGCTGTCCTGAATACGATTTTACATAAAACATGTTTACACATAGTCCACAAGACAAAAAAAAGAAAATTAGCTGATTTTATTCAAATGATCGTGCAAATTCTTCAGTTTTTGCATATTTGAACCCTCTCCAGCAGTGACTTTATGATTTTGAGATTCATCTTTTCACACTGAGGACAATTCAGTGACTCAAAGAACTATTAAAAAGGTTGAAACATTCGCTGATGCTCCAGAAGGAAACGAAATGCATTAAGCATGAAAACTTTGACAGAGGTCAATGTCCACATTTTTCTTATTTTGTTTAAATATAAATTATTTTTCATTTAGTACTGCTCTGCAGAAGCAACAGAAGATGCTAACATGTTTCCTGGAAGACAAATTAAGTACAATATACCTTGATCTTCAAATTCAATACGTTTTCACCCCACGGCTCTTGATGCTTCGTGTTTCCTTCTGGAGCATCAGTGAATGTTTCAACCTTTTTTAATAGTTGTGTCTGAGTCCCTTTATAGTCCTCAGTGTGAAAAGATAGATCTCATAAACAATTAAAAAAACAAACAAAAAAAAACAGCCGTGGATCATCGAAACACAGTATTAAGAATCAATGGTTCATAAACTTTTGAACGGGTCATTTGAATAAATTCACCTTTTTTTTGTCTTGTCGACTATATGTAAAAAATATTTTTGTAAAATATCTTATTCAGGACACACACACACACACACACACACACACACATGTTGTGTTTCCATGTTTTATGGGGACATTCCATAGGCGTAATGCATTTTATACTGTACAAACCGTATTTTCTATCCTCCTACACTGCCCCTGCCCCTAAACCTACCCATCACAGGAGACATGCTGCATTTTTACATCTTCAAAAAACATCACTTAGTGTGATTTATAAGATGTTTTCCTCATGGGGACCAAAAAATGTCCCCACAAGGACAAGGATTTTGGATATTGCCATCTTTGTGGGGACATTTTGTCCCCATACCGTAGGGATTACCAGTACACACACACACACACACACACACACACACACACACACGTATATGTAATATTATTTATATATATACAGTCATGCTCAAAATTGTTGGCACCCCTGATAAATATGATCAAATATGGTTGTAAGAAATAAATCTTCTGCATTGTCTATCCTTTTGATCTTTTATTTTAAAAATTCACAAAAATCTAACCTTTCATTGAAGTAAAAGAGTTGAAAATGGGGGCAAATCACATTATGTAATAAATGCTTTTCTCCAAAACACGTTGGCCACAATTGTTGGCACCCCTTAAAAGTTTATGATTAAAATATCTCTGAAGTATATTCCCATCAGTATTTACATTTTTTAGCACACCAGGGTGACGAGGAACATGAAATTGTCCAGCTATGACGTCTTGTTTCACAGAAGTATAAATATAAGGAAGCATAAAGGCCAAATTCCCTTAATCGTCCATCACAATGAGTAAAACCACAGAATATAGTTCTGATGTGCAGCAAAAGATTGATGAGCTCCACAAAATAGAAAGTGGCTGTAGGAAAATAGCTAAAGCATTGAAAACCCCATTTCCACCATCAGGGAAATAATTAAGAAGATCTAATCAACTAAAGATGTTATGAATCTGACTGGAAGAGGACGCATGTGTATATTGTCCTAATGCACAGCGAGGAGGAGAGTTTGAGTGGACAAAGACTCTCCAAGGATCACAGATGGAGAATCACAGAGATTAGTTGAGTCTTGGGGTCAGAAAGCCAAAAACAAAAAAAAAAAAAAACCCTACATCACCACATGTTGTTTGGGAGGGATTCAAGAAAAATCCTCCTCGCTCATCCAGAAACAAACTCCAGCATATTCAGTGGTCAGACACAACTGGAAGTTTTGACGGGACCTGGTTCTGTAGTCAGATGACCTGTAAAAAGAGCTTTTTGGCAGCAAATCTACCAGAAAGGTTTTGTGCAAACAGGGATAAAAAGTACCCCATGCCCACGGCTAAAAATACAGCTGGAACTTTAACGTTGAGGGCCTATTTTTTTGCTGTAGGTCCTGGACATCTTGTTCAGACACATGGTATCATGGATTCTAGCAAATACCAACAGATAAAAAAATCAAAACCTGACGGCCTCTGCTAGAAATCTTATAAAGGGCGTGGTTGGCTCTTCCTATCAGGACAAAGATCCAAAACAAACATCAAAATCAACACACAAATGTGTCACTGAACACAAAATGAAGCTTCTGTCATGGCCATCCCAGTCCCCTGACCTGAACCCTATAGAAAATGAGTGGGCTGAACTGAAGAGAAGAAGCACCAACATGGATCTGGGAATCTGAAGGATCTGGAGAGATTCTGTATGGAGGAATGGTCTCTGATCTCTTGTCAGGTTTCTCCAAACTCATCAGGCATTAGAGGAGAAGACTCAGAGCTGTTATCTTGGGAAAAGGAGGTTGCAAAAAGTATTTAATAAAAGGGTGCCAACAATTGTGGCCAACGTGTTTTGGAGAAAAACATTTATTTCATAATGTGATTTGCCCCCCATTTTCAATTTTTTTACTTCAATGAAAGGTTAGATTTTTGTGATTTTTTTAAATATTAGATCAAAAGGATAAACAATGCAGATTTATTTTACTACAGCCATATTTGATCATATTTACCAGGGGTGCCAACAATTTTGAGCGCGACTGTACACACACACACACACACACACACACACACACACACACACACACACACAAATAATTATAATTTGTTTTATTACATTTTTAAGATTTAACTATTTAACAAGTTTACTGTACTTTTTTTATTAATGTTATTATTTTCAGTATTGTGTGGTCTTGTTGGGGTCCAGTTGTCCCTAAACAAAAATAATATATTATTATGCTGAGAACAACAAAGAAACAATACATTTGCAAAATATTTAAAAAGAAACAAAATATTTGCATGAGTAAGTTGATATAAAGAAGAATATATTTATTATATCAGCACTCTTTGAAAGCATGACAAGCTTTAGCATTGGGCTTGATTTGCTTTGAAAAAATAATTGACATACAGTGTTAGTATTTAAGGAGAGTTTTTTACATATTTGTCAAATAACTTTTAACTTAAGCATTTTAAATTCCAGCTAAATTCTGGCATATCTCAGACCTACACTTGGATCCAACCTACCATGTCACAGAAGACCACACCAAAGTGTGTTTTTCCTCCAAGGGTGTTCCTGCATTGGACCCAGGGGTGTTTGGAGATTTCCTGTGCGATTCTCCATACCAGCTCATTCTCTCAGCGTTCAGTCACATGAAACAAGTGGACCTTCAGCCCGAGTTCATTATATGGACAGGGTATGAAGCAAACAAAAATTCTATTTGAAAGTGGGAGATTGAATTTGAACACATCATGGTTTTAGTCTTCAATACTTTTTATTAACGTTTATTTAAATGTTGTGCCCCTCACTGCAGAGACAGCCCTCCACACGTCCCTAAAGAAGAGCTTTCCACTGATGTAGTGATCAATGTTATTGCCAATATGACTCACACCATACGTCAGTTCTTCCCACAGCTGCCAGTTTACCCTGCCCTGGGCAACCATGACTACTGGCCACAGGTATTTAAAATCCAAGGGCAACTAGATCTCTAGGAGTTATAGCCCAGGCAAATGTTCTGGGGTCAAATAAAGGACAGACATTTTGGTTGTTTAAATGGAATATTTGCATACTGCTTGCTGAAAAGCATACAATGAAAATTATACACTGCACGGCCAAAGAAAGATTCGCTGTTTGAAACAGTTCTTCTAACCCTAATTGATGGAGTGTTTAGCTTTTGATTTCTTAAACAACCATGTGGGAAGACACATCATGGCCATATTCCAGGATGACAATGTCAAGATTCATCAGGCTCAAACTGTGAAAGAATGATTGAGAGGGAGCATGAAGAATCATTTTCACACATGAATTGGCACCTGAGTCCAGACCTTAAATCTATTGAAATCCTTTGGGATGTGCTGGAGGAGACTTTACAGAGGGCTGGACTCTTGCATTGTCAATACAAACTCTTGAGCAAAAATTGATGGAAATAAATGTTGTGATGTTCCATTCTGATTAGAGTTAGAAGAACTGACAAAAAAAACCTTTTTCAAACATTGCCACACATCTCTTTATTGGGGGCATTGAGTGGCATCCAGTTTATCATTTTTAATTCAAAGTTTACGTAAAAACATCTTTGGGCAATTTGATCAAAGCCTAAATCAAGAAAAAGATGTTAAATTCAGTACTGATATTACCTCTGGTTCCTTTATGAAAATGGAAATGGTGCATTGCATTATGGGATGCAGTATTTGAAACCATGTACTCGGCCGTGTACGGCTCAGTTTTGCACAGTATGCTTTCTGCATACTGCTGAAATATTAAGACTATACTCTTAGGTAAAAAATGTCCAAGGGTGTTCTATATAGAATCCCCTAGGATTCTCTTGACCCCTCTTGATTCAGTTTTAAAGAACACTTTATGCTAAAACTATTCTTAGAAATACCTTAAATGATTGTATAATTCTTTTAACAGTTTTTTTTCTAGTGATAAAGTATGTTTAGTAGCTGTTCAATTCATAAAATTTTATTAATTAAAATAAATTATTTCAATAAAACTAAATTCTTAAGATGAGTTATTTAGATTTTATATATGAAGCACCTGACAGAACCTTTTAAGGTTATGCTGTTTTTTCCCCCCTCTAAATCATCTTAGGATCAGTTGCCAACGTCTGCAAATGCAATTTACGATGCTGTAGCCAAACTCTGGTCTCCGTGGTTGAACCCAGCAGCTGTAGCTACTTTGCAAAAAGGTAACTGCTGATAAGGAAGACTTTAATGACAACATTTACATTACTAGATTTTTTGGTAATTGATGCTGATTGGTTGATACAAAGTTGAATCCCTGCTAAAATACTTGGATGCATATGACTCTTCAGCTTGCCACTGTAACTTACTGTATGTCTGGGACTTTTTCTTCAGGGCAATGTATATGGTACTATGTGGAAATGCTATAAATTATATTGCCAAAAGTATTGGGACACCCCTCCAAATCTTTGAATTCAGGTGTTCCAATCAATTCCATGGCCACAGGCATGCAGGCTGCTTCTACAAACATTTGTGAAAGAATGGGTCACTCTCAGGAGCTCAGTGAATTCAAGCGTGGTACCGTGATCTGTTGCCACCCATGCAATAAGTCCATTCGTGAAATTTCCTCACTGCTAAATATTCCACGTCAACTGTTAATGGTATTACAAAGTGGAAACAATTGGGAACAACAGCAGCAAAGCCACAAAGTGGAAGACCATGTAAAATCACAGAGCGGGGTCGATAGCAACAGATCTCCAAATTTTGTGTGGCCTTCAGATTAGCTCAAGAACATTACAAAGAGAACTGCATCCAAGCAGCTGCATCCAAGCCTTACATCAGCAAGTTCAATGCAAAAAGTCGGATGCAGTGGTGTAAAGCACGCCGCCACTGGACTCTAGAGCAGTAGAGACGTGTTCTCTGGAGTGACGAATCACTCTTCTCTGTCTGGCAATCCAATGGACGAGTCTGGGTTTGCCGGTTGTCAGGAGAACGGTACTTGCCTGTGCCAAGTGTAAAGTTTGGTGGATGGGGGGTTATGGTGTGGGGTTGTTTTTCAGGGGTTGGGTTCCAGAGAAAGGAACTCTTAATGTTTAGTTTGGGGATTGTCCCTTCCTGTTCCAAAATGACTGCGCATTGTGTGTGCAAAGCAAGGTCCATATAGACATGGATGAGTGAGTTTGGTGTGGAGGAACTTGACTGGCCTGCACCAACTCCTGACCTCAACCTGATAGAACATCTTTGGGATGAATTAGAGCGGAGACTGCGAGCCAGGCCTTCTCGTCCAACATCAGTTCCTGACCTCACAAATGCGCTTCTAGAAGAATGGTCAAAAATTCCCATAAACACACTCCTAAACCTTGTGGAAAGCCTTCCCAGAAGAGTTTAAGCTGTTATATCTGTAAAGGGTGGGCCAACTCCATATTAAATCCTATAGATTAAGAATGGGATGTCATTAAAGTTCATGTGCATGTAAAGGCAGATGTCCCAACTTTTAGGAATATAGGGTATTTTATATAAATATATATCCATATATAATTTTTTCACTATGTTGCTTTGATGCATTATGCTTAACAGTGTCCTTTAGCTGTGACAGTATAGTGAGGTAATACTCCATATGTCACTTGTTTGCATGAAGGTGGCTTTTACTCTCTTGTGATCAAACCTGGACTCCGTCTGGTGAGTCTCAACACAAACCTGTACTACAGTCCTAATAAAGTGACTGTAAATATGTCTGACCCGGCTGGGCAGTTCCAGTGGCTGCAGGAAACGCTTGAACATTCAAGACAAAACATGGAGAAGGTGAGTGTCTATATATATGTCTGATCATAAGAGGCCATTTTGTTATAAGGCTGTAAATTAAGAGTTGCATAGTGGTATGTCCATGTAAGTTGCATCAGCAGTGTGTGAGTGACTGCTGACCTTAATTTCACTGTCATCTGTTCCTTTGAGGTCTATGTAATTGCTCACGTCCCCATCGGTTACCTACCCTTTGCTATAAATACAACAGCCATCCGAGAAAGCTACAATGAACAACTGGTCAAAATATTTCGCAACTACAGTGACGTTGTTCAGGGTCAATTCTACGGTCACACTCATCGAGACAGCATAATGGTTCTGCTGGATGACAAAGGTAACATAACTCACCTCAGAACATGAATATTTTTTCTAAAAGATTCTAATGATTTTTTTTGTTTGTTTTCTTTGTTTAAACTTAATTACTGTCAAGTGGCATCCAGATCATTAATTATTTTACAGTTTTAAAAATAATTTTGTGAAAGACTGTATTGTGGGATGCTGTATTTGAAACTGCGTGCTCTGCTGTATATAGCTCAGATATATAGCTTGGATACACTGAGGTTACAGATCATTGACCATTCTGATTTATGTACCATTAATGTATTTGTTCAAGGGAATCCTGTGAACTCTATATTTGTCACTCCTGCTGTTACGCCTATTAAAAGTAAATGGGAAGCATTTTCAAACAATCCTGGCCTCCGTGCATATCTGTACCACCCTGAGAATTATGGTTTACTGGTAAGTATCCACCTAGTAAGTTAAAGCACTTTAACTTTATTTACTTTTCTCATAATTATTAGCACATACTTATAATTATTAGTATTGAAGTAGAGTTTATAAAGGCCCGTTCATACCAAGAACAATTACTATAAAGATAACTATAGCGACAACTATATTGGTGTCCATACCAGTGGACGATAACTTTCTGTTTATTCTAAGCATGCTGCAGTTTTGTCGTCTGCCGCTGAAAACAGCAGGCGCTGTGCTGCAAATGTCTAGCTGTGAGCGCTTCAACAGCACTGCAGTTTTTTCAGTTGAGACGCTTTGCTTGCTATGATCAGGAATAACTGTGGATGTGTTACTAGTGTTCACAGATAGTTTGTTTCTATACGTCATGTCGATACAATGTAAACTATTTCCTCTGGCTCTTGCTTTAATTGATTTTGTTCCGTTATTATTATGCTTGTTTTTGTCATCTGTTGACATTGTACAATTAGAATATTGCAGTTGGTCGGTAGTTTATTAGTCCTGCCCCTCCTCCGCTGTGATTGGACGGCTGGGTAAAAAGTGACAGTGACCGGTAAAAATCGCAGAGCACTCATTCAGTGCTTCGGCGTGAAATAGATGCTCAGTGCCTTTTTAAAAACACACAGCCTAAATGATCGATCTCTTTAAAGCAGGATGGATTCTGATTGGCTGTTCTGACTTTTTTCTTGCAATTGCGAGTTTAGAAATTGCAATTTTGATTTTATTTCTCACAATTCTGAGTTTATAATTCAGATTTTTTTTTTTTTTGTGCTCAGAATTTAGATTAATTTGCAACTGCAAGAAACAAAAAAAATTGTGATGTACTTTTGTATATTTTATTCTGAGGCAGGAATAAGCGTCTATAGTACCTTGTCATGTGTTAAAATGTCTTTTTTTAGTTCTGATATTTTGAGTTGTTTGAAGCCAAATGTTTAGCTTTATTCTTATAAATGGGAAAATGTTTTTTGTGTAAGGTTATTCCTGCAACTACCGATGTGTCACTTCCTAGAGCAGTTCCTGTTTCTGAATGATTAATGGTAGTGCCAGTTTTAATTACATGATGTGTTTTAATCAAGGTGTCAGCTCAAAGCGTGGCTCTTCCATTGCTTCACTTGTTATAATCACTCTATCTCTTTCTCTTTTTTTTTTTTACTCCAAAGGATATTTGGCAGTTCTATTTAAATCTTACGGAAGCAAACCTGGAACAAAGGTCAGAGTGGAAGCTGGAATACATTATGACTGATGCTTTTGATATCAAAGACCTTCAGCCCCACAACTTGCATGAACTTGCTCTTAGGTTCGAGCAGCCACAGAGCAAAGCCTTTGAGAAGTATTTTAACCATTTTATGGTGAGCTACAACTTAAACATCACATGTGAGGGTGACTGCAAAAAGTTTCAGGTGTGTGCTGTGCACTTTTTGGATCAAGAGACCTACTCACAGTGTATTTCGAGTGCCGGGAGACAGAAAGATTGAGCTGATGTTAGAGTTCTGGAGTAGATCATTCATTTTACTCGCTTCAAACTCTAAAAAGTGGTTTTAATTGTTTTTTATTAAAATAAATCAGGGAACTTTTTTATTTAAATAATAATAATAAAAGCGCCAACCTCAGGAAAACATGTTTCACTTCACCCCAAAACTAAAAGGGCGGGAAAAATTTAAATATATATGTAAAGGAAATGAAGCCTAATTTAAGACTAATCCGTTTTTTGACCAGTCATGACCATTTAACCACAGGCATTCTCAATAATAATAATAAAATGATTATTATTATTGGTAAATGCCATTATTCTTAATGGTGTCTTTGCTGTAATATAGTAAAAATATGTAAATTAATCATTTAAACCAAAAAGGCTGTACAACAAATACTACAGCGATTTAAATACTTAATTTTAAGCAAAATATAATGTATTCATTCTTATTCATTTTGGAGTGAAACATTACATAGTTTTCAAGATTTACTTATGAAAACTGATACCTCTGATACAGGCACTTTAAAAATGTGTTTTTAAATTTCTTTAAAATAATTGTAATGCATTTTTTACTTTATTGAATCATAGTAACTCATTTCTCGTCCTTTTCTTGAGACTTTTTTATTAAATATAAAAATATATATACTTTTTTTTGTTGTTGATTGGATCACTCTTCTATGTAACTGAATCTAGCCACAGTCTTCCTTGCACAATAAATACATAAATTAAATATGACTGCTTTTGCGAGCTATTTATTGTTTTTGTCCTTCTTTTGTCCTAATCCTGAAAGCATCAACAAGAAATTAGAAAATGTGTTGTGTTAAAGCTTATCAATCTTTACAACACCACACTAGTTGTAGCTTGGTCACCTGTTAACCTTTTTTAAACAGAAAAGCATGTGTAAAATCCAGTCCAAGCCTCCATTCCTGTACCCCACTCAGAGGCCCCATTCACACTCAGACCCCTCGCAGAGCTACTGTCTGCTCACTGCCTCCACTGAGGGTCTTATGGAATGTTCTCTAGGTGACTGGACCCCCTCCTCGTGTGGTTACTGGCGTTCAAGTGCTTTGCTGCCTTTGATGACTCAATGGTTTGTGGAAAGGATTGTGGAGCCAGAAAGTTGACACAGAGATAAAGGGGGCGCCGTGGTGACTCTGGCAGGTTGTTTTAATGACTGGCTGAGATGCTCTAATCAGTGTTCATCAGTGGTCTGCCAATCGTGTTCCTCAGAGTTCCCCATAGAGACTCCTCTGTAAAAGGGATGGGTCAATATTTGCCCTGCCGCACTGGCGGCACTAAAGGAGGGATGGCTTGCTTTCTTTAAGCGCGGGCCACACAATGCTGTACCGAGGTGGGCCAGAGTTTGTCAGGCACATAAATCTCAGAGAGCTTTGTCTCCCTTCTTGGATTGGTGAGCAGAAGACGTTATCCTTCAACAGAGGGTATTTCAAATGCTAGGTTTAGTTCGGTCCATAATTCGTTTTTTGTTTTGTTTTGTGAAAAAATAATATGCTAATGGCGGGGATAAGAAGAGGCGTTAAGAATACTGCCTTACAGCCCCAGTGAGCGAGATAAAGGGGACTATAGTGAGAAAAACTCACTAGAAAGATACAAAGTAAACATATATTTTCTAGAATTGTATGTATGCGCCAAGAAAGAAGAGAAACATTTAGAAATGAAACCGAATGTTTGGTAGACACTATCCATTTTTGCTTAGTTTTTTTTTTACTCTCTGAAATTTTCTGGGGACCCCTTAAAACCTTGTAGAGGACCCCAGTTTGAAAACCCCTGGCCTAGAGTATTTCAAATGCTGGGTTCAGTTCTATCCACAAGTTTTGTTTTCTTTTGTGAAAAAAAAAATAATATGCTAATGGCGGGGCTGATACATAGCCTGGAGAGTATTTCAAATGCTGGGTTCTGTTTTGTTTTGGTTTTGTGTGTTTTGTTGCTGAAGTAATGTTACAGTGGTGTTTTGTGTTCAGAAAAATGTCTTTAATAACACGGTAATAAACAACGTGTATTAGAAACTAATGTTAAAAAAAAAGAAACATTTAGCAGTTCGGAAATCATCCCAGAATGCATTGCTTACTACAAATCTCTTTTTACCATCAAATGTCCTTTGTTGTAAACATATAAGACCCCAGGGTCTAATCATAACAGATTACTCTCTGGCCGATTAGCTAGTTATTGCTGTCACATATATTCAGCTCGGCTGGCAGTCCTCTGTCTACTTTAAAAGTTAAAGAGCTGTAACAGGGAAGGTCAATGCTAGAGACCGGCATGGGTCAACTCGGCACTGATTACAGGGTCTCATTATGCATGAGCAAACCCTCATCAGAGCCTGTTCAGTCCTCAAACTACTGCTTTGATGGGCATGTTTAACCTACTGCACTATTTAAGCTGTGGATTACTGTCGTGATTGTGTAACCATGGCAGCCCCCGGGGAATTGGAATTCATGGAATATGCTGGTTAATTTTATGAGCTGAGGCAGCGGCTGCATGAACGTTTGGGATTACATACCAGTTGATTAAGTTCAGGACAGAAATTATTACAAAGCTCTTGACCTGATTTCATGTATCTTAGTTCTACAACCCTGCGTGTTTTATCTATTTCTTTTAGATGTTTAAATTACAGGGTTTAAGAAAGTAGTATTTAAACTAGTATTTATTTGAATATTGTACTAGTTCCAGTTCTGCAGGGATGACATCACCCTATAGGTTTTTTTCATTGGCTTTTGAATTATTAGAAATTATAATCTCTGCATGTAAACAAGTTTATGATTCTTACCCTTTTTGTTCATCATGATAATCTTCACAAATGAACACAATTTCTATGAATTCTTAAGCTTAAGTACAATCGGCAGAAGTAAAAAGCTAAACGTAGACAAATAAACGAACAATACGACGGATATTGTAAGAACTCAACTTTACAAAATATATAACCTGGTGGTTTTTGGATATTCGACTCCAAAAATCCTACATAGTGTACCTTTAAGTACACAAGGACAGAAATAATTATCATCATCTACCATTGAACAAAACATAAACTCTGCTGGTATTTCTGAAAATACTATTTCTCCAGTAAAAAGTATGTAGCTGTTCACACAAATATTTCAATACATTATAGTACACTTCTAGACAAAAAAAGCCTGAACTGTCTTAACACTAAGCTTTTAATTGTCTTAACCACACATTATTGGTCAGGAAATTAACAACATTTAAGCAAATGCATTATTAAAAGCCATTGCTGTCTTAGAAGAACATCAATGACAGAATTAAGTTTTTGGCAGAATATGGGAAGTTGTGGTGGAGTGATGAATCCCAATGGAACATGGGTTGCATGGTGATGCTCCAGAGCGGTGTCTTTTTAAAATCTGCTGAGAAATCTAAAGAGGAATGATCAGATTTCTTCTTCAACAAGACAATGCTCCTGCACAGAATACAATGACAACCAAGAAGTGGCTTGAGAAAAGTCCACCAGGCTCTTGTTTTGGTCTTGTCAGAGTCCAGATTTGAACCCTTTAGTGAATTTTTGGTCTCACTATAATCTCAAATGAACTGAGATGCATTACCACACGGCTTAAATATTAAAAACAAAACAAACAAACAAAACAAACCAAAGGTCAAGGCTATTCCATGCTAAGTAACTTTGTATGTGTGCAATTCGTGCAAATATCCTGACCAGTGAATAGTAATTTAAAATGGTCAAGACCATAAAAAAAACCCACTACAATTGCCATTTTTGGTTTGTCTGTGTTTTTTGTTGTTGTTTTTTTGCCCAGGAATGTATGGTTTGCCATTGCCAATTTTTCTAAGGGCTCTTGACAGTAAATAATGACAAAAGTGTCATTTTTGTGGTGTTAAAATGTGACTTACTGTGTTGTTTGCATGCGCGCACTCAGCACTGGATGCCGTAACTTCCTCTTTCCATTTTAGCTCGTATAGCTCTTTTGTCTGGCGCAATGCGGAAGTTTGCATTCAGAGTTACTGAGAATGACACCATATCAGTGATTGTTAAAACCCACAAGCATAAGTCCTGGGAAAGGTTACTTTTCTGTTTTAAAACTGAGGAACAGTAAATGGACTGTAGTTTCCCTTTGTGGCATGCATTGTCTCGCTAACCATGATCATGTGCTTATAAAGGCTCTGCTTTCAAGGACAGGAGTGATGGAACTGAAAATGCATTGCTTGCTGGATCAGGATTAATTGGCACTCTTGTGTTATTTCTTGGTGTCATACTGTGTTCTAATTATGTTTAGACATTGACTGGTGGGCCTATGAGAATTTTACACTAGGTAAATAATGTATGTGTAATTTATACAACAATACTTTTTAAATGTAAATTGTGTTTTCTATTTTAATAGATTAAAAAAAAGATATATATATAAACAATGTCAAATAAAAAAATGTTTCTTGCACAGCAAATCAGGATATTAGAATGATTTCTGAAATATCATGTGACTGAAGGGAGGGACTGCTGTCGTAGCCATCACAGAAATATTATATATATATAATATTTCTGTGATGGCTCTGACTAACACATGATATTTCAGAAATCATTCTAATATCCTGATTTGCTGTGCAAGAAATTTTTTTTTTATTGACATTGTTAAATAAATGTTTCTTGAGCAGCAAATCAGCATATTAGGATGAAGTATTATGTGACATTGAAGACATGACATGCAGGTAAACAAATAATAATAATAATTATTATTATTATTATTTATATATATATATATATATATATATACATACACATATATATATATATATATATATATATATATATATATATATTAATCTTTAAGTGTTTTATTTTGATCTGTTTTTGTTTTAAAATTATTCTTTTTAATTAACATTTTATGATAATAAAAGGATGGAAAATATTGTCTTTCTCTTTGTATTTTCATATCAATATGGTACAATATATTATCCTATTCAATTCAATGTGATAAGCGATAAGGTCAAATGTAATCTTAAAGTAATCAAAAAGTAGTCAGATTATATTACCTTACATTTTTAATGTAATGGATTATGTTACTTAAACATTTTAATGTAATTTGGAATCAGTTACGAACTATAATTTTTAAGTAATTTACCCAGCAAAGCCGGCCACTTTGTTAGAGTTGACCTATTCAACTGCTCACTAATTTAAATATCTAATCAGTCAATCACATGGCAGCAACTCAATACATTTAGGCATGTAAACATGGATGATCTGTTGAAGTTCAAACTGAGCATCAGAATAGGGAAGAACGTTGATTTAAGGGACTTTGAACATGGCATGGTTGTTGGCGACAGACGGGCTGGTCTGAGTATTTCAGAAACTGCTGATATGCTGGGATTTTCACGCACAACCACCTATAGGGTTTACAGAGAATTGTCCAAAAAAAAAACAGTAAGTGGCTGTTCTGTGGGAGAAAATGCAAAGGTCAGAGGAGAATGGCCAGACTGGTTCCAGCTGATATAAAGGCAATAGTAACTCAAATAACCACTTGTTACAACCGAGGTCCGCAGAAGAGTGTCTCTGAACACGTTGAACCTTGAAGCAGATGGGCTAAAGCAACAGAAGACACACCAAAATTGCACAATAGAAGATTTGAAATTGTTGCCTGGTCTAATAAGTCTCAATTTCTGCTGTGACATTCAGATGGTAGGGTAAGAATTTGACGTAAACAACATGAAAGCGTTAATCCATCCTGCCCTGTATCAATGGTTCAGGCTGCTGGTGGTGTAATGGTGTGGAGGATCTTTTCTTGGCACATTTTGGGTCCCTTAGTACCAGCTGAGCATTTTTTAAATGCCACAACCTACTGGAGTATTATTGCTGACCATGTCCATCCCTTTATGGCCCCAGTGTTCCCATCTTCTGATGGCTTCCAACTTCCAGCAGGATAATGTTCCTTGAACGTGACCATGAGTTCACTACTCAAGTGGCCTCCACAGTCACCAGATCTCAATCCAATAGAGCATCTTTGGCATGCGGTGGAACAGGAGATTCTCATCATGGATGTGCAGATGATAAATCTGCAATAACTGTGTGATGCTATCATGTCAATATGGACCAAAATCTCGGAGGAATGTTTCTAGCACCTTGTTGAATCAATGCCACGTAGAATTAAGGCTGTTCGGAAGACAAAAGGGGATCCAACCTGGTACTAGGAAGGCATACTAAATAAAGTGTCCATTGAGAGTGTATAAATTATATAATCTTTGTTCTCACTATAGTTTATAGCCATGTGAGGAACTAGCTAATAGTGATAATTGGACTAAAGTGTTATCTAATATTTTTTAGATGAAGGCAATTTTACACATTTGAAGGCATTTCTTATAAAATCCTGACGTTCTTCCATCTGAACTTTTATTGATTGATTTATAATTATATATATATATATATATATATATATATATATATATATATATATATATATATATATATATATATATATATATATATATATATATATATATAAAATACAAAGCAAAAGGCAGTAACTAGTGCAGAACTGAGAAAAATGACTTTAAAGTTATGCCTAAGTAGTTGTAGGTAGATAATTGGACATGTGGCTGTTTTGTTACTGTATATTAGCTTATTCTTTGTACATATCAATCCTCATAATATTTTACCCCTATTTTGCAGTTACTGTATTATTGCTTTGTATTACTTACCAAAAATGTGGCACCATTCCAAGGAAAAAGGCAGTAACTACAGATTCTCCAAAAACTTTTTTGCCACAACTTGGGCTCTGGGTGTGTTAGATACACTGTATTTGAAATAATTGGAACTATTTGCTTCCCTGAATATGGATATACCAAACCCAAACTAATTGACCATTTTAGGTCAATATTTTCCTGCCGGAAGCTGTTCTGGTGCTGAAACGGCTGCTTAAAATCTCTTTGCTAAGCTGTATCAAGCAAGGGAAAATATCTAATTGTGATTATTCTGGTTAAAATTGCGATTCAAAATGCAATGTTTTTTTTTGTTTTTTTAATGCAATGGTTTTTTTTAATAAAATAACATTTTGTGTTTATATATTAACATGACTAATAATAATTAGGATTATTATTATTGCTAAATATATTTCACAAAGTATTATTTTTCTTATTTGTTACCCAAAAGTTTCATTCATACTGGAATTCAGGTGGCGCCCTCGAGCAGAAACGGCACATACGCCTCAGAAAAGTAATCGTTTTGAGGAAATCCCTAATGTGAAGCTAGCGCTGTGGGCTGCTAAAGATAGAAACACTTTGATTAAACATGACAGTAAACACGACTGCGCCAAGATATGGTGTATTTGAGTTCTTCAAGCCGTCTCGGGTATTTTTATAATAATAAAGTATATTATAATGCAGAGCTGATTGACATAGACTTTATCACTGTATAGAATACTTTAACATTAAGAAGGGTAAAATCGGAAATGTTAAAATCGTCCCGTGAGGATGCCGCGAAATCGGCTGTGTGTGTTCACCATGGAAACAGTAACTACACAGCGCAGCAACACGGTTATTTTTTGGTAGGTAAAACATAACAACAATACAGTAATGGATGTTACTGTATTCATGCTTTGTTTCACTAGGGCTTTTTGCAGTTACTGTACAAACGACTATTTTTCTCCAAAACGACACACATTTGAGATAACATTTTTGTCACATAACAAAGGATGCATTGAATGTCATGAAAATGATAACAACTCATTTTTGACCAAAAATGCAGTTACTGCCTTTTTGTTTTGTAGGGCAGTATAGGTCCTTCTAAAAAAATTAGCATATTGTGATAAAAGTTCATTATTTTCCATAATGTAATGATAAAAATTAAACTTTCATATATTTTAGATTCATTGCACACCAACTGAAATATCTGAGGTCTTTTATTGTTTTAATACTGATGATTTTGGCATACAGCTCATGAAAACCCAAAATTCTCAAAAAATTTGCATATTTCAACCTACCAATAAAAGAAAAGTGTTTTTAATACAAAAAAAAGTCAACCTTCAAATAATTATGTTCAGTTATGCACTCAATACTTGGTTGGGAATCCTTTTGCAGAAATGCGGCGTGGCATGGAGGCAATCAGCCTGTGGCACTGCTGAGGTGTTATGGAGGCCCAGGATGCTTCGATAGCAGCCTTAAGCTCATCCAGAGTGTTGGGTCTTGCGTCTCTCAACTTTCTCTTCACAATGTCCCACAGATTCTCTATGGGGTTCAGGTCAGGAGAGTTGGCAGGCCAAATGAGCACAGTAATACCATGGTCAGTAAACCATTTACCAGTGGTTTTGGCACTGTGAGCAGATGCCAGGTCATGCTGAAAAACGAAATCTTCATCTCCATAAAGCTTTTCAGCAGATGGAAGCATGAAGTGCTCCAAAATCTCCTGATAGCTAGCTGCATTGACCCTGCCCTTGATAAAACACAGTGGAACAACACCAGCAGCTGACATGGCACCCCAGACCATCACTGACTGTGGGTACTTGACACTGGACTACAGGCATTTTGGCATTTCCTTCTCCCCAGTCTTCCTTCAGACTATGGCACCTTGATTTCCGAATGACATGCAAAATTTGAGCGACAGTCCAGTACTGCTTCTCTGTAGCCCAGGTCAGGCGCTTCTGCCGCTGTTTCTGGTTCAAAAGTGGCTTGACCTGGGGAATGCGGCACCTGTAGCCCATTTCCTGCACACGCCTGTGTACGGTGGCTCTGGATGTTTCTACTCCAGACTCAGTCCACTGCTTCCAGGTCCCCAAGGTCTGGAATCGGTCCTTCTCCACAATCTTCCTCAGGGTCCGGTCAGCTCTTCTCATTGTGCAGCGTTTTTTGCCACACTTTTTCCTTCCCACAGACTTCCCACTGAGGTGCCTTGATACAGCACTCTGGGAACAGCCTATTCGTTCAGAAATTTCTTTCTGTGTCTTACCCTCTCGCTTGAGGGTGTCAATGATGGCCTTCTGGACAGCAGTCAGGTCGGCAGTCTTACCCATGATTGTGGTTTTGAGTAATGAACCAGGCTGGGAGTTTTTAAAAGCCTCAGGAATCTTTTGCAGGTGTTTAGAGTTAATTAGTTGATTCAGATGATTAGGTGAATAGCTCGTTTAGAGAACCTTTTCATGATATGCTAATTTTTTGAGATAGGAATTTTGGGTTTTCATGAGCTGTATGCCAAAATCATCAGTATTAAAACAATAAAAGACCTGAAATATTTCAGTTGTTGTGCAATGAATCTAAAATATATAATAATGAACTTTGATCACAATATGCTTATTTTTTTTAGAAGGACCTATATATAATGTAGGTTGCTAGGGTAATGCTATGCAGTTTCTAAGGGGTTTTTTTTGTGTAGTTGTTAGCTCCTGGCTGTGTTACCACTAATAAGCATGAAGGGCAATGAGCCAGGCGCAGTGTAATTTTGGGAAAAGCCTTAATGATTGTGTAATTCCCTTACAAAATGAGGGTGTTTGGAAACGGGAGGGGAGACTTCCTTTAGTGAAAGCAGGGAAGCACACCCAATTGCGGCTTTCCTTTGGTTTCATGCTTGAGTGGCATTTCTTCCCTTATTAATCCATATGAAGGCATCAGTAGGGTTTCAAACTTTATTGAATCCTAAGCTGACTGTTCTCATGTCTTTGTGAGGCAAGAACAGGCCAGAGTCTCTACAGCCAATGGCCTTTCACTTTGGGTGTGACATCAGTGTCAACCGATGCCTATGCAAGACTCACCCTGATTTTATGCTTTTGACTGCGGAAAGGCATTCGGCAAAGAATGGAACCGCAACAAAGTCTTCATTAGACCTTCAGAGATGCTGCCTAGAAATACAAAGTGCAAAAAGGAATCTGTCTGACATGGAATGTAGCTTTTAAGGAATGTTGAAATGCTGGAAGTAGTCGTGTAGTTTGAATGAACTTTGAATATAAAACATGCACTTGGTATTAAATGAAATATTTATGTCCTTATTTAAAACAGTGGTTTTCAACTGATGAGTTGCAAATCCAAAATTTGATCCATTCCCATCTTTGGTTGTTGACGTCAAAAGCTTTGTGTGAAACTGTCAAACTGGTACAATCTTGTGCACAATGCAGTTCATGGTAATATTGGAATTCTATGGAAAGTCTTTGTCTTAATTATGATGCATTTCGATGTTGTGTTAGGTTACCACTTTATGTCCAATGTAAAATACAAGTGTTGAAATCCACAAATTGGTAACTTTTTGAAAACTTCTATAGAAATATTAGACAGTTTTGCTGTGTGTTGACGTCTCAGATGTGATAGAGCACAATTTTAACTGCAAACGCAACCAGACAAGGGCATGACCTCTCTGATCATAGCAGAGCTGTGGGTCACATTGATGTTGGCTTATTCCACATGGTCAGATCTGCATTCACCCATCACCTTCTCCAGAGGTAATCTAGAGTTGAAGGTTACACTGATATGAAGAGGCAGTTTGACTCATTTCACTCGTATCGTTGTACCCTTCAAATGTAACATGATTAGCAGCAGTATCATATTGTATATACTATGTTTATAACTCCAATGTCATTGTCTTGTTAAAAAATGAAGAGGTTAATCGTTTTATTGTTCAATGACATATAGGTACGTCAGCGGATTCATGGAGCAAATACAAAGGTATGGCATAGTGCATGCACCCATTTGTTGGCCACACGTAATGTTAATCCACAGTAGTAGCACAATACTGCCATCATCTGGTCAAGTAGACAATACTCATGCAAGTTATTATACAGCGAGATTAATTATTTGCAGTCTGTTATAGATATATCCAAAAGCTATTTAACTTGGACACAGATCTAAGATTTATTGAGTATAGAATCTATTTTAGAGTTTAAATCTGAGTTTATTGACATGGTCTACTTAGAATGTACAAGTAACACAATGAAACGTGACATTTCTCTGTTATTTGTGGAAATTCAAAGTGAAAACTGTCTAATTAAATCCTGGACCAATTTTTTTCTCCAGTGCTATGTACTGTAATTCTTTGCTCCAATAATTAATAACATTAATAAATTAACATTTATTATTAATATTATTATTAATTTTAGTCCGTAACTTTTTGTGCTCTAACGGTTAATAAACAGAACTGCATGCGTCTTGCGGAAGAACGTTGCAGCCGGAGCTATGTCTATGGCGAGTCACGCAGGGACTGTGCTCCTCCGCAGCGGTTCCTACCAGACCGGTCTGAAATAGTCCCAATATAAACACTTATTATAAGTATACCATAATGATTCATGGTAAGACAAAAACAAAGTTTGTTGTACATTCTCATCATATAATTTTTGTAAATCTTAAACAAAAAAAGTTACGGAGAGCAGCTTTAATTAAGTTCCATCCAATTCACATTTATTTGTATAGCGCTTTTCACAATACATATTTCAAAGCAGCTTTAGGGCCTTATAAGTCAATAGCAATGCTTTGTAATCAATGTGAAACTTAAAGGGAAACCAGAGTAGAGATGATCAAATTGGTGTTGTATGATCATATTTTCAGGTTTTCTGCATCATACCGATAATATTTTCGCTTAGCCATGTTTCTGAGGCTGAAGAAGGCTGTTTTTGTAACATAAAAAATAATTTTCACAAGACAAGTTGCTGTCTAATATAACAACCAGGTCTTTAACTGTAAAGGAAGAAGTATCTAAACTGGGTAAGCCCAGCCCGATCTGCCGGCGTTTTGACTTTACCCTGCAGCTCAGGTTGGAAACCTGTACATATTTATATCCTGCTTCTGTTACAAATTTGTGGGGACCAATCACAAACTGGCTTATCCACCTGGCGCGCTTTAACACAATGGCGGACAGAGAAGCAACGGATCGTTGGACTGATTGGTTGAAGGACTAACCAATTGCATACAGAGTCATTTGAATTATGCCCATATCACGCCTCTTGTGCAGTAGAAAATATAGAGCAGACTCCCCAGACCAATGTTCAGTCTTAAAAGATTGAGCTTTGTCTGATGATAGCCAGACAAAGAAGTATCAGTACATCCTTCTAAATGCAAATTGGATTCTAAGAGAATCTGTGTACAGGTTTTTGGTTTAATTTAATTTGGATATTAATTTTAAATTACTGGCCGTTAAATATTTTTTATCTTTAACACTCTGTCAAATTGGACAATTTAGAGATTTCATTTGGTTATAATGAAATGTATAACTGAAAATTGCAGAGGGCCTAAAACTGACCCTTGCGGCACTCTATAATTTACTGACGTTAACTTGGATAATTCCCTGTTTAAATAAAATTGTAACCGTCAGATAGGTACAATTTAAACCACCTTAATGCCTGAACCTGAATACTACTGTCATTTTTTAATCGTTGTGTAAAAAAAAAAAAATGTAATGGATGTTCTTTTCTTTTTTTTTAGCTGTATGGCAAAATAATTGCTTTGATAATATAATGCTAGAAATGTGTTTACTCAGTGTGTCTAAATTAAATATGTAATTATGTATGTTTTGTCAGAAAACATACTAGACTAATGAAATTATACATTTCTTTAAATGGCACTTCTTCTCTAAATTCCTTCTCCTGTCTTTCCAGTTCATCATCCTGGGACGTGGACATCTTAAATTCAGAATTTTACAAAATTTTGCACATTATTTACAAAGGTTAATTCATTCAAATCAAGGAGATAATTATTTTGTATTGCATGCCATACAAAGACTAAAGCCGCACTGGGGAAATAAACTCCACATATGCATGCAATAATTAAACATGACACTATTTGTCAACATATAATAGGCGTTTTGGATCAAGACCAGGCTTTTACAGTCTATTTATCACAAGTGTATAATTTAACTCGTCTCGCCATACAACGCTGTGTATGTCTGCCCAGATGTCACCATTAGGAGAACCGGCTCATGCCACTGCTAGGAGGCAGATGACCATCTGTTGTGTATATGACGGGTTATGCCAGGAGTCATGGCCCAGGACTGTAATCTATTGCCCCCTCAAAATATCATCGTACACAAATGACTAGTAGCAAATACTAACACAAGTGCAATTCCAGCCATTTAAATCACTGTCTGGATAAACAAAGCCAACATATTTCAGGGCTAGTCATGCTGCCTCCATCGAGTGCATCAGTTTATCCATCCACTATCTCATAGCAGTGTTTTCCAATCCTGTTTCTGTAAGCACACCAAAACACACATTTTCGAACTCATTCTAATCAAACACACCTGATTCAACTCATCGGCCCCTTAGAAGAGACTCCAAAGCTGTGTTTAAAATTGGCCGCTGTACCATGATTCACTAATATAGTCCACCTGAAGGAGTGAATGAAAACAGTGAGTGAATTCAGACACTTCCAGTGCGCTGGAAGGGCTGCCGCTTTTGCGTAGTTTGTGCTTGCTGTTTAATAATCATTTGAAACATTGAAACTAGTAATGAAAAGATTTATCTTGAACTCTGCCATGGAAACTAGCATGTATAAACTTTAATTAAACAATTTTTTTTTTTTAAATTTAACAATTTATACCTGTATGATATTACGGTGTACCCACATTGGACCAGCAGTTTGGCAAATGGATGGATAATTCAGCAAACATCTTCTGGCGGGAAGTGGGAATTAATGTGGCCCTTACAATGCATTATGGGTATTCTCTAGCTGTTGGGTGTACATCAGTTGTACACTCATTATTGTGGTGCATTATGGGATTGAAAGAGCACACTAGATAATGTCCATGATCTTAGTCACCCCTACAAATGGCTGTCCCCTCAAATAGTGCCCTATTTAAAGGGTTACTACAGCGATTAGCATTAAGCTTTGTATCAGTAGAAACCCGGTAGTATATTCAAATTATCGTACTTTCCCCCCTCATATGACCCTGACAGGAGAGAATTATGTATTTTATTTCTGGAAAAATTCCTCAGATGATGCAAATATCGTCATTTTGCGTCAATGGAGGAGTTTTTGTCCAGAGGCTAAAGACTACAGCCAGCAGGAGGCGCTATTTCCACATGTTTTCAACATCGCACTCACAGCACTCGGCTCGCGGCGCTGCAAAGATTCATGTAAACGGAGTGGTGGAGACCAAAGTGAGTGTTTCAACTTTTAAAATGAACTTCCTATGAAAGTTAAGCTTCCAAAGACATGAAATGAACACGCGCCAGACTGATCCCGTGCTGTGAATGCAGCCGCAGCCGCGAATCCTGCGATAACCTCAGCTCGTGTGATGAATGTAATCCGACCCTGCTGCGTTTGTGCCGTGACGCTCAATCAGCTCACTTGCATTAACAGACACTGTTAATTGTAGTGTCTCTAACTGAACTGATTTTCTGAAAATGAACGTGGTAGGCAAGTGATCCAGTAATCCTGTAGCCGACTAGCCGTGCCTAGAGTAGGACAGTGAAGCAGTGCGTTCTGGGAATTGTTGTCTTTCATCCCCATGAGACAAAAATACATTTTCTGTGTTTTCTCAGTCTACAAGGGACCAAATTCAAAAATAATTTCACATTTCTACTACATTAATAACCCAGTTTAAATACAGATTCATCTTCCCAGCGCTGAAGTACCCCTTTAAGGGTTGCCTATTATAGATAGTTAACCCAAAATTTAAATTCTATCATCATTTACTCGCCCTTAAGTTGTTATAAACCTGTATACATTTCTTTCTTGTGTTGAACACAAAATAAGATATTTTGCAGAATGATGGTAACCAAGTACAGGACAGTTAACAGTAGCAATCAACTTCCATAGTATTTTTTCCTATGGAAGTCAGTGTTTACTGTCAACTGTCTGAATAAAATTATTCTTTTAAATATCATCTTTGGTGTTCAACACAGGAAATAAACTTATAATACATATTTTTTAAAATTTTAGATAAAAATTGGGTGAGCTATCTCTTTAAGACAGACTAAAATAAGGCCGTGGCTATTTACACTTAATGTGTGTAAATAGTAATTACATGCAATTTATATGTTGACAGATACATACTATTTGCACCTCAGTATTGTTGTACATTAACAGGATACAATACAGGATGCAATAATAATTTTAAAAAAAGAGTGTAAATGATTATATTTATTAAAATTATTAAATTGATGCCGCATTAATGGGACAATAAAAGCCCTCCCTACACCTAACCCTACCCTACCCTACCCAACCCAACCCAATAAATACTTGTATTATTATTAAACATTTATACGTTATTTGCACTTGTTGTAAATACACACTCCGCTAAAGGCAATGGGTGAGACATCCAAAATGTGTTAATGTGCTCCAAGAACAGGGTTGGGAAACACTGTCACAGCTCACACAGGCATATAGTAGTTCATATAATTGAAGCAGTGATAAATGTTTGTTATCAACTTAATTAAAAAAGGATTCCAATTAATATGAGGGTGAGCTGTTGTAGAGTTGAATTGTTGTTTATATGTTGCGGAGAGTTACGGACTGAGGGCACACGCACCCACCATCTGGCCTGCACGAGATAAGCTCTTGGACGTTGCCTTGATATGTAGCATTTAATAACTGCACCAGTGGTTTTCTCCCATGCCTATGTTACAGAGACTCTCAAAGGATTGTGAAATCATTTGAAGCATCATCTCATGGCCTATAACCCTAAATACTAAAAATACTTTCACTTTGGAATCTTGCTTCTAAATGTGTTGGATGAAACCTTCTGGATGGTACTTTAATTTCAAATAGCATTTCACATTTATCCTTGCTTTGACCTTCAGTGTTGCACTGGTTTCGATTGGATTCAGTTATTTTGAACAAATGGGTTTATATTAAGATAATCCTGTTAGAGTCAAATTTAAATGATGCGCTAATGTGAAAATTCCAAATTTATCTCATTTGTGCTCATATTCATGATTATACTATATATGAAATATGACAAAAATATCACTGTTTGACAACTTTGGAGTTGTCAGGAGGATGTGCCTGGGTCAAGGGGTGCATCTCGATCAGCTCTCTAGCTCCCTATGAATCAGTACACTAGAGATGCAGATTTCTTAAAAATAGTGTTTAAATATCATCCATCTCGTGAGATACAGTGAGTGCATTGTCACACCCCTAGTATGACAATAGTAGTTTTCTGACATTTTTTGTACTATTTAAAGTTTTACATAAAATATTTGGTTATAAATCGCTAGACCTGTCTAGAGATACATGTTTATGCTTAAATATAATTAAACATCAGTTTGTCTATCACGTGTCATGATGTGAGTTGTGTTACGACCCTGTCTTAGTTCTTACTTGAGGACGTGATTGGCTGCAGACATTACTCCTAATTGATTCATTTATGGGCTGAGAGTATAAAACTTGTAGTCACCTGCTCATCAGGACTTCCTCTGGTGGAACATTGTTCTTCAGACAAGTCATATGCTCCAGCTATGATTTAGTTTGTTTATCATTTATCAACATTCCTTATATTTCCCAGTGGATTGGATTATTATACATCAGTGCCCTGTCTACTGAACTACAGAGCAGATTGAGAGTCTTATTCGCCTTCGTCTTGCTGGTGGGAGATATTAACATCTTTTAAAAAATCACCAGTTTATTAATAGCTTCTTAGAGAAATATTATGTGTTCTTTGAGATAAACATTGTATAATGCTAAAACCTCATAATTCCATCTTTCAAGCTCTGTGAAACCTTGAATTGTCTTTTTTTAAATAGTGACATAACCCCTTATCTACTTCAGGTCCAAAGAAAGGCAAAATGGCCGCAGACCCATTTTAAGTGACAGCTGCTCTTTTGCAACAAAGGTAATTTTAAATGCAAGCAGGTCCATTCATTTGATTTCCTCCACATCTCCCAGAGTGCTGAATGTAATTATCGTCCCTCCATCTAGCGTCTCTAGGGAGCCCTTCCCCCTCAATTCTCAGCTGTGACCGTCCCCGGCCCTTCGGCCCTCCCCACCTGAACATGTGACATTATCCTGTCCCGCCTGCCTGTTCCCACCCACCAGCACCTACCCAGCTAAATGACTTTTATAATCTCAACACAATGTCTGATCCAGAATCAGCCACCACTGATTTTCATTATAGTCTTTTATTTTTATATATAATTATTACTATTATTATATGTAATAGCTAGGGAAAAGATTAAACTGATTTGGACAACCTATCTGTCTATCTATCTATATATCTGTCTGTCTATCTATCTTCTGTCTGTCTGTCTGTATGTCTATCTATCTATCTATCTATCTATCTATCTATCTATCTATCTATCTATCTATCTATCTATCTATCTATCTATCTATCTATCTATCTATCTATCTATCTATCTATCTATCTATCTATCTATCTTCTGTCTGTTTGTCTGACTGACTGTCTGTCTATCTATCTATCTTCCGTCTGTTTGTCTGTCTATCCATCTTCTGTCTGTCTATCTTCTGTCTGTCTGTCTATCTATCTATCTATCTTCTGTCTGTCTATCTATCTTCTGTTTGTCTGTCTATCTATCTTCTGTCTGTCTATCTATCTTCTGTCTGTCTGTCTATCTATCTATCTTCTGTCTGTCTATCTTCTGTCTGTCTGTCTATCTATCTATCTTCTGTCTGTCTATCTTCTGTCTGTCTGTCTATCTATCTATCTATCTTCTGTCTGTCTATCTATCTTCTGTTTGTCTGTCTATCTATCTTCTGTCTGTCTATCTTCTGTTTGTCTGTCTATCTATCTTCTGTCTGTCTATCTATCTTCTGTCTATCTATCTATCTCTATAATCTTCTGTCTGTCTGTATATCTATCTGTTTTCTGTATGTAAATCTATAATTTTCTGTTTGTCTGTCTGTCTGTCTATCTATCTATCTTCTGTCTGTCTGTCTGTCTGTCTATCTTCTGTCTGTCTGTCTGTCTATCTATCTTCTGTCTGTCTATCTATCTATCTATCTATCTATCTATCTATCTATCTATCTATCTATCTATCTATCTATCTATCTATCTATCTATCTATCTATCTGTCTGTCTGTCTGTCTGTCTGTCTGTATATCTGTCTGTCTGTCTGTCTGTCTGTCTGTCCGTGATTACACTTTATTTTACAGTAAGTGCACTTTCAATGTATTACAGTTTACTTACACACCAAAGTACTGAGTAATGTAAGGTAACAACATGGGCTAAGGTTAAATGTAGGTGTAGGTTAAGGGTTAGTACCTATTACCCAGTTAGTGTCATTACTACATACACAACAAGACTGTAAAATAAAGTTCTAATATTTATATATCTACAGTATTTACACATGTATCAACTGATCTCAGTGGCAATTAATACACCAGGAGGGAAATAAATTAAATGTTATGCTTTCTAAAGGTAGATATCAGAAATGCAGCCTAAATGAAAAGTGTTTGATAACGGTGTCCAGAGGTATGATCTTTGACTTGGGACTTAATTTGCATTCATATTTTAAGGATAATTCATTACTGAGATTTTCATTAAGAAATCATAGCCACAGGACAGAATCAGTCCACTCAGAATAGAAAGAGACTGCATCATCACAGATGGTGCTTGAGGGCTTTGATTGCGCTCAGTCAAGTACTTGCCTGTAAGTGTGTGCGCATGCTTTTGTTTGACCGTATGCGGATATACGTGTCACCAGTGGTGTGTGCATTTCAATTTAACATGTGTTTGTATGCATGTGTTTTAGGCCGACTGAGTGCTTTGCAGGCCTGAACTAGTGGATGGTCACGGATAGCCTAAAGGCTCGACCTCTGTTTCTGAATGTGTTTTATTATTCAGATAGGTAATATGATTTGATTCACTGCTTTGGAAACAGCTAGTTGTGCAATTCTGCTTGCAACTGCATTTGTTTAATTTATGGCATCACAACGAACACCTACTTAGCCTGCGTCTAATTTGAATACAAAGCCTTGTGGCTATAGTTTAGCCATAGGCAATACCTCTTAATAACAATGCCCTTCCTTCACAAAAATAAAGAGAACAAACATTTTTGCAGTAACAATCACATTCATCAATATGTTAGTTTGATTGAAGAGAGTGTTAGTATGATTAAGTTTTAAGATTGATATTACGATTAAGTAATTTTATTTGTTAAACCAGTTAAATGTTACCACATAAAACATATTTTTAGCTAAATGTTTGCTGTCACCGATGGAGTTTGGGACACTTAATATTCAGCAATATTATTGATCTGACTGCACTGACGAGAAAACTGAACTGAGCTGGATAATGATATCACTGTTTTAGCTGCTTTATAGCTGAACTTAATAACTTTACAGTTATTGAACAGACTGACCTGAGCTGAACAATGACACTATTTTACAGCAGACATTAACTTTTTCATTGAGCCATTGTTTTCCTGTTCCTGTTTCCGACTTGGTTTCTCCCAAGTTTTTATTTGTTTAATTTTGTTATAATTTTTTTAAATATAATTCTGTCACCTGATGGAGTTTGGCTTCCTTGCCACTGTCACCTCTGACTTGCTTAGTTGTGGACACTTATTATTAAACAATATTATTGATCTAACTGTACAGATATGATAGGCCTACTGTATGAGAACTGAGCTGAGCTGGACGATGACATCATTTTTTTGCAGAACTGCTTTATAGGCTAATTCATTTAATAATCGATGATCTTTACAACGGAACTGAATCAACACTGCCAAAATGCATAATTGACTTCACTGACCTGACATTAGTGACATAAGTGTTGGTTTGAATAATAATAATAATACATTGTTATTATTTTTAATGTATTTGTATTAATAATAAATAAATATATTATAATGTATTATTGTTATTAATAATATTTGTTGTTGTCATTGTATCTATGTTGTTGAAATGTATCTTTATAATTAAATCATCATATGTAATATAAATATATAAAACATTTAAAATAGGGCATCCCCAAACAAGAACGACAATGATAGATAGATAGATAGATAGATAGATAGATAGATAGATAGATAGATAGATAGATAGATAGATAGATAGATAGATAGATAGATAGATAGATAGATAGATAGATAGATAGATAGATAGATAGATAGATAGATAGATAGATAGATAGATAGATAGATAGATAGATAGATAGATAGATAGATAGATAGATAGATAGTAGTATTAAAATTGTTGCCCTTTTTTTCCAAGGGGGAAAAATGCAGCATATGTGAAACATAAAATAAATCTGGCAAGTGGCAAAAAAAAAAAGCCAAACCTTTATTTAGTGAGTCTCGGGAGGATACAGAGCGAGCGCTCTCCCCTCCTCCGCCATGTGATGACGGGCAGACTGTATCACCGGAGCGATGCTTGAAGTCACTCTCATCAGCAACAAAGCGAAGCAACAGCAGCAGCAGCAGCACTGACGTAAACCATCCACCACATCACCGGAACCATACGGACCTGGACCGACACCATATCGTCTCGTCCGAAGGACGTATAGGATGAAACGGAGCGCTGAGAGAGACTAGGGATCGTGATGATTCTCGGACTCCAATTCACGGCAACATTTGAAATGCGCGTTAAATGGAGACTCATGACAAGAGATGCTGCAGGGTGCCGCATTGCCTGGCCGCTTGATGATGGTAGGATAGAGCAGCGCTTTTAACCGTGATGCTCGTTCTTAGATGCTTTTGGGGTGGGATGGAATGAATGAACGGATTTTGTGACCGAGTCAATGCCTCAGATTTGATCATACGCAAACTGAGACGATTTCAGCCTGCTTAAGCCATATACATATACAATCGATGAGCACGACCAGATGAATGTATGTGAATTTATGTTGCAGAACAAACATTAAAAACCCACTATATAGGTGAACTATAGGGAGTATATGAGGTGAACTAACAGTGTCGTAGCTACACTCAGGACCATCTCCAAAGTCAGGTTTTTAATTAAAAAGCACTGCAGTGACAGGGCTCTTTATGATTGGCACTTTCATAATCAATTGCATAGAGCATATTTAGTGTAGTATATAGTACAGTATAGTCAGCCTCGGTCCATTGCAAGGACAATGACTCATTTACAGGCAGGCCTGTCTCCAGAAACCCTGGAGAAAGCCAAGGTGGAGTTAAAGGAGAACCCAGACACTTTGCATCAGGACATACAGGAGGTGAGGGACATGATCATCACCCGTCCAGACATTGGCTTTCTCAGGACAGACGATGCTTTCATCCTGCGCTTTCTCAGAGCCCGGAAATTTAACCATTTCGAGGCCTTCCGCCTCCTGGCCCAGTACTTTGAGTACCGGCAACAGAACCTAGATATGTTCAAGAACCTGAAGGCCACCGATCCGGGGATCAAGCAGGCTCTGAAAGATGGATTTCCTGGGGTTCTGTCCAATTTGGATAGATACGGAAGGAAGATTCTAGTTCTGTTCGCAGCGAACTGGGATCAGAGCAGGTGAGGTGCTATTGGATTTTGGCTAATTGTGGGTAATGACGCGCACTGTCTGAGCTGTCTTTTCAGCATCAGTCTTCTGTCATTCACTGGAGCATGATGTTTAGTCATTATGAGGCGTTAAGTTAAAGTTAAAGGTACGGTAACCGTGTACATCACAGTGATCATGTTACACATATTGCATTACTAATTGTAGTGTGTGACAAATAAGGATGTCTGAGATGTTGACTAGAAAATCTTTAAATCACATGTGCCAAGAACATTTATACCATTTTCCACATAAAATTTGATTTTTTTTTTTTTTAATTTGAAATGGGAGAGTAATATTTTAACCATTGAGGGTTTGATGTTACATCCAAGCCATAATGGGTGATAACCTCTTGACCTGACCCAATATTCTACATGACTGTCCTTCATATACAGTATGTCATTGTGTTTTTTTACTTGTAGTACGACAACATAAATTCCACATGGATGCACCGTTTGATAACTTTGGACTATTTGCTGTTATCTTCTATTTTAAACTCTCTCAAACTGCATCATCTAATAAAAAGACGTATTGACCGTGACATACATTTATAAGTCTCATACAGTCTTAAGGCTCTCTGGTCTCTTGGCACATGTTAAAATGGCTACCTGCATGTAACATGCTGACTTTCACTTGGCAAGTAAGTGGTATTTCTTGCATTTATTAATGCCTTTTTAAATAATTAATTAAAAAAGACCCATATATAGCCTTATTTAGTTGTCTTTTCTTAGTGGTTAGCAGTCTATATAGGCTTGGCTGAGAGTTCAGACTCAACAAGGGTTAATCTATCATCAATGTGCCCTTGAGTAAAGCACTTCATCTCAGTTTATTCCAAGGACACTGTCCATGCAATTTAAATGACCTTTGGATGATCTACTAAATGTCAAATTATTTAATTACATGAATACATTTCTTACAGTAGAAATCAGTATCCAGCCTTAGAAAAAAAGATTCAGTAGTGTTCAATATATAACCCTAGGTTTCTTGAAATGTTCATGTTTAATGGGATATTTAATGAAGTGCCTGACAGAAACCTTTACGGTTCTATATAGAACCTGGGTAACACTTTATTTTAGGTTGCATATTAGCATGCATATTACTAGGATATTGGCTGTTTATTAGTATTTATAAAGCATATAATAATGCCTTATTCTTCATGATCTTATTCTACTTTCCTTAATCCTACCCGATACCAACTTTAATGCTACAAAAATACTTTACTAACTATTAATAAGTAGTAAATAAGGTGTTTATTGAGGCAAAAGTCGTAGTTAATAGACAGTGCATATGTGTCCCCATACTAAAGTGTTACCAGAACCTTTTCTTCTAAGAGGTTAAGTATATACTGTAACATGAATACTAGTGAATACTAGTGTGTGAGCTCAAAAGTTCCAAATGAAATCATTTTGATTCACCTCTTGAACTTAGCATGAACTTATGCCCGAAATCCAAGAGTTCAGTAAAGCACTCTCTATATCTGCAGTGACCTCACAATCTTTGGACACTTAAGTCATACATATTTTGTAAGTAATGCAGTGAAATTCATGCTTATTTAAGAGTGCCTAAGTGTCCACTTTTGGGGGAAACTGTATATTAATTTATTTAATATTAATTCGTTTATGCACTGTGCACTAATGTATAAATTAAAATACATGTATTTCTCCCAAATGTCATGTTTTAATGTAGTGAGAAATCATGGCGTTTACTGTTGGAGTCTCACCTCTTTAGACTGGAGAGTACATAGTGCTCGAATCCATATCAAACAGCCTTTGAATCCATGCCAGTCGCACCATTGCCTTGGATGGCAGGGCTCTTGGCATCCTCTCACAGGAACAATGTGTGATGAGCACTAGGGTCAAGCCATGCCTGATTTGCTACATTTATTCAACCATTATAAGAGATGTATGCCCTCTAGAAGTTTAAATACCAATATTGACTAATATAAAGCAAACTTATTCAGTAACTGTATGACAATATATATATGTAACTCACATTAAGGCTTGTGCTTCTCTGCAGGTACACTTTTGTGGATATTCTGCGAGCTATTTTACTTTCTCTGGAGGCAATGATAGAAGACCCCGAGCTACAAGTAAATGGATTTGTCTTGATCATTGACTGGAGTAACTTCACTTTCAAGCAAGCTTCCAAGCTAACTCCAAGCATGCTGAGATTGGCAATTGAAGGCCTGCAGGTAACACAACTGTTTGCTGTTTAATCTTATAGATGTTTATATAGAGAATCAACATGGATATTTAATTCTTTACATGGATAATAATTCTTTAAATGTGTGCCTTCATGCTCATGTTTCATCAGCTAAATGGTACAGCTGATGTTCTTAGAAGCAATGTATGTAATATTTATGATGCATGAGGTATAAATAATAAGAATTGCTCAGGGAAATTCTGCATGTGTGAGGCTGAACAGGTGCTTGTAGAAGAATCCCACTCCTGACAAACATTTGTTATTCTCTTTGTGAGCAACATGAACGTGAGCTGACCCAATCATCTAACGCAAGGGAACGCGATCTGCATAGAAACCAAGAATGAGTATTGTGTTTAATTTACTCTATTTTTACCCAGCTCAAAGGTAGTTTAAAAGGCTAGATGTGCCACTGGAGGCAATGCATTAAGAAATAGTGTAGTGTGTTAATAGTTTGCTTAGGTGTTATTCAAGTCTTTTATATGAGTAAGCATCAGTTTGAGATCCATCCCCTTTCACTGTAATGACGTACAGCACATTTTTACATTTATTAGTGGTGTTCGCTAAGGCAAGGATTGCTCATTCATAGGTTTAAGGATTCAATCAAACACTTAAAGGGGTAGTCATCATTTACTCGCCCTATTGTCATTCCAAACCTCTATGGCTGTTTTGGACCCCATTAACTTTCTTTGTATAGACAAAAACAGTTGAAACTTCTTCATAATATCTTCTTTTGTGTGCCGAAGAAAGAAAGTAATGCAGGTTTGAAACGTCATGAAAATTAGTAAATATGATGGATTATTTTTTTTTTAAATGTTGCCTTCATTCACAAGCATTAAACTTTTCTGCACAGCTCATTGATTTTCGGAGCATTTCGAAGCTAAAATAAATATAAAACCTGTCCTAATTGAAAGAAATCGAGTTGACAAAAAGATTGAATCCCATATTTGGGGATGATATAGCAAAGCAATTTTTTTTGTGACTTTGTGCCATTTTGTACAAAATAAACTTCCTGGTTAAACATTAAAGCACAATAGTTTGATAAGCAGTGCAATTTCTTTTCATATTTTATTGAGTATTTACAAAAATATCCTGTGTGAGCGAAGTCAGTAAGTTTTCATTCAATGTGATAACAGTAACTGAATTTTTGCTGTCAAAATTACCCCGAACATAACGTAAAGGATATGATAAAATTAGCAAAACTTTCCTATATGCGTACTTACATTGAGAGAAGTTGAGCAATATCTATGCACCAGATATCATTGAGACCTCAGCAACCGCATAGCAACACCCTGGCAACCACCCACACTTGTTGTGTGTTTTGCATGGACACTCACATTGCATGAAATGTATAAAACTAGTTACGCTTTTCGACGATTTTAACACCGCTATTACACATAACTGAGCAGCAGTCGTTCATTGTGCTATAAAATAGTCACTGTGCATTTAAAAAGAGCTAATCTGCGCATAGATATAGTCCATTTCCAGAAGCAGCCTCTTCAAAAAGCTCTCATTTAGACATCGCTCCTTTGAGGAGGGCTTGGGTCTGATATGACATGTAGGCAGTGCGGAGTGAGGCCTGTTGACTGAATATTAATGCGGGTGCATGATGAGCCTATTCCACATTCCAGTGCCTCTTCAGACAGATTAGCCGGTGAATAATTGATCGCCGCCATTAGCATCTTGCATCCACAATGTGCTGTTCACATTGAGTGGGACATCGCTTTTGTAGCCGTTTGAAAGGGAAACAATAGCGTAGATTGAGGCAAAACAGCCACAGCTAATTAGTTACAGTTCAAAAGAGTGCTCAGCAGCTAGCTCGTCAGCAGAAGTCATCACTTGCATGTGTAAATATTTACAGGAATTCAGATTTTTGGCATTTTTGATCCAATTTGCATGCATAAAAAGTTACAAGGAGCGACTTGATGGATGCTTGCATTTACAAATATACTTACGATTCAAAAGTTTGGAGTTATTACGATTACATTTTTTTGTTTTTGAAATAAATTAATAGTTTTATTCAGCACGGATGCATTAAATTGATCAGTAAAAGATTTCACGCACACGATTTCTATTTCAAATAATTGCTGTCCTTTTGAACTTTCTATTCATCAAACAATCCTGAAAAAAATGAACAGGACAACTGTTTTCAATCTTGATAATAATAAGAAACTTCTTGATCAGCAAATCAGCATATAAGAGTGATTTCTGAAGGATCATGTGACACTGAAGACTGGAGTAATGATGCTAAAAAATTCAGCTTTTCCAACAAGAATAAATTACATTTTAAAATATGTACAACGGAGCCCCTTAAGGGACTTTTTGTGCATGCTCGTGTGTTAAAATTTCCAGATTATATATACTATAACCCATTTCCTTTGCGCGTCACTGGGTCACTGCCATTTTACTATGAAGCAAACGAAAGTATGATGCGCATGAATTAATAAAGATCTATTTGGCTTTTGTTTGCGCAGTAAATCTCTAATATCACTGCCTTATGCTTTATCACATCCTCCGTGAAGGCAGAGAAACTGCGCCATGAAATGGGCTGATGGCACAAAACGGCTGTGTGCATTGTCATATTTGCCAAGTTTAAGGCTCCATAAAGCCAAGTTCAAGGGTCCAGTATACCCTTGATATCAAACCTTATGTCCACTCAAACGCATCCTCTGTGGCGGCCGTGAAACTTCGCCATGAAATGGGCTGATGGTGCAATATGGCTGTGTTCATTGTGTTGAAAGTGCTCAAATTTCTGATTTCATTAGAGCAGTTTGTTTAGTAGTTTCTTGTGCGCAAGTCTGCATTTAATATTTCATAATGTTGCTGTTTTTACTGTGTTTTTGATCAAATTTGGTGAGCATAAGTGCCCAGCAAGCAATAGCCGTAATTTCACCTTTTCGGTTAACTATAGACACGATATAGTCCGGCTATGAGTAACCCACTTCTGGTCAAAATAACCTTAAATGGGGTTACATGTCGTTTTTTGCCAAATTAACTTGCAAGATGTATGATATTCAATGATGTAAGCAAAGTCGACAGTGATTACAAGGTGTTTGGTTTCATTTCTTTGACATGTTCTAGATGACTACACTCAAAACAACCCAATGTTGGGTCAAATATGGACTAACCCAGCAATTGGGTTGTTTTAACCCAGCGATTGGCTTGTCTTAAGCAAATATTTAACCCAACCGCAGGGTTAAAACAACCCAATTGCTGGGTTAGTCCATATTTGACCACACATTGGTTTAAAACAAGTAGAGTGTAGTCTATTCTTGGAATATGTTTAGACGTCTATTAAATGTTCACTGAAGGCCCAAGTGTCGCCTTGTTTTATAGCCTAGACATGGGTTTGGACGGCTATTAGACATCTTTTAAACGCAAAATTGCTTCCTGGGAGATTTCTTTCAAAAACATTAAGAAATCTTACCGACCCCAAACTTTTGAACGGAAGTGTATGCTGATAGCGTTTCCCAAACGCTTAAAGGTCAGAAATGAGTGAGAGGTGTGACACCCCCATGGTTCTATTTTGACAGTGACAGACCAACAGTATGTACATTGAGTCATTAAACATGACGTTTACAGCCTGTGGGAAAAGCGCACAGCTCTCAGACCCAAAAGTGCAGGGTCATGTGAAGCGTTACATCAATCTGATGTCATTGTTCATATGGACATCTGTCTGTCTCAATCATCAACGTAATGAAGCATTAAAACCTTCTTTTTTTGTGAAGCATTTAGGTGTTTTAGCTTATTGTCATTCCAGTGAGTGAACACATGAAAGAGAAAGAGAGTGACAGAAGCAGAAAGAAAGGAAGGGCATGAACTGAAGGAATAGGAGAAATAACTAAGTATGAAGTATGAACATAAGTGTTCTCTTTCTGTTGAGTCCATTTGACAAACTAGAATCTGTTGCTATAGAAAGTACTTTTTGAGCCAGAAACTCATTGCAAGGTTGAAATAGAACTAATGGATTATTCCTAGAAAACCTCATGGAGCAATGACCTGTTCTTGTATGCTTTTATTGTTAGTTTACAGTAGAGCCATCTATCATATACCTTTCCTAGCAAATGGTGGCTCAGAAAAGAGCACTTGATGTGCAGAAAATGGCTGTTCTTAGCTAAATCAATAGACAGCAACATGCTCCCGAGTCGAATAGAAGTGGGAGAAAGTGGTCCTGGCTTTCCTGGAGCAGTGCTTTGTTGTTTCAGCCTCTGTTGTTTGATTCTGTGCCTTGGACATGCCTTTTGTCTCTCTTAGTCTTGAGAAATAACCCACGCTTGGCAGCCAATCACAATGGGCCAATCTTCCCCAGCCCACCCCATGCCGAGTTTCCCTGGCAACCTGTCTAACCGCCATGCTATGCACCCTCCAGATGGGCTGTGCTCACAGAGAGAGACGCACTCATGTCACTCAGCCACCGTGCCGTGCCGTATGTGTGTTTCTGTGTAGGGCACTTAAAGTGCATCTTAAAAAGCAAAGGAAGTTCATTGTACGGACAGCATCATTGTTGCATTCCCATAAAAAGTTTTTTTATTGCTTGTCTGGGACTGATCAGATTGGGGTTAGAAAATGTCAGCAACAATTTACAATAATATTTCATTAATAATAATACATTTAATTTTAAAGTGCTGTTTGATTTTGCTTTATTTTCTGTGTGTGTGCTGAATTGTTTTTTTATTGCTCTGGCTAAATGGTTTTTTTATTGTCTGGGATTAATATCAGTTGAAGTATAAGTAATGATTTAATAATAATAAATAATACATTGTGCTATTTTATTTTTATTTGATTTGATTATTTATTTTATTTGTTGGTAATAATTGTTGTGTGTGCTGTAATGTTTCATTTTTTATTTTATTTAATTTATTTAATTTATCTATTAATAATATATATATATATATATATATTATTTTATTTTTATTTTTTTATTAAGTTATATATTTTTTTTACTAGTTGTGTGTATGCAATTTAGTTTAGTAAACTTTGAATGAAAAATATCTTTCAGAACATTTTCTCAATAATACAGTAAAACCGGGGCTTTTTTTTTTTACTGTTTTTGCCAGATACAGTTCATTGAACATAACTTGACCTTTTGAGACAACATGCCTCTATTGCAAGGTTTTTATTGTTATTACTTGTTCCCCAACAACTAGCAAAAATATCATGTGTTTTTATTTTTTGGTTTGTTTTGGAGAATTCAATTTATAAAAAATATTATTCTAATGTATTCACACTTGACTCAAAACCTCATAGGTACTGAAATATAGTTTGTGACAACTCTCCTATATGGAAGTAGATAATCAAAGAGAGTTGTAATTTACATTTGCACATGGTATAAATCAACATCAATATAAAATCTTGCAATATATCTGTGGTATTGAACTAACGTCCCACAGATGACTTAAGACAGGCAGATGGGTCTATGTTAGCCTTCTAGAAACAGTCAAATCCTTTATGTCTTGTTAACTGAAGTACATCTCCCAATCATTAAAGTGACTGAAACTCATTACAACAGATGGATTTAAAGTCTTTTTAGTGGCACAGCAGCATTACGCCTTAGCCACATAATCTCTCTTTTGTAAAAAGACTCTCAAAATCTGTATTGTAAAATATAACTTCTCCTAAAGAGATAGTTCAGCCAAAATTACAATTCTGTCATCTCACCCTCATGTCGTCCCAAACCCACTCTTCAGTTGAACTCACAAAAAAAATGTGTTGTTTGAAATATCTTCTTTAGTGTTCAATATAAGGTTTGCAACAACATGAGGGACTTATTTTCAGGCAAACTCCCCCTTTAAATTCTCCCCTCTAAAGACAGCTTGAACAGCTATGTGGTCCAGTCCGGGGCAGGGCATGAGGTTTGTATTTATAGTGCCAAGCAGTGTCGCATAAGTAAACACGGGAAAGCATGATCCAGGGAAGAAGGCCATTCGCAGCCTCTATTTAATCAACAGAGCAACTTGCACATGGAATGGGTTTGCATCCCTCACGTCAGACTGGTTCATCTGGATGCTAAAATCCGTTGCCTCCCGGAAAGCAAAGAGCTTCTACGCGTCTTGCTTATCTGGGGAACAGCACTAGACATATCTGGGCCTGCAGGACTAGAGTTAGACTAATTGTTTTGCTCTCTGCAAAGTGGCACAGTTATGGTCTCGCTCTGTTTATCGCACTATAGCGGGACTGTTCTGATCTGTAGCAGAGCTGACAGCTAGTGAGTAAAGCTTCGTCTTTGCGTTACCGGCCTTGCGTTGCTACACTCGGTGGGCTGGATCTGCCAAGTGTAGATAAAATGTCTCCTGTAGTGCTCCAATTATTGACGTGAACAATGGCATGTTTCAGAGTGTGAAGCTTCGTATTGCTGGTTCGCTCATATGGTTAATTTGTCTTTTAGACTAAATATTGCTAACGGGATGGTAACTGTTTGTTCAAGTGAGCTATTCTTGATCAGAATAGGCCAGAATGTGGACCACACTTTATGCTGATAGACAAAAAGTCTGGCTACAGAAGACTATTTGTATCTCCGGGTAAAGAAACCTCTTCTAAATGCTCTTAGAAATCAGGTTTCTTATCCAGGAATCCTGTCACTGAAACTGGGGCAGCTCACTGACTCTGACTGATATGCTATTTATTATTTGGTGAGGGGACAATGATAAAATACTAGCTTTTCCTCAGGCTACGTCTTTCAAAAGGACTCCTGCAAATGGAGGGTATTTTTTTTTTTTTTTTCAATTACCTTGCTGGAGTTCAGTCGTGCATCATCAGTGGCTCCTGACAAAAAAAGAGAGGGATGTTTCATGTCAAGCCACTGAAACAAAATGCACATCAGCTTATACAGAGACTAAAAACAACTCTATAAAGCTCTAAGCAAAGCCATTCTTTGTACTGTAATTTAGTGGCGCTGTTTAAAACTGGCAATTATTTAACATTGCAGATTGATGTTTTAAATGGTTCCTGATTTTACGATGAGGCACTTTTAAGAGCAATTATCTAGTGGCTTTACTCCGTTCTAGTCAATCTGACCTGCTGCCAGAATGTATGTTAACTGCTTGATGGATTTGTATTCAAGCTAATACAAGAAAATTAAAGCCTTTTTCAACAATCCATTTGAGTGCATCACTTGACCAAAACAGGAGAATAAGAGTAGTTCATTTGGAAGCCTTTTGTCTTTTTTTCTTTTTTAATGGATGGATAACTCAAAAATGAAAATTCTATTACCATTTATCATCTTAAATTTGGGTCAAATATGGACAAACCTGACTGTTGGGTTAAAAATTTAATTTTGGTGCAGGTATGACATCACTTTCTAGGCCAACCAGCAGTTAGCATCATGCTGGTTCCCTTGAGAAAAACACAATAGTATTAAAATATTTGGGATTATCGCTAAAAACAAGCTCTGTGATCAACAAAAGTTTTTGATACTTGCACGTTTTGTCCATCAGAATAATGATCACAGATGAAGACAACTTTTATGAGTTTCAAAGTCTAAATGTAGTCGCCAGAAGTAAAAAGCTAAAGGTAAGCTATAAACAAACTACACCACGGTCGCACTACTCACCATCACTAAGCTTCCGAAAACTCTTTCAATTTTTTATCTAAAAAATATTTTCACAGAAATTTTGAGTTAGAATAGTTTATAAGAGCACAATAATGAGCATAATGAGGCTGTAAAAGCAGACTGAGCTTACCTTTTCGGCGTGATGACGTTTAATGCCCTCAACAGCCTCTGAAGTCCCATTTAGCCATTTGTTAGCAACCGCCAACCGCCTTTTTCAAGGCACAAATCATGTGTGGGGTATATACAGATGGATAAAACGTAAAAGTGTCTTGAGCTTGTTTTCACCACAGACCTTATTTCAGCCATTTAACCAAAACCCCATTCAAAAAACCTATCAGGACAAGGGAACCGGAAGAGCTAAAATGCTAACCTGCGTCCACGTTTTGGCCTACAAAGTGATGTCATACCTGCAACACTCTATGGTTGGGTGTGTCCATATTTGACCCAAATTTGGGTTGAAACAACCCAGCATTTTTTACAGTGTAGTTTTTTCTGGTCAACGTTTGGCCATCGGTTGGCCGTCGTTGAGCGTCGGCTGGCCCGGCTTTTGCCGTCTGTTCTACACCATCAGCACTAGTCAATTGAGCATGTTAAATCAGCACCCGTTTGTGCGGTTAATGAGAGAGAACTTTGATTGGATGTTCAGCTTAGTGAATGAGATGAGATGAGCGAAAGTGAGCAAAGAAGTCAAGACTGCACAGACAGAAGGCTGTTCTAATTTATGTCAGCATTCCAATGTGCGAATATTTTCAAAACAAAATGAGCAACATTCGTGAGCAAGAACATGAGCAACATTTGTCTGGAATGAAGAAATTGGTCAGCATGATTTATGTTCAAAATGGTAAAAAAGAGCTGCTTTGTTTACGGTGTATATATTTGCAGTTTCGGTTTCCCTTTTTGAATGGAGAATATAGACTATTGATACCTGCTGATATAGACAGTTATTTCCTTACACGCCGGCGCAGGCACAGAATGCACATGCTAGTTGAGAGTCGCCTTTAGTCCTTTTGGTGTGTTCAAGCGCAGCTTAAACCTACATGACATCCTTTCTTCTGTGGAACAATATAAGAGTAAATGACAACGGAATTTTTATTTTTTGGTAATCTGTCCCTTTAAGTGGCCATGTAAACCTCTTTAAATTCAATAAGCTACAAAATGATAGAAGGAATGTTGTATGCATTAAAAGTTGAGATTAAGTTACTATGGCTTAACTTTTATGGAATATTGCATAAATAATTTATCTCTGCACATTTTTAAAAAATTCATGTGCCCTTGTAATATTTAATCAGAATAATTTTCTCTTCTCTTCTCTCTCTCTTCTTCTCTTCTCTTCTCTTCTCTTCTCTTCTCTTCTCTTCTCTTCTCTTCTCTTCTCTTCTCTTCTCTTCTCTTCTCTTCTCTTCTCTTCTCTTCTCTTCTCTTCTCTTCTCTTCTCTTCTCTTCTCTACTCTTCTCTTCTCTTCTCTTCTCTTCTCTTCTCTTCTCTTCTCTGTCACTCACATGATCGCATCAATAGCAAATGGCAACAATCCAAAGATCCAATCAATTCCTGAAGTCCCGCCCTACATCTGTCCTTGTTCAAGAAGCTGTTTCACTTGGATATACTTCACAATTTCGTTTCATACTAACTTTACTTTTTTTAATTATTTTTTTTATATTGCAGTATTAGCTTAGCAACATGCTAATACCAGAATTGATCGAAATCTGTTGGCAGTCAAATCTCTTATGCTTTGAGTGAAGTGCGCTTGTTGTCACCATTTCTGTTAGGGTGCTGCTTTTGAAGGGAGATGCCTAGATAGTAGACAGCAATGCAGCGTGCTAGGTTGTGGTACTGAGCTCCAGCTTAATCATGGTCTGTCAATTGTTACATTTAATAATGCTGAAAAAGCAGGATCAGATCATGTGAATTCTGAATTCTAGAATCCAGCAAAAAGAGCATGGCAGCGTCCCCTCCCCCGACGTCTGTCTCCTCCCACTGTCACACTGCAGGGACACAGATCAATCAGGTTTCACCAGCTCGCACCAGAGTTTAGCTATTCATGTTTAATGCAGCTGAGACCTTTATCTCACTCTGTAGCAGCGGGTCCCAGAGCAGAGATATCATTGTATGTGCTCTGCTCACACCACCTGCTGGCAAATGCCTCATAGCCCCTCCTCTGAAGCGCTGGCCAATCACCATGCGCTTGCACCATCACCTGCCTCTGTGTTAGATCCAGTGCCAGATCTTACGCCCATAAGCCCGCTGCGGTCAGATGCCGGACGCTGGCCTGTGGCCTCTGTGTCTATACGGCCTGCATACTCGCAGCTGTTCACCATCGCTGTTACGCCAGTGGCGCCAACAACACAGTTCGGTTATGATATTAGAGTCAGTGAGAAGCAATGAACAAGGCCATGATGTGATCAAGTGCACTAATTAAAATAATTGCATAGTATGTTTTTAAAAAATAAAAAAAGTTATTTGACTAGCAGAAGTTAGGACTTTAAGGTGCAGTGTGTAATATTTATGAGGTTCTATTGACAGATATGCAATATAATATGCATAACTATTTTTTCATTAGAATTCTTTAGAATGAGCCATTTCTATCTCCACATACCGTGGGTCCCTTTACAGAGCAGACTCCCAAGACCAGTGTTCAATCTTTACAGAGGGTCCCTTTTCTACAGTAGCCCTAAACGGACAAACTGTTCTTCATAGCACTAGCTACTCTCTGCTGTCTCAGACGACATTGTTGTCCTGTGTAGGCCACCATAGCTCCTCTATGTGCTTTAAAAGGGAGGGGTTAGCGGGTAAATCTGGCTCTTAAGGTACTAAATGAAGATAAATGTCCGTATTTGGCTGTTTGTTGAAAGAAGAGTTTTTTTTTTTTATTAAATAAAAAAAATACTGCTAATTACAAAATGATCAAAGTTGGAATCTCAAATCTGTGCATGTACATTTTCCACAAAAATATTAAGCAGCACAACTTTTTTCAATGTTGTTAATAATAATATTTGATCAGCATAAGAGACTTCTTTCTCATAACTGAACTAGATTCAAGTTTAAACCCTGTAAACTAGACTCGAAGTCTTTTACCGTCATTTTTTAAAGATTTGATTTTTGTGAGCTTAGCGAAGACAGCGTCATTATGAAGCTTTCCGGATCCCTTGCAGTCAGCTTTATGAATATGGATTACTGTTCAGGGCAGATTAGTGAACACAGCAAAGTATGTATCTACTTCAGCAGTGTGATATCAGGAGAAATGGGAATTATGCCCACTTTTTGGTGTAATCCTCTGTGGAATCGTGAACTAGACTTCAAGGTGTACAGTACTTTAAATTAACATAAGTAACTTTCATGTGAAGCATCTTCTCTTCTGGAGAAATATGAGGTTGTATGGTGGAGAGGCAGTCATTGGTGTCACAAAATCTTCTTTTTGTCCTTACAAATGCTAGCAATTAAAATATGCATATTTGTTTACGTGAAATAGCTGATTTTGTTCTACTTTTTAAGCAAAAAGTGAACCAGTACAATTGTACAAAATAAAATATTATAAAAATATTGATTTATTTTCCTACAGGATAGCTTCCCAGCCAGGTTTGGAGGGATTCATTTTGTCAACCAACCTTGGTACATCCATGCCCTGTACACAGTCATCCGGCCTTTCCTCAAGGACAAAACAAGAAAAAGGGTGAGAGAATTATTTTTCATTGTATTTTTTTCTTCAGGCATTTATATCACATATATTTGTTAAATGTTATGTTTATGTAAAAATTATTATAAAGGCTTTTCATATACACAAAATTCACAGTGCCATAGAAATAAGTGAAAACCACGGACCGATAAATGGTAAATGCTGTAACTATACAGTTAGTATGATAACATATCCAGGCAAATAACATTATTTTATATGTTGTATATATAGATTTTCATGCATGGAAACAATCTGAACAGCTTGCACCAGCTGATCTTGCCTGAGATTCTGCCGTCTGAGCTGGGTGGCATGTTGCCTCCTTACGACATGGGCACCTGGGCCAGGACGTTGCTTGACCATGCGTATGACGAGGAGACGGACTACTGCCCCGAATCCTATACCTTGTCCGTCAAAGACCTGGAGAAAGATCTGTCACCCAAAACCATGAAAAGGTTTGTACTTTTCATTTTTCTACTGTTTTTATTTTTTCTCATTGTATTTTTTGCCTGTTGCCATCTTTCAAGTTTTATGCAAGTATAGTGAAAAAAAGAAAGAATGGGGAGGGCAAGATCACCGTATTAAAACTTGCACTGCCTGCACAAACACCATGACTCAATGTCAGAGCATATGTGCTAACCACTAGATCATCTCCAAGATGTTTTAGTTTTTGTATATATATATATATATACAATATATATATATGTGCTCTACAGTGTTATATTATATTATATTATATTATATTATATTATATTATATTATATTATATTATATTATATTATATTATATTATATTATATTATATTATATTATATTATAGTTTTAGTAATAGTGCCCCTATTATGTTTTTTTTTTTTCGTTTATTATTATGTATAATATAGTTGTTTGTGAATGTAAAAGGTCTGCAAAGTTTCAAAGATCAAAGTTTACAATAATTGGAGTTATTGTCTCCTAAAAGAATAAATCAATTCTGAACTGGCTGAAATTAGTCATCAGTAATTCCAGTCTTACTTCCCACACAAACCTACGTATGTTTGTAACACATTTGCATAATTGTCTCTTTATTGGCAACGTGTAAACATTATCTACTTTGACCCGCCCTTAAACACTGTAGTTGTAGCTGAGTCCTGGAACACGAATTGATGAGAAGACGCTGTTTTCTGTAGACTAGGCAGCCTGATCTGCCGGCGATTTGATTTCGCCCTGCAGCTCAGTCTGGAAACCCGTACATTCATTTCTACTGCTTCTGTTACACTTTTGCGGGAACCAATCACAGACTGGCTTATCCACCTGGTGCGCTATTGGCGGGTTTAACACGATGACGGATAGAGAAGCAATGGGTCGTTGCCTTTTTATACAGTCTATGGTCGTTGCCTGTCGATCACGCCTCTTGTGGTCTGATTGGTTGAAGGACTATCCAATTGCATACAGAGTCATTCGAATAATTCTCATTTATCACACCTCTTGTGCAGTAGAAAATACAGAGCAGACTCCCAAGACCAGTGTTCAATCTTAAATTGAGCTTGGTCTGGTAATAGCCAGACAATGTTTTCTGCATTACGAAAGCAAATCTACTTTGCACACACTTCTAAAGGATGAGGACTTGGGCTCGAATTGAAATGACACCATCGTTACTGTTCGTATCCCTGTGTATCAAGTCCTGAGGAAACTTTCAGAGTTGAAATTCAGATATGGTAATGGGCGATTATTTTCTGACACACGCTGAATGCCGTGAAGCAATCACAACAAACTGGGCCGTCTGACCAATCAGAGCAGAGCCGGCTCTCGGGAAGGAGGGGTTTAGAGAGACCAGATCTCTGCGAGGAAAGAGGTGATGCATATATTATGAGAAAATTAATTTGACACTGGATGCATGTAAAACTATTGTAGGAGACAAAAACAAAATGAGGATCCTTTAAAACAGCATAATAGGGGCACTTTAATATTGTGAATTAGCTTTTATTTTTGTATTTTCCTTTTAATTGTATGTGATTTTATCATGTTTGATTAGTGCTCTTTTTATTTAGCTTCAAGTTATTTATTTAGTTTTAGGTTTAGTCATTTTAGTACTTTATTTCATTTAATTATTCAGTTATGTCTTTTTTACATTTTTGGAAGTGTTTAAGTTTTTCATTTTATATCTATATTTTCAGCCATATTTCAATGATCAAAGATTTTTTTATAGTTTTAATTGAATTATTAATTAACAATAACAACACTGGTGCACTCTAAGAACAAGCATGTGTGGTCACTGCACTGACCATATTATGTATGTTGTTTATTTCTGTTATGATTAGTAAATGAAATCACTTGGTGGCTTGCCATGGAAACAGCGTTTGCTTGCTCGCCGTCTTCACTCAAGTGGAATTATCAAGAGAACTGTACTGGATAACAAAAATAAGCAGCTTTGCTAGAGGCGTAAAGAAGCTACACTGTTTGTTAAAGGAGTCACATTTTAGCTGCATACTGTCTGTTTCTTCTTGGTTACAGTGCTTAGCAACCGACTCCCTAGCTTTATGATTAAATAGCTCTTTTTTGATCAAATAAGCATTTTTGGATGAGTTACAGTCTGTGTTTGACCAGGCGACTTGAAGAACTCTTGTTGTGCATCGTTTCACAGAGAATGGGTGAGGTGTCTCGACTTACTGGGTCATGAAATCAGCACGAGGGAGTGAAGTTGCTGCCGTGGGCTGCACTAAGTGATGCACTGCCTATGTGTGCAAGCAAAAACACACGATGGAGGTTTACCAGTGGCAAACATCCCATCTTTTCTTACTGCGGCTGGGACTGTACGGGGTGTTCAGAGACGACAAATAACAAATAGCCTAGTTCGCAAAGGCTTATTTTGCGCTCATATTTGAAGCAACTGTTTGTAGTGTTCGAATTATCCCAAAGCATCCCGGGTGCGCATCATTTGGAAGAAAGTAGGTCTTAGATGTTCTTCTACAGCTAAGATCAAAGTACTGTTACTTAAACAGCTTTGGCTATTATACCAAACCTCCCAGTCCGCACACAGCACATCTGTGTACATCTACACGGCGGAATCCTGCACTCATTGTTCTCTAGTGTTGCATTATTAACATAATTCATCATGTTAAGCTGTGGGAATAGTTAGCTGGTGATGATCTTTAATATACGTTGCTGCTGTTCAATTCCAGCTATTCAGTTTAATATATTGGAGCTTTGGTTTACTGTGGTGAGAAACGATCCCATTAGTCTGAATTAATAATTTATTTGACCCGTAATCAAAACTGGGAAAGTTGACTTCAATCTTATTACCCATAACCAATCATCGCTGAATTGCTTGTGTGCATAGCATTCAACTGAACAAATAAATGAAAAATGAAAAAATATATATATTTTGCTTTTTTAAATGAGCACCTGCCACCCAGCCATCCACGTGATGTAAATAAAAAACGAAATTCATCAGACCAGGCCACTTTCTTACATTGCTCCGTGGTCCAGTTCTGATGCTCACGTGCCCACTGTTGACGCACTCGGTGGACAGGTGTCAGCATGGGCACCCTGACTGATCTGCGCCATTTCAGCCCCACACGCAACAAACTGTGATGCACTGTGTATTCTAACACCTTTCTATCAGAACCAGCATTAACTTCTTGAGCAATTTGAGCTACAGTATCTCGTCTGTTTGATCTGACCACACGGGCCAGCCTTCGCGCCCCACGTGCATCAATGAGCCTTGGCCGCCCATGACCCTGTCTCCGGTTCACAGCTGTTCCTTCCTTGGACCACTTTTGATAGATCCTGACCACTGCAGACCGGGAACACCCCACAAGTGCCGCAGTTTTGTAGATGATCTGACCCAGTCGTCTAGCCATCACAATTTGGCCCATGTCAGACTCGCTCAAATCATTATGCTTGCCCATTTTTCCTGGTTCTAACACATCAACTTTGATGACAAAATGTTCACTTGCTGCCTGATATATATCACACACTACAGGTGCCATGATGAAGATAAAAACTGTTATTCACACTTATATACACCTCTATATATACACCTGTCATAATGTTATGCCTGATCGGTGTATATTTATAATTGTTTTCCTCATTAATCTCTAGGACCCAGGGGATTCTCGGCTCCCTCTTGGCCCCCTGTAATTTAAACAGTGTTTCAGGCCCAACGTGTATTCGAGATGAGCAATTCATTTGACTGTACTGACCAACAGGAACATCACTGCTGATATTTCTACTTCCAGTCAGCAATGAATCAAGCAACAACGTTGTAGTAGCCTATTTACTTTGGGTGCTTTAAATATCCTCTTCCAGATTGTGTTCAAAATGAGTGTCCAGGAATGTCTGATTTTAAAAAGCTAACACCTCCCACATTCTTCAAAAGGGTACATTATTCAGAGCAATTAAAACCACATTTTGTCATTTTGTCTGCTCTGGAAAGGTCACATGGACTTCACTTTTTCCCAGTGTTTGCATCGGGTTGCTCTGGAATATCACAGATTCTTGTGACGTTAGTCTAACAGCTTTTGTGCGTCATTCTGTGATTTCTTAGTGGGGGGAAAAAAGATAATAGAACAATGTAAATCATTGACCCCAAGAGATATCTTGCGGTATTATGGTTGGTTAAATGTGTTTTAAGTGATTTCAGACTTTTCTTTGCCGTTTGCTGAGACAGGTGGGATTCCTCAAGACACCTATTTCAGTGATGTCTGTCAGGTAGTTTATTTCATGTGTGGTGTAAACATAACTCACAGCACCTTTAGTTTGGTCCTTTGGGTTCTTGCTGTGAATCTTAAAAGGCAACTATTTTTTAAGTCAACATAATTAGAATTATTTACTTTTTAAATGAAGGACTCTTGTTTCATTGTTCACAATTGCTCACTGCATGTCTCTAAGAAAGGTTTATTTTTCAATAATGACTGGCTTACCTCTAACATATCATAGCCCACTTTTCACAATCCACTCAAATCCCAGTGGAATCACCCTGTCCTATATAATTTCCTTCTTAATATTCAGTACATCAAATATATTGAAATACCGGAGTAAAATGCATTGTAAACTGATTTCTTTTGTTAAATCTGACACGTTTCTGATAAGAAACAGCTGTTTTTGTTCATGATTACAGTCAGGGTTCATAGAGTACATAAATGCGTCCGTCATAGGAAAGTGCCCCAGATCTGCGCATGATGAACGACAGCACACTGTCCTAAAAGCTTCTTATGTCTCTACGAGAGGGCTAAATCAAAAGTAGGCCAACACAGTGTACCAAGATGACACGTTCCATTACACACCCGTCACTTTAAATGATTGTGACATGCACAATGCATCATTAATTTTGTACTTCATTGAGTTTGTAGTGCTCTGTGCGTGTACTTCAATGTTTCATTGGGGTCCAAATGTTTTATATTATATTATATTATATTATATTATATTATATTATATTATATTATATTATATTATATTATACTTTATTATACTTTATTATATTATTAATTATATATACATTTTATATATATATATATATATATATATATATATATATATATATATATATATATATATATATATATATATATATATATATAGAAAAATAAATCTCATTCTCATGATCTCATGATTTTTGATTTCTCAGTTATGTATCTCGAAATCCAGTTCCCGGGGTGGCATTCATATTTTATTTATACCCACAGGTCCCAGTCAGTGGTGGAGCCAGGTGTCCTGAAACGACCAGAAAAAGTGAAAAGCGAAGAAGAGAACATGCAGCCGCTGCTTTCACTGGACTAAAGGCTCTTAATTCCCCGGGCAACGAGGAAACGTCAAGCCCTGAATGCTATGGAGGAGTGCACCTTGTTCCTATAACTCCAGAGAAAAAAATTACGAAGAAAGGAAGTGTTAAGAAGAGAAAGAACACACAAACAGCCTCCAGGAACACTGCAGAGCTGCCGGTTAAAGTGATATTTTTGAAGCAAAGAGCTAACAGCGGACGTCCGTATGTAATTGTCAAGTGCCAATTCAAATCTGTAAATACACTTCAGTTCTAGACGTGAGATCGAGGGAGTAATTGTGACATGAACTTGTAAAGACTGCTGTGAATATCCTGTGTGTGCTTCTCGTGGTTATTATGTAGAACGTGGTACTGTAGGATGGGTAATCATGCTTTTAAAGATCCATAAGCTTTGGGCTTTTCAACATTTATAATGGTGCGTTAAAGTCCCCCTCGGAAGTTCGTGTTTACGTAGTCAGGTGCGTTCATGTCACTTTCATCAGAGCAAGATGGTGGTGTTATCTACGCAAAAATTGAAGAACAAAGAATGTGCATGAGGTGTGTTCTGCTTTTTTATGAAACGCCACAACAAAGTCGTAAATACGAGTGGGGAAACTCAGGATTTCCTTTGAGTCCTGTGTTTACAAGTTGGGGTTGTGTCAGTGAGAAACGTACGTGGCGGAATACCACAATACTATAGGTCTGGAAGTATTTAGCAATTACATTGTCAGGCTTTTTATTTATAACAAAAAGCTAACATTTTCTAGATGTTTGTGTAGTTAAGCCTTATACACTATTCGGGGTATTTTTGACCCAAAATTAATTCCATTCCCTTCTAAACTTGATGTCGTGGTTGACGTCTCTGTCTCTACAAACAAAATTCAAATGAATTGGAATGATATCTGGTCTCCTATAGTGTCTCCTGACCATAGACTGTAAAAAAATATGGACGTAGTGTTAGTGACGTCACCCATAGGATTCTGAAGAGCAGTTTTGAAGCGTAAAGTAGGGTCGAGCTGGCTGTTGTCATCTTAGCAGCACCTCATCGCACGTCACTCACAGATAACAGAAAATGGACAAAGAGGCAGGACGTGGCTGAAGCGGAGGTGACGTGATGACTAACAGACAGCAGACAAACGGCTATCCACCTGTCACTCAAAGTGGCCACGCCCCCCTAATTATGCAGAACTTTAAGGCTTTATATAATGTAAACGAATGAGTTATAAAAAAAATTCACCCACCTCACAGTTGTCATGATGGGCAAAACTAGAATTTGTACCAGGCTGTAAACATGGTAAAGCTGGGCATTTTAACATGGGGCTCAATGAGATTCTGCTCCCTTCTGGAGCATGTCTCTAGACGCCAGTCGATGAACTGCAGTTAAAGTCACTTCCGTATTGGCTTCACGAGAGACCGCGGGAGGTTGCCGCTTGCCTCTGACACCCCAAATTAAAATTAATGGGGAAATGAAAAAATAATAATAATATATATATATATATATATATAGATTGTACACAGAGGTGAAGTGGCAAAACAATATAGCACATCCCAAAAATCACCCATAAACATCTGTGGGAGACTATAAAAAAACTGTTACAAAGCTTAAAGCACATTTAAACAATGATGGTGCGACACACACACACACACACACACACACACACACACACACACACACACACACACCCCAACCCCTCCCCAACCCCACCCAACCCACAAAATCAATTATAAGAAATGAAAAATGGCCTGCCATAAGTTTCTCTCTGTTACATAATTTGTCCCCCCAAAAAATCTGCTACAATTCAGAACACACACAGAAAGGATGGAGTGATACCAACAGATGCAAACACACACAACATACACACATTAGACACATAAACCACATATATAACACCATGTTATAATGTCAAGTGCAAAAAAAAAATGATACTTCAATAAAATTATTTTTAATAATAATTATTGTATAATGCCTAAACATAAATCTAAATAAAAACTTGGAAAAAAGATTAAATGGGCCATCTTTAAAGCCATTTACTGGCTGTAGTTAAAATTTCCTTTGATTTATTTTAATTTTAAAAGGGTTTATTCTCCAGTTGATCTTCCATTTAACCATGGCACATTGTCCATGTTATCACCATGAATGAAAATGAGAATTGTGGCTCTTTTTTAGTGAATTGTACATAAAAAGTTGTTTTTCTTTTATAAACAAATATATATATATATATATATATAAATTAATCAAATCTTAAACCCCCCAACACAAACGTAGAGTAAAACAACATTAATAAAGTTAGTGATATCACATTTGTTATGACATTTTACTGTCATCCTGAAACGAATAGCGAATAAGAGAAGGTCCACTGCCATCTTGCTCTGACAAAAGTCACATTGCGGCTTCCCAGCTCGTAAATACGAACTTCCCAGGATGACTTGAACTCCACATATACCCAAATCAGTCGCTCAGGAGTATTTCAAAAGGAATGCATAGAGCTGTTGACAGCATCAGACAGGCATATGCTACTTCCATAAATAAAACACCATCGTTCGTCCAGGTTTCAGTGTTTCACAGCAAATACCCCTTTACGGATTTTTCTAACAAGTGTTTGCTAATATTATTTTACCACAACTTAAGCTGTGTTATCGATTTAGAATTCTTATATCGAGTCACATATAGTAGGCTAGCTGATTCTTCACTGATGGCCTTGTTGTTTACACTATGTCGTAGATCCGTGGAATATCGCTTTATTTCGTAACCATTTCCATGTTAAGTTGTTTTCCAAGGCATTTGGAGTCACACCAAGGAAAAGATATAGTACAGCAAAGTACTGTCTTTGCCATCTTTCCTTTTTTAAAGGAATAGTTCACGCAAAAATGAGTATTCTATGTTTGTTCTCACCCTTAAGTCATTCCAAACCCGTATGGTGATATTTTTCATGGAAACATGAAAGGAGAGTTTTGAACAGAATTTGAAGCAAGATTTAAAGTATCTGTTTTAAAGTGTTTTTCTGAAAACCCTTACGTACCTGTACTGTGCATGAGTAAAATGGAAAACGCTTCGACAAGCGCCATTTCCGTCAACCGTTTATTTACTTTCCGCCTCTTTTAAACGTTGTGGCAATTTGTAAAGATGCCATCTGAAGTATGTATAAATTGACACAAATCTTTAATAATGCCATCAAACTGGAGAGCAGACAAAAAAAACCACAGTACAGCGTCGTCCACCATCTTGCTTTGGGCTGAATGGGTAACATGACTAAAAATGCACCATCGTTTTTGAAAGCCTCTGTTTTTACCATCCACACTGCAACCACTCGGGAGAGCTTAGTTTTCAATTGACAAAAACGTTGTGTCAGTGTGGACGGAAGGCCAAAACGGATGGAAAGGAATGCGTTTTCATCCTTCAGTTTGTCAAAAACAAAGTTATACACTAAGACAGAGGTTTACACAGAGCCATAAACAAGGTGTTGCTAATGCATGCTTCCACGTGGTTATCATGGTATGGTCAGCTTATGGTTTAGATTGCGTGAAAATAGTTTACTCTAAATTACTCAGCTGTTTTATAGAATGCTGTGTTGTCATTAGTCTTTTTGGCAATAGGATTTTACAGCGGTTAAGTTTTAAGCCTAAACGAGTAGATTTGGGCAAAACACGGTTTAAGTCACCAATTGATTTCAGGGATTTCTTTCTTTGTGCGTATGTGTAAGGAACAAGGGCAATATACATTTACAATGTACATTTAAAATATAAAGTACATAAAAATCTTCCAGGCTTCAGATTTTTGCTGAGATTTTTCTCCTCTTATTTTGAGCGAATGATACTTCCCAGAATTTTTTTTTACAATATAATCAAAAGCTAAATAGCGAAAGAGTCAAATTTAGAAATACTGTGTTTATCTTACTATTTTGTGTGGTATAAAATGTAAAATTCTGTGGGCACAGCTTCTGTACAGTGGCTAAGTTTGGTCCTGTTTTTATTTTCTTATTTCATAACAATCCACAAGTATTCATATGTAGTGTTTATACACACATTGTGTACATTTGGATATATGCTGAAACATACAATATAGACGCATTGACAGCATCTAAAACATACACACATTTACGTTTGCACAGCTTTAGAAACATAAAAATCTTAAATATTGTATTTATATTATCTATCTATATATAAGTTTGATTAAAACATCAAAATATGAAGAAAATATTTTTTCAATATTTTAAGTATGAGGGAAGCTCAAAATGCTATAAGATATGTATCTTATATTACATCTATTATTTGGCACAAAAAAGGTTAAAATACAGCTACAAGTTTTATTTTACTATGTAATGCTCATAGGAAAAAGTATACATAGGCTACAATAAGTTATTAATCAGTTATTAATATTGTATTGCTTCTTGGCTCTTGTTTTTGCATGTGTTCATAATTTATTTGCATGACAGCCTAGCCAAAAATCATTTTCAACATTTTCAAACAGTTGACTTTATGTATATACATATATACCAAAAACATATAATGTGTTTGTGTGTGTGTGCACGTGTGTGTGTGTGTGTGTGTGCTTGCGTGCGTGCAATTGTAGTCATAATAGCCATTATACATATTTGTGATGTCATGGATTACAATACAATCAGCCTATTAATTCCATGTTCATTATTCATAAACATCTCTAAAGTTGTTTTTATTAGTTATATTTTAAATGCTGTTAATACATTCATTATGTATGTTTCAGTGTTTATACAAACAAAGGTTAAAACATTGATTTTTTTCTTTTTCACCTGTACCACTTACATCTATACCAGACTTTTCCTCGTCACAACGAGCTGTTTATTTATCCAGATTATGACTTTTTATATTTTGCTGACAACTTGTGCTGACTCGCTGGGTTTCTAACATCTCGAGGAGCAAGAATTCTTTCTAAACACCTTGCTGTATCATCCTGAACAGAAACAGGCAAGACAAAATGTAACAAAACAAAAAAATTGGCTGTTTTGAATCTGAATGTATTTCCCAGAGACTGATGTCATACTACTTTGGGTTCAGAGAATGAATTATGTATTGCTATTATTACATTTCCTAAATAATGGGATGATGTTCAGACATAGGGAGCAGAAAGGAATCAAACGACGGTGTAAATTGTTTCAGTATATATTTAGTAGAGCTGTGTTAATGCCATGATCAGTATTTTAATACACCTTGAATTTATTTGTATTCCTGTATATGTTTTTGGTCATGCTGCATTATGAACAGCCTTGTTTGTATTTTAGGCAATCGGAATGTTGATCAAATTGTCTCCATTTTTCTAGCCTTGCTTTCTATGGATACGTACATGTATTGCCATTACAACCAAAGCAACCCTGGGTCAAGGAAAACGACGATTATCCCCTGTTTTTCTATAGACTACAGGACCAATGCATTCGGTATATTTCTTTGATTGTTGGCTTATCTTTTCCATATCACTTTGATTGTATAATAGGGTGTTAGTGCTGAGAAGCCCATGCAGTATAGAGGTATTATCATGCAGAACACTACATGTGGTTTAAAGGAACACGTTGAATGGAAGTAAATATGTGTATATGTCCTTTCAAACTGCTGAGATAAATTATGTAACTGAAACTAAACTGCGAAAGGAAAAAAAGCAGCCAATAAATATTGATATACATAGTTTAAACATTATCACTTTTTTTCTTTGAACTCAGCTTGCTTCTTTCTGTTAATTTTACTTTGTTTTTAACAGGTCATTTAAAGGTGCAGTGTGTGAATGTTAGGGGTATCTACTGGTGAGGTTGTGAATTGCAACCGCCCACCGCTCACCCCTCCCTTTCGAAGCACATAGAGAAGCTACGGTGGCGACACAGGACAAAAATGTTGTCGTCGGAGAGAGCAGAGAGTGACTAGCACTCTTTAGAGAAGTTTGTCCGTTTAGGGCTACTGTAGAAACATAATGGCGCAAAATGGCGACTTCACTGTTGCTCAAAGCAGAAGTTGAAAAATGCTCAACTTTTCAAGTGCCAACGCAGGCATCAGCCAATCGTATCGCCTGTGCAAATACACTAGTGCAGATGCGTTCATCGACAACGGATCACCGGAAAATTATGTGATTGGCTGTTGTCACTATGACAGTTAGCATCACGCTGGTTCCCTTGAGAAAAACCCAATTGGATTTTCCCACAGGCTTTTGGATAATCGCTAAAAACAAGCTCTGTGATCAACACATTTTTATGATACTTGCATGTTTTGTCCATCAAGATTATCACAGACGAAGACAACTTTTATGAATTTTGAAGTCTACATGCAGTCGCCCTCCGTCAAGTGTCACCGGCGCCCCGTGTGAATGCAGCGTTACAAAACATTTGACCAAGCAAATGAATATAGTAAACAATAGGATAAAAATGATAAAAAATTTCTCAATAGCAAGGTAATAACAGCGCTGTTCTTGGAGCAGATAAACTTACAGTTCCGCTATTAGTAGAGACGCTGCTGCCGAACACTGTTGAGAGAGACAGACTCACATATGCTAAATCTCTCTCTCATAACTGCATTAATAACTGCATTAGTCTGCTATCAGTGGCTCAAGCCTCTCTTACTAGCTCTAAAAATACGTTTTTCAATTAGCAGCGGAGGTTTAGGATTAGACGCATAAGATGATTTATTCCTTACATAACAGATTTCTCTTTCTGTTCATCAAAGAATCCTGGGGGAAAAAAATAAATAACATTTTCCACAAAAATATCAAGCAGCCTCACTCTTTGTAAACATTGATAATAATAAGAAATGTTTCTTGGGCACCAAATCGGCCTATTGGATTGATTTCTAAAGGAGGGTAACACTGGATCACAGGAATAAATAAATTTTTAAAATATATGAATTAGATATTATTATATTATATTATATATTATATTATATTATATTATATTATATTATATTATTAGATACAATTTTAAAAATCTGTTAAAAAATATTTGTGGGTGTTTTATCCTTGACCAGGAGAAAATCTCTAGTCCAGTCATTTAGAAAAGAATTAGCACAATTCTCCACAACAAGTCGTGTGATTTGAGGTATCACAATCACACGTAAAGCACACAAACAACATTTCAGTTCAATTAGGAAGTGCTCTTACAGTCCAAAAAGCATTTTAAGCTTATGTGTGCAGCTAATAAGTTTGGATCCGTCGTTAACACTCTGAAGGGACAGTTTGTTTGCTGAGCCTGCACAAAGCGGGTGCCAAAATCTTCCTGTTGTCCTGATCTCATCCTGTGCCGCCCACTCAGAGCATCTGCTGAGTCTGCTGTGGACACACCCTGAGCCCTCGTGTACAAACGCAGCACAAAACCACTGGCCTCCTGCATTATTTAGTGAGGGTGTCATCAGAACAGCTCGCGCCACCTCAAGTGTGCAATCAGGCTGCGGTTCTCTGATGGCCATGCACATGTAATATACTGAAGTGTATAGTCTAATTAAAAGGCATTCATCATATTTAAGACCATGTTGTACGTCTGCTGAACATACTGTCACTCTCTGCATGGATCGCCTTACTTATACAGCAAGGAGTCACTCCTCGGTAAGGCTGTACAGACCTATTTATCTCCAGGGCTTTTATTGTCTACCGAGACCATGGGATGCCAGTGCTAATATGAGATTCACAGTCACACTGTCTTCTCGAGACAGCAGTTTCCATATTGGAGAGTTTGCCCTCGTCTAAACCGGCCTGTTTTAAATGGAGATGAAGCACTGATCCTGCCTCGAGGAACCTTTGCTGCTCATGATAGTGGAAGACTTGATTTTATAAAACAGCAGGGTGTTTGTGATTCATGGGTGTTCATGCAAAACAACCATGATGAATGACAAACTAACTTAACATCTTGCATATCTTGCATTCATGTGTGTGAAAATAGTTTATTCCTAAGCCAATTTAAAGAGCAGCGACAACCTGAGGATGAGATTTTGCGTGAAGTGAACATTATATAACTGTTGAGGAAGTTGCTTTCTCTCTCAGACACACTAAGAGTGATTGACAAGGATGAACAGTACATTTAAAAAGACAAGCCAATTTAGCTTCAGTTTGTGGGATTTTACTATTTTTTAAATAAAAATAATAATAATTCCTTCCAAAGTTAGTAATAATATACCTATATAGGTGAAGTGAATAACACTGATTATCTCTTCATCACGGCACCAACATTTTGTCCTCAAATATGATGTGTTAGAAGTGGGAAAAGTGTGCAAGCGTAAGGATTTGAGCGAGTTTGACAAAGGCCAAATTGTGATGCCTAGACGGCTGGGTCAGAGCATCTCCAAAACTGCAGCTCTTGTGGGGTGTTCCCGGTCTGCGGTGGTCAGTATCTGTCAAAAGTGGTCCAAGGAAGGAACAGTGGTGAACCGGCCAAGGTTCACTGATGCACGTGGGGAGTGAAGGCTGGCCTGTGTGGTCCAATCAAACAGAAGCTACTGTAGCTCAAATTGCTCAAGAAGTTAGTGCTGGTTCTGATAGAAAGGTCTCAGAATACACAGTGCATCGCAGTTTGTTGCGTATGGGGCTGCATATCCGCAGACCAGTCAGGGTGCCCATGCTGAACCCTGTTCACCACCGAAAGTGCCAACACGTGGGCATGTGAGAATCAGAATTGGACCCGGAGCAATGTAAGAACTAAGAAGGTGGCCTGGTCTGATGAGTTACGTTTTCTTTTACATCACATGGATGGCCGGGTGCGTGTGCGTCGCTTTCCTGGGCAACACATAAAACCAGGATGCACTATGGGAAGAAGGCAAGCCAGCAGAGGCAGTGTGATGCTGGGAAACCTTGGGTCCTGCCATTCATGTGGATGTTACTTACTCAGGAATGGTTTGAGGAGCACAACAACGAGTTTGAGGTGTTAACTTGGCCTCCAAATTCAGATCTTAATCCAATCGAGCATCTGTGGGATGTGCTGAACAAACAAGTCTGATCCATGGAGCCCCCACCTCACAATTTACAGGACTTAAAGGATCTGCTGCTAACATCTTGGTGCCAGATACCACAGCACAACTTCAGGGGTCTAGTGGAGTCCATGCCTCGACAGGTCAGGGCTGTTTGGGCACATATATATATATATATATATATATATATATATATATATATATATATATATATATATATATATATATATATATATATATATATATATATATATATATATATATATATATATATATATATATATATTCCCTTTCTGAAGGAATTATTATTATTTACGTCTATATATATCTTTGCAGATTATTATTATTATACACTACATCAATGCTTTGGGGTCATCAAGTTCTTTTTATATACAAGAACATACAAATAAAAAACATTGAAATAATAAGAAAAATAAAAATAACTTAATTTAGATTTAGATATACTTTGTGTGTCACTTAATAATGCTTTGGTTTTCGTATATTCTACAGAAAAAAAAAGAAGTCCCACCCCACTCTGTATTATTTATAAAGAGCTGCTCAGAGCATGGAGCACATTGCGATCATGTACTGGCTGACCCAGATATCTTTGCTCATCAGCTGATGTGACCTGCTTGAGCCACACTACTTATCCAGACTGAGGCCTAGAATCCAGAACCTTGGCTGAGATCGTGTATTTTTTATAGCCAGGCAGCCATGGAGAATTCGGCTTAAAATAGTGGACTCGTTTTATGTTGCTCTCAACAGATGTGGGCTTGAAGAGGGCATAGAGGGAATTACAGCAGCAAAGTTTATTCACCAGCTTCTCCTGAGCAGATTAGATTCAATTACAAATATGAATGGCCTTACCAAGGGTATAACAGCGTTGTAATCTTACAAGAAACCGAATTTCCAGAATCTCCAAGATGTTTATTTACAATTATGTGTTGAATAGATACTTTGTCTCAAGTATTGGAGAAAAATGCATTCCAGCTAAGTCAGCAAACTAAACATTTAGTTTCCATTTGTTCCATTCGTACATAAATCTGTCAAAAACAGTATTTAGAGAAAAAAACATAATAATTTGAGAAGAAACATGCACTTTTTGACATCAGTCTTCTGGAATCAACTGCTTCTGTGATGGTATGTTATCACAGTTAAAAAGTTCATGTTCAACATTTTTGTTCAGTTTCATGCCTTAAATTAAATCGGCGACAAAACTCACAGAAGTGTTACTAACCCTTTATGATTTTGTAGAAAAAAGACTCAACCTTTGATGCTACATTCATAACAAAACCTTGATAAACTGAATTATACAGGATCCTAAATAAAATATATATTATAATTTTTTCCACCCAAAAGAATAAGTACACGAAAAAAGACCTTCTGTCACAGACAAGTTTGCACAAAGCGATTACTTTATTACCAGAATTTGTGAATGAATGTGAATAAAAGAAAAAAACAACATTGATTTAGTCAAAATTTCCTTTGGTTCTACTGACAGATCTCATTTAACATTCATAAGAACATGACAGTTTGACATATTTAAAACTGTGAATAAGGTCTCCGTGATGTGATGACAAATTATGGAGCTCTGACATGCCCTAGTGAAACTGATAAATCAAACCACAAAATCCTACTACTTTGTGAAAGAAAAAGTGATATATCATTTTATAAGCAAAACATAATTTAGCTTATAAGGCTGCCTAACCTCATGTCGTTAGCGCAAGTCTTCTGAAAGAAAGATCATTTAGCAGCTGAAATTTTGTGGAACAAGCTAATTTAACACATCAGAAACTGACATGTGCAATATTCTCAGGGGTCATGCAAATACCAAACACATTCAAAAACTATAAGAACAACTTCTGTCACCTCTTAAAATAAAATGTTTAGCCCCACACATGGATTTTACACATCTATGGTGCTCAAAGCCTTCTGAGAATCAACATTTGAGGTTCCACCTCGTAAACATTGCGCTTTCACTGTAAACTGTCTCTCATTTAAACTAAGACAGTGATTTTTTCTCAATGTCAGACAAAAATGGTGTCCCATTTTATGTTTTTCAGTGTCATCAATTTTTGTTCATTCATATATAATATATTTAGGAATAACCACAGTACAGTTGACGTTCTCTCTGCAGGAAGCTGCATGCCGTAACTTCAAAGTGAGATTATTTCTGTGGCCTACTTCTCTGTTCAAAGTCAGACAGTTACAGCTAACTGTCTTACTATGTCCTGATTAAAAAGAAACGGCCTTCTGCTGCAATCACTACGTACAGTACAAACATTATGCAGTCTTTCTATGACCATATGCAGCCCATATGCACAGTGGCACTCAAAATTCAGCCAGCTGTTCACCCTTGTTCTTGTCATTTTGATTTTTTCACTGCTGTTGATTAAGAGAAGACATTCAAGGACATACAGTATTTTAAGTCGTGTCGATCCTTAAGTTAATAATAATCACAAGCCAGCGTGTTCTTGAATAAGACAAAGTATTTCTGGTTGAAATTGTCAAACCCGTGTAGCGTAGGCCAGCTAGTAAACCTCACTCCCATGAGCTCAAGAGGACCACTACACTCCTCTTGTAGTGCACAAACCCAACTGTTGGTTTTTAAATTAAAATTTTAAACCCAATTGTTGAGTTGGCATTTATTAGTGTGTCGCGACTAACACACGGCTACGGGTTTTAGCATCATTGTTAGTGTGCTCACCAACCATGCACAGAGGTTTAGGGAGGTGAGTGTAACGGAGGAAGGCTAGTAAGAGCTATGGGAGTAAACCTCACTCCCCCAGCCTCAAGAGGCACACTAGACTAGAGGCTATACGGTCTTTAGCGCCCTTGTTGTTGTGCCCGCCTCTCATGCCGGAGACCCCGGTTTGAATCCTGTTTGGAGCGATGCGAGTACAACCGGAGGGGTTACGTTGGTGCCGTGACCCGGATGGGAGTAAGGTTTAGGGAGGTGAGTGTAACGGAGGAAAGCTAGTATGAGCTGTGCGAGTAAACCTCACTTCCCCAGCCTCAAGAGGCACGCTAGAGGCTGCGGTCTTTAGCATTCTTGTTAGAGTGCTCGGCTCTCATTCTAGAGATGCCCGTTCAAATCCTGCTCGGAGCGATGTGAGTACAGCCAGAGGGTTACGTTGGTGCCGTGACCCGGAAGGGGGTGAGGTTTAGGGATGTAACAAAGGCAGGTAGTAAGAGCTGGGAGAGTTAACCTCACTCCCCCGGCCTCAAGAGGCACGCTAGAGGCTGCGGTCTTTAGCGTCCTTTGTAAGTGCGCCTGCCTCCCATTCCAGAGACGCTGGTTCAAATTCTATCTGAAGCGGTGCAAGTACAACCAGAGGGGTTGTGTTGGTGCCGTGACCCGTAGGAGAGTGAGGCCCGTATGAGAGTGAGGATTAGGGAGGTGAGTGTAACGGAGGCAGGCTAGTAAGAACTGTGTGAGTAAACCTTACTCTCCGGGCCTCAAAAGGCATGCTAGAGGCTGCCGTCTTTAGCGTCCTTGTTGGCGCACTCGTCTCCCATGCTGGAAACGTAGGTTTAAATCCCGCTCGTAGCAAAATGTTACAGGAACAAGAAGCCTCTGAGAATGGATCTTGAAAATCACTGTTGGTCAAAGTAAAGTCAAATAATATACACATATATCTTCCTTAGTCTACTATTGTATTTTACAGTAAATCCACACACTGCTTGATGACTATACAGGGCAGGGGTCTTCAACAGGCGTGCATACAGGCGTGAAGAAAATGTATTTCTTACTTTCTCTTACTTTCTTATTTTTGTCTTGTTTTCCAGCACAATAATCGAAACATTCTTAACTCAAGATATATTTACTTGAGAAACAAAATGATTTAAGATATTAAGTCTTGTTTTCTAAACATAATGAAGTGAGCTTTATGATTAAAATGAGAAGAAAATATCTGCCAGTGGGGTCAAAAAAATAAAGTGAAAACAAGATTATTTTTCTGACCTCATTGGCATGTTTTCTTGTTTTAAGCATGAATTCACTTAATTTTGACAAAGTAATTTTGCTTCTCAAGTAAATGCGTCTTGATTTAAGAATGTTAAGATAGTTTTAATAGAAACAAGACAAACACAAGAAAGTAAGAAAGTCATTTTTGCTGGTAAACAAAACCAAGCTAAATATTTAATTGTCCAACCGACATTCAAAATATTAAGTAATTAAGTATGATATTTTAGGCCAAGTTTAAAATGCAATTCATTTTATACAATGTGTATCGACAAAGGGGTCATTCGGTTTGAAAAACATTGAAGACCACTGATCTATGTAGGAAAATTTGAGAAAAACTATTGCACGGTGCACAAATACTGTAAAACACAGAAAGTTTGGAACAATTGTTTGGGTTTTATCTGTACATGAAAAGTTCTATTTTACATATTCATACACTATTGAATTCACTACCATAAATCTTATTACCCCCAATAAGGGGTTTTAATTAACTAAAGAGATACTAAAAAAAAACCTCTCAGTCAAGTAAAACGAAAGCCTTTCATTATTTAGAGGCTTTTGTGTGCCTTCATTTCTTAATGTCTCTTTCAATTCTATAAGGATGTAAGCTCTTTTCATTGGTTAAGATAGAAATCGGATTCGGTCCAAACGGCGTCCTTCTGTTTTCTAATGGCCATGCATACAAATGCAAAAAGATCCCAGACCCTGGTAGAACCCAGACACACTACGCATAATCTTATTACCAGTGAACCAAAGGAAATGGCCTGGGCCAAAAGATAAGGCCCTTAGTGAATGTGTGCTGCAGTATTCCTTTCCGTAATGAGATCATATACTTTGACATAGAAAAATAAATATCTGAATATTTAGAGCAACACTTACATTATTTATCCAGTTCTAAATTTGCTTAGCTGCTGAAGTAGTCTTATGTACAATATGAAAAAACAAAACCCAGCAGAATCTTCTCTGCAACAAATGTAAACAGATGTTTTAAGATCTCAAATAAATAAATAAAAAATTTAATCTACCCAGTAACATTTCTTTGACAGGTGCTGATACATTAGGCATTTTTCAAAATGTACATTATAATTGATTTGTATTTCTTTGAAGTAATTTAATATTTTTTGTCAAAACCCTGAAACTGTGGTCAGATTCAAAAGCCACTTATGGAGGAATGGAGAACGTACATTGAAAAACCAGGGACCTCCATTCATTATTTTTTAAAGTCTCTGTGATGGTTTAGGTGGATAGCTCTTGAGAGCCCAGCAGCACTTTTTTGTTTTTACAGCAGTTCATAAGCAGTTTGCACCTGCCAGGGTCGGACGGGGTCTGCCGTCCTGTTATTGGCCAGCTGCACGGGCTTTCTGCTGCAGTAATGCGGCCCTGTGCTCCATCATGGCTCTCATCATGGTGGGGTTAATAGCTGGACTCATAGCAGGGGACATGGGCCGCAATGGATATTGGCTGGATTTTGTGCTCATTAACACACACTGGAAGTACGGTATCTTGCCTGTAATACAAAGAACGAGTGATTCTGAGTTAGGTGAAAAAAAACCCTAAATAAATAAAAACACTAAACCGTTCTTAACACACACACACACACATATATATTTATATGTGTTTTATGGGGACTCTACATAGGCATAATGTTTTTTTTACTGTACAAACTGTATATTCTATCCCCCTACTAACCCTACCCCTAAACCTACCCATCTCAGAAAACTTTTGCCATTTAAAAAAAAAAAAAAACGTTTTAGTATACAGTATGTACAGTATATATATATATATATATATATATATATATATATATATATATATATATATATATATATATATATATATATATATATATATATATATATATATACACACAGAAGTTCATATATGTGCAACTACAACATTACACCTTCAGCAGAAGCGAAGCGATGCGTTTGTGAAAGAAAATTCTACATATTTAAAAATATCTAGCTTACAGCATAACTGGCAAAACGTATGACATCGGAGGTAGCGTAAGCGTTTTGAACTGCGAGAGGCATTACACTTTCTTTGGCGGTCCGCTGAGAGCTAGATAGTTTACCTCATAAACTTTTAAATATGGATATTTTTCTTACACAAACCCATCGATTCACTTCAGAAGGCCTTTATGAACCTCCCGGAGCCGTGTGGATTACTCTTATTATGGATGTATGCACTTTTTTGGCCTTCACATTTTGGGCTGCCATTCACTGCCATTATAATGCTTGGATTTTTCAATACAACTCTGATTGTTTTCGTCTGAAAGAAGAATGTCATATACACCTAAGGCTTGAGGGTGAGTAAATTATGGAATCATTGGATTTTTTGGTGAACTATCCCTTTAATGCTTTCAAAAAAAAAAAAAATTGTCCAAATCATTCTTGAACTGACCAATTTTAAGGGAGAGGGTTACATTAAAAACCTATTTTTTTAAAATTAGATGTTAAGTTTTGATGTTAAATCCACTACTATCGGCAGCGTGGTTAGCACGTTAGTGAGTTCGATACCCAGCTTGAGGATCCCGTTCCCCTCTCTCTCCACCCCACACTTTCCTGTTAATATCTGTACTGTCCTATCCAATAAAGGCATACTGAAGATATTCAGTTATTATAAAGCATCTCTTTTCATATAAAGTTTGAAGTTTGTTTGGCAACCGGTTGTCCAGCAACTGGTCAATATTGCTATGTAACATATTAATGTGCAGTTTCTAAAACTCAGAATAAGATTTTGGTGAAAACTACAATAATCCAATGTATGGAGTGGAATTAACTTACCTGGCTTTTTGCCCTCTGTGACATTTTCCTCCACTTTCAGCTCTTCTAATTAAAGTTGTTAGAGAGAGAAATTGAAAGATTTACTAAATTTAACATATAATATTAAGTGCTGCTGTAGCAAACCTTTATATAACCTAGCAAATACTTTCAGTTAAGGATAGAATATCTGTTAATGCTACATTTAGTTTTCAGGATTGTTATAAGGTGACATGACAAAGCTCAGATCTCAGAGGAATTATTTTTTACAAGCAGTAGACCACGTTATCTGCGAACACCCATTGAGACGGAGTTGAAGACTTGAATTTTGAAGTAATGGTGACCTTCAGAAGTTCCTTTAAATGGATGAAAACCAGGCTTGCGAATAAAAAAGGATTACATGTCCTTAAAAATTCAGAGATTTCCCAGGGAGAAACACATTTTAATGTTAAAGAGAGTTCCTTGGTGAACTAAAACAGTAAGAAATGGTCATCTGAAGAGTAGTTGCAAGTAAGTGGCACTGAAAGAACACAAATGTATCATTTGCAGGTATTCACTGTGGGGAATTAATATTCAGTAATATTGATTTGGATTGGATGAGAACAAATGAATGAACAAATCTTGAGATGGATGACATTACTGTTTTCTACAGAGCTGCTTTATAGCTGATTCACTTTTGTTTCATAATTTGTTTAAAAAACAAACTAAATCAGCACTGAACTGGTTTCAGCTGAAAAATGACACCATTGTCTATTTTAGAGCTTTAAATTCTGTTTGCATCATTGATTGTTATTTCCCTAATTATCACTGCTTTCAAACAATCTGCACTGTATAAAGTGCTAAATAAAGGTGACTCGACTTGATTGCCCTGATCGAATCGTAACTCGAGTTACGTAATCAGATTTCTTTTTCAAGTAACTAGTAAAGTAATGCATTACTTTAAACTGTATAACAAAATATCAGTTACTTTTTCAAATAAGTAACACAAGTTACTTTGTTTTTCCATCTATTTACTGACAGCTGTTCCCTATGTTGAGAGAAATCATGAGTAAGTGCAGAGGCGTTGTGTGCGCTGTGTAAACATGATAGGTATTATAGTTTTAGAATATATGTGAGCATACATTACTCATCTCAGATTCAGTTTTACTCAAAATGAATAAAAACAGTAAAATGCAATCTCAGAATATTACGCAAACCTGCAATAATTAAATGTTAAATTTAACAAATATACTTTATGTATTTAATCTCACTTTATTACTAATGTCTTTGTTGCTGAAATTCGTATAATCCACTTCAACCATATGAATAAGCAAAAATGACTTTAGATAAACATCACATTTGTGTTTCTTTTTTTAAATGGTAGTACAGCTGAACGTTTTTTTTTTTTTTTCAAAATTGCGCCCTCTACTGTACAGGCGTGAATTTGTATTTATTTTATCTTGAGGCTTATTCATTTCAATGTTGGTGTGAAAGGGCCTTTACATTTGCCAAAAATATTACTTTTTTATTGTTGTTAAAAACCAAATAATCAAACCATTACATTACACAAAAGTAATGTAATGCCTACGTTCCATAAAAAGTAACGCAATTATTTACTTTTTTGCAGGAAGTAATATTGTACTGCATTACCTTTAAAAGTAACTTTCCCTAACACTGGCCACTGCATGTTGCATTAAATAAAGTAGGAATCAGTAATAGACATAAAAACGAAGGAGGAAATTCACTAAGAAATATCTCTATTTTGGTGCTGATTTCCTATTAAAACAATTCGGTTACACTTTATTTTAAGGTGACGTAGTTACATTGTACTTACTCAAATAAGTACCAATAAATATTAATTAATCTACGGCCTGGTTTCACAGACAGGGTTTAGATTAAGCCAGGGTTAGGCCTTGTGTGCATTTTGAGACAAAACAATGGCACTGACATATGTCAATGCAAGTTGCTTTCAGTTAAAAATGCTCAAACATGCATTTTAGTCTTAGACTAGACCTAAGCCTGGTCTGTAAAACCAGGTTTTAATGTACTTACTATAGAGTTATGGTTAGGGGTTTGTTTATGGTTTGCTACTTGAAATTATGCATCATTTACTGTTATTTCTATAGTATACATGGAGTAAAATGTAATATGTCACCTTAAAAGAAAGTGTTACCAATATCTCAACTTCCTTAAACCAAGGTCTTAAGCATATAACAACATTTTGTGATGTCTTATCTTACACAATGTTGCTTTTTAAAGGTGCACTATGTAAATTTTAGAGGTTGGCAGACTCGGGACAAAAATGTTCCCTCCACCGTTTTTAGAAATAGGGCTTATTCAACATCTTTCCTACATTTAGATATGTGAGCAAATGCATTTTTGTCTCAGTGCATGCATTGTTTTTGTTTGGCAGGGTCGCCGCTAGCTTAGCTTAGCATAATGAATGGAAACCTATGTTGCCAGCTAGCATGTCCAGAGTAAAAGTGATCCAAAAAAATTCACAACAAGTACAAATAGCGATGCAGATTAAGACTAGGCGATTTCCTAGGCAGATATTAATTTGGGACTACAACCCCAAATCAGAAAAAGTTGGGACAGTATGGAAAACGCAAATAAAAAAAGAAAGTAGTGATTTCTAAATTTACTTTGACTTGTATTTCATTGCAGACAATATGAACTCAAAATATTTCATGTTTTGTCTGGTCAACTTCATGTCATTTGTAAATATGCATCCTTTCCTGTCATTCAGACCTGCAACACATTTAAAAAAAGTTGGGACAGAAGCAATTTAGGGCTAGTAATGAGGTAAAATGGTTAAATAATGATGTGATTTGAAACAGGTGATGTCAACAGGTGATTGTGATTATGATTTGGTACAAAAGCAGCATCCAAGAAAGGTCGAATCCTTTAGGAGCAAAGATGGGCCGAGGATCGCCAGGTTGCCAACAAATACGTGAGAAAATTATTGAAATGTTTAAAAACAATGTTCCTCAAAGAAAGATAGGAAGATATTTGGATATTTCACATTCAACAGTGCATAACATAATTAAAAGATTCAAGGAATCTGGAGGAATTTCAGTGCGTAAAGGACAAGAGCGCAAGCCTAAGCTGAACAACCATGATCTCCGATCCCTCAGGCGGCACTGCATCAAGAATCGTCATTCATCTATAAGCGATATCACCACATGGGCTCAGGACTACTTTGGTAAACCTTTGTCAAGTACCACAATACGTAGTTACATCCACAAATGCCAGTTAAAACTGTACTGTGCCAAAAGGAAGCCCTATGTTAACAGTGTCCAGAAGCGCCGTCGACCTCTTTTGAAGCGCAAAATGCGACAACTAAGACCCCGTACTGTTCCCCAACTTAAGACTTGTTTGCAGGAAGAATGGGACAAAATTACACCTGCAACACTTCATCACTTGGTGTCTTCAGTCCCTAAACGTCTTTTAAGTGTTGTGAAAAGGAATGGCAACATTACAAAGTGGTAAATGCTTTACTGTCCCAACTTTTTTTTAAATGTGTTGCAGGTCTGAATGACAGGAAAGGATGCATATTTACAATTTACATGAAGTTGACCAGACAAAACATGAAATATTTTTTGTTCATATTGTCTGCAATGAAATACAAGTCAAAGTAAATTTAGAAATCACTTCTTTTTTGCATTTTCCATACTGTACCAACTTTTTCTGATTTGGGGTTGTATATTATAGGGAAGCACAGGCGAAGCACTGCTACTTGGGCGCAGTGATATCACGCATACCATGAAATCCCCAAACTTCTGTCAACGTACCAGTGTATGTTGTGCATGTGTTGCGTGATATCTCCGCGCCCAAGTAGCAGTGCTTCGCCTGTGCTTCCCCATAATATAGTCCCAAGTCAATATCTGCCTAGGAAATTGCCTAGTCTTAATCTGCATCGCTATTTGTACTCTTTGTCAATACGCAGGCCACAAGAAGTAATTAGGTGGGGGGTTTTTTGGTTCACTTTTACTCGGGACATGCTAGCTGGCAACAAAGGATTCCATTCATTATGCTAAGCTAAGCTAGCAGAAACCCCGCCAAACTAAAACAATGCATGCACTGAGACAAAAATGCATTTGCCCACATATCTAAATGTAGGAAAGAAGTTGAATAAACCCTATTTCTAAAAATGGTGGAGTGTTCCTTTAAGGCTACTGCCGAAACATGCCAGCACAAAATGGTGACTTCACTGTGAGGGGACCCGCGGTGTATGGAGATAGAAATGGCTCATTATGAGGTAATAAAGACATAACGGTTCATACACCACTAAAAACATAGTTATGTATTTTATATTGCATTTCTGTCAATAGATACTCATAAATATTACACACTGCACCTTTAAGTAAATGTATCTTGGTTTAAGGATGCTTAACTATTTTTATAGAAAAATTGGATAAATATACTGAAACATTTTTTTTCATTGCAGTGAATAGTCCCTTGTTAAATTGGACTGCAAGTGATTTGTGAACAAGACCAGGTTCTTCACTGAAATAACATACAGCAAAGTGGCACAACGGTTAGTAAATTGGACCTTGAGTCTCTAACAAGCAAGTCAAGTGATTTGTGTTGTAAAAAAAAAAAAAAAAAAAAAAGAAAGTAGGTGTGACATTAGGAGTTCACACAAGGCCAAGCAGCCAGCAGCATTAGTGTATTAATTGTGGCATTTAATATGCAATTTCACTAATGCCGTTTAAAAATAGTTTAATCTCTTTGGTTTAAGTGGGAACCTTTACCTAGAATAGTAACAACGTAGTTCATTGTTTTCCAGTGAATTACTGCGGCTTAGTTATTGAAACTGTGATGTTAATACATCCGGTGAATAAGGAATTGTACCTCAGTGTCGCCTGGAAGTTTTTGAAGCTCTCCCACGTTCTACAATATGCAGGTATGCATGATCACTATGGATGCTGAACAAAGCATTTCTAAACGTAGTCTGCAGATGTTTCAAACTGCTTACACAAATGCATGCATTTGATTATTGCTTTTGACATCTGGAATGATTAGGTACAGCGCTATATGAAGCACACAGGCTAAATGTAATCTCAAGCTTCACACCATACTTCTCCACACCTCATGGATGTCAGAAAACATCTGAACTTACTTGCTGGTGCTGGTGCCTCAGTTGGTTTCTCTAAAGAAATTTGAGGACAGAATTATGGTTAGGGAAAAATTAACCTGACAATGATGGCAACACAAAAAAATAGAGAGGTGTCTCTCTGCCTAACTGCATTCTAACTGAAATAGATCCTCAGAAGTGAGTGATATGGAACGCTCTTTATATGCAGCAACCAATTCTTCCAGTTCTTCAGTTCAACTCAGATGACATGAGGGTGAATAAATCATGACATGATTAACATTTTTCGGTTGACTTATCCCTTTTGAGTGCTGTCTACATAGTCAGTCATCATTCTAGTATTTGAAACAGAGCCATAGTCTGCCTCATACCTTGAGCTTCTTCAGATGTTTTCTTCTCAGGTGGGACAGGTGTTCCTGGAAGCAAAGAAGAAAAATGCTCATCACATTATCTATTTTCTTACAATATCCCGTGCTTTCTCATTTACACATTTGACATCTTCATAATTGCACTTCAAATGTGCATCATAAGTCCTTTAATCAAGTTTAAAAACAGTTATTTCTATTCTTAATGTGTCGGGAAAACATTCTCAGTTAAGTGATTACATAGTCGTGGTGCAGAACAATTCCTGTCATAAAAATAGAGAAATTCTGTCACGACTTCATCTGAAGTTATTTAACATGACAGATCCAATTTTCTTGTGCCAACTGGAGTCTAGTTTCTTGATCCATCTTACAATCATCTATGCATTCTCAGTGCTTTGCGAAAGCAAATAAAACATGTACTGGTGTTCACAACACAACGCATCCATAGGGAAATGAATATAAAAACAATTCTTCGTTTTTTTGTTGTGCATGTCTGTTTCATCCTGATAACGGACAAGAATAGAACTCTACATAAATCTTCTATGAATCCAGTTTTAGGCTTGTTAGCCATGGAAATCATGTTCTGGGGGGAGATTTAAAGATACAGAGAGGTCTTTTGGGCTTTTTATAATTCAATGTTAAAAATAATCAACTTACCCACAACTTCTTCTTTAATGGATTTTTTGGCTTTTGGTGTTGATGTGGCCTTCTTCTTGACTGATGATCAAACATAATCAAACAAATTACATTGATGCTATATACAATACAAAAAAATGTAAGTCTGTGTGTGAATAAACACACACACACACACACACGTTTGTTTTTGTGAATTGAGGGGGCATTCCATAGGCGTAATGGTTTTTGACTGCTGACTGGTCCCCACAATGTAGGTGATCTCAGGTATATATTACATTATGGTTTTACCATAGTACTGCACACATAATGCAGGTTGTCACTTAGGCACCTCTTTGATTTTACTTAAACATTTATACTTAAACATATAATTTAAGCGAGTTGGTTTTTATTTTGTTTTGCAGTAAATGCAATTTTAATGATCTCTGTTTTATCACTTTTACTTTTAGCCATGCTTGTCGATTACAGTAGACAGGAATTGCTAGCTCTTCCAGTATTTGATGTGCCTTACAAGACATCAATGCACTAAAGAAGTTTAAAGCACGTACACATTGTATACTGGTTTCCTGTCAAGATGTCGATACGCTTTGCACGTAATAATTCTAAACAGTGCATTAGCAATCTAAACTGTATTGACCTATCTCTCAAGACTAACAAAATCATTTATTAAATGTAGATATTCTTTGCAGGATTCAAATATACACTCGCATAAACCTGTGTCTTAAACACATTCAGAGCAAGACAACAATGCTGAGTATTACTAATTTGTTTAATTACGTTTATAATAAACACATTTGATAAAAACGATAAGTTTTCAACGATAGATAGTTTTCAACGATAAGGTTTGTGTCCCCCCTTCAAGACTGATTTTTTGCTGTTATTGCTTGTTTCAACATTCATGCAAAGTTCATTAGGTCAATCTTTTCAAGAAGTCAATTCATGTAAGCAGCACTAACAATGATGGATAAGTTAAATAGTTTAATATGCATTATTAGAGGGTTAAATATATAGATTTTTAGCAACACCTAATACAATAAAATAGCTTACCCTCTGCAATGGGCTTCACTTGCTTTACAGATTTCTCTTCTTCCCATGTAGAGACACAAAAAGAGTATAGATTTAAATGATGTATTATAAAATCAAAGTGATATTTATCAATATCCGTACTTCACATCTTATTTTCCAGTACAAATGTCTAAATAATAAATACATTTACTTGAGAAGCAAAATGACAGAATATTTTTTTTCAAAAATAAAAAAAAAGAATCTATGAAAATTAAGCAAATTTTTTCTTTTTAAAAAAATCTGCGGATGGGGACAGAAATTCCCCATGAAAAATTTATAGGGAAAACAATATTATTTTTCTTACCCTATTGTTTTTTTTTTTTTAAGATATTTGTACTGGAAAACAAGACAAAAATAGTGAGCAAGAAACCGAATGTCAGAATGGTTTAATGTTTAGATGCATTTTGTGGCATCAGATAAAACGAAATGGAATTCGTAAAAATGTGTTACTCAACAAATCTCTTTCCATGCGCCCAAATCTAGTAGCAGCTGGTTAACAATTGATATCCAAAAATTCACTAGAGGAGCAATGTAGAATTCAACTATTTACTCTCAGCAAAACTCTGAGTCTGAGTTCTAGAGTCCACCACAAAAAAAACAAACAAAAAAAAACGCTGAGCAGAACATTTTATGACATTGCCATGGGCAGCTAACAGACACCTGCCTATAGAGGCAAGACAAATATCATCCAGTGTGAAATATTTATAACTGTTACCAATTTCTACACAGTTTATGACACAGTTAAACCTCTTTCTGTGTGTGTTAAAAACACAAATTCAAAAGAATAACACAATGATTAAGACTTCTTCCTTCTTTCATAACATTAAGCTTTTGAGTATGAAACCGTTTAAGCTATTATATGAATATGTGTTTGTACTGTATGTATAATGTAATGTCACGATGTCTAAGACAAATTTCCCAGTAATGAGACAATAAAGTATATTCTATTCTATTCTATTCTATTCTATTCTATTCTATTCTATTCTATTCTATTCTATTCTATTCTATTCCATTCTATTCTATAATCAGCAGTGCAATATGGGAGGTTACCTTTGTGTTTGGTTGTTGTTTCTTTTGCCTTCTTTGTTACGGCTGGCTCTAAAGAAAGAAAAGGATGTTGAATAAACATTTAGGATTCATGTTTCCTGGACGCCAACCAGATTAGTGATGATTGTTTTCATGACAGCCTGCCTTTATTAATTCTCCATTTATTTCATAAAGCATCTGTATTTCACAGGTAAATGCAGGATCATTTGAATGGAATAAATAAATAAATGGATAAAACATTTCAATGTATGATATTTAAACTGTAATATTACATTCTATATAATATAATATAAATAAAATGCAACACAAAAATTCTACCTTTCTTAGTAGAGGTAGGTTTTGCCTTTTCTTTAGTGATCACTCGCTCTGTAAAAGAGGAAATTATAAGCTATTTCTCATTAATATAAAACTACTGCTACAGTTCCTGAACCATAATTATGTCCTTTTAGGCTTCTCCTTCACAGCTGTTGGCTCTAAAGTCATAAAAATTGATTTATTTAGTATGAAAATAGATCTAAAATAGAAATTTAGCCATCATTTTTCTATTGTCCTTACTTTTCTTTGCCACCGAAGGTTTTACTTTGTCTTTAGTAACTGTGGGCTCTTGAACACATATAGTACAAATGTACAAAAACAAATATAAATGAACAGATTGCTATGATATAGATAGATAGATAGATAGATAGATAGATAGATAGATAGATAGATAGATAGATAGATAGATGATAGATAGATAGATAGATAGATAGATAGATAGATAGATAGATAGATAGATAGATAGATAGATAGATAGATAGATAGATAGATAGATAGATAGATAGATAGATAGATAGATAGATAGATAGATAGATACTGCCTTTCATTTAAAACTAGTTCTCACCCTTCTTCGCAGCAGTTGCTTTGGCTTTTTCTTTTGGTACAGCTGGTTCTGAAATTTGAGGTCAGAGGTTATTACTTGCTTCAGGTCTGTTTGCATCTCAATGTATCTAGAAAAAAATAGTGCATCTTTAGAGCAGGGGTTTTCAAACTATATGATGCCAAGGACCCCCAAACATGATGAACCTTTTAAGAGCCCCTTACTAACATCCATCTGTATATTTTTATGTATGAAAATACATTTAAACTGTTAGATAAATGTTAAGTGTGAAATAAATACAACATATTGTTTCCAAATTTAAATTGGCTTAATGTTGGATGTATAAACCTGAAGGAGAATGTTTTCAATTAAAAATTATTTGCATAAGCAATTTCACAATAAATGTATGTAAGCAGCATTCGTACCAAGTTAAGAATACTGCCTTACAACGCAGTGAGCGAGATAAGGGGACTATAGTGAGAGAAACTCACTAGAAAGATACAAAGCTAACATATACAATTCTGGAAAGCAAGAAAGGAGAGAAAATTTTCGAAATGAAACAGTTAGAATGTTCGGAAGACGCAATCCATTTTTGCTTTGTTGAAATTATCTGGGAACCCTTTAAAACCTTCTGGAGGACCCCTGGGCATCCCCGGGCCCCAGTTTGAAAACCCCTGCTTTAGAGGCACTAAATCAAGACAAATTACTATACCTTTCTTTTGAGTGGCTTTCTTTGGTTTTGCCTTAGTAGCTTCCGGTTCTTAAGCAAAGGAAACATCAAAGCAGATTTAACAAAAATGACAAATAGCAAATATAGAATTAAAATTCAGATATATTATGCGATCAACACCTTTCATTACAGTAGGAGCTTGATGAGTCGTTAAAATAGGAACTTCTGATTCTGAAAAATACAAAAAGCTTGTAATGCAGTGATGTATTAATTCTTTTGACACCTTAAGTAAGCTTCCAAGGTCAAAAACATACTGAAACTGACAGACATTTCTCTCTCTTTTTTGGCATTAACAGCCACATAATTTAGTTAGCAAAAACAGATGTCAATGACCTTGATGTATGTTTTTGAATTTTTAATACCTGGAATAGCCGATGGCGGTAATGGGCTGCTTGTAACTATATGATGCACTGTAAGATAAAGGATGTCAGGGTGTGTTTAAAGGTGTTTCATGTTTAAGTTACAGTAATTATAGATGACTGCAATACTCACCATACCAGCCAGGGGGCGCTGGGCAGTACACAGGCGTTGGTCGGCACATAGGGACTGTTTTAAGGGGTTGTGAAAAGAAAGATTCAGAGTTACAACAAACCGACTGTAGATTGCGTGTTATTGCTGCTGTCTTTTTGCATTATGTGAATGTAACGCAATGTGATATTAAAAAGTCACAAGGCTATGAGTTGCACTCACGCTCCTGTATCGGAGCTGAAGCAGCTGACACTTCCACATCCTCTGAGCCTCTAGATCCTGTTATTAGGAGAAGGGAAAGCACTGCTGTCATATCTTTAGATCAAACGGAATTTTGACATTTGCCATCAACTTAAAAGAGATCACCCAAAAATGAAAGATCTGTCCTTTACTGATTCTCATGTTAATCAAAACCTTTAGATTTTCTTCTTCTTCTGGAGAACACAAAAGGAGATGTTAAGCAGGGTTTTCATGCTGCGCTTTTACATAAAATTAAAATTAGTTGACCAAGTAGAGAGCACCAGTAATATGAGATGGAGGAATAAATATTTGCCAATGCTTTTGCATTCTCTCGCAAATGTTTTGCGTTCCCCCGAGAAACTTTTCACTCCCCTCTTCTAAATACAAATTGTGTCATTGTTTTGGAGCACACTACCTTATAGATAACAGTAAGGCTTACATACTAAAAGCCAAAAAAAAAATGATTTCATGGGGACTTTAAAGCTGCCCTATGTAATTTTTCGCCACTAGAGGTCACTTTTATTATGCCGCAGACGACTGCTTCCAGTTTTTTTGCTCATGTGGGGTAACGCAGCACTGTAACGTAACACTGCAGTAAGCTAGATCAATATTTGTCATGGTAAAACATGGTACTCCCGGTAAATCAAGAAAATTTGATTTAAACAATAAGACTGTGTTGAGCTATGTAACAATGATCAGTTTTCTGTCAATGCCATTGATAAGCGACACACAGACATGGTCGTTGTCCTGGTTAAAATTGCTCTGGATGGGATTTAAACATTCTTGGAAACATTCTCTGGATTTAAACATTCTTGGAAACATTTGGGATAATGTAAGTACACAAGTCAACAAAATATATAACATTGTTCTAGGGGTTTTGGGGTATTTTAATCCAAAAATCTTACACATTGTGCCTTTAAGCCTGACTATGAAACCGGGGATTAAGTTGTAACTCAGTCCCCCTTTTACGTCAAAGCTAGGCTGTAACTTGCACACAGCTGGTGCAACAGGCACTATGGCATATCAATCTCCAGAAATGAGGAAAAGTAGAAAAAGTATTATGCATTTGTTCATAAATCATACCTTCATTAAAAAATATTCTACTCCACTGATCAGTGTTCTTCTCTATGGTATATCTCACTTGTGTGATTTGAACGTGATGATAATTTAAATTAGCAAAAGACTTGGAATATAGCTGGTTTCCAAACACATCCTTATTATGCCTCTGTTTGCCAATCATACTATGGAGATCTGCCTGTAGACATTCAGCAAAATATTTTGTGTTCCATGGAAGAAAGAAAGTCACACAGGTTTGAAACGACATAAGGGTGACTATATAACGACAGACCTTTCATTTAAGGATGAATAATCGCTTTAAATAAGTATGATCAGATCATGTGACCTTACTTCTCTTTTTGAGTATGTTGGCAGCCACTGCCTTTGCTTTTGGTGCTGTGGACCAGAGAGCAAATAATATGTTAAGTCTGAAATATGCATGACGATTTTAACAAAGTTGAAATATGTCTTTTAGTGCATGATGATTAATAAGCAGGAACACATTGTGCTACCTTTCTTTGCTTTCTCCAGTCTTGTTCTTGGAGCCTCTTTTTCTGATGAGCAAATATTAGAGAGGAGGTGAAAGGAGAAAAAGCCTTTATATTCCTTTATATTCTTCCACAAACAAATTCCACGTCTATGTTGAATATAGATATGCTATTTTATTATTTTAATCTGAGTGAGAGCTCATATTTCGCACCTTTTCTTTGTTTAAGCAGAGGCTCCTTTCTCTTGGTCTCAGCTTCTGGTAAGGGAAAAAACATTAAACATTTCTTCCAGATCAAAACATATGTCAGTATCTCGTAACTCAAAATGTTGCCACGAATTTGTTAATTTTCAAACTTTCCCTATTTCGCAATGTCTTTACAGTGTTTGCTGTAACATTGCATCAAAAGCACCATAAAGGATATCTAAATAGAAATATATTGAATTTGAATTTATGAATAAAAATATTTTCTAACGTGGAAAATTGCCATCTTAGAAGTATCCCATAATGCTGTTGGCTCTGCTTTTTAATATTTTATTGCGTTATTGATTAGCATCTTTTAACCATTTTGCTAACAGAACAAATTGATCTTTTCAAGCATACATAAATATGCTTTATTAATATTTTCGTCTAACTACTTCAAGTATAGTTTTGCACCGGCTTGTTCTGCTAAATCAAGCAGTTTGCTGTAGAAATCGACAGGCTTGAGCTAAACCAGCTTTAATCAAACAAAACAATGCATCACATACTCCTGCGCTCAAGGCTGACTCTTTAAGCTGTGAAATGAAAAACAGTCAGACATGAATCACGCCAGACTTCTTTATTTAGAGAGGGAGTTTAAAACTGTGTGCAGCAACAGGTCACTTAATGATGTCTAAATCACTCATACTGTCCTTCTTGTAAAAAAAAGCATTTTCAGATTGATCAGTAGCCATGATTAATATGGCAATATATTATACTCCTCTAAAAATGACCACACTACAGCTAAAATACTCTGTCAAGAATCCTGAAGTGTTGGGGGTTTGATTTAATCATTTTATTTTTTATCTAGATGAACAGATATGCACCAGGGGGCACTGTTGTGTTTATCAAAGCTATTGGAAGTGATAAAAAATACAGCTATTTTACTGATATAAGATCCTCAGTGATGTCCTCTATATTATTATAGGTCATGAGGAGATCATCGGTTGTACTTTTCATTGAATTACCATACTTTGAAAGTTGAACTAAGCTTAGATGAGCAAAAATAGACAAGCTAACTGACCATATTGTATTTACAATACAAGTCACAGTACCCGATATTAATTTATGTTAATAGAACTGTTGTTTAAAAGTCTGCGGCCTCATGCCTACAAACTAATGTTTAAATATGTAGCTTGCTACTGGAAAAGCTATACCCAATTCTACATAAACTGCTTTATGTTACTGTTCCATTCTGTCTTTTTAAAAGCTATACTATCAAGACCAATCATAATACTCTGAATACTCAAAGAAAGCATACATTAAAAGTATCTATTATTAGCTTCTTGTAGTGGTCAGTAAATGTATCACAAGCTGCATTCAAAGTCTTTTGATGAACAAAAATACCTTTTTTCTTCACTTTATCAGGTTCAGCTGGAAGGAAAAGGGAGGGAAAAGGACAAGTTACTAGTGTTGAGCTTTAATTGGTTATTTCACTAGATGGCGAATCTGAGTGGACTCATTTGTCTGCTTACTATGTATGTTTAAGAGAAATAAATTCCACATACAGGGAGCATATATAATAAAAACAACTAAATATGGCTTTTCTTAGCTCATATGTGTCCAAAGCGTGGTCTAGAAAATTCACACATGGTTAAGGAGATGGACATAAATAAGGGCAAGTACGAGCAAATATATCTAAAGTTAACTAATTCATTTATGATTTTCTCTTTCTGTTGATACCAAAATGGCCCATATGGCCATATTTATATGTATATATGCATAATATACAAGCCAATATACAATATGCAGCCCCATACGCAACAAACTGTGATGCACTGTGTATTTTGACACCTTTCAATCAGAACCAGCATTAACTTCTTGAGCAATTTGAGCTACAGTAGCTCATCTGTTTGATCGGACCACATGGGCCAGCCTTCGCTCTCCACGTGCATCAATGAGCCTTGGCCACCCATGACACTGTCTCCGGTTCACCACTGTTCCTTACTGACCACTGCAGATCGGGAACACCCCACAAGAGCTGCAGTTTTGGAGATGCTCTGACCCAGTCGTCTAACCATCACAATTTGACCCTTGTCAGACTCGCTCAAATCCTTGCCCATTTTTCCCGCTGCTAACACATCAACTTTGAGGACAAAATGTTCACTCACTGCCTAATATATCCCACCCACTAACAGGTGCCGTGATGAAGAGATAATCAGTGTTATTCACGTCACCTGTCAGTGGTCATAATGTTATTCCTGATCAGTGTATGCATGCATACTGTATGTTATCTTGATAAATTCACAGCATGCCCACCTCTTCAGTCATTACTATGCCACTAATGCCTATACGATTTTAGGTACACTTCATTCTCCAATCAATGATTAGCTATATTTTTTAGCATGCAATTTATTGTTTTTGCATGAAAAACTCACAAAAATTGTTAGAACAAAGATACTGGCATGCCTCTGAACTAGCGCTATGCTTTAGGCATGGCCAGTGTGATTTGCTATAAAATGGGTCTGTTATGCAGAAAATTGAAAATATGCCCAGGCTTTTTTTTTTTTTTTAAACAACATGCAGGATATTGACCTTGCAAGTCTATACCAAATACCTTTTTCTTCCTTTGCTTTACTGTCTTGGGCTTTTTGAGGATCTTTATGTATTTTTGAATGCATACAAGGACAGGTAGAGGGCTCTTTTTGTTTGTCTGGAATGGATACAAACAAATGCAAAATGGTGAGTGTCATTACAGACTACAGTGATTCATTTAATCTACAGCGGCCTTTGGTTCATAAGAAAAATCATGTGACGTTATGTGTGTTTTTTTGTTTCGTTTAGTTTTTTCACAGGCAGACTTGTCAAAACTGAAACCAAATCAATTGCAAAAATCCATTAAATACAAAAATGATTATGATGTAAATGAAACAAAATGAGAAACTGTTAAAAAAGACAGTCTAATGAGCGATGCATTAGATTAGCCTTGCTTAAATCAACACAGAATGATAAAGATCACATTGGCAGCTAAATGCAGAGATAAATGTCTTCTACGGCTTAATATATTGATGTCATTATCTTCAAAACCCATAATATGCGTATGCCATCAGAGGCCAATGCCAAATTTTATGTCCATAAATCAAAATGTTATTACTAAAATTATTTTTTAAATTGGTGGTAGTAAATCACAGGATACAAATATGACACCTTCATTATAAGTTTGGATTGCATAAATTTGTCAGAATTAATGTGACATTTTTTGATTAAATGCCACCCCATCAGTAAAGAGATCGGATTATTACAACAAGAAGGAAGCCCGCTAAAAATAAAAACAGGTTGACAACCCCGCCAACAAACGGAGATTAACAATAATGGCATATGGATGAGAAGGAAGGGAAATGTTTTAGCAGCTGCAAGAATTCCAAGAAGTCTCTTTGAATAATAATTATATTGAAATTCAAAAAGCCGGGTTAGATTGTGTTGCTTACATGCTCGCGGGGAATTACATGGAGGTGTCATTCAAAATGCCTTTAACCTAAAATGCTAATGCCATTTTTGATATCAGTCAACCCTACAGCCGAGTACATGATCTGTGTTATTAAAATGCATTCTTTCTTCCTTCGTTTTCTCACTGACCTTTGGCGCAGAAGTTTATTAGCTAATAAAATGCATTTTCCCTTTACTGATTAAGATCAGCAGGGGCATTGAAAGCTGGATATTATTCTTATGACTTTGATTTGCCATTGAAACTTCGTATAGTGTAACAAGGCACAATCTGTGCTGGTATTTAAAGTCACTGTCATTAATTCCTGCACAAACAAGCTGTAGGTGAAAATGAGTTCAGCAAATGAGTTTAATAAAAGAAATAAATAAAATAAAATATGTTCACAATCATGTTCCCACATCATTGCAATTTTAGAATTCATAAAATATTACCAGCCAACTGCCGATTGATGTTTCATAATATATGCCGAATTTAATTAACATTTGGTGCAATACACTATATACAGTCAAATCAAAATGTATCCAGACACCTTCAAACACCTTTCTCACATTATCACAGTTTATTCTATATAGTTTAGAAAATGGTAGTAAAATATGACAAGAACTCAGAGTTAAACCATGTCAGAGCAAATTCATCTTGATAATGTCAGTTAACTTTGATAGAAAGATATGTAATGGATTACAATCAACCAATCAGCTGTCAGCAATTAGATAATACTTATTTAGGTCAAACAATTACCAAACAATGCTTCATTTTGTTCAGTCTGTGGTGCAAAAGGTTGCATTAGCAATTAAAGAAAAAACTCTTAAGCAAAGCATGGTCAGGTCAAAGTCTCTGAAATATTCTGGTCCCAAATTTTTATCAATTTCACTGTATGAAGAACTTTTGGGTATAATATGTCGCTGTTTAATTTATTTTGCTCTCCTCACTTACATAAATGAACTATTGTGTGCTGCACCCACTAGTAAAGAAAATATATCTGATGTCTGAATAATGTTTGGTTTGACTGTATATAAAATACATATTTTTTCCATTTATTGAAAATAGCAGCACTAACATTGTAATTGTGTACCGACCTTCTTTTTCAGCCTCTGCCACAGGTTCCTCTGCTTCTTTTTCCTTCACCTCCTCGGCTGTTTTAAGAAATAAAACAAACAAGACAAAAGGTGAGTCTTACAGCCCAGAAAGAAAATAGAAAGACAAAAGACACAGACATGTACTTACTTACACACACCTAGACAAACACACACACACACACATTCACACAACGCAAACTTTGATGTTCAGATCTTTTTTGTACTTTGTTTGTGCTTTCTGTGGAGACTGTTCAACCCCATGGGTCAAAATGGATCTCTTCAAGTCCCACATTTTAGCTCTCTCTCCCCTACTAGCAGGCTTCTTTCTCTCAGCAGGGTTTTATTCTGTTGTGTGAAACATATCTAATGATGTTCTTGATAGAGGAATGACAGAGTATCTGCTGCTTGCCTGCAGGCAGGGTCAAGATTCTCATTTTTCCGGCCTCCTCTCTGCAGTAAATGGAACGGGGTGATGTTATTGCTGTAATTTTATTTGGAGCACTACATTTTAGAGTACTAAGTAGTAAAGTCAAAAACAAGCGCAATAAAACAGATCAGCAGGACAAAACCCTGTGGATCAACATCTTTTGTGATCCTTAAACAACAATCCTGTCTAAAAACATAGTCCTAATGTAACTGTCATAGGCCAGTAAGAGCTGTGCGTGTAAACCTCACTCTCCTGATCTCAAGAGGTGCTCTACCAACTGACACCAGCGTCTGTGGTCTTTAGTGTCCTTGTTAGTGCACCCACTCCCATGCCGAAGACCACGGTTCGAATCCTGCTCGGAGGGGGGCAGTAGGACCAGTTACATTTGGTGCCGTGACCTGGATGGGTGTGAGGTTTAGGGGGTTGAGTGTACCTGTCATAGGCCAGTAAGAGCACGTGTAAACCTCACTCCCCTGATCTCAAGAGGCGCTAGCGACTGATGGTAGAGGCTGTGGTCTTTGGCTTCCTCGTTAGAGCTTCCGCCTCCCACGCCGGAGATCATGGTTTGAATCCCGATCGGAGTGGGTTGAGTGGGACTGATTACATTTGGTGCCGTGACCCGGATGGGAGTGAGGTTTAGGGGGGTGAGTGTAACTGTCATAAGCCAGTAAGAGTGGTGCGTGCATATAAACCTCACTCCCCTGACTTCAAGAGGTGCTCTAGTGACTGACGATAGAGGCTGCGGGCTTTAGCCTCCGCCTCCCACGCCGGAGACCACGGATCGAATCCCACTCGAAAGTGTTGAGTAGAAATGATTACACTAACCCTATCCTTGCCCTTAACACTACCCACAACTTATGCCTAAAATCATAGGAAAATAACAGGTAAAAAAAAAGAATGGTGCAGAAATCCCTTGTTCACTGTAAACTTATCCTTCAAATCTGATTAGTTGTTTAGAATGTTGATCCAGGAATATGGTCTACTTGGTGAAATCACGTTCACCAAGCACCGGTACAAAAATAATAAGAGTGAGAAGAGAAGGGATGTTTCCTTGCCGGACAGCCCAAAGGCAGGTTTGTGGAGTCATGCGGTGGACTGAAGTCAAAGCTGAATCACAAAGAAATGATTTCATTTTACTTCATAAAAGCAGTGGTCAACTTGAGATCTGCATGAGCCATATTAAATTTAGCATGTGTAAATGCCCACACACAACATACATTTTTAATATGTTCATTGCACAAACAACAGGAGATTGAATACAAATTAATGCAAATTCACTGTAGATGGAAAACAGACTCTGAATTTATTTTGTTGAATTAATACACTTTGATTGTTGTCTTGAAAAAAACTTTTTTTAATCTGTCTCTTTCATCGACTTTCAACCCCTCCTGTCCTGATTTCTTCGAGGGGAGGGTAAATGAGCAGGTAAATGTATGTTGTTGTTTTTTCCAGATCTTTCGATAATGGGCAACATAAGCTTGTGAAATTTACATATGGGTGTTAAAAATCAGGAACGGTGAGAGAACATTGTGCTTGGTACGTTTTTCGTCTTCAAACCAAACTTTGGTTTTCAGCCAACAAAGTTTAAATCCCGTCTGGCTAGCGCGCTTCCCATAATGTTTACACAGTAGGCAGAATCTTTTGTAGCTGTTCGAACGCATTCAACCACATGAGCGTCAACACTGTGAAAGCAATCCGGTCTAATGCGTTTTCGATTACCTGTGGGGTCCTGTTTACACTGGGTATAAAGATGTGTTTTGATCGATTGGATCACGAGTGGACAAGGCTAAATACAGGTGTAAAACATTTTGAGCTTGTCCACTTTCGACCACTTCCATAGGTAGTTGAAAACGTGCTCGACCGTGCTTTAGTAGTGTAGACGCTCATGTGGCCACTTGTGATCCGATCGACCAAAAAGCATCTTAATTCCAGTTGTAAAAAGGGCCTTAGTTACTGCCTTGTGATGCCCTATAGCTATCACTCAGAGATCTGAACAACCATTTAGCTGTGGTTGCTTGGGTGTTCAATTGACAACATAATGATCTTTTCCCCTTTACCAAATGTATTTGAGACTCTCTGTATAAGTATCGGTACTTCGTATAGTGCAGTGCACTATGTGTAGACTCAGTCTCGCCATGTTCCACTGTTGTCTCTGCAGGCACATCCAAGTACACCTCATTCCCCTGTTCCCAGACAGAAGAACCAGCTGTCCTCTGAACTCATCTCAGCTCTGAGTTTGTGATACTGCTGTGTCATACACTGTCTCAGCACGGGATTAGATTTCCATCCTGAAATACACACATTGCTTTATCCCCAATCTCCTCTCCAGATTTTAATCTGATACCCAGTAGGATCTTTTGCCCTCCGGAGGAATTCAGAAAAATTGAAAAACACCATATCAATAAATCAAATAGCAGGAATAATTGGAAAGGGGGGAGTACATCTCTCTGGAAGAAAATCATATAATAGGGAACCTTGTGATCTTTGTGCTTTTATTTAATGTTCATTTTAACATGGCTGAGGTTATACTGTATCTTGTTATACTTTTAGTGCATTATTTATGATTTCGTAGTGTTCACCCAAATACCCCTAGAGGCTGACGCTGGTACCTCAACCTTTTTTTCTCCCTTCCCTTTTGAGGATCTCACATTTTCTCACTTCTCACTGAGGGAAATTGAAAATGTATGGCAAAGAGTATTTTATGGTATATACGCATATATAATAATTAAATGTCTTTTAAATAAGTAATTTAAACAATTTTTTAATAAAGTATGTATATATAATATATATATATGATATCAATTTACTTTCTTGCTGTACATATAATATTAATTTTAATAACTGTTAAAAAGTTTGTATAATCATATTTACGCCTCTATAACAGAAATATATATTTATATATTTAAAAGTATATAGGCTGATATAATAATTCATATAACTATTACAATCATGTTTTGAATCTAATATAAAAATTATTGAATAAAAATTCAATAACTGTTATGTAATTATGTCAGTGTATTTTAGGGCTTTTTTTTTTTTTTTACAAATCTTTATATAGGCCTACATAAAATAAAAATATGTATTTAAAAACATATTTATAAACATGATTAAATAAATATCAATAAATGTTCACTTAAAAAAGTGCAGTTTCATATCTTTAAAGGGGCCCAGTGTTTAATTAAATGGGTCAGGCCCCTTCAGTGTGGCAATGGCTGAATGAAACTTTGTATTACAAGCACATCTCTTGTTTATTGCCCCTTTAAGATGAACTGCTTGTTGTATTCCTCATTTGTAAGCATCTACTAAATGAATAAATGTAAATGTATACGTTGCACAATTTGTCTGTTTACACCAAGCAACTAGTAGACACACATAGGCATCATCCTATTGATCCTACTGTTGTGGAGTAGATAGAAAAATGAGCCATAAGGAATTCTTTGGAGATCAAAGTTTGAGTCCTAAGGGTCTTCTCAACCCTCACATCTACAGCCACACATATACTCATGCCCTCTTCTCCACTCATCCATCACCATGTTGTAGAACACCACTCCTCCACAGTCAATAACCTTGGAGCTCATTAGTGTTGGCATAATTTTCCCATTTTAATTCTAGTTCATTTTAAATGCTTCATGCAAGGAAACTGTTGCCATGTTTGTTACCTTTAGGGACCGGTTCTGGTTCTGGTGCTTTTTCTGCAATTTCCACATCCTCTGCACTTTCTTCCTTTTCATCTTTTTCCTCTTCTTCCAGGGTTGCTATGCCTTTGAAAGAAAAGAAAACATTTATAAGGCTTGCCGGATAGATCATAAGAAGTCTTTGTGATTTTTTTTTGAATCCATCAAGTCTTTACAGCCTTCAGTAACCATTAAAATTCAATTAATGTGATAAAACAGATTTTTCCACTTTTAGCATTTACTAGTAAGATAGCAATGCTTTTCATACTGAGCATTTTGAAAATACGCTTTACCTTGAACAGTTTCTTCCATGTCCACATCCTCTTTGGCTTCAGAAGCTGTTGTAAACATTGAGTTACAAACATGATAAAGTCAGCAGAGGCCTTAATGGGTAACAATTTATTTTCCTTTGACCTATTATTCTTGAACCCTGCCAAGCGATTTTGGCACAGCTAAGATTTTCCCTTTGGAGGTGGGTAGATTGCATTAGTGTTTTACAAAGAGATATAATCCGATTAAATTTACATAATTTTTTTTTCAATTATTGTATTGGGACGGATCCTTCAAAATTCATTAGCAACATCAGTGGCGAGTTAAGAGCTGGAACAGGTGGTTTAGCTTTGTGCAGAATGAATTAGCAAATCAAATAAATTAAGTTAGCAGGGAAAAAACAAGCTGCTACCATTAGTAAAAAAGCATATTAAAAAAATAGCTTACCAATTAATAGCTTTATGCGCTGCTATACTAAGACAATGACTATGACCACTATTCTTATCTCAATCAAGCCACAGTGACCTATTTTGGCCTTCATTTATGGCTTAATCTGTTTTCCTTGATCATCCAGAACTTTGATGCCCTTGAATGACCTCTTTCGAGACAACCTCTTGGTGACAGCAGACATGACAGCAGTCTCTCATGGATTCTAACCGTTTCACTGGCAGCTGAACAGCTATACGCCAGCTGCTGTTCTTTGATCCAACCCGGCATGAATTGGAATTAGAACTCAAACGGGGTCCTTTCCTACCAGCGTATTTGGAAATGTATGGAAGCAAACTTAGACTAAACTAATTTTGCGTGACCGCAAAGTGACATCTTAATTACAGATCTAACAATTAGAGTTGGGAATCATAAAGAATTCTTACGAATTTTTGTTCATGATTATGGTAGGGATGCACAATATAACGGCCACGATATAGGTATCGCCGATATGTTCCAACACTGTTAAAAAACATTGTTGGTTTAACTTAAAAAATTAAAATTTAAATTTTGAGTTCAGTTAAATTAAAAATTTGAGTTAATACAATGAAGGACATTGGTTTAATAAATAGAAACTCAAAATATTATTATATCTGAACCACATAAATATTTTTTTGTGTGTGATAAATCATGAAAATAGAAAAATTTGGCTTGTTTCACTGCATTATAACAAATAAAACACACAATTACACAATTTGGTTACAAAATATTTTAATAATATTTGAATAAAGGGTGATGTCGATTCTGAAAATGTTTCATTGTATTAACTAAAAAAAAATGTTATTTCAATGAGGTAACTTACTTTTAAAATATTTTTTTAATAAAAATTTTAACCAGGACAAGGCGCCGTGCGTCGCCTATCAATGACATCATACCTGCGTTACCCTCGATTTCTTGATGACATGATGCTCTCCAGTATCCGCTGCAGTGTTTGAGGTGGTTTTCCCTGGTGTCTGCGTGCACAATAAGTGGACGGGCAATATGCTAATGTTTTGTCTTGACGTCACAACGAAGCGGCTTGCGATTTGTTTGAAAAACGATTCGTTTAATTGACTCAGAGTCGACTCCTACTTCTGAGAGACAATAACTTTATATACAGTGCACTTTCAGATTTAAAACTTTGCAGGATGTTTTCATTCACTTAGAACTGTTACACACTACATGGAAGGTAATTTTCAAAAATCCATAATAACACTTTAAAGGTTTTTAAATAGTTTTTAAATAATTTAGCATTTTTGAATTTCATTCATTATTTTTATAAAATACTGACAAAAGGTAATAGATAAATTCACTGTAAAGGGTCGACACATTAGATTAATTTGTTTGGGAATCAGACTACACTGGTGGTGCTGTTTGTTTTTGATTCACTAACAAGAGCCAGCTCGAAGTGATTCTTTCAGGAATCAACATTGGACACGCTGTTTGTTTTGCAATGTAGATTCAGTAACGATGCTGCAGCGCCAGTGAAACAGTTCAGGAAACGAACTAGTAGTATGGTGTTCCAACTGCATCCAAATGTAAGTATGAAAACTGCGGAACAAAACGTCATTTGGTTCTGTATTTTTTATCTTGGTTCCCTCCCATAAAATCACTGGCTAAAAACATTTATGAAAAACAAACCAACCTTTAGGAGTCAATAACTAAATTAATTTGGGTACCTTTCTCAGGTGAAGAGCCGTCATCTTCATCAGTCACTGTCGTCTCATCTCCACCTGGTTCGGAACTAACTACAGGTGCTGTTACTATAATATCATCATAATCATCATCCTCACCACTTATCTGTTCATCTCTCTCCTCTTTTCTCTCTTCCTCCTGCTCCTCCTTATCAGCTAGCTCAGGCTCCTCAATAACACCCTCACCTTCGCTTGTTATATCTTTTTTAGAGTCAGCATCTTTCAGCCCAACACCAGTCTCATTTTTAAGACTGTCTTTAGCACCCTCACTGTGATCGTCAGCTAGTTCTTTAGCTATCTTATCATCATGGTCATCAGATGGGATATCAGTAGCGCTTAAGCCATCTTGTGAGTCAGCTATTTCAGCTACTGTGTCGTCAGCTTTAGCAGCACTCTCCTCTATGGGTGTTAATAGCTCTGTATCACCATCAACTTTAAGTATAGGTTCCTCACCAATTTCCTGAGCTTCAACATCAGTGACTGTGGCACCAGCATCTGCTACAATACCAAGTACAATAGGCTCATCATCATCATCTTTCTCCTCACTTTGGTCATCTTTTTGGTCATCATCAGTAATGTCATCGTCTGTAGTAGGAGCCAATGTAAGGGCTGGCTCTTTATCTACTTCTTTTTTCTCTTTATCATCTTCCTCCTCAGGTGGTTCTTCATGGTCAGCCTCCCCACCCTCAAGAGCATCTTCTGCTTCTTTGACATCTTTAGAGGAGGAATCATCAGCTACAGCAACAACATCATCGTCGTGCTCTTCTGTGGGCAAAGGTGGGATGATTTCAGCATCAGATATTAGATCATCTTTGGTGTCATCTTCATCCTCCTCCTCTGCTTTGCTTGATTCATCGTCCTGCTCATCTAGTGATGTAGTAGGAACCTTTTCATCTGCATCAGTTCTGTCTTCCTCGTCATCATCATCATCGTCAGCAGCCTCAACTTCTTTAGAAGTGACAAGGCCTGCAGCTTCTTCTTTCTCCTCGTCAGATTCGGCAGGGATGGAAGCCTCTTCATGTTCTTCTTCCTCCTCAGCATCAGCACCAGTATCAGCTTCCTCTTTCTCCTTTTCTTCAGCCTGTTCTTCTTTTCCCTCCTTCTCCTCCACAGCTTCTTCTTCTGCTGCTGCTTCCTCCTCTTCATCTTCGTCATCAGCATCAGCTTCTTCTTTCTCCTTTTCTTCAGCCTCCTCCTCTTTTCCCTCCTCCTCTTCCACAGCTTCCTTTGCTGCTGCTTCCTTCTCTTCATCTTCCTCCTCAGCATCAGCTTCCTCTCTCTCCTTTTCTTTAGCCTCCTCTTCTTTTCCCTCCTCCTCCACAGCTTCCTCTGCTGCTGCTGCTTTCTCATCTTCCTCTTCCTCTTCAGCATCAGATTCCTCTTTCTCCTTTTCTTCACTCTCCTCCTCCTTCTCCTCCACAGCTTCCTCTGCTGCTGCTTCCTCCTCTTCATCTTCCTCTTCAGCATCAGTTTTCTCCTTTTCTTCAGCTTCCTCCTCCTCCTCCTCCTCCACAGCCTCCTCTGCTGCTTCCTCCTCCTCATCTTCCTCCTCTTCAGCAGATTCTTCCTCCTCCTCAATCTCCTCACCATCTTCTTCTACTTCTTCTTCCTCTTCTTCATCTTCTTCCTCTTCTTCTTCCTCCTCTTCATCAGCAACCATCTCATCTTTCTCCTCCTCTTCTTCTTCTTCTTCCTCCTCGTACTCCCCTTCCTCTGCTAAGATCTCCTTGGCCCGTATCTCTGCAACTACATCATTAGGTTGTAAGAAATGTCAGTGAAACTAGAGTGTGTGGGGTTCAAACCAAAAGTGCAGCGCCACATGATGTGACAGATTCAAAATAATATTTGGCAAGACATAGACAATCCAGTGCATAACATATAATCAGACATATGATACATGTTATGTAGGATATTTTACTGTGACAGCATCCCTTTAGTAGTATGTTATTAGTAGTTGCATACATAGAAGCAAACAAATAGGTCCCTTTCATCTTTTTTCTAACAAAATGTTGTATGCACAAAGGAGCTCTGCACATTGCTCATTGCTTGATGAGACCTTTCAATGCTTAATGATAAATTACATTGGCAGAATAATTTGTGGCTTTTAAGGTTTGGTTGCATTTACTGTTGTTTGGCAAATTTTACACAGCAAAAACAAGTCATTTCAACGGCAATCCACGCAATTGAATTTCATATGAGGATTAAAGTTTTTCCCATGCAGATTTCGTCAGGGTTGGTCAAAAACCAAGAAAGCTGATTGGTTTGAAAGTGACTTCTGTGCAACACATACTATTGACAATAAACAATGGACTTTTTTTGCCCAAAAAATCCCTGAAAGATTGCTAATGTGACCACACCATTCATGAATGTCTGTTAAAGTCGACATTTTGGCTGCATTTGAAATGCAGTGTTTTTGCTAGTTTCAGCTTGACGCAGTTATCATTTTCACGTCCAGCACCACTTTGTTTAAATAGCAAATGCACTCGCGCCTATCTGTCGTACACTCTGCTTATTACACACAGGTACGCGAAGCAGCACACAAACATTTCTGTTGTTAAAAAGCTAAAGTGGATTTGGACACGCCCAAAGTGCACCTGCGCCAAGCGCTTCAGACCATACGCTCTCATAAAAGACTTATAAAAGAGTAGGCAAAAAGTACCCGGATGATCTATTATTCCAGCAAGATTCTGAAGTGTGCATGCGATGAACTATCCCATACTATCCCAATAGGTCACGGGAGAGAATTTGTGAATGGCAGTCAAGCGACATAACTGACACTGGTAGGTCACATGATAATAACAGCATGGCAGTCATGTAGTACGTCCAGATTACATTCACACAACACACATTTATACTATAGAACATATTTTCTTTAGCAGTCCTTATGTAATTACTTATTCAAAATAAGTACCTACTCAAGAGAGTGTGTGATTTTCGGATGCAGCCATTGTGACCATCTTTTCTTCCCAGTGTTGACCAAATGAAACAATTAAAAAGGCGGGACTTGATTTTGTCGATCAGTATTTGATTGGATAGTATAGTTGTTTTGCGATTCTGTGTGAGACAGTTTGCGAAAGAGGAGGTATAATCGTCCCTCTCTTCGTTGCTGAAGACATTATTAAAGAAGAGATGTTGTTGAAAGGAATAGGGGGAGATAATGTTTTCAATTTACAGTTAACCAGGGCACATGAGTAAATTTGCATGGAAAAATGATGCATAATAAACACTAAAAATATCTTGAGCTTGTGTTAACCAGACACCTGCCCCCACAGATCTTTGGAATTGGAAGTGCTAAAATGCTATAACTTGTTTCGGCCACATTCATTATCGGGGTCTTTAAGAAGGTACTTTGAACAGTGTACAATAAAAATCATTGTGAACTGCCCGCACTCAGTGTCTGATATTACTGCGCAACTATGGGGCGTGCGTATAGCATCTTAAGAACAGTAATTATGGTTTATAATACTCCTCCAGTGACACTGCCTATATGTCTTAGGAGCACACATCTAATTTCCTGGTCTCTTAGGTGTCCCTGTGTCAACTATTATGGACTGTACCTTTAAAGCAAAACAGGGGCACACCAATTGGCGAGGCTTGCAGAGTTCCCTTAAGTGTTAATATGACAAATGACTGCAAATATGTTGCCCATATAATCAAATATGGAGTTTTATTACACATATGCAGGACAATTTTTATTCAGAAACATTTGTATTAGCTAAAACTGATAATGATGTTTAGATGCTTTCTGCAATAGCATTACCATTTAGAGACAGCTTAATGATCATTTCATGAAGACGTTAATGGACAAATACATGCAGCTTTATGGAACACTGATTAGCATGGGGAGCATAATTAGGGTGTGTGAAAACAAAGGGAAATGATTATGAATGCATGGCTCCAAACGCAATCAATGACAGCATAATGCCCATTCTCCATAAAATACTCTAATGCTTGCCCTCCTAATGCAACTGTAATATAAATGTGTTAATTACAGACTCAAGCAAACTGTTATCTGTTATGCTGATGGTTTATGTATTCTCTAATGAATGCAATCTCATCAAGCCCTCTTCAAGACACAAACCTTTTTTCCTCTGTGGCAAGAATTCTCCTAGAGGAGAGAGACACACAACATAAGAATATAAGTACAACTGTGATTAAGTTAGTTAATGTGAGGTTTAATGCATGGTACAAAAAATAAAGTTGTGTATGCAGCACGGTGGTGAAAAATTAGACAAACATCCCAGCTGCTTCTTCTTCATCATGCCATTTAGGCATACTTTAAAACTTGATACTAACTAACAGTAGTTAAAGGGATAGTTCACACAAAAATGAACATTATTTCTTCATTTACTCATGATGTCATTGCATATTAGTTTTTTTCTGTAAATCACAAATGAGATTTAAACAATAAGACTAACGATGTTGAGCTGCATAACAATGATCAGTTTTCAGTTGATCACCTGTCTAATTAAACACACAGTACTTTAAAGCGTCTTTGCTGTTTCCATGGAAATCGAGGGTAATGCAAGTATGATGTCATTGATAGCCGATGTACGGACATGGTCTGTGTCCTGGTTAAAATTGCTTATTTCTCTGGATTCAAACATTCTTGGAAACATTTGGGATACAGTCAAACCAAAAATTATTCCGACACTAGATATAATTTTTACTAGTGGGTGCAGGAAACTATTAATTTATTTAAGTGAGGATAGCAAAATAAAGTAAATTGTGACCTATTATCCCCAAAAATTCTTCATACAGTTGACTACCAGTAAAATTGATAAAAATTTGGGACCAAAATTATTCAGAAACTTTGACCTGACCAATGTTGCTTAAGTGTTTTTTCTTTAATTACTAATACGACCTTTTACACCACAGTCTGAACACAATTAAAGGGACAGTTCACCCAAAAATGAAAATTAGATGTTTATCTGCTTATGGTGACTTTGTTTCTTCAGTAGAACACAAATGAAGATTTTTAACTCCAACCGTTGCTGTCTGTCAGTCGTATAATACATGTGAATGGTAACACATGAGAGTATGAGAACTATGAGAGTAAAACAAACATGCACAGACAAATCTATATTAAACTCTGTGGCGTGTGACAACACATTGATGTCTTAAGACACAAAATGATCAGTTTGCGCGAAAAAACCTCTAATACACTACTAAGTCCAACAGCCTTCAGTGCGTGATCACTTCTGGTAAGTGAGGTCTGTATACGATCTGGCATACTTTTTTTTACTCTAGTTCTCATGCCCTCATGTGTTACCATTCACATGCATTATAAGACTAACAGACTGCAATGGTTGGAGTTAAAATCTTCATTTGTGTTCCACATTTTTGGGTGAACTATCCCTTTAAGCATTGCTAATTGGTTGACCTAAATTGGTATTATCTAATTGTGTATTTAAAGTTAACAGCTGACAGCTGATTGGCTGATTGTAATCCATTACATATCTTTCTATCAAAGTTACCTGACATTATGAAGATTAATTTGCTCTGACACAGTTTAACTCTGAGTTCTTGTCATATTTTATTACCATTTTCTAATAAAGAAATGTTTGAAGGTGTCTGAATACATTTTGGTTTGACTGTAACAAGTCAACAAAATATATAACATTGTTCTAGTGGTTTTCATGGTTATAGTGTTTTTATTTATTTATCCAAATATCTTACATATTGTGACTTTAATAGTGACCAAAGGCTGTCAAGCTCCAAACATAACAATAAAGCAGCATAAAATATCATAATGTGCATTAGCTTCCCTTCCACCTCTCACATTTGTGTGATTTGATTATGTGCCTATTCAAATGTGGCACATTGCAGGCTGTAACATTAGTAAATGGCACAATTTCAGTCTGTTGCTTGCATGGTTTTTTATACTTTTCTCTTTTTTTTAAAATACTTTTTGACGCTTGCCCCTGGTCACCATTCACTTTGCATTGAAAGGAGAATGGTGTCAACATCCTGAAAAATGTCTTCTTTTGTGCTCGACAGAATAATGAAAACCATAAGCGTTTGGAAAGTTAATGATGACAATTTTGAGTGAACTATCTATTTAATATCATCAATAACAATGTAAACTGTAAGAATACAATTTGCAACCTGCTATATTTTGTGAGGCTATAATTTGAATATGGTACTTACTCATTGCTCTATGTAAAAAAAATCCTCTACTTTTTTTAACAACCTGACAAAATATTCCCCTTTCCAGGCAACTATGAATGCCCCTAATATAGTTCCTCAATTAACAGCTGAAAGTCCCAGACCTAATGGGAGAAGTGTTTTGTGAGGAGATTTGCATATTTATTTAGTTAAGCAGTAATGTATCAGTTTTCAAAACATCTGACTGAATATCATTATGTGTGCCAGACACCACTTGACACCACAGAAGTGCTGTCGTAGTCCACTTTAAATGGATAATAAATGCTTCAGAAAACCATGAAGAACATTCTGCTCACAAGGTCAGGAAAGAAGGAAAAAACTACAGTGAAAAAGTATAGTGGCCATGTTTAAAATGTGCAAAAGGCTATTCTACCCTAAGAGACCGGATTCTTCATCTCATAAGTGTACCTTGATTTTAAACACTATTCATTTATGTCAAACGTTTCTCATCTTATTTGTGTGCATGATCAAAGTGAAGGAGCACAGAGTTTGATACTAACCTTTTTTCTTCACAAAATGACGTCCACCTAAATTGGTGGAGGACGAAGGAATACAGAAGACTGTGTTAGAGAAGACCCTACAAAATAGATCTTTTGAAACATTGATGAGGGTTGAATAAATTATAAATGTGGATCAGAGAGGGGAAAAAGGCTTGTCTGCGATCCACAGCACTTTATTCCTGGCCTCTAAGATCTTCTATGACAAAGGGCATGCCAACATATACACACACACCCATCCAAAAAGTGTTTTCTTACAATCTTTGTATTTCACACTTTTTACACCTTTAATTTGCATGTGACAAACAGGTTAAAAATCTAAATTATTCAGCATGTGAAGCCACCTTTATGCCTGGTGATGCATTTACACGTGTGCAATTATAATAATTAATTAATCAGCTTGTTTGTCTACTGAACGATTTGATCTGGCGAGCCTGTTTTTCTCCAGAGTGATCCGTAAATACATCCTTTGGTGCTCAAATGAAAAAATTTTGATGATTGAAATTTCTCATTTCCCCAGAAATTGATATCTTATGTTTATAAATTCCAATTACTGTATATGAACAGTCACTATCATAAATAAATAAGATTGTACAACATTAACAAAACACACATAAAATGTGCATGTAGTTTCTATTTTCAACTATATTTAATAAATAAACCTTTATATGTTGGAAGAACACTTATTTCCCAGAATGCATCGCCTGTTGAATTGCAATTCAGTGAATTCCTCTTGTGTTTCTAATTAAAAATTCTTGAGTGGTGTGAACAATTCAACTCAAGCCATGGAGTAATTTTTCAAGTGATATTTACTTTTCTACTACAGTTTTTACATAATTTGTTTTAATACCTAGCTGTAACATTTGTCAAAAAACTTTGTTGTCACAGGTATGTTCTGTTTGTTTTAATTTTCATGGACTATCAGTTGTTTTCATTGGTCACATGTCTTCCTTTGTTCTATTTTCCCGCCACAATCTGTCACCATGGACACTGATCACATTCATCACAGCTGTTGTCATTTTAGTTAATCATCTGTGTATTTAAGTTCCTGGTTGTTTTCTTTTCAGTTGTCTGGTATTGTCTGTGGTATGTGCACAGTGTCTTATTCTTTATAAATAAAACTTGTATTTACCTCATCTTCATCCTTGGACCCCAGCGTTACAATTTTAGGGTAATTTGGTGTGATAAAATGGCAATGATTTGTTTGTAATTTCATAAACCGGGTGTATCTCACAATAAAAAAATATTTAGGCTACCATGTAGGATATAATATGTAATAGCTCTAAACTCCCCCACGCCATTTATTATTGCGTATTTTATATTGATTTTCATTCTACACAGTGCATAGAGACTCTTTTTCTATTGTAGCCTATTGATAAACTGTTGTTTGAGAAACTTTTTCCCTAACAATATTTCAGTATCGTCTGTTGTTCGGTATGTTCTGTCATTTTAGGATCAAAACTTGCGAGGCATTTGAATCGGTTCTTATCAATGAATCGTTTGGAGGGTTTAACAAACAGTCTGAATCGATTCACAATTCAGAGTGATTCACAATTCAGAGTGAAACATTCAATTCACTCACGCGCTGTTAAGAGCGTTTCTCACGACATGGAATACTAAAGTCAGTGCACAGAGAGCCAAAAGAGTGTTGGAGTTAATGGATATTTACTTACAGTGCTTTGAAGAAAAAAAAACCTTGAAATACATTGTATCGTTTGCTAGCGATGCAAAGGATTTTATGAAGTTCAACACCTGCACGTGCTGCTAGTAAACGACCGTAGGTAAGACATTTTTCAACTACAGTTTCAAAACAGTACACGCTGCCAGTTGTCTGCCTGGCAACTGGTAATGCATTCTGGGAAATTTCTCTCTCTCTCTCTCTCTCTCTCTCTCTCTGCATGCATTTATTTAATTAAAAATACAGATTTAAAATAATAGTTTTCTATTGAATATACTTCAAAATATAATGTATTTCTGTAATGCAAGCATTTCTGTAAAGCAGGCTTCAGTGTCACATGAATAAAAAGCAACAAAAAAAGGTTCAAAGGTTTGGGGTCAGTATTTTTCTTTCTTTCATTCTTTGTTCAATGTTCAATTGTACATGTTCAATTGATAAAAAGTGAGTCAAGATTTATATTGTTAGAAAAGATTTATATTTTGAATAAATGCTGTTCTTGAATGAATGTATCCTGAAAAAAAGTATCACAGGTTCCAAAAAAATATTAAGCAGCACAATTGAGCATCAAATATTAAAATGATTTCTAAAGGATCATGTGACACTGAAGCCTGCAGTAATGATGCTGAAGCTTTGCATCACAGATTAAAATACGATTAAAAACAAGAATTTAAATTGTAATAATTTTCCATAATATTACTGTTTTTCTTCTGTATTTTTGATCAAATAAATGCAGGCTTGATAAGCATAACAGACTTATTTCAAAAACATAAATAATATTAATATTTCCAAATGTAAATGTGTTCAAATTGTGATCAGTTTATATTATCTTGCATACTTGCAGTATTTTTGTTTTGATGAGATTCTGTTGGTATGATTTGTTACTATTAATCTGAAATCATTCATTGATAACTGGAGGTATTGAAGCTATGTGGCAGTCAGTCCACATGCATTTATTCAGAGCACCTCAAGGTAACTTATGAAGATTCTTAGCCAAGCGTGTTATTGGTTCAACAATCTTGGCAATGTCACTTTTGTGCCTCTTTTTGTTTTTAGCTCTCTTAATGAATGTTTCTGAAAGTGTTCACCGTGCATGTGTACTTCATTTGATTTCTTACAGCTCTATAAACATTTATTTATGCTGTACGTTGGTGCTCATCTCAATGTTAAAAATGACTAATGTAGTAGTAATGAAAATTATGTAGATCTTAAAACTGTTGCATAATAAGTCTTCTGGTGTTGTGGGGGTTTCTTAATTGATTGCAGATCTGTGGTCACTGATAATTAAGCAGAAAGTAAATGTCATTCAAATGTAGATTCATTACTTCATAAGCCTTATTTCATCTTCATAGGCCTTATTTATCTTTGAAGATTTTGCCTGAAGATTAAAGCAAATAGGCTTATATTTGCATATAATAAGTGTCAGTTTTAATGGCAGCTTTGTTTGCTGACCTACTATCACTTTATGGGTTGGATAATCTAGTAACAGATGTGATGAATTTTGAAGGTCATGGAAGTCAATTGAAAATTAACTCTACCAACCTAAACTTGATGGAGATGAGAGCACCTAATAAACATTTCTTTTGACCTTGCTATAAGTGCATCTGTGGTTAAAGACAGGGCCATATGAGCTGCCCTCAATGAGACCACAATGACCCATTAGCTTCCAAAATCAGAGCGGGGAGATTAAGATGTCTCATGTTGTTTTGCTTCTTAAGTAGGCCTCTTTTTTTCTCTGAGATTCATTGTTCTCCCAAGTGACAAATATCACAAATAGTGCATTATCTATTCTATTGCACTAAACTGCAAACTTAATATTTTTAATCAGTACTGTTGTCTTGTTTTCTAGGTAAACATAGAGAAACATGTGAAGTTACCTGAGAAATAAAATAATTGAAAGACAATAGTTCACCCAAAAATTAATATTATCCCATAATTTACACACTCTCAAGTATATGACTTTCAGCCGAACAAAATCTGAGTTTAATAATGGAAGAGTTTTTGAAACTCCAAAAAGCACATCCATCATAAAAGTAATCCATACAACTCCAGTGGGTTAATAAAGTCCTTCCGAAATGAAGCGATGGGTTTTTGTAAGAAAAATAACCGTATTTAAAATTTAATAAACTACACGAGACAGTCACATGGTTTTCACAAGAGGCGTCTATTCTCACCTAAGCTTACTCTACCCCTACGTCCTACCAAAGGGTTATTCAAATCTTGCCCTGGAGGGCCAATGCACTGCAGATTTTAGCTCCAACCCTGATCAAACTCACCTACCTGTGATTTTCTAATGATCCTGAAGACATTGATTAGCATGTTCAGGTGTGTTTGATTAGAGTTAGAGCTAAACTCTGCAGGAAAGTGGATCTCGTGGGCCAGATTTGAGGATCCCTGTCCTACATTATGGGTGCTTCTCAATATCCCACCTCGTTTCCTCGCTCCTCCGTCCTCCATCCTATGACCCGGAAACTGACCGAACTCAGCCATCTTGTAGGACATCTCAATTCTCTAATTGCACCGTGAGGATCGAGGAGTGAGGAGGCTTTCTGAGGAGTCATGAGCGAGGATGCACAGGTGTACCCTTTACGCAGGTGTTTTATCAACTAAACATGACGCACGTATTAATTCTCCTCCCCCTTCATGTAATCTTGCCACAGTTTATTAATTATATTATTATGTTTACATGTACAAGACACAAATGTATGTCAAATAACAACAACCATAGGACAGTTATAAGAATTATATCAAAGCACAAGAAAATTAAACAAACTGTAAATATACACTACAAATAAAAAGCAGTTTACTGGGAATAATTCATTGTTAATAATAACTGGTAATATTATATAAAATATGGACAAATGTGGTATTTTGAGGAGGTTTAAACTAATTAATAGTTATCTCTGATCAAGATTCCCGAAGTGCAAGCTAAATCCAGCGGTGTAGAGTCATCATTAATTGACGACGCTTTGAAGTGATGCTAAAGGGAGCGAGGATATTTCATTTCACTTGATTCAATTCCTCCATCCTCGCGTCTTTTCCTTGCGTCCTTCCCTCGCATCCTGAAGGGGTGGAGCTAAGACGCAAGGAAAGGAAGCTAGGAAAGGAATCAAGGATGCACAAATAAGAACTGAGAAGCACCCTAAATGTCAGGTCAGAGGTCACCCTTCCACTGGAACTCGACTCTCTTGTGAATGCTCATACGGCTGGAAGCCAGTGATTATGGTTTATCAAGTTTTTATTATATACATATATATAAAATAAAAACTTGTGTGTGTATATTATATATATATATATATATATATATATATATATATATATATATATATATATATATATATATATATATAAAACTTGATAAACCATAATCACTGGCTTCCAGCCGTACGAGCATTCACAAGAGAGTCGAGTTCCAGTGGAATGGTGACCTCTGACCTGACATATAATGTAGGACAGGCTTCCTTCACTTCCTTTCGGAAGGCATTTATTAACCCACTGAAGTCATAGAGATTTTTTTTTTTTTTGATGGATGAAGCTTTTTGTAGCTATTATTTAATATAAGTCAGATTGTGTTAGACTGAAAGAGATATGGGATCATTTTTGGTGAACTTGCCTATAAGACTATGATTTTACTAGAAATTATATTGACATAGTTTTTCTGGAAACGTTTTTTGCTCAAAATATGAAAGGCTAATTGCAACAGAAAAATAATATTTTTTTTTTATTATCAGACAAGATAATATTCTTTGGGGAAAAAAATCTTATCTTATGCAGTTTTATACAGATCATATTGTATTATTTTAGTTTTTTTTTCTAGGACTTAGACTGTTTTTCTTGAAAACAGTCAAAAATTATGTTTAAGAAAATCTTAGTTTTCATATATTCAAACCAAAAACATTATTATATTATATTATTACATTATATTTTATATTTATTATATTTTATTTATTATATTTTATGCATGTTATTATATTCATAATATTATTATATTTACCCATTTTGGTAACACTTTACAATAAGGTTGTATTAGTTAACATCAGTAAATGCATTAGTTAACGTGAACTAACCATGAAAAACAGCTCTGTTCAGCGTTCATCTTAACTCTCACACATATATTAATGCATCTATTCATGTTAACAGTGCAAATGAGCTAACCATGAACAATGCCTGTAGCTGAACTGTTTTTGTAAGGTTATCTTACTGTACATATTTACATTAGTTTACGTAGCAGTTGACACACACTAAGGATGAACATTTCTAACTCACCATCTCACTCTGAAGGTAAAAATGCTGCTGTGTGCCGTGTCAACATTATTTAATAAGCCATTGATTTTGGGCTGTTGGTAAACATCATTCTACAGTAGAAAACATCAGAACAACTTCGGATAAGTTGTTCATGTTTATACACACTTTACTATCATTGCTTGCATTCAAAGCATTTAATAATGGATTTTGTGACCCTTATTGTAAAGTGTACACTATTTCAATATTAACTGATGTGTTACTAACATTCGTATACTCTTTATTAACATGACTTGCCATTAACAAAGCATGTATTATTATTTACTGCTTTGTAATGAACCTACACATCCGTTAATGTTGAAATAGTGTACACTTGACAATAAGGTTCTCAAAAAACATTAATGCATACTTTGTTTAAAAATGTTGATAAAGTACACAACAGCATTTTTACCTTCAGAGTGAGATGGTGAGTTAGAAATGTTCACCCTTAGTGTGTGTCAACTGCTACATAAACTAACATAAATATGTACAGAAGATAACCTTACAAAAACAGTACAGCTACAGGCATTGTTCATGGTTCATGTTAACTAATGTTAACTAATTGCACTGTTAATATGAATAGATGCATTATTATATGTGTGAGTTAAGATGAATGCTGAAAAAAGGTGTTGTTCATGGTTAATTCTAAACTAATGCAATAATTAATGTTAACTAATACAACCTTATTGTAAAGTGTTACCATTATGATATATTATATCTTTATTATATTTTATTTATTATATCAATTATATTTATTTTATATGTATTATATAATATTTATAATATTTTATTTATTATATCAATTATATTATATTATGTTTACTATATTTATTATAATTTATGTATTATGTTAATTATATTATATTATATATTAGTTATATTATATGTATTATACATATACATATTAATATATTAATTATATTATGTTTTATTATAATTTATTATATTATATTATATTATATATTTTCTATACTCTTCTAGTAATCAAATGAAATGTACAGTAGCATTACTTGTATTATCCCTTTTCGTTCAAGTGCTTATGTATGTATTCTCATTTGCATGTATTCTTAAATTGCCTTTGATAAATGTTTTGACAATCAAAAACTGAATAACTATAGAGATTATTATCAGAAGAAACCAATAGTTGATGTGAGAGATTAATGACAGAGATGTGATACTGTTTTGTTTGATTTTTATTGTTATTTTGTAGAATCACACATGTGGCACACAGTTTGGGTCGACAGTTCCTGGTAGAAATCCCTCGTCCTCTTTCTCAAAACTCTTCTTTGTAGTGTAAAGCTGTAAAATAGTGACCCATCTTTTAATATTTCTAGTCATGACACACACCACTTCTTGTCATTTTCTGTCAGAATATAAATAGCTTGAAATACAATATTTGCACAAATATGATCCATGATATTCTTCAATCCCTTTGGGAAACCATTTAAACCAGGTTTATTCTGCAGAAGGGGGAAAACATGACCATAAAAGCCAGCTCATATTTCTAATAAGACCTATTAGTACGCATGGCTCGTCAGATCAAACCGCTGTGGTTAGTCTGTGGTTTCTGAGATGCTGTTGATATTACAGTAAACACTTTGTTGTGTAATCGTGCTGCTATTGTGAAATGAAGGCTATAACAAGTTAATATACCTTCGTCTTCCTCTTCTTCTGGTGCTACCAAATTAGTCATAAAAGTCAAGATTGACGTTATCCAATCGGTAGTGTCATCCATTGCTTCGTTCACTGCCTTCATGGGATCAGGGCTGATGTGGTGAATACCCCCTAAGAGCATGTTTCAGACAGGGCATCTTGAGACATATTTCCATACACTCAACACATTCACTTATACAGCCATTTAACCAGCTCTTATAACAACAGCAAAAAACTCTAAACTATTAGTCTGTTTGTCAGTGTTGTACAAAACCAACCTCAAAAATACTACTACTACATGGCCGAAAATATGTATTACCTGAACACTTGAATACCACATCATTATGCTGGTTGAGCATTTCAAAATCATGGTTATTTAAGAGGGAGTTGTTGTTGCACTTGTTGTTTGAATTTGACATTATTACTTTTTCACTCTGCTTACTAGAAATTTAAAAAATGTTTTATACATTATTGACAGATTTTTATTTTTTTATTTTTTTCAGTTAACAAGTCTGCGTATATTATGTATTCTGTTGTAATATTTGACCCTGGACCACAAAACCAGTCATAAGTCGCACAGGTTTATTTGTGGCAATAGCCAACAAAACATTGTATGGGTCAAAATTATCGTTTTTTTTTTTTAATGCCAAAAATGATTAGGATATTAAGTAAAGATCATGTTCCATGAAGAGATATTTTGTACATTTCTTACAGTAAATATATAAAAAAATGTATAATTATTAGTATAATTTATTGCTAAGGACTTCATTTGGACACCCTCAGATTCCAGCTTTTCAAATAGTTGTATCTCGGCTAAAAATTCCTATCCTAACAAAACATACAACAATGAAAAGCTTATTTTTTCAGCTTTCAGATAATGTAAACATCTCAATTTAAAAAGAAATTACCCTTGGTAACCTGGTTTTGTGGTCCAGGGTCACATATAGTATAGTAATATAGTGTGTATATATGTAGTATTGTGTTTAACACTTGTTTTTAAAATTAAATACTTGCCGTTTATAGTGTCATTATATTGTTTATACTGTCACATATTGTTTTTAATGACAGTATGAAAGGCAATTATTTCATTTGAGACGTTATGTTAGATGTTAACTTCATTACATCATGCTATAATTTTTCTTACACAGTATACACATTTTTTGGGGGTCCTTGGCATCAGAAAATAAGAAAACCCCCGATTTAAGCGGTTTGCTTGACTGTATTCTGTTTCCAGTAATGATGTTTCTGCAATAGCCACACCATTTCATTAGAAGCAGGTGTTCACATACTTTTGGCCATGTACTTGATCTTGTTTCCAGATAAACAGTGTACTATCGACCCTGAATGACATCTTCAATAAGACAAGATCTGATGATGTCAAATTCAACATTGAAAAGGATTTAACATCCACATGTCAGGAAAAAAAGACAGCCGCGTATATGGAGCTACAAATATAAATGCTATTGCTAAGTCAGTAAAACTTGTTTTCATTTTGGGTAACTTTTAGGTTTTCCTGCTTTCCACTGCCCATCGGCCGGAATACTCATCATATTTCACACATCATCATGTAGTGCCTGTCTGTCTGCAGTTATCAGCAGGTGAACAGCATGACCTGAGTCAAAGCCATTTTACCAGAAGCCATTATGCAGGTGTGACGTGACTGCATGCACAGACTCCAGACTCCTCAGACCTCTATTATAGCCTCTAAACACCCTGATGTTCACTACTCCTGTTAGAATAAATTACTATATGATTATTAAATATTCTGGTTGTCAACTACTATAATCTGTAGCATTATCAAATTCTTAAGCACGTGTTAAAGTTAGCTTGTAAAGGTATAGATGCATGGGCAGTAAAACTGTTTTAGTTCCAAAATGTAAATCTAAAAAGCCTATTAGGTCGATAATGACTTGCATAGCCATATTTCATATCACATGATGGTATTTTAAATGGTAATAGCTAATATTATTATTATAATAATTTAAAATTTTCTTAATTAAAGGTGAAATGTGTGCTTTCTGCATGTATATCGACTGTAAACCCGAATACGTTGGCAAAACTCACAAAATTGAGGCAATTGGTTACATCAACTTTAAGTAAGCAGTACTTGCAGATTTTAATTGCTCTGACCTTCAAATATTTGAGTAAGCTAATTCATACATTTAAATTAAAATGATCAACTTAAATATTTGTAGTAATGGGGCTAATTCAATAAATACCATCTTGCTAAATGGTAACACAATGCTTTGATAGCATTAGCATAGCATAGCACTTGCTGAATGAGCAGCAATAGAGAACATTTAACATACTGTATATCTGTGGTAACCCCCGAAAATAAAACTCAAAACAACAATTCAGATTTTCTTAAAATGTGTCAGTTCTGTGAACTAAAAAAGAAAGTTCTGAATACTCATAAAAGTTAATTTGCTTGAACTAATTTGTTTAATTTGAGTTGGCTCTACTCAAACCAATTAATTATTTTGAGCATTAGGGTTTACACTGATATCTCAACATGTGAATCTTACATAGCCTGTTAACTGTCAGTGTCCCAGTAAAAGGACACTTGACACGCCTTTTTTATTTGTCTTTTTTTCCCCATCACATGTTTTAATAATCATCATAAATAAGGTCTCATTCGAAAGCTTAAATACTCTAAAATTAAATATTGTATTGAAATTGGACATTGTGTTATCATGGAAAAGCTCTGGACATTCTGGACATTTGGAACACAGCTTTGTTAGACATATGGATGTAATGTTCCAGCAATTTTAGTCCAAATTATTTTGTAAAATATATATTTTGTATAAAACAAAAATGATTTAGTTCTGTACATTTGCTTTTAGAGTAAACTTATTTTATATATTTTTTTTTTTGATAAAAAAAATTGTGCTTTTGCAATAACCTGCCATGTATTTTCTTTAAAGAGACCAACCATAGGTCTGTATTCCAAAACATTCATGAATAACAGCCATTTAAGTTAAGTGGTGGGTGACAGACAGTAAACAGGTTAAATATATTTCTACTAATTTAATTGTGAAAAGAGTCTATATTTTAAACAAAAATGACTCACATCACCTTTAAAGATCTTCAAAACATTCACCTTGACCTTGAAAAGTTGTTACATCCCTTAAGATTGCTGCTTGAAGATGCCATTCAGGATGAGTAAATTACATTTACAGTGACATTTTTCTAGTCACATTTTAAAAATGACCTTGGTTTATTCATTTAAATAACTACTTCAAATTTGTTACCCACTACATAATTGCCACTTGTATGTGTAAGATGTAAGATAAGATGGCTTGCCTCTAAGGCTGCCTGCTTCCTTTAATGTTTTCCTGACACGGTGTGGCTGAGGTCCTGTTAGGGTGAGAGACACAGAAGCAGAGGTGTGGGATAGCAACACACATACTGTACACACACTCTCATTGGGTCATCCTCCCTGAGCATGCTCAGAACTGTAGGCAGGATAATTGGGCTCCTTTATCCACCATTATAAACAAAACACAGTCACTCTTATGGCACAAAAGCACAAGGAAGGTTTGAATAGAGACATCATATGAATCCATGTCACAATGAAAATAAAACTGCAAACATTAACATTTTGAGAGAAAAAAAACAGGTACAAGAGGCAGGATACATATGTAGTGTAGTGTTAATGTTATGTAAGTCATTGTATTACGGTCTTTTTTTAGAGCATATATTGATTCATAGCTAATTAAATTGTCACACTCTTTTCTCAGTCTGCTTCCGGCTGCATTGAAATTCAGGCCTCATAACGTAATTGTGACATCTCCTTTACACAGAGATGCTAATGTAATACTGATGAATTCAATGACATTTGTTTGATTAACTTTTTAACCTATTTATGGAAATTCAGAATTGCCCTCTAAGCTTTCACACTCAAAACTGACAATATTTTACATTTTGGGTGCTTGAGTGTGACATGCAAAGAAAAGGAAAAATACAAATCAGATTTGTTTAATAATGTATCTCTAGACAGCAATACGTTTAAAAGGAGAGCAAATGGAAACTTGTGTCTCCTGCTTATTACATGTTTCTATTTAGAGAAAGACCCAAAAATCTCACATGACACCTAGATTTTTGCCAAGATATACCAAAGTCTGCAATCAAAACAAGACCAATAATCTGAGATGTGCTATATATCCACAATAAATTAATCCTCGTTTCACAGACAAGGCTTAAGTCTTGACTAAAATGCATGACTAATCTTCAAATATGTCAGTGCCATTATTTTGTCTGAAGATGTACACCAGTAATGTGTTTTTCTAAGGCATGTTTGTAAAAGCTACTTAAATGTCTTTATTGAACTATAGTCTAATCCTGGCTTAATCTAAGTCCTGTCTGTGAAACCAGGTCTATATTTTCTGGATCACATTTGTTTCCATTTTTATTTCTCTCAAGGAGAAAAATCCAAGACAAAGTTGATATCTCTATTACAGATAACTCCAATAAATCTCCTGAGATATAAAAGATATCTAGAACAACAGACATTTTCCTTTGGGCAGTGCAGCTAAACCATTGAAATCAATATAAGGGACAGAAAGCCATACAGATGAATGCTTAAACTAAAGACACAATGAGCTCAAACTGAAAGAAGGTCTGATGTTTGGTACATCTTGAGGACAAAATTGCAGAGAGTTCAATGCAGTTGTATATGGTCTTTTAAATTATATGGTTATTTGTTTGCATTAGTGATAATGGACTGGTTTCAATCTTACCTACGATAAAGTTGTGTGGCTGCTGTTTTTATCAAGGCAGAAAATCCTTTTCCTAATCTGGAATTTTGTCTAAAACATTCTTAAAATAAGATAAATGTACTTGAGAGGCAAGTTCCCCCTTTGGCACAGTTTTTTAAAACCTCACTGATGAATGCAGAAAAAATATTGAAAAATAGTATTGAGCCAGTTGGGTATAAAACATATTGGGAAACAGGAATCAAGGAAATGTTCTTACGGGAATGTCATTTGGTGGTACAATTCATTTCTTTTCTCATATTCTGCATATTTGAAAGTCTAGCTCTGCAGTTTGTCATGGTTATGATATGGTGACTGTGATTTTGCCAAGTAGGACATGCTCCTGAATGAAAAATGGAAATAGTAGCTTGATTGTAATGTTGCTCCGTGACCAAGAAATATGATCCAGGAATATGCCCTACTTGGCAAAATCACAAGCGCTATAATAGACAAACATTAGTTGTGTGTATTGTGTACTTTGTTTCAGTGTTCTGGGGACCTCTGATGCTTAGAAAGTGTGCATGTGCTTGATTTAAGTTGTTCTTAAACTTATAGTCTCGCATAGACCAGCCATGTGACTGAGGCTCCAGGGCAAAAAGAGGACACTATTCCACATCTTAGAAACTGTGAGGGGGATGATTCCCAACTGAGAATCTCAGTCACAGCACTGGGGAACACAGTGGTCTTTGAATCCTGTCTTGAAAGTAAGCAAAGCTTCACTCTTCACTTTCATTGCACAGTCCTCTGTGCTCTACTCCTCTTTTCATGACCACAGCTCTCCAACAGTAAAGGGAATTACAGTGTGTTACCAATCAGTGTATGTGTATTTTACACAGCATGTTGATTTTTGTACATATGACATAATCCTGTTGTCTGCAGTGGCAGTTTAGTCCTGATATGTCTTATACTTATATAAATATATATATATATATATATATATATATATATATATATATATATATATATATATATATATATATATATATATATATATATAAAATAACTTTATTGTCATCACAATATTCTTGCCATTCAATGTAATTGGTGAAAGTACATGTTCTCTTTATTGTTTTGTAGACCAGTGGCTCTCAACTGGTGGGACTAAGACAGATGGCAACATAGAAAGGTTGCATGACATAATTTCATCCTCAAAAACCCATTGAAAAAAGCTACACAGGGTAAAATCATTTGTATGTTTTATGGATATTTCTGTTTAATTTTGAAGGTTTGACAGTTTTAGTACTGTGTTGGATCTCCATTTGATGCCCATTGTGTAAATCTGGGTTCAGAAGAAATACCAGTTGAGAACCACCGTCATAGACCACCTGAAGTCAAATGGTAAAGACTCTGTAAATGCAAGGCTGTGTTAAGACGGGCCAAATCGCCAACTTCCTCCCCATGATTCTGCATCGCGTAGCCTACGAGGCCATTTCTCCAGGCTTAGCTGTGCATTGAGAGGGAAATTAAAGTATACATTCCTTCTCCTGAAAAGAACGTGAGAAATCTGCAACATAGAATACTGCATTAATATTCTACAGGTAAAATATCATTGTTTTGCTCAGTGCATTTAATGAAAAGAAGAATCAAATCATTCTGCATGGCAAGGAGGAGTTGCCGTTCAATACCACACAGTTAATAAACGAAGTCACGCTACAGTGCTTTCAAAGCATAGTTATCGATGTTAGAATAAAATTAATTGATTGAATAATTTGAGGCTTATTGAAAGCAATATCGCAAAGTAGACGCCAACTCATGAATGTTGGATATCACAGGGTGGAAGGGAGCAATTGGCACAAAGCTTATTGATGTCATGCTAGCTCAAATAAAATTATGGTTTAAAGTCTCTCAAAAAAATATACAGTGTGCTGTTTTGAATTGAAAAGTTCAAAATATTTTGTGCACTTTGAATTTTAGTTCTGCAGAAAAACAGTTCAGTAAGCTTTTTGATCATGCCATGCTGTATTATGGCCATTATGTCAAACCCACACCATGATATTAGGTCTGAAATTTTGATCTAAATCACAATTGTGATAAATGTGTATATTTTAAGAGAAGCTTTTATTTGTCTCTTGAGTTTAACTTGGTTTGATGGTGAGTTTAAATGTAAAGAAAATGTGTTATTTTGCAAAGCAAATAAGAATAAGTTTCATTTTGAGACCAAAATAAACCATTATTTTATGCACAAGATTATGACACAACACCTTTGTTTTTTGTTTTTTTACACTCAAGATATACATCTTTCCTTAAAGGCAAGATTTGTAGATCTAAATATTAAAAAGAGATAACTGTACTTGAAGCACAATTGAGTAAGTATTGGGATTTTAAAATAATATATATTTTCATTTATCTCATAACAGGAGAACAAACTCTGCCAGTGGTTTAGAAGAATTCAAAATACATTATGTAATTTTGTGTAAATTGATCTAGTTTTGGGCCAATTATTTATATGCTAATGGAAAGCAAGATAAAAATGCTAATTATTCTTTGCAGTGTAAAGAGAAATATAAATGGTGCAGTTGTGCATTGTCTTATACAAGCAATCCAGAGGAGATTGGCTCTTTATGGGGGTGATTGAAACAAATGTAAAGTTTGATCAGGTGTCTAAAATCTGAAGCAATCACTTTTTTATTACCATAAAGCATTGTGCAATCTGCTTTCAAAGTGAACTTAGTCCTACAATTCACTTTGCCATTATGATAAAGTCAAAGGTGTAGTGTCACTCTGAATGGAATGCATGACAGTCTAGAGGAAGTGATGTCGTGTTCATGACAGACATATTAGATGGTTCAGTAAATTTGCATGTCTGAACGAATATTTGAGATGAGAGTGACAGTTGCTCCCTGTTTGCATGCAGGAAGGAAAAAACACACGCACACACACAAACGGGCATTAGCACTGAACTGCAGGCAGAGAGTCTTTACCAGGTGGTAAACAGGGGTCTTCACAGTATAATGTATGGGCTTTTTATTGGATGGCAACAGGATGACACATGATGATGGACAGGGTGGAAAAAGGAGGGAAACTTATTAGAAATAAGTAAATGTAAACGTGACTCCTATAATGTGGGGTGGTGCAATCATGTAGTGAACTACATGAAATGAAAGTCCAATGTTTACATTTTGAAATACTTTCAAAAATGGGTTAATGTGTTTGTGTTCTAGAGCGTTTGATGAAATGAATTGTGAATGAGTTGTGATGTGATCTCAATGACAGTGATAAATCCTTCTAAACAATGACAATTTTTTAAACAGTTGAAGGAGTTCAAAATTGCCATTATGGAATTACTGAATCACACTGAGAAACAGATGACTGCAACTTCACGCAATTCAGCACCAAAAACAACCATTCTATCATCTTCCTTGCATCAACGGTGGACTCTAATGTATCATCAGGTGGTAATACATGGTGTCCTACAAGGACTTTTTCAGCACTCTGCATGAATGCAGCGGTGGCTGATAGAAGCCCGGCCAGCAGGACACCCTATCTATCCTTGTCACTGTCAATGCTATCAGGATCCAGTCAATATCCCTCCCTCCCGCTCTTAGAAGCCTCACAAGTTTGCCCTGTGGCACTGCTGATAAACGTCCAGCAAGAAAACAAGTTCGGAGCTTTATCACATTGTAAAAGCAAGCATCCAATTACGCATCATCTGGGTCCTGTTTTACCAAGAGTTAAAGTGAATGTGCTGTTATAAGGTAGCAAACGTAATAATTGACTGCTGCGGCCAACCTACAATCTCGTCAGGACAACTGTACCAAAAATAACTCTCCATCGAAGGGAATTAGACAGAGATAAGAGAGCTGGACCTACCTTCAAGACCCTTGGTGTCGAGAAGGTCAAACATGATGACTGCCACGGCCGACCACGTTATGATGAGAGCCAGCACGAGGATCCAGGCCATGGGTGAGCTGAACGTGCTGTACAGGTCATCGGTCATGGTGCGCTTGGACGAACGGACGGGATTTGCACTCACATCATTCTTGGTCTCGACTATGGTAGTCGTGGTGGTGGAGGACCGTGCTGTAGGGACAGATAGAGCTTTAGAAATGTGTAAGCGAAACAAGATCTTTGCCGTACAAAACATTCTACATGGTTTCAAACTGGTTTGAGCTGGGCATTAATGGCAAAAATCTGTCCCTGTTGTGTTTTCATAGTAGTCACTGGTGGGATTGACATCTTGGTTGTTTTCGAGTCATAGGCCAGATTTACGAAACAGGGCAAATTAGCATGAGAGTGGAAAGTTCTGCACGTGTTCTGCAACTGGAAAATTTAAGAACAACAACACAATCTACCCAATAGCAGCAGCGCAAATTAGCGTCTGTTTTAAGACATGGTTTTTTGGCTGTTAAATAATGGTGCAAATACCAGTAAATTGTCTAGTGCAAACCTTAGTAAATCACCTTGCATGATTCATTTAAAAACTCTCCTCCAATAAATTTTGCTCCTGAAAGGGAAACTCCTACAAATGCATATGCAATATGCTCTGTTCCGCTGCAAAAATAATCCTGTCCATGTCTTTTTAGCACATTATTTTCACTATCTTTAGTAAATGCGGACACAATATTTTTAATGTTTTACACCAAAAAAGGGTTTGCACTGGCGCAAGCCGTTAGTAAATCTGGCCCCATGATGGGTAGAGCTGGTAGACCACATTGGAACAATATCAAACCAGCTACAATGAAAATTTAAAGGAATAGTTGAGCCAAAAATGAAAGAGTTTCTCTACAGTTTGTGTGTGTCCATGTGTGCATCGATTTTTTCCTTGATTTTGAAGTGAATGAAAGCTTATATATTGATCTGTTCTTCCTACAAAGTGATTGTCACTTCAGAAGATCTACAATATATAATAAATAGATAATTTTTATACTATCTTTGTCCTTTTTGGAGCTTTGGGTCTGATTGACTTTTAATATGGACAAAACCCCTATTTTTTCTTTTAAACCTTTGAGTTATCGTAAAAAAATGCTGAATGAAATTTGCAAATAAATCTCAGTATAGACAGGATGTAAGAGTTATAAAAACAAAGACAGCTAGACAGCAGATGAATGCTTGCCTTTGGTCTTTATCAATGCATTGCCTGGGAGAGAGATTGAATTGAGTTTGTCTGTAGATAGGGCACACATTTGCAATGGCAATGTTTCATCGTTAAAACATCTCCAAGGCCGCATGAGGAATGCTGGCGCTGTGTCATCTGTTGGCTGGAGCTCCTTTAAAAGCCTCTTTTCTAAATGGATATAAATTCTTGTGGCAGCTCCATCTGAATTGCTGCTCAGTGAGTCCAAACATACACCACATAACCTTTATATACGCTGCTGCGTTTACGAGACCCCTTTATTGATCTTTGCCAATTTTATTGACTTAAGTCATAGTAAATGATTGATTCTTGTGCAAGCCGTTCTGATTGTGTTTACAGAAATGTATTTGTGGATGATCCATTGTGAATCTGAGCTAAGATCGGGGTAGTGGTTTGGTTCTGTTGCTCAGACAAGCAATGTTTTTTTGCTATCTCTACTCTTGGCTTGCACATAATGACGTGTCTATGTGTGCAGGGGTCTGATACAGATTCACACGTTGAAAGCATCAACTAAGACCACCTGTTGTATCTCTTCACATCGGCCCCGGTGGTCAAACTTAGGATCAGACTTCCCATCCAAATGCTGACTCAAGAAGCTTTCTGTAGACACCCTATGCTTAGCTGCATCTGGTTTGGAGTTTTAGTGCGTCTTTCTGTATGTTCTCATGATTTTGCCCCTGCAGATTGTCAACAAGCTGATTGTACAGAAACATAAGATCGCAGATAGTGTACACCAAAGGCTTAGGAGAAATATTCCGTGGCAACACATTCCACTTCAACCTTCACTGGGTGTAAACCGAACAGTGGCGGAAAGAAAATAGTCCTTTTTGCATTGCTTATTTTATTACAAGATCTTGTCCTCCTCAGATCCATGTGTTGATATCCATGGCAACTAATCCCAGGTTAGTAAGTGAGAGCTGTTGAGACAATGAAGTCAGCATAAAAAAACACTCTGCACTGCTATTCCCTCAAGTGTCACTTTAAATATGATTTATTCAGGCTGATCTGAGACATTTCACAGTTTGATAAGAATATAAAATTTACTTTTAAGTCTTTGCCACATTAAGCCATTTCACGCAAGACTGGGGCTCATTTATGCAGGCCCTTGACGTCAATAATTGTTTGGTTTTTTTTGGGAACTCTATCTCTTCTATCTCAAGTCACTAATAGTGACTTTAAAAAGGTTTTTCACTGACAGGATTTCAGTGTGTTGGGAAAACCTTTGAGAATACCGCACTTTTAAATTCGAATGACATCAACTATCAAAGAAAATGTACTGAAGAGACTCTGAAACTCCTTAAGCTTTCAATGGGAACTGAAGCTTTTCAGGAGCCATGTAATCGGTCCACTTGACTTATTTTGTAACTTTATTCCAAGCCTTTAAAAGTCATATGATAACTGTGAAACCTGATTTATTTATGAAGTGAACAAGTCTAAATCTTCAATCGAACTCACTGGCTCATTGATCTGGTTGCAGCGACTTCAGAAGACCTATGTACTGTATGCATGGACAACTTTATGGTCCATTTGTGTTCTTTTTTAAGCTTCAATCATTGTCTAATGTATTTGCATGAAAAAGAGTGACTGGCACAGTATTTTTAATTTCTCCTCTTGTGTTTCACAGAAAACAAAGTCATTAGGAATGATGGGAGGGTACGTGAATCATTTGTAATGTCATTTTTGGGTGAACTATACCTTTAAATATATCTTCTCTCTAGCTTATGAAACCACCATATTTCAGTTGATTACTACTGTAAAACCCATAAAAAGCTGTGCTAAGATCACAGGCCTGCTTCAAAGGAGTACAGATTCCCATAGAGCCATATGATATGGTGTATTTTTAGCAGCTTTCAACCACGAAATTCCCCTGCAAAGCAGATGTCTGCTATCTAAGAGACTTGACTAAGGGACTAAGTTAACATGAGGTATTTGACTGTATACTGTTAGTAGCATAGTTTGTCACATGCAGTGCAGTAACATTTACTTGACTTACACCTTCTTATTGTTAAATGCACTTAGAAATGTAACTGTAAAATGAAGTTGACAGTACCTTCCATCCCTCTCATGCACTAACAGGCTGAACACAATCTCAAGAGTCAATTCCCCAGTCCAGAATAGGTTTCCGATCGAAAGCACCACAATGTCTCTCTGCGCCTTTCCCGTTGGAGTCCCAGTAAAATTTGGATTTGTGCCAGGGCCCCCTACAAGGAAGCCAAAAGGCACCTGTTGCTTAAAGTGACAGGGAAAAAAAACTATACACTACCAGGTACCAGCAGGAAGGGAAAAAACAAGGCTAGGCTGTCAAAGAGCAAATCAAGCCCTAGGTTGTCCTTATGTTTGTTACCAACCCATGATGTGTGTGGGTCAGGAAACACGGGAGAGAAGGGAGGACGGGTTTCAAGGTAACCTTATCTGTGACTGGACTGTGTGGTTTATTCTTAGAGTCCCCGGCAGCAGCGGCATTATGTTTTGCCTTTTTAGGCCAGGGGTGTTACCCCCGAAGAGGAGCCGGGCTGTCATCGGGTGAGTGTGCGGAAGGCAACACATATACACACTAGTGCACACAACCTCTGAAATGTATATTTTGATTATTTTGATTTTAGCACCATTTTCTGCTCATTTGCATAGTTAAACATTGCATGTTATACTTTAAAAGCATGGCGCACTGTATAGAGATCTCTTATGCAGATTTTTTTTTAGCTAAGATTGAGGTGCAGAAGTACTGTCAATGAATGCTCGAAACAGAGCCTGTAAGCTGTTTACGGTGGCTTGTTAAATATTCATGCAAATCAACCGAAACCTTTTTCATAAACTGTGCAAATGGAATATTTAGAGAGTTGACCTTTAAAGAGCAAATTTCATTTTTTTTCTTTACGCTCTACCTTCCCTGTATTTCAGGGAAAAGGGAAAAGCATGAGATGTCAGAATATAACCACGCTTTCCACTTAAAATTGCTTGAGATTTTCTTGAGAACTTATTTTTTTGGAATTGTCAGTAGGCTTTAGTTATGTCATAGCTACTTACACTATGATTTGCTATTTCTAGTCATCTATTTGCTATTGGTAATATTTTTTTCAACCAAGTTTTGGATATGATAACAAGTGCTATGTTAGTTTTTGGTTCCTAGTTTTAAGGTTTGTTTTTGGTAACGGTTTGTTTTCGTTTACACCAAGGATGATAACTATAAAGATGACGATAAAGATCGTTCTCAATATTAGATAGCAGAGTTCGATACAGCTAAAATGATTACGGCACAGAGAAACAATATCGTTGGAATCATTTTCAGAATGATTTTATCCAGCTGATGAACAATAAAAACATAGACAGCCAATCAGAATCCATCCTCCTGTAACAAGCGTAAGCATTTAAAGCGGCAGACAAACATACGCATAGAATAAACTGAACAATGTCGTCTGCTGGTGTGGACGCTAATAGTTATAATTATCGTTATAGTTATTGTTCTTGGTGTGAACAGGCCTTTTGCCAGGAAAGTTTTCTTAACAGAAATAGAATGTTGTAGAATGTTATTACTTTACAACTATAAAATAATGTTTTTACAAAGCGTTTTAGGGTAACATCAGGGAACGTTCTATACAAGTTATTTTTAGTTTATTTAAAAAACCACCCTGCAACATTCCATGAATGTTATTTTATGGTTGCAAAATAATAATCTAAAAATAACCATTAGGGAATGTTCTGTGTAAGTTATTTTTAGGTTATTCAAAAAAATAACCTCCTTGCAACGTTCTGAGAATGTTATTTTATGGTTGTGGTAATAAAATAACCTAAAGAGAACGTTCCTAGAACGTTATTTGGTTCTCAAAAAATAACCAAATACTAACGTTAAGGGAACGTTCTGTGTTTGCTGAGATTCTAGCATTTAGATGACCTCAAAGCTAATCCAAAAAGCTACAGAACTCAAATTTTTTGTTAAATTCTTACACTTTTAAAGCTAAATTTGGGTGTAATTTTTAGGAATTTGGAGTTTTTTCACAATTACTACTGGAGCAAATTTGAGCATCCCGAAAAGCCAATAGCATAAGTTTGGGGGTGGGACTGACTATCTAACTAACTAAATCAATCAATCAATCAATCAATCAATCAATAAAAGTACAAAATATCATAATAAATAGATTTTTTTATTTTTTATTTAAACTGTACATAACTTTTTTTGTTATTCTGTTTGGTGACGCTATAGGTGTTACTCTGTTAACCTTTATATAATATTATACTTTATATAACATAAAGGTAAAATAATTATACCCTTTTTTCATTTTATTGGAAAACCCATGTGCATGAGGACAATCTTGCTTCTTTATTCTCATCACTTCAGAGCAGAATGTACAACAGAAGCTTCTCATTTCTCACCCACTCATCTGCATTGCTGTTGTAGTCAGTCAACCCTTTTGCAGGTCAATATGAAACATGCAGGTCTGATGAAATCGGGTGCAATGAGGAGGAAAAACGAGTGGCATTGTGATGCGAATCACGGGTGTTTTCGTATTTGTGTTTGTGTGTGCGTGTGTGCGTGCGGAGCCCACGCTGGGAGAAGGTTGACGCAGATACATTCTGTCCTGTTTAGTGCACCGCTATGTCACCTCAGGGTTCAATCCTAGCTTGTCGTCTTTGAACAGCTATCACATAAAAGACACTGTGATGACATCTGTGACCTCCTTATCTCACAATAGCAGGGTTTTATATCAGCCAGATTTACATCTAAATGCTGCCTCCATGAATAGCTTCTCAAGTCCTTGAAATCAGACAAGACTTTGCCAAGGGTCTGAATAAACTGTATGTGTCTCTATCTATGGTGCAAAGGTGAGAAAAAAAGCATTGTGTTTTGCAGACGATTCAATCAGCAGTGCTCTAAATGTCACACTAAAAGTGGAAGATTCATAACAAGTCATTGCATTAAAAAAGCAAAGAAACCAATTGATTAAGAGCAGATGTACAGAAGCCTTTAAACAAATCAAGGTTCAATTCTTTTTAGGGATTGGAATTGTGAAGAATTTAATGTTTAATGTTCTGATTCCTCTTAAGGATTCCTGTTTCTTTTTATTCTTTGTAAGGAATACATATTTGGGAAGTTTTGCTGTATGTTTTATGTATGTAAACTCATTATGTAATTGAACAATACCATTTGCTATGTCTGTTTCGCACTGTGCATATTACATACGTACAGGGCTTGACATTAACTTTTTTACTGTGACTAGTGGTTTTCCAAAGTTACTAGCCGCTCACCATTTTCACTGACCACAGTTTTGACCCCTAAACAATGCGGGGAAAAACTGCCATATAGATATTTTAATATTATCTCATAATTTGGCAGCAGGTATATTAGACTGCTATCACTTTAAGACCTGACGCACGGATCCATTATACTCTTACACATGCATTTTCTTTCTCAACTATTTACGTTCACTTGAAACATAACTGACTAGCATTTTGACATAATTTTTGTGTGAGTATTTAAGCGCAATAAACAGCGGAAAAGAACTCAATTGAGTACTGAAAGGTGGCTTTATGTGTGCACACTTTGGGTGTGAGCACAAATTCTGTGGGAATGAGTAAAATGATGTGCAATATGCGCAATCCCATGCCAAAATTCAGGCCCTGTAACACCAACAATATTCATCTGGAGCAAATGAAATGAGTGAGTGAGGGGAGGGGGGGTTTATGTGTCAAAAAATGAGTATAGGAAGCGTTTTAGATATTTCCGTATCGATATGTATCGAAAAAATCATTGTTTTTGACAACACTACATAGCACCTCGTTTATAAGTTCAGATGCAATATAAAAGACTACAATTGAAAAATGAATATATTATTTATAACATTCAACATCACAGACTTGTTTGTTCAGCACATCCCACTCATTGTTGTGCTCCTCAAACCATTCTTGAACCATTTTTGCTTTGTGGCAGGGCACTTTATCCTGAGAGAGGCAACAGCCACCAGGGAAAATGATTTCCATGAAAAGGTCTGCATGGTCTGCAACAATGCTTAGGTAAGTGGTACGTGTCAAAGTAACATCCACATGGATGGCAGGACCCAAGGTTTCCCAGCAGAACATTGCCCAAAGCATCACACTGCCTCCGCTGGCTTGCCTTCTTCCCATATAGTGCATCCTGGTGCCATGTGTTCCCCAGTTAAGTGATGCACATGCACCTGGCCGTCCACGTGATGTAAAAGAAAACAAGAATCATCAGACCAGGCCACCTTCTTCCATTGCTCTGTGGTCCAGTTCTGATGCTCACGTGCACACTGTTGGCACTTTTGGAGGTGGACGGGGGTCACCATGACCACCCTGAGTAGTTTGCGGCTATGAAGCCCCATACACAACAAACTGCAATGCACTGTGTATTCTGACACCTTTCTACCAGCATTAACTTCTTGAGCAATTTGAGCTACAGTATCTCGTCTGTTTGATCGGACCACACGGGCCAGCCTTCGCTCCCAACGTGCATCAATGAGCCTTGGCCACCCATGAACCTTTCGCCGGTTCACCACTGTTCCTTCCTTGGACCACTTTTGATAGATACTGACCACTGTAGACCGGGAACACCCCACCAGAGCTGCAGTTTTGTAGATGCTCTGACCCAGTCGTCTAGCCATCACAACTTGGCCCTTGTCAAACTCACTCAAATTTTTCCTCAAAATTTGCTTGCCCATTTTTCCTGCTTCTAGCATATCAATATTGAGAACAAGATTTTCACTTGCTACCTAATATATCCCACCTACTAACAGGTGCTGTGATGAAGGGATAATCAGTGTTATTGTTACGATCCCTGTACTGTGCCTCATGTTTTGTAAGGACTTTTATGTTGAAGTGTATTCTTAGGTCCCATTGTTTCTGTGCTGACTTCCTGTTTTGTCTGGTACCCTGTGTGTCACCATAGTTACCCTCATTAGTTCCCATGACATCAAATCACCAACACCTGTCCCTCGTCAGCCCCTTGTTAACCTGTCTATTTATACCTCTGGGTTTCAGTTGTTGTTTATTGGTTGTTGTTTCGGTCCTGGTTTTCCCTTGTCTGGCTCATGTCTCTGGTTCCCCTGTTTGGATTATGTTCCTCTGTTTCTGTTTTAGATGATCTGGGTTTGTGCTTTTTGAATAAACTGTTGCTGCACTTGGATTCTCACCTCTCCTCATCCTTGCTTCACTTGTTACAGTTATTCACTTCACCTGTCGAGGGTCATAATGTTATGTCTGATCGTTGTATGTATAACAGAACACACCCATTGCTGTTAGCCCATGTGTCCACCAGCGCTCTGCTGAAAACAAATAGCTGCAGGCGCTTGAAAGCGTTTTGGCAGCACAGCGAATTTTATTTATTTATTTTTTTCAGTTGGGAAGCTTTGCTTGCAGTGATCAGGAATATATGATTGGACAGCTGGGTAAAAAGAGTTTACCCAAAGCTGAACATTCTTCAACTCTCGGTGACCAGTAAAAAAACAGTAAAAAAAACCTGAAACAGATTCTCAGTGCCTCGTTACGCTACTGGAGTTTAAAAAATGTGGCACTCCCATCGAAAACAGTTGGAAAAATACGCTAGCCGTGGGAAAAAAATGCTTTGGTGGACACACAGCCTTAGTCCCGCCCCTAAACTCGCACCATTGGTTGAGCCAGTTCTACAGTGTATGTTGTAATAATTTGCTTCTGTTATTTTAAATTTGAAAAGAAAAAACTATCCTAAAAGTTTACAAAGAATCTTTTAGTAGATGAATATATACATTTTTTAAAATGTCGGTCTCTCAGCAAAAACTTCTTCAAAAAAGCTTAATGGAAGACAGTACAGATTTTTTTCTTACATCATCTCTGTGTTTTTTTAATTACACATTTCACTTTGTCTGTGAAATAAAAAAATAAAAAACAGAAAAAGAAGGAATAAAGAGCTGATGAGTGTATAATGATGAAAAATAATGCAAAGTAGACCAATTCTTTCCATCACTGAATGATTTTAAAAACTAATTTAAAAAAAGAAATGACTTTTTGTGAGCCATACAGATGCGGGTTCTGGAAAGAGAAGGCAATAAACCAGCAGGTTGCGGAAGGAAAATGTGATGCATAAACTTGTCTATAAAAACAAAACATTCCCTTTTATAGCATTCCCTGTCTGACAACCAGGATTACAGTTAGCTATTGTCAGATAAAACACTCTGACAATGATCTACAAATCATTTAGTTTTCTTTAGAAGGTACAGTAAAACTAGCATTACTAACCTGGCATGATAAGCATTTGGACCACTTCATTGGGAAATAATCCTTCAGCACAGGCACAAACCTAAAGGAGCGTTCGTCTCCCTAATAGATGTCAGGTTTTGTTCCTCCTCACGTGGAGAGATCTCTAGCTGTTGGTGAGAGGAAGCAGACCCAGCAGTAAAGGATCAGACAAAACTGCATCTTAATGGGTAATTTAAAAGAACTGCTGATGAAGTCATTAATACTTAAAGACAGTCTGCCTGGAGTGCAATAGCAAGCAGCGCTAAATGATCATAATGGGAGGAGAGGTCAGGCCCTGATTCAAATGCTTTTGCAGAACAGAAATTTGGGGAGAAAAAAGGGAAAAAAAATTGGACCTAATGTGTTCTGTCATTGTGTTTCACTGGGAGGGGTGTTATGGATGTTGTGAGTGCATCAAACCCCTGTTATGCCATGCCAAACCCAATCATAATTTAGTCTTGTCAGCTCTAACTGGCCATCTGGATGCTTGCTGTTGCAACAACAGAGCCATAAACAAGGTAGAATATGAGTAACACAAAGTAAACTAAGCCTTGAGTTTAATGGTGGGTATTTATGTGATCATATAATTCATATTAATATGATGTACAAATAAGGATCTCTCTCTCTCTCTCTCTCTCTCTCTCTCTCTCTCTCTCTCTCTCTCTCTCTCTCTCTCTCTCTCTCTCTCTCTCTCTCTCTCTCTCTCTCTCTCTCTCTCTCTCTCTCTCTCTCTCTCTCTCTCTCTCTCTCTCTCTCTCTCTCTCTCTCTCTCTCTCTCTAGGGTTTTGAACGGATTTTTAGCTTAGAGGTTTGGAAGTTAAATAAAGTCTGTGAAGAGACTTTCACATTATGTTCTATAATAGGGATATTCAATTAAAGTTTCAAGAGTTCCGGCCTCTATATTTCCTTCCTGTGGTCTGCTTGACTTTTTTGGAACAGTTATACATTTTCATCCAGGCAGTCATAGTATAGAAGAACCAAATTTTAAAAACACTCAAAATATTCATCTAAGATGAGATTCTTGGCCCCGAGAGCCAAAGATTTTTTATTTTATTTATTTATTTTTACAAATATTTACCCAAAAAGTAAATAAGTCTTCCAACTGGATATGAATATAAAAAGGTTAGATCAGATGTTTTATCAGGCCATTTTTATGATTATTATTTTACATTTAGACACCTACGTGTAGCACATAGAAGGCCGCGGGACTGAGAAAACATACTGGTTTATTGGTTTTCCTCTTAAGAACAGTTTATACTTCAGAAATGTAACTTAAGTGCCTTGTGGTAAGGTAAGTTAATCCAAAATGGCAGCTATGGGGCAAAGTGAGCCAAATCGTTTTAAGTTAGCTAGCTTACCCATTCAGGCTAATATTTAGCTAAATGATTTGCATGGTTTTAAACATTACTAAATCACCAACATGGATAAACAGTAAATAGTTTAGACCTGGACAAATTTGCTTTGATGCAACAGCCATTACAGCTATTATGCTAAAAAGGTTTTGAGAAGAAATGGGTGCCTTCCACTCCTCCCATGTGCTTCTCGTTTTCACAGTCTGGCAGAAATGATTGGTTCCAAAATATATGGTCATACGACAATAAAAGTGTGCAGGGGTGGGTCAACTTATCCTACTCGCCTATGTTTCATTAATACAGTGTATACTTTTTTCTTGATTTACCCCGAAAGAATGGAAGTGAAATGTGACGCATGCCCCATAGGTGGGGTACATTGTAACATGTGAGGGCACATTGTAACATGACAGACAGCTTAAAATGTTATCTAATATAATAAAAATATATATACAGAAGACAAACTGAAATATTTTGTCAATAAAATACAATTATTAACTTTTTCATATAAAATAATGAATCATTAAAAATTGAGTTTGACAACAAACACACCTCAAAACACTGATATAAAGCTTAGTTCAAAACATAATAATTTAGTTCACCTTTTTCTCATGGTTTCTCAATAGAATTCATAAAAATATAGAATATAACAGCACAGTTCTAATAGGGGCTCATTGTAATGCAGTGTTACAACACGGCCCACCTGTGCAACTGGGATTTAAACCGCGGCTCGCTTCTTCCGCTGATTAGATCAGCATTAAAGAACCATATCAACTATTAAATAACAGATTAAAATAATATCAGATTTGTCTTATTTTAAATAAACACAAAAAACTGATGAAAAATGTACGCAAGTAAGAAATTTACTTTTGCTATAGTTAAATAAATGTTCAGTGATATCTTCCAAAGATTTTTTTAATTTAATTAATTTTTTTTCTCCATATAGTGTAGATATAGCAACTTGTAAACACACTAAGTTTTATCATCCTGGCATGTGTGGAAAGTGTTATACCATGCATGTTACAACTAACCCCGAGTTAGGTTGTGCCCCGCTCTCCCCTACTCATTCATTCGTTTTAAAATGCAAAAATTGCATATATCTCACAATATATGTGTACTGGGCTACATTTATGGTACTTTTTGTGTTTTTCAGAGATTGACAGATGTGGTCATTTTGAACTGTTGTGTGGAAAGCACTATTTGAACTGAATTTCTACTTGCATGCATGCATGTTTTGAAACGACGTGAGGTGAGACAATAATGTCTTTTAATTTGTTTTAAATGATTTCTTCAACAGTGGGATAAGCTTTACTCTCTCCTACTAATATTTATGATCTTTAAAAATAAATTAGTGATTTTGTTTTCTTGAATATTAACATACAGTAGTTGAAAAGTGAACAAAACATAGGCATGTGTAAATTTATATTTAGGTGCGTATTAGATTTAAAAGTAAAATTCACAATGGTCTATATTATAACTACACTCACCTAAAGGATTATTAGGAACACCATACTAATACTGTGTTTGATCCCCATTCGCCTTCAGAACTGCCTTAATTCTACGTGGCATTGATTCAATAAGGTGCTGAAAGCATTCTTTAGAAATGTTGGCCCAAATTGATAGGATAGCATCTTGCAGTTTATTGAAGCTCCCGTTCCACAACATCCCAAAGATGCTCTATTGGGTTGAGATCTGGTGACTGTGGGGGCCATTTTAGTACAGTGAACTCATTGTCATGTTCAAGAAACCAATTTGAAATGATTCAAGCTTTGTGACACCACCACCACCAGCCTGCACAGTGGTAACAAGGCATGATGGATCCATGTTCTCATTCTGTTTACGCCAAATTCTGACTCTACCATCTGAATGTCTCAACAGAAATCGAGACTCATCAGACCAGGCAACATTTTTCCAGGCAACAGTCTTTAACTGTCCAATTTTGGTGAGCTTGTGCAATTTGTAGCCTCTTTTTCCTATTTGTAGTGGAGATGCAACCCAGTCTCACGGCAGTTCGTGACATAGTCACGAAATTTAATCTATTGATTCGTGTTCACGGACACGAATTTCCTCTTTTTTTCGTGTCACTACGCACGATTTTTAATCTAATGTATTTCAATGGGAAGAGCATTTCGTGTTTATACGCACGATTTTTAATCTAATGTATTTCAATGGGAAGAACAATTCGTGCATACTCCACGTTTTTCGTTCTGCATAGCACAGAGGCTGTTTTTTTCCAGGTTTTTTTTCTCATTTCTTATTCATTTTTAAACTTTAAGCACTACATTACTCAACATGTGTTCAGGAGATTTTATCCTGTTTGTTTGTTTAGTTTTTTGCTTCTAAATGTTGCTATTTTAATGTTGCCGTTTTTCCATATCGGCTTGGTTTGTCAAATCTTACAGTAGGCTACTCATGAGCCTTATCATCAACCGTTATGACCGTATTTGTTTATTCTTTCTTCTTCGATTGTAAGAACGGGGATTCGTTTTGGATATTAATTAGATTAAAATAAATAAGTTTTAATGTAATTAATTAGTGGACGCCAGCATTACCCATGAGCCTCAGCATCCGCTGCTATGGAGACGGAGCCAGTCAGCGTTGCCATTGGGTGATTTCTTCTGTGATTTTTCATTGCGCTCAAACCACTGTCCAGGTAAGTTATGGGTCTGAGAGGCTCATAATTAATATCATGTTTTTGCTGTAATGTTATAATTGAAATAAAACCCTTGTGAAAATTGATTTGCTAAATGGCTAGCTAACTTCAACATAAGCTAATTTTAGTTATCTAAGTTAGACGATGTCATTTTATCTCGATTAATCATCGTGGTTCACCAACAACATCACTGTAATGTGCCAGTAATAACATTATTAGTTGGCCTAACGTTACTGCACATAACGTTGCCTTTAAATCTAGGACGAGAAACCCCAGACTCACGTCACGGGCCTTTTAAAGAATTGTACGCGCCTTTTAAAGAATTGTACGCGCCTTTTAAAGACTTTTACGCGCCTTTTAAAGACTTTTACGCGCCTTTTAAAGAATTGTACGCCTTTTAACAGTTGGAACAGGACATGGAAAAACATGAATTTTTATTCGTTTATCTTAAGTATTTATAAGGAAATGTGATTCTCTCACTATTGGGGTACACATTATAAACATTATATCAGCATAACTACATAATTAACATTTTCTGTTCTTCCTGCAGATCCTTTTCAACTTTACCTGTCAACTACTACACCTGATTTAAAAAAAAACCCAAAGGCACTTTTAAGAGCCAACCTCCATCTCTTCTTCTCATCTTTTCTATCTCTCATATTTTCACTATTTATACCTCCATCCATCTTTCTCTCTAGTTTCATCTATTTATTAACCTTTCCTCTCTGTCTTTATTCGTCTACTTGTCTGTCTTATCCGTCTTTGTCAGTCTGTCTGTCTGTGTCAGTTTTATTATAATGCCTGGGGGGTCTACGAAAAAAGTGTGTCCCTTTTGTCAAGGCATTTTATTTTGTGCACAAAAAATCTGCTCTCATTGTAAAAGGAGCAGCCTCTGAAGCAGCGTCTCAAGAAGAAGCTTCAGAGGTTTGATGACAAGCGAGAGGAATGGGTTTGTGGTCACAAGAAGAACCACAACGTCGCATCCATCAAGGATGAAGCCATCCTCATGGTATGTACAATTTTTAACATGACATTACACTGTCCCAGATCATCTAGGAAGTAAATTCAGTGTTACCATTTGTGATTAAGTTAGCATGCCAGTGCAAGGTCAGAAAGGCATTATTTTTGGCCAATATAGATCGTTGAATAAATTGATATTTGTTTACATTGATATTTTGATATCAATAATATTAAGATTTGAAATTTGCAAATTTAAAAGTGCAATTTAACTATCAATTTTTAAGCCAGATGTAATTGTGATTTTGTAAGAATGTAATTATTGTTCTGTTTTTACTTGTAATATCCTTGGTAAGCACATCTTCACCTTAACACATCACAGTCCTAAATTATCTACCGTAGCTGAGTTCATAACAAATACAGGTGTGCATTATGCAATATAATAATCAAACTTTCTTATCAAGTGAATGAGAAATAACAAATGGACTGCATTCATACTGTACTACTCAAAGCACTTTACAATTACAAACGTCAACTTTAAATGTATGCGGAGCATTCACCCATGTGGTCATATAATCACAAAGATTATGCCTTTATTTTGAATAAATCCATAGATTGCTACTGTCCAATTGCACAGTGGTTACACAATCTTATCCATGTAGGTGACAAACCCAAGCTACTAATGTTGCAAAAAGTTATATTGTACCCTCATGGTGTCAGAGTTATCATTTTGCAGTTTTTCTATATAAGAGTTGGTGTTTGCCTCTACTTTATGAGCTTTTCCTGTTTGCACATACTTGGTTATACAAAAAGCTAAACTCACCATGAAGTAAAAAACCCTGAATGGCATTAACCTGGATGCTATCACCTGTAATGTTATATGTGACCCTGGAACACAAAACCAGTCATAAGGGTCACTTTTTTATATCACCGGAAAGCTGTTCCATTGATGTATGGTTTGGACAAAATGGAGAGGACAATATTTATTCAAGAAAAAATTCCCTTTAAAGTTGTCCAGATGAAATCCTTAGCAATGCATATTACTACTAATAATATATATGTTTTTATATATCTACGGTAGGAAATTTACAAAATATGTTCATGGAACATGATCTTTACCTAATATCCTAATAATTTTTGGCATAAAAGAAAAACTATCATTTTGACCCATAAAATGTATTGTTGGCTATTGCCACAAATATATCTGTGCAACTTTTGACTTTTGTGGTCCAGGGTCACATTTTCTCAATAATGAATATACTTAGTTATTTTTGCTGTTGTTTTACTATTACTTTAAACAGCATACACATTGTCATTGCAGCTTGAGAAACTCCATGCCATTGGATACAAGCCAGTTCTGCTTCTTGGAAAGGAGACCAAAAAAAAAGAACACAAGTGTGAAATATTAACCCCTCGCTGCACTCTCTCCACCTATGCCCAGGACTACCTTCAGAAGATAGGTTCATTTTATGAATACCTTTGTGAAGGTGAGATGCATGCACTGTATTTTTAAAGTCAAAGTTCACAACTTGTGTTGTGCGCCAAAGATTTTATCAATGTTTAAATCTTAAAGGGTGGCTCACCCTTAAAAATGTAATTTACTCCTTACCTCCTTGACAGTAGACACTTGGGAGATGTTTCTATTTGTATATAACCAACACAGAGTTTGTTAGCACAACACTGGATCTTTTCAGTGTGATGAAAAAAGCACAACACATTAATGTTAAAATCCTGCTTACCGCATTTGCTGTGTGGCAATCAAATTTCTTGATTGTAAGTGTTTAAGTCAATGTTTAATATTACATTCAGTGTAATCCATGTGCATTTATGCTAGAACATTATGGGGACATTCATACATTATAAGTATCTCATAAATTCTGAACAAAATGGGACCATTAAGAAGAAATATTAAGAAAAATTAATTAATCACTTTTTTTCTGCTGCTGAATGATTGTATGATCATAGGCTCCTCTATCTGATGTCTCTATCAACACAGTGATGTCACATCACATGTAATGTAGACGCAAATGGAAAGAATAATTTAAAATCTTCACACCTGACTAAAGCGATTTTTACAAGGACATAAACGAATTAGACCCATGAAATTTACAAAGACCCATTTCAGTCACTGAGTCAATTAATCAAATGATAATGAAGCTCCATGTACAAACAAAATTATATAAACAAAATTGAGGACAGTGGTGAAATGTAGAGCATTAATGGAAATTGCATAAAGCCTAAAGCCCAAAGTAGTTTAGCGCACTACACACAGTCCAATCTGAACTAAATAGTTTTACCCAGTCTGTGAACAAACATTACACTTGGTGTCATTCATTTCATAGATATTATGAGCACTCAGTTTTTTTTCCTGCCTAAAATATATATTGTATTTGTTTATAGTATTAGAAAATCAATCAAATATAGATTTGCAGATATTAGCCTATTATTCTTAATGAAAATCACAACAATGAAACAGTACAATGACAAACTCCCTTAAATAGGCGCTTTTATATTTCACTTTGAAACCAAATTTTCTGTGATCATCTTGTCATTTAGCTCCTTGCTTTCATGATAAATGAAGTCTGCCTTCTGCTGCTGGTCTGTGTTGCCACTCTTGTTCAGCTCACGCTGTAATTGTAGTGTTTGTTAAAACTATATGACTTTATTACTATAAACAAATCAAAACAACAGTGGGGGCATGATGTAACCGGTGCTAAGCCTGAACACCAGCAGCAGCGACTATCGCAGCAAGCCTAGTACAGTTCAAGCTCATGGTTAACCTCAATGTTTTAAGTAAGCAAAACACAACACTTGTTTAACTTGCACAGGCTGGACCCAGAATTCAAGTGGCAATGATGATCAGCTGATTACACTGCACCTCACACCCTGTAACCCATTGGAGAACACGAGCAACTGCGAAGAGGTGAGACCCATGCAGGTGGAGGAGACAAGGAACATGCTGCTGGAGCAGGCGAGCTCTACGGAGGGGCAGGTGAAGCAGGCGAGCTCTACGGAGGGGCAGGTGAAGCAGGCGAGCTCTACGGAGGGGCAGGAGAAGCAGGCGAGCTCTACGGAGGGGCAGGTGAAGCAGGCGAGCTCACGGAGGGGCAGGAGAAGCAGGCGAGCTCACGGAGGGGCAGGTGAAGCAGGCGAGCTCTACGGAGGGGCAGGAGAAGCAGGCGAGCTCACGGAGGGGCAGGAGAAGCAGGCGAGCTCACGGAGGGGCAGGAGAAGCAGGCGAGCTCTACTGAGGGGCAGGAGAAGCAGGCGAGCTCTACGGAGGGGCAGGAGAAGCAGGCGAGCTCACGGAGGGGCAGGAGAAGCAGGCGAGCTCACGGAGGGGCAGGAGAAGCAGGCGAGCTCACGGAGGGGCAGGAGAAGCAGGCGAGCTCACGGAGGGGCAGGAGCAGGTGAAGCAGGCGAGCTCTACGGAGGGGCAGGTGAAGCAGGCGAGCTCACGGAGGGCAGGTGAAGCAGGCGAGCTCTACGGAGGGGCAGGTGAAGCAGGCGAGCTCTACGGAGGGGCAGGAGCAGGTGAAGCAGGCGAGCTCTACGGAGGGGCAGGAGAAGCAGGCGAGCTCTACGGAGGGGCAGGAGCAGGTGAAGCAGGCGAGCTCTACGGAAGGGCAAGGTAATTAGGACAGATAAAAAGAGTTACAGTTTATATTGTTCTAGTTTTCTTCTCATGATCCGTATTACAGAGACTCTAAAGGGAAGAAAAAAAATTAAATATACACTATTATGTTTAGTTATTTCTAAAAGTAAAGTGAACTCGTGGCACCCATTGAAACAGTTACAGTTACATTTCATTCTCACGACACCATTTTCCCACCCCAAGCCTTCCCTGAACAACTCAGCAAATTAAACAAATTGGGATTATCACAAACAGGATGGACAAAAGCGAGAAAACAAAATACGAGTTAATGGACCAACCTTAATTCACTCGCAATAGCAATACATGAACTTTACACCTATAAGTACTTGTACTGCAGCACTTTTGTAATGTTGTGATCTTCCAGTATTTGAAATAAGAAGTTAAATCTTTATTTGGTATATGAGTAATTTTCTTTCTCCAAACCTACAACTGTCTTCACAGGGTCAGCCTGGGACACAGCCGCGAGTTGCAAAAAGAGAAAGTCAGGTATGTAAATAATGTTTGTAGTGTAATTATTGGTGGTTAGTAACTCTTACCATAGCTCGTTTGTCAAGCAGATTCTCTAAAGGAATTTAATTAATTAAATAGAATTTAAAAGGGGATCTATTATGCTTGTTTCTAGTTCTATATTTGTATTCTGATACTCCACTAGAGTAGCTTTGCATGATCTACAGTTACAAAAAAATCTAATATCTTAAACTGGCCTTTATGCAGACCCTCAGTTCATCGTAATCTTCTATCCCACAGGGGGACCAAGGCATATGCCTGAGAAGAAAAAGCCCCAAAAGAGTAAGTCCATGTAAATGCAATGATTGATGCATCAGTGTGTTGACTATGGCGAGGTGGACCATGTCTCTCGCTCGTCAACTCTCCACATTGACATTGCTATTTTTTACCCCAGGTTATTTGCTATAGTCCCAATGCTTATTTTTTGTGACTACTTACAGATAATTAACAGATAATTAGTCTTAACAGACAACCTATAAAATCCAGCATGCGTAAAATGTTTAATTTGACAAAAATGCATTGCCAAATAGTAGAGGAAACAGCAGTAGTGTATTCTCAATTGTGAGTTGTGGCAATTCGAGCAAGCATACCACATTGGAACTGAGAGTAATTTGGTTCAATGGTACAAGTTTTGATTAGTGATAAACATCACCTTACAAGTCTGGTCACTACTTAAGTCTTCATAGTTGTGTTTATTTTGTTCCTAATGTAAGAAATATGTGAAACATGTTTTTTGATGTTCACAGATTGCTCCTACCACACTCGCCTAGAAGCTTTCCCCATCAGGAGTGTAGTAAGAGAAAGAGTGAGAAAGGTTAGACAGTCTTAAAAGAAATGCATAGTGTAGACAGTATGCAGAGTGTAATATAGGATTTAGAAGCTTCCCTGTGTTGTGGCAATACATACTATACACACACCATAATTGTTAGGTAGATACTTTTTATGTGTTTAGTCTTTTTGAATTACAGATTCGGAAAGGATATTGTACTGTAAAAGTCATGATCAGAAACTGTAAATATCAACAATGAACAACTGTATAATGCCTATAACTCAATGCCTATAATCAAACACTCATGCTATATAGCCTCATGCTAAGAATGGAATTAACGTTTTTTTTTCTTGGTAGGGCAAAGCAGAAATTTTGGTTGACTGGCAGCCCTGTCCAGTATGGTATGTACTCTTCTGTTTTTCTGCTTTACGAATGAATGTATGCATTATTAATTTACTTTAACTTCATTCATGTTTTTTGCTAAAATAATGTAGCAAATTGTTCTGTTCTGTTTCATAAACTGTAGTGGTCCTTCATAGATGGAAAATTAAACACAGTTATACAAATAAAATACATGTTTTGTAATGATGTGTGCTTTACACTTTATAAAAATAATAATAAAAAAGGTTTATGTTTATAGGAAACAAACAAGTACCAGTAACAGAAACAAAATCACTTCTGTTTTTAGTGGTGAAGAGTGGGCCCAATCCTGGCAGCCAAAGGATTTTCTCCAAATGAATGAAAATTAAATAAAATGTATGTTTTGAAATCCATTTTGGTTTCTGTCTATTTATTATTAAATTGTTTCTGTGCTGCATTTGAAGTCATTTCTCATATTTATGAAAAGGTGAAAATCTCCAATAAATGTGACACATGAAGTTTAATCTCAAGTAGGCTTAAATAGAAATGTACTTAATCCAACTCCATTTCCTTTTCGGATGTTCTTCAGAAACATGTTTTTATATTTATAACATGATTATACATTGCACTATATGTTATTTTATTACAGTTGACATATAACTTGATTTCATATTCGGTTGTCTTCTTTTAAAGTTAACCTTTTAAAGTTCATTGTTAAGAAATACAGCCGTATGGCTTGTTTAACAACTATGAAGCTTGAATATGAAGTTCAACAAGTAAGACTGATCATCTTCGTACTCACTCATTACATAATCTTTCTCCTGCTTTCACTCCAAACTCATCAGGTAACTGAGTGTTTACTTCTTAAACCAATCTTATTTTTTGTCTCAACCCTTTTAAGCCAATTGTGTCATAGTTAGCTGTTCCTTTTTTCTGTTGCTGTCAGTTGTCATTTCAGGCAAATCGATGCAGCCCTCTTCCACCCCATTCGCCTCCAGTTCTCATCGCATTCAGCTCCCAGAGGGCCCTTCCTTTTCATATCATGCATTTCTCTACAATTCTCTACACCAAGTCTCATTGTGGTATATTTGCCAAAGAATATACTGTTTCTACTTGTTATGCATCTTGTCAGTAAATTGTTTGATCACTCTTTAAGCCTCTTGAGAATAATTAAGCAATAAATATGCATTAGGTATATTTTCACTTTGTGGAAAAACCACAAATACACTACAATAAACACTTGCACAAGATGATCATTTTTGTTTTTACTTTTCCAAACAACATGTTAATTCCAAACACAATATGACGGTGATATGGAAAAAATCTAAATAAACATAACCTACAATGAGCATATCTATGTGAGAAATTTGTTTAATTATACATCTTTATTGATTGTTTTAAATAGATTATTTTGAAATTACAATTTGTGGTAGCATTTAATTATAAAGATAGGCCTACCTATCTGGATAATGGTTATAGTTACTAGAATTTAACAGTTTTTGTCACTAGTTAAAAGACAGCTACTGATTTGTTGTGACGGTCTTGATCTGGAGAGTAGGCTATCACACATTTTGGAAGTCTTCATAGGCCATAATACAACAACAAAAAACGCTCTTTGAAGGTTGGCATTACTCGCGCCGACATTGATCACAACTCGATGTAATTTCTACAGTACTACCAGCTAAACGATTAGTAGACATCCTGGCGATTTTTAATTTTTTTACCCTGATCATCTAAATGCAGTATACTGGATGTTTCGGCTGTAGTAGATTGTTGATAACCGTAGTCCTACTGTGGAAACCGGAAGAACTACAAGTATGGTGGCTCATTGATACGCTTTGTAATGAGTTCTATGGCGCCTCTCTTGTGGGAATTGTAGTTATAAATAGACTGGAGACGGCCCTAATACTTGGTTGTTCTACAATAGCAGTCAAATATCCCCGATGAACTGACATTCTCGGCGTTTTTTTCACCCTGATCATCTAAAAGCATAACAATGTATGTTCAAGCTGTAAGAGATTATTGATATATGTAGTAAATGTACATTTTTATAACCCTAACCCTAACCATACTCATGAAACTGGAAGAACTTCAAGTATGGCCGCTGATTTGGAGCTTAATAAGAGGTTTAATGGCGCGTCTCTACTGGTAATTGTAGTTTTTAAATACATTGGTATATTCTCCATAATTAGATGTTGGTATGATTAAACAATGGGTATTCCTAAGGGTTTTAGGGGGTGGGAAAGACATTGGTGTTATCAGATTTAAAAAACATTATTTTTAAATGGGTGAAAATTGCTTGTGGCTATTTTTGACAGTGCCCAAAGTTGGTGCCCAATAGTGACTATACTCACATGATAGCTGAGGTCTGAAACTCTCTATAACAGTTGGTCCCATGTCTGGAGACCTTCTTGTTGCTGGATTATAAGCCTTCAAACATGGTCCAATGTCAAGGTTCAAATGTCAGTATTCAGACAGCAGAAGCCATGAATAATCTTCATACTGACATATGTTATTCTCCAGATCGAGACCTTTCCAATGATGTATTTGGTTTAGCTCTACGACAAAGTTTTAATTTTAGCATTTCATCGACACAAGCTGTCCCAGGCCTATAGATTCAGAGAGCACTCTGAAGGCCCAGTATATAATGAAGGTTTTTGTTTGTTTGTTTGTTTTTTCTTGTTACGTGGAAAAAATTACGCAAGTTAGTCAAACCAAAGTTTATAAAATGACAGAATCTGTTTTATTACCCAATTCATTTGGTTTTGTCCTATGACAATGTTATAATTCTCACAGTTTCATGGATATGACTTTGCCCAAGCATAGCTTCACAGACATGGCCTAATTATTAACCTTATTTTCATGATGGCATGCAAGATCTGTTTTCAGCCTCAACCCAAGTACTTCAGTCCTTCCCCCATGTCTGTAGTAATGCACTGGATGGTCATTTAAAAAGGTGATTTATTTTGGTGACTATTTCTGCAAGTTTTTTTTAAAATGATAAACCCCATGAGATGATCCATCTAGTTTTCAATGGAGTCCTTACCACATAATAACTACTGTACATGAAGCAAAACAGACATAACAATAGAAATACACTCACACAGACACTGTGTATTCTGACACCTTTCTATCAGAAGCAGCATTAACTTCTTGAGCAGTTTGAGCTCCAGTAGCTCGTCTGTTTGATCGGACCACACGGGCCAGCCTTCGCTCCTCACGTGCATCAATGAGCCTGGGCCGCCCATGACCCTGTGGCCGGTTCTCCACTGTTCCTTCCTTGGAGCACTTTTGATAGATCCTGACCACTGCAGACCGGGAACAGCCCACAAGAGCTGCAGTTTTGTAGATGCTCTGACCCAGTTGTCTAGCCATCACAATTTGGCCCTTGTCAAACTTGCTCAAATCCTTATGCTTGCCCATTTTTCCTGCTTGTAACACATTAACTGTGAGGACAAAATGTTCACTTGCTGCCTAATATATCCCACCCACTAACAGGAGCTGTGATGAAGAGATAATCAGTGTTATTCACTTCACCTGTCATAATGTTATGCCTGATCGGTATATATCTTAAATTTAATTAAAAAAGTAAAAACATTAAAGGCTCATCTTTGAAAAATACTTTATTTTTTGTCTTTCACAACAATACCAGTGAAAGTACATCAAATTCATATTCAAACAAGCCACAAGGCTGTATTTAATAACACTGGACAATGAGGTCGTCACCTTGTAAAGCACAAACAGAACAAGGAATCAAGTTATGTCAACTGTAATATACAATATTAAGTATAATCATAACACATAAAACTGTGTATTTTTTCTGTTACATACTATCTAATGCATTATACAAGTACTTAATGTATGTGTTAGTTAAATTTCCTGTAACAATGTACAATGTGAAAGGACAAAACTGACAGTGACTGATAAATTGTCAACAAATTAACCATCTTGAATTTGTTATTTATGATGTTTATTTTCAATGGTGCAGTAATATAAAGCTACATAACAATTATTAAATTGTTAAATTTTTCCCTTTGTTATATTGCAGCCATTTGCTAAAATCATTTAAGTTAATTTTTTTCTCATTAATGTACACACAGCACCCCATATTGACAGAAAAACACAGAATTGTTGACTTTTTCGCAGATTTATTAAACAAGAAAAACTGAAATATCACATGGTCCTAAGTATTCAGAGCCTTTGCTCAGTATTTAGTAGAAGCACTCTTTGATCTAATACAACCATGAGTCTTTTTTTGTAACCGTGGCCAGATCTGTGCCTTGTCTGTAAGTCTTCTATAGACAGGTGTGTGGCTTTCCTAATCACGTCCAATCAGTATAATCAAACACAGCTGGACTCAAATGAAGGTGTAGAACCATCTCAAGGATGATCAGAAGAAATGGACAGCACCTGAGTTAAATATATGAGTGTCACAGCAAATGGTCTGAATACTTAGGACCATGTGATATTTCAGTTTTTCTGCAAAAATGTCAACAATTCTGTTTTTCTGTCAATATGGGGTGCTGTGTGTACATTAATGAGAAGAAGAAAAACTGAAATGATTTTAGCAAATGGCTGCAATATAACAAAGAGTGAAAAATGTAAGGGGGTCTAAATACTTTCCGTACCCACTGTATATATTAACATGACTAATAATAATAACAATCAGCAAATTACTTAGAAATCTGTTCATAACAATTGTTGTATACAAGTCAAAAGTTTGCCGTTTGACGTTGGCGCAAGAGGAAAAGTCACAGGATTTTGGCTGAGATTGGTGCATCTATACTGAGAGGTTTGTGCATCTTCAAGGAGCATTAATGTGCTTACTAAATTAACAGTTTGAATTTTCAACAATATAGAATGCATAAAGATTTTGATGTGGTTAATCAATCAGCATACTAATAATACACAGATATAGGGCAAGTCCATTTCCTTCAACAGTCCATTTGTGCATCTTCCATCTAGGGAAATGGAGAAAAACAAAAAAAGCAGGAGGTAGGATAAGAAGGTGAAGTTTAGTTTTATTTGTTTTAGAAGGAACAAGGTGTGTAAAGCATTAATAAATACACTTATTTAATAAATAAATACCTAAACTATGTTTTCCTCTTCATCCTCACTGGTGTCTGGACTACTGAGGCCACTTTCATCTTCCTCTTCAACATGTAGAAGGACAGAGGCCTCAGGACCTAAAGCAGTCTTGTACTGTTGAAGGACCACTTGCATCCTTTCTGACACCTCTGACAGTCTTCTTCTTAAGAGACAGCAAAGTCCCTCATTTCCCTTGTCTATGTCTCAAAATAAATAAAAAAAATACATTAAAGACAAACTACATATTAAGATAGCTTTATAAGGCCAAAGAACTTGATGGAGTAAAAGATTTCACCAATTCAAATATACATGCCAGGCTGGTTGGCATTTGTATGTGCATACTATAGCTACCATTGTACCAGGCTAGCTTCTGCATAAACGGACTTGAGGCAACATGATGACTCACTGAGGTGACTTTATGGAGTTAGGCCTAAAGAAGTAGAAAAGTGTTTTGTTTTTCGGCCAATGTCTGATAGCTGTTTTTAAATTAACACTAAATTAAAAAATAACATTTTACATTAACATTTTAAATGAACAAAAACTATTTAAATTAATAGTTTTTGTCTTTACTACAGTTGTGATAAAGTAACACGTTGTGTCTGCACATATGCACATATTGCATCTCAAACAACTGTGACACTTTATAGCCTTACTGACTTATTAGTCATAGCGAATAGCGAACAACTCCACCCAAGTTCTGTGACAGACTGATTTGGTTTATTTAAAAAAATCTTGAAATTAATACTTTAAATGGACAGTTTTTTTATTCAACTTACCCTCCTCAGCCAACTTGTTCTTGAGAACCACTGCCAGGCTCTGCAACCATGTGCAGTGTTGTGCCATCTCAACACCAAAACCCTAGTTTCCTCTTGCAGTCGCATTGTCAACATCACTTGGTCATGTAGTTGTTTCTTGGTTGAAATGTTTGCTAAGAATAAATAACAATTATATGTATACATTAGACAATCTTGCATAATAGCATCGCAAATGTTTCTTAACAAACAAACATACTTTTTTATCAAATTGATACATAATAAATTAATACATTTTAAATAATATTAATATATTATAAATAAATTAATATTACAACACTCAATATGTTACATGCATGCCTATGTTCAGTATACTGTAGCAGAACTGTAAATCAATTACTGTGAAGCATCTGAAAATTGACATACCACTGCCATGAACCTCCCACGGCCATATTTGACACACAGTGCTATCTCCAGTAAGGGAATGCTCCACCACAGCTATGTCAATGTTTGTGGCAGAGTCTAGTACAAGATCGTTGTATTTCTGTATCTCCTGAAGAAGGAGCTTTTTGTCTTCTGCCAGCTTCCTTCGAAGGCGATGGCGAATCTTGCTGCTGTCTATAAACACATGTAGTACAGGGGTAGAGGTTTGTGATTTAACTGTTCAACAAAAAAAAATTGCACCCAAAAGTGAAAGCAAAGCTGCAGCTATTGAAGTATGTAAAAATGATAAATTAGATTGACAAACAGGTAATTCACAGGTTCAGTGTATAACATTTAGGTGATCTATTGGTAGGAATGGAATATAGCACTATATATATTTATAATATATAAGCCCATATATGATTACTTTAGAATGGGTAGTTTTTAATCTAAAGATCAATCTAATCTACAGAACACCAGCCTAAACTAAACTCTGCAGGGCAGTGGGTCCCCAGGAGCAGGGTTGTATTTGTTGGTTGAGTAGGATGTTAGCTTGAATAGTAGCTTGAATTTTCAACCTATTTTATTATATAGTTATACCATTCTGACGGTAGAGGGTTTGCTTCCGCTGCCTCACACTAAGGTAAAGCCCCTCAATGGACTGCTGAAGTCCTCTGTGTGTGGTGACTTGACTGGCATGAGATGTATCTGGTGTCTCTGTAGAAGTAATAGTGAAAGCAAATCCACTGTACTCAGATAGTAATGGAAAAGGATATTTGTTGTTTCTTTTATCTGGTCATGCTTACCACCAGCTGCCCATTCCTTTACATCAGAAAGCCACTGTGACACCACTTCATCTGTGCATCGTAGCTCTGTTTTTAGTTCTGACAGCCTTGCGGTCTCATTCTGTAGTCTCCGACAAGTCTGATAAACAGTGTTATACAATAATCAGGATTAAAACTTTGTGTGGTTAACAACATGCCAAGTGCACACAAAAAAAGAACACACAGAACTATTTATAAGAGACTTACCTTCACATATCTTGTGGAAAGTGCCTGATGTAGAGAAAGGCTTTTTTTGTGGTTCCACCCCATTGCGTGCAATGTAAGCATGTCCACCCTTGCTGTTGAAAGCAAATAATGAGATTATGCTTAATCTAAAAAAAGTATGCAAGAATATTGCAAACACTCTGATCACCTGCTTTGGACATATATTTGGTCGTCAGGGCGCAACGTGAGAGGTAGCTGTTCACTTGCTCCACCTCCTCACCGGCGGTTGTCCCTGCTCCTTCCTGGTTCTTACCACTCCATTTAATCTGTTAGTAAAGGGTAGAAGAAATTCAATTCAATTTTATTTTATTTATATACACTAGCCCAGTATCACAATTTAAAGGGCTTTACAATCTGTACAAGAAATGGTTACGCAAAAAGGCTACATAGAATAGTGTAGCTCTTAATAGTTTTTTTTCTTCATTACAAATGTACATATAATGCAAAAATATTATACATACCTCACACTTAGTGGCATGGGCTCGAGCATGCATAACACTTAGAAAAGGTTTCATCGTGGTCAGCTCCTGAAGAGCAGGAAGGACACCAGCAACTTTCTGCAAGTATGGCCAATATTTGCAGGCCACATCCATTGCAAAGAATTGCGCCCTGGCTGGCATGAGCTCCTTTTGAAGGTACAGAGGGTAGGCAAATATCTCCCCTCTGTACATATTTAGGGCTTTTAGGAGGAATCCGTGGCGACACACAGCAACCTCCATCCCCTCTTCATCCAATTTGGAAGCCCTCCTTGAAGTCTCCCTCGCTGCTGTCCACTGGGAGTCCCCACATGTGCCTCTTCCTTGTGTCTACGACACATAACACACACAACAAATCAATTATAAATGTTGTAGATATTTTATATACAATATATATGCCATTTATTCTCTCAATTTGATTTTGGAGTAGTTGGTTGGCAGAAGTAGTTGAACTGGGGGGAAATCAAGGTCGGACATAAATGGTTATTTTGTAACAACTGTTTTTCTCAAGTTATGATTAAACTTGCATTTCTCACTGCTTTTTGTACGGTGTCAACAAATCTAGACACCGCACTGTCTTCAGCCACAAAGAGCCCCTCAAAAAAGCCAGAATCATCAGAGCTGAAGAAGAAGAAAAAATCCATTAATTAAATATTTAAAAAACAATAATAAAAAACACTGGAACAAACACCACCTTCCGTTTCGGCGAAAGCGATATAGCTTTCTGTTTCCGTCTGCTGAAACAGCCAACATTTCTGGCGTGCAGGCTGGGCAGGTGAAAGGAGCACTACAACAGAGCTGGTCTTCCTCAAAAGTTGTATAGGAAAACTCTAAGAAGCTGCGCTGCAGTGCATCTCCGTTGATATGTCCAGACTGAAATATATATAGATTGAAATAGTATTTGTGATGTTGTCTACTTATGGAAATAAATTTTATAATATGGTAAAAACAATTACACTTACTCTTCCTCCACACTTAGTGCGATGCTCCAGCAGCTTTGCGAAGGCTTGTCTGGAGAATCCAGGAGCGATGACCTTGAGTTCCTGAAAGGAGCTCAGGAGGTCCAAAGTATACAGCGTGGAATTGTTGACAGAGCCTGGCCAATATCCACTCCTAAGTAGGTCCTTCAAATCAGGGTACCACTGCTGCTGGCATGTTTGACATATGTATAGTGGCTGATGCAACTCAAAACGCCCTTGGAACAAAAAAGTCAATTAAAAATTATAAATACACATTTACCACATACTTCATTTTACAACAGTTAGTTAATTCTGCCCATTCAACAGTTACAGTTATTCATTTTTGTGAATGATTGAGATACACTGAACAAGTTACTGCCAGAAGAATTGTGTGATAACTTTATGATGTCTGTTTCATTTGTACCATCTGAATAAGCTTTTATTAATGTTAATGCAGGCGCAGTGAGGCGAATCTTTGTTTTCTGACGTTTCAGTGGGGAAACTTAGAAATTTAGACATAGCCTAATTCACCAAATTCCAAACAGCTGTGTTGATTGAACTTCATGCTGGAAGGATGCAAAGGATGTTACTTCTTTGCAAAATCTAACTATTATTTTCTTTGCTGAGTACAAAAATAAAAAGATGCCGGTCTTTGTTTTAGTGACAATACCTTGTGCTATACAATAGGTTTTGACACTACTTGCAATTGTAAGCAAAATGCCACAGCACACTAGTGTAAAAAAAATCTAATCTACAACAGAAATCTAAATAGTGAATTGTTTTTTTTTACCATTGATGGTAATTAAAATCACTGGTTTGCCTGGTAACACAGTGAAGTTTGAGCCTTCACAGGAGCAGACTGGCATCTTTACAGTCGGCAAAATGCAAGCTGGCAAAAAGAAAGAAAACCACTCACTTAGATTATTTTTAACTGGTTGCAGACACACATGAACAGCAAAATTAGGGCTTTCGAGAGAACGTACCTTGCTCATGGATGCAATATCCACCTTCCCCTTTAATGATACAAGAGGTTGGAGGAATGGCTTCAAAAAACCCATGAATCATGCATTCCCTGTTGTGGAGTGGCTGTTTTTTGTGATGCAATACATCACAGTCCCCACAGAACCACTCCTCAGGAAGACACTCTCTGCACCTAGGGAGAAAATAGAACAATATTATAATACAATATTTCAAATAAATAACTCATATCAAATAAAATAAACTCAATTTAAGCTATTCCAAAATTAGTTAAGATACTAGGTTTGAAATTCCTGTATAAGATTGCATAGTGGCCCAGTGTTTAGCACTGTTTGACATTAATGAAAACCAACCTAATAACAGCAGGCTTGTGGCAAAGCCAACACAAGGGATGACCAACAGCCTCTTTTGCAATAAGGCATTTTAGGTTGTATGGTCTTGCTTCTTTCCAGCGCTCTGAGGCTTTCTGCTGTCGAAAAGACCATGATGATGCAGAGCTTCTTTGAGGCTCAGCAGAAGGACATGATGCCAAAAAATAAGACAACCTCTTCATATTTTTTTCTGTAAAGAAAATACGAAATAAAGTAGTAAAGGACTATTTAGAAGAGGACCAGTTACAAGTCAACTGATCAATATTTAGAATAAACATGCCATTTCATGATTCAGTATCAAACTGGCCCAAATATTTACTAAATTGTGTTTTTAATCCATCTACTGGACTGTCCGTTTTGTCTAAGGGGTTTTTCTTTAATTATACATGGATTTTTTTTTTTTAATTAAACTTAAATTCATCACTGTGACTTACCAAATTCCTCTTGAGTATTTAGTTTTGCTGAGGGTACAGTAAGTGGAACCTCCACACTAGGTGACAGGGAGCACTCAGCTGTGGGGTATGTGACTGTAAAACAGTACATAAAATAATAAGAACAAGTTAGGCTATCACTGCATTCATGTTCTTTTTCCAACCTATATACTGAACAATTTATGAAATCAGACATATTGCTATTAAGTACTTGGTAATGTCTTTTACTATAGTGCCACTGAATGGTTTATCTACATTTTAATGTCTTTTTAGATATTGGAATATTTTAAACTCTCAACAAGCAATTAGTGTTCTAATTTGATTTGAGTTGGTCCACCATTTACACAGTAAATTCCTACAAATGTCAAATAATTTAAATATAACCTGTAGATGAGGCTTGGCGTCGCCCTCCTCGCCTCCCCCTTGGTTTACCACGTCCTACAAAGTCCCTTTTAGAGGTCTGTGGAGGGTCTTCTCCAGAGAGTGCATGTTTCCTCTCACAGCTGCTCTCTGTGTGTTGGAGTAAATATTTCTTGTAAGATTGTTAAACTTAATATATATATATATATTGTTTTATTACTGGAACCAAAGGACAGGTAACTAGTGAAATGAAAACTCAACATAGTGTGTTAGTAAGATGTTGAACGACTTATGTCAAAGTATGAAATGATTAAGGTATATAAAAACTCTAACCCTGACTTCAGCTAGAATGTGGTCATGTTTTAGTTCAAGAGCCAGGCGTCTGCCCTCTTGATAGTGGGGATCCTGTGAATCCAGTTTATGCTTGGTAGCCATTGCAACGTAGACAGATACAGACAGACAGACTGACAAAGACGGATAAGACAGACAAGTAGACGAATAAAGACAGAGAGGAAAGGTTAATAAATAGATGAAACTAGAGAGAAAGATGGATGGAGGTATAAATAGTGAAAATATGAGAGATAGAAAAGATGAGAAGAAGAGATGGAGGTTGGCTCTTAAAAGTGCCTTTGGGTTTTTTAAATCAGGTGTAGTAGTTGACAGGTAAAGTTGAAAAGGATCTGCAGGAAGAACAGAAAATGTTAATTATGTAGTTATGCTGATATAATGTTTATAATGTGTACCCCAATAGTGAGAGAATCACATTTCCTTATAAATACTTAAGATAAACGAATAAAAATTCATGTTTTTCCATGTCCTGTTCCAACTGTTAAAAGGCGCGTACAATTCTTTAAAAGGCGCGTAAAAGTCTTTAAAAGGCGCGTAAAAGTCTTTAAAAGGCGCGTACAATTCTTTAAAAGGCCCGTGACGTGAGTCTGGGGTTTCTCGTCCTAGATTTAAAGGCAACGTTATGTGCAGTAACGTTAGGCCAACTAATAATGTTATTACTGGCACATTACAGTGATGTTGTTGGTGAACCACGATGATTAATCGAGATAAAATGACATCGTCTAACTTAGATAACTAAAATTAGCTTATGTTGAAGTTAGCTAGCCATTTAGCAAATCTATTTTCACAAGGGTTTTATTTCAATTATAACATTACAGCAAAAACATGATATTAATTATGAGCCTCTCAGACCCATAACTTACCTGGACAGTGGTTTGAGCGCAATGAAAAATCACAGAAGAAATCACCCAATGGCAACGCTGACTGGCTCCGTCTCCATAGCAGCGGATGCTGAGGCTCATGGGTAATGCTGGCGTCCACTAATTAATTACATTAAAACTTATTTATTTTAATCTAATTAATATCCAAAACGAATCCCCGTTCTTACAATCGAAGAAGAAAGAATAAACAAATACGGTCATAACGGTTGATGATAAGGCTCATGAGTAGCCTACTGTAAGATTTGACAAACCAAGCCGATATGGAAAAACGGCAACATTAAAATAGCAACATTTAGAAGCAAAAAAACAAAACATTTATTTAGGAGATTTTATCCTGTTTGTTTGTTGAGTAATGTAGTGCTTAAAGTTTAAAAATGAATAAGAAATGAGAAAAAAAACCTGGAAAAAAACAGCCTCTGTGCTATGCAGAACGAAAAACGTGGAGTATGCACGAATTGTTCTTCCCATTGAAATACATTAGATTAAAAATCGTGCGTATAGACACGAAATGCTCTTCCCATTGAAATACATTAGATTAAAAATCGTGCGTAGTGACACGAAAAAAAGAGGAAATTCGTGTCCGTGAACACGAATCAATAGATTAAATTTCGTGACTATGTCACGAACTGCCGTGAGACTGGGTTGGGAGATGAGTGGTACCGGTGGGGTCTTCTGCTGTTGTAGCCCATCCACCTCAAGATTGTGTGTGTTGTGGCTTCACAAAAGCTTTGCTGCATACCTCGGTTGTAACGAGTGGTTATTTCAGTCAAAGTTGCTCTTCTATCAGCTTGAATCAGTCGGCCCATTCTCCTCTGACCTGTAGGATCAACAAGGCATTTCGCCCACAGGACTGCCGCATACTGGATGTTTTTCATTTTTCTCACCATTCTTTGTAAACCTTAGAAATGGTTGTGCATGAAAATCCCAGTAACTGAGCAGATTGTGAAATACTCAGATCGGCCCGTCTGGCACCAACAACCATGCCACGCTCAAAATTGCTTAAATCACCTTTCTTTCCCATTCTGACATTCAGTTTGGAGTTCAGGAGATTATCTTGACCAGGACCACACCCCTAAATGCATTGAAGCAACTGCCATGTGATTGGTTGATTAGATAATTGCATTAATGAGAAATTGAACAGGTGTTACTAATAATCCTTTAGGTGAGTCTATATTATATTATAAAATGAAAAGCTCTGGACTGTTTTGATGAATGAGATGATAAAATATAAGACTTTCACAGCCCAACAAGTCAGGAGAAAGTGCGCTGAATGCCATTTTATAAGTGGACGTGTTTACATTTTCATACAAGTGAATTTCATTTAAAAGGCCCTAATTTTACCCGTATTACCATAATATTTTTGGGAAGACTGTTGAATGCTAAGCTACTTTCCTTTAGGTCTAATCATAGAGCAGGACAATAGGTGAAAGTAACAATTTTAATAGGAAAAAGTAACATTTTTTTGCCTTTCTCTGGGTAAATATAGTTATGCTGGTCTCGTCCACAGCGCCAATCCATAAAAGCCCATCCTAAAAGCTAGCCGGATATTGATAGTGTTTCAGCTGGGATTGCTCCTGCTGGCAAAATTGCAAGTGTTCCATCATTGTAAAGTCCACAATATTATTTGAGTTGTATAAAGATTTGGCCACGCGACACGCTCTTTGGCAATATATCCCTCTGAACTGAATGCGGCCCAATACCATTTAGATGTGTTCATGTGTAATTAGAGTTGACAGGTCCGCAACATCCCATATTAAAGTGCTGAGATGGGAAGCCCAATTCATCACTGATTCCCACTCAAGGAAAGTACGCCGGACACCTGAATGGAGCCGCATCGCAGCACAGCTGCTGCAGCCCTAACTAGCGCACTTTCTTTGTTTAGATACCGTACCATCAATTAAAAGCCCTGCATTGCAGACGCTCTTCTGGCATTCATTCATTTTCAAAGCACGCCGCTAAAAGGCGCCACTAAGAGTGTCACAATGAAAGTTCAACCAATCTCTCTCTCAAGTTCACTGGCAGCTTGCAGAGCTCGCTATCAATAATAGAAGCAGATGTGGAGGCCTCAGGATAGAAAATGTGCTGAAACGCTAGGCTGTAAATGTACACTTTAAACGTGTAGGATAATTGCAGAGGTTGCGAAATCGGTCTCATTCGGTGGTAATGTGTTATGTCTGGGCTGATGGGTCAGCTGTGTTTGTAAGGCAAACGCTTAACAAATGTGAACAGTAAGCTAAGTAAACCACGCTGTTTTTTTAGACTCGCAGCTTGACTGTTAAAGAAATAAGTCATTGAAATATTTTTTTGAAGATTTTACAATTTATTTATTTATTAGCCTGACGCCATCATACTCAGATTCTAGTCAGAATATGAGTCTGCTGCTCCATTGGGCTGTGTTTATGGGGAGTGTTTAAACCGTATGTTGAGTGGGAACGCATAGTAGTGGGGAGTTCGGATCATTTTACGGACTCGGATCTATGAATCTCGTTCAGCAAAATGATCAAATCTTTTTTCAAGTTATTTGTCAGCAGAACATAATTAAAATGTCACATGTTAAATTCTTCAACACATTTAGTACTTATGCAAACGTTGATCACATTTGGAATAAAAAATAAATTATAAGATAATGCAGCCATGGCCAAACTTTAAGAAATAAATGATTCATTAATTGCTTAGCTGGGTCTTCAGGCTATGCAGTCTGTTAGTTCTTTCTTTTATCACTTCATATTTAATCACATCTCCTCCCTGGAAAGATTAGTTCACCTCTCCTGTCTTTAGGTTCGAGTGGTTGGTTCCGTCACCTGTATGTGTCTGATCTGGGCCTTGACAGCCCCATATGCAATGCATGCAGTCTCGGAAACAAAGGCTGTGTCCGAAATCTGGAAAATGCTGCCTTCGGAAGACACATTTCAAGGTAGGAAGGCATCAATGCACGTCCGAATCTAATGTTAGCTTTACTTCCTGCCTCCTGAGAGACCTTCATCTGATTGATTTTTGAAGGTAGCATATAGGTATCCTTCGCTGCCTTTGATATCCCACAATCCTGTGCGTTCCATTGTGTGACTGTTGAGCTGGGGGAAAAAAGATGGCGTCAGAAAGGTGCATTTCCTGATCAGTTTGGGTATAAATGTTAGTTTTTTTTTACCAACATTTTCCACTTCTGATGTAATTTCTAGCGAGAAATTACTAATGTAGTTATTAAATGTTTGTTTAGTTCCAAAGCTCTCTCTATTTAGCTGTAGATAATTAAAGTGCTACACTGCCTAAGAAGTCTGTCCGAAATCATTAAGTGCCTTCGTGCGCAAATGCTACTCTTACAAGTTATTGTCTGATAAGGCAGCAAGGCAACGAGTCAGCTGCACGCACGCAGAAAGAAGTAGAAGAAGAAGATGAGTGTAAACAATCTTTGCCGGTGTTGTAAAAAGAATTTAAGGATACACGGAGTACTTACTAACACAATCATAATTTTTGAGAGAAATAGTAAAGGTGAATGCATACACCAACAAGTTCTCCGTTTAGGTTTAGAATTCAACCCATGATCATCTGTCCATCATCGTATAAAGCCCGCCCTGACAATTTGATTGGTCCGAACAGCTCTAGTCCAGCTGGTTTGAGCATAGTTGTTCCACAACGGATCAAGTCCAGACCGAACTTCCCGACCTCAAATGTTGTAGGCGGGGTTGAATTCGGCCGGCATCCAGGCTAGTTATTTACGCAATTTACTATCAGTTTCTGAGTAAAAATAGTTTCAAAGTAAATCCTACATTTTTTAACAGTGTATTTAGCCAAACTCATATTGTCCCATACCCATTTGCTGTTATTTTTTTCCTGATGGAACTCCGAAGCAGTGGCGGCTGGTGGGTTTTAAAATAGTCTACAGGAGGCACACAAAATTTTAGTGGTCGGATCCCCTCCGCTTTTTTGGTCACTTTTAGACAGAAAATGTATAGGAAACAACACATATGCAGCAAGGCAACATAAACATAATGTCACTCACCTAGCCTATCTTGAAGCAAAAATCCCCCTTTTATGTCCTTTTAAATGTCTGTGTTAAAAGCATGTTCTGCCGTTAAGTGAAGGTGATTGCCCCCCCCACCGGCCCTTCTCTATCTCATTCTCCTCAGACTTGTGTTTCGCAAATTCTGCACATTTTGTGGACGAGCATGGTGGTTACACTTAACAGAAGTGAAATTACAAACAATAAATACACATTCTGAGACATGAAATGAATAACTGTTGGGCATTTTATTAAAATTAAATCGTCCTTCTCCCATTTCACCTCAGTTTTGGGAAGGCCGTGCCAACCTTGGCCCCTCTGACGAGCCGCCACTGCTCAGAAGTTGAACATTTGAAAAATGTTGTAGTGCAGTGATTTTTTGCCTTTATTTAACCTCACTGGGATTAAAAATCTCGGTCCCACTTTAAATTAGGTGGTCTTAACTACTATGTACTTACATCAAAAAATAAGTACAATTTACTTATTGTGTTTATATTGTATTGCAAAACACTTCTGCTGATATTGAGGTGGTTTACGGGTAAAGTAAGGGACAGGTGTGGTGGGATGGGTAAATTTAAGGGTAGGGTTAGGTGTAAGTTTCAACAGTGTCATTATAAATGTAATTATAGAAATTAATTACAGATGTAATTACATGCAGGTATTTTTTTAAATGTAAGTACAATGTAAAACTTGTATTGACACAATAAGTGCATTGTATTAAATGACGAATTTACGTAAATGTTAGTACACAGTTAAGGCCATCTAATATAAACACCTAATACAAAGATGGGTCCATAATCTCTTTTACAGGAGTGTCCTGGCCAAGTTAAACAAATACACATATAACAAACAACAATACAACACACAATAAAATATCATTAACAGTACAGCCTTAGAAGCTGTAGAACCCCATAGAAAAATAAGCATACAGTACTGGTTCAGAACAATGATGAGTAAATGGCAGAATTTTAAGTTTTGGGTGAGTTATCCTTTAACTTTTGAGAGTTATTCACCTCCCCTTGTATGCTCGCTGTATTGCTTCATATAAACAGCAGCTTGCATCACTTGCAAACTTTGATCAAACAGTCTGTCGCAGAGCAACAAACAAACTGGGGGCAGGAAATTATCATCAATATCTGATGGCCCTCTGGAATGCAGGTTTAAATGATTAATACAAGTAGAGAGCTGTAAAAGTGCTGTGCTTTCCCTTACACAGCAGCAGACATTGTGTGATGTGTTTATTTGATACCAGTATACTTTTTGTATGGTGAACATGCTGCATCTGTTGTGCATGTGTGAAAATAACTTTTAATTATGCTCCATGCATTGCTGTTTCAAACTTTACTGTATGCATATTTGCATCATTGCATGTATATGTTCATTTCACAAAGGGAAAGGAGTATGTGGAATCCTGCAGAGCCCAGTTTGGACACATTAAGCTTAAAGTAGGTATTTTAATGCAAAATAATATAATCAACACACTTTAATAGACATTTTGGCAGCCCTGACATATAATAGATGACAGCATTTAATGTTGTAACGCATGCTGAAATGTTATCCCGCATCCACAAGGGGGCACTGAAACACCCAGAGGGGCCAATCACTGGCTTATTAAAAAATTAATTGAACAGCCTTTCTGTAGGCTGTTATTGAACACCTCATTATTGGAGCTTAGGTAATCAGCTTTCAGTGTTACACTTATTAAGACATACCGACAGGTAGCGTAAAGCAGGACTGCTACTGTTTGTTAACACTGGCTTTGTGAAGTAATTACCAATTACCTCTAATATACTGTACCTCACTGCAGTCACGCACACCCATAGTTGCGGTGTGTGACAAATAGAATCACTTAATATACAAGCCTGAAGAATGGGCGTTCTTGGGCAAGGACAAAATAATAATAATAATAATATTGCAGTTGGGAGATCTCGCTGAAGAAACTGATTTTTTTTTCGTAAATAAAAATGCTATTTATTATCCAAAGCAATCGTGTTATTTTAGTTTTATTTAAGTTTTATTGAAATTTTGAATTAGCTTTTATTTTATTTATATTTTTAGTTTTCATATTAATTTTAGTTTTAAAAAATGTATGTGCTTTGGTCTTTTTTTATATTGCTATTTTTTACTTTTTATATTTCCAGTTAATATTTTTCGTGCTTGAACTTAAACGCATTTCAGTTTATTGCCAAGGCAACATGTATAATTTTCTATTTAGTTTAAGTTTTTTTCCAGCTTTATTTCAAGTAACAAAAGTGTGTGTGTGTGTGTGTGTGTGTGTGTGTGTGTGTGTGTGTCCCAGGTAAACCCTATGTTATGTGGATCCTTGACCTTGTGGGGACATTTTTGTCCACAATATAGGAATAAAACTTATAAATGATACAAAGTGGTGTATTTTGAAAATGTAAAAAAGCTGAAAGTTTTCTGTGATGGGTAAATTTAGGGGTTAGAAGATTCAGATCCAGATGAAAACACAATGTGTGTGTGTATGTTAATTAATGTTTAAAATGCATAAATTGTATTTAGCCCTTAGCTGAACCCTTTGCAACTCGGAAAAACATCTATTTAGCAGGGCAACCATCTGCTCACATGCCACAAATCTTTCATAAGAATTCCGTCTCAGTGAGCAAATTACAATATTGAGATTTAAACTGCTACATTACTAGAGATTTAGATATGAGATGTATTAGAACAACTGCTTTGGAAAACACGCTATACAGTATTAGCATTACACAATGGACATGTTTTGTGGTGGAGTCGGCCTATAAATGCATTCAAAGCCACAGTGACTGTCACATCGGTCTTGTAAATCTGTGAAATAGCCATTGTGTATTTAAATGACACAATGCAGCTTTAACATCAACAGTTCAGCCCGCCAACGAGAGTGTGTTCAAGGTGCAAAGGAAGCTTTGAAATAATAATGTCCTGATTTTTCACTGGTATAGTTTGGTGAAAAGCCTATGCCATACTGAATAAGAGCAGATCAAATAAAACATTTAGGAGAACCCAAAGTTCAACCTCGCTAAAACACAAAGCAGGAAAGTGCACCAGTCTGGTGTTCAATTTAAAGTGATAGAAGTCATGGGCTCTGCAGTAGCTCATGAATTTTGAAAGGATCGATATCTCCCCATACAGCTGCTATAGATGCGCAGTCCTCCTTAATTTCATATTCTTTAATGGTTCGTCCCAGTTTGCCAAATCTAGATTAAGATTTGAGAAAGCTATCAGATAAGCAGTGTGACATTTTTCAGGCGGATAATTAAAATTTTGTGAATGTAAATGACGTGAATGTAATAAATTCAAATCTCTGAATCAAAGACAGCTGTCTGAAAGAGTTATATTGACTTTTGGAACATGCAAAAAAAAAAAAAAACTAGGTTATTCATATATGACATGTTAAAAAAGTAGTGTTAATACATTTCAGGAGGATTCAGTATTATTAATTTTGTCACAAGCTGAGGTTAATTGCATTCATGTCCCCCGGATTTGTTTATAACAGTTTGGTTGCTTGGACATTGTGTGGAAACTTGGCAAATGCGAAGACCAGACGTGATGTCTGGAAATCTCAGATAGGCATCTGGCATGGAACATTCACACAAGCATAATGCAGAATCACTAATTCTGCTGGTTTCCCAGGTACATGTGAAATGAATCTGAGATTAAACTGGACCAGAGGAAAAGCATGACAGGAAGGAGGGGTCCACAATTTTGCCTGCAGTCATTACCTCTGGGAAATCGGAATGTAAATGCCATGCTACTGCCACTCAAGATTGCTGGGAAAATTAAAGCATGTCATAAACACTAATAGAGAGAGCGTGTGTGTGTTTTTGTGTGTGTGTGTGTGTGTGTGTGTGTGTGTGTGTGTGTGTGTGTGTGTGTGTGTGTGTGTGTGTGTGTGTGTGTGTGTGTGTGTGTGTGTGTGTGTGTGTGTGTGTGTGTGTGTGTGTGTGTGTGTGTGTGTGTGTGTGTGTGTGTGTGTGTGTGTGTGTGTGTGTGTGTGTGTGTGTGGTGGGTGTGTGGGCATGTTTTTGTGAAATATCAGGACACAAATGTGTATAATGACATGGGTATGACACAGGTATTACAAAAAGAGGGTGAAATATGAGGACGTTACCCATGTCCTCACTTTTCAAAATGCTTATAAATCACACAGGATGAGGTTTTTTTCACAGAACGTAAACTGTGCAGTCTCCTGTGATGGGTAGGTTTTGGGGTAGGGGCAGTGTAGGGGGATAGAATATACGGTTTGTACAGTATAAAAACCATTATGCCTATGGAATGTCCCCACATTTCACAAAAACAAACATGTGTGTGTGTGTGTGTGTGTGTGTGTGTGTGTGTGTGTGTGTGTGTGTGTGGTGGTGGGTGTGTGGGCATGTTTTTGTGAAATATCAGGACACAAATGTGTATAATGACATGGGTATGACACAGGTATTACAAAAAGAGGGTGAAATATGAGGACGTTACCCATGTCCTCACTTTTCAAAATGCTTATAAATCACACAGGATGAGGTTTTTTTCACAGAACGTAAACTGTGCAGTCTCCTGTGATGGGTAGGTTTTGGGGTAGGGGCAGTGTAGGGGGATAGAATATACGGTTTGTACAGTATAAAAACCATTATGCCTATGGAATGTCCCCACATTTCACAAAAACAAACATGTGTGTGTGTGTGTGTGTGTGTGTGTGTGGTGGTGGGTGTGGGGTTGTGGTGTGAGCCTGTGTTTATGTCAACTGTTTGGGATTGCATTGCATACTTAAAAAAACTTTAAGTATAAGAGTGCATATGGCAAATTCCAATCGGAAGTTTGGGCGAAAGGGCAGAACATTACTATAAACAATTAAATGACTTTGAAGTGACCATCGCTTGTTCCCTTCGTTAACGGACTCTTGAAAGGGCTCTTTGTGAAGGTGTTCACTTACGTTTGGAACGTCCCATCAAGCGTCCCCTTCGCGAAGGGTGCAAAAAAAAAACAGTTTGGAATTAGCCTATGTATATTGCATGTTGTTACATGGCTATAAAGAATACTTCATTCTTATTGGTGACTCAGTACTTACTGTGGTAATATCAGTCGCTCCAGTCTATAATTAAATCGGACCTTATTCACAACAGCGCCATCTTTGATTTGAAAAGGAGGCGGTGAGGGATAGACATCAATCTATCCAATGGGTTGTACTGTTATTTAATGTGTTTTTGGATTGTTCCGCTGACGATAAATTTCAGTAGACAAAACTCCCAACAATATAAGCTGTGGAAAAGTATAGACTAAGTGATCGAGGAGCTTTAAACAGTGCCATTGAAAACACATTAGTCTGTCTATCCCTCACAGCCTCGCTTTCATACCTGTACATGGCGCTGATCTCAGTCATAGGCGGAGTTTGGGGCTGGGGGCATTGCCCCCCCAGACCAGAGCCAATTAATGCCTGCCTTGTGCTTTGAATATTTTTTTTTATTACAGAATTCATATTTTCTCGTTTTATTTGTCTTATCTTATTAGTTTTATCTTATTAGTTCTGTGTATAGAATGAGTAAGATATGGCTAATTATTTTTTAATTACTGTATTTAATTTGTTATTACTGTAGCTTTATTACATTCTCCCGCGATTTGCGAATCTCGGTACGTGAGTGGACACTCTTCTCGTTCTGTTTTACGCGCTGAATAAACAAAATGCATTAGGTAAGATATTGTAATGTCTGAAGTAGTTCTATGACAGGTCAAGGGAGGCTCTGTTTATGAACTTTAATCGGAACGAAGAAGAACACACTGTAACAAGCGCACCCGTCTAACACACTCGCTTTTTTTCGCCGCACTTCTGAACTCCCCGTGTTAACCCTATCACTGCCGATGCAAAACAAAACAGCAACTATAAAGAGTCTGTTCTATTCGCTATACTTTGTATAAAGTCATTGTTCATTGTAAATGTATTTTATATGTAGAATGTATGATATATAAATATGATATAAAAAAAAATCTGAGCTCGTGGTCTGCTGGCCTGGTAGGTGCCCCCCCCAAGCACAAAAGTGAAACTCCGCCTATGATCTCAGTCCATTTCATATGGCCTTCGACTGTGTTTGACAACAACCTCAGAAGACTTTCGTATTAGGCTAGGCCTGTTTTTGCAGTGTTTCTATAGAATATTTTGTCTTAATAGGCTGCTATACAACAGTATAAAGTAATAGGCTAATACACCTAAATTATAAAATGTTGTCAACTTAAATAAATATTTTATTATTATTTTGTGAGTAGCCATGTAGGCAGGATATGTCGTTTTTGCAGCAGCAAGAACGGTGTAGAAAATAAACTTTTTCTCGTCAAAATAACCTTTCAACAACAATGGAAGATTAATAAGAACATTGTCATATTACTAACAAGAATATTTCTTTTTGTTGTAGACTTTGAAACCCGAGGGAGCTGTTTAAATTCAGACCTGGAATTTTCTGAGGGAGAGTGCAGCAATTACAGCGCGGTATATATCTGCATCTTGCCGAGTGACCCCCCAACACCACACAGTCATTATTTCCATATCGCGTTGCTCTCACGCCCACTGAGAGAGGGAGCAGAGAGCTCATCCGGTGCATTGAGGGACGTCCAGGTCCTCATCTGCGCTCTGTACAGCATCAGCACCAGCCGCTGCGTGAGAAACAAACCGAGTCGCATCCCCGCGGAGAGCAGCACCGCGTGCGCTTCATTCAATCTGGAGCGTCAGATGGTGCAAGATGCGCCGCTTCTTTGTCCTCCTCTACACCCGGACTGAGCAAGTTAACGCTGGAAGGGGCCAATAGTAGTTGAGGGACCCGAGAAAACACGTTTCAGCTGCGCTGAAAGGCTCTTACAGGACGCGCGCTTGGATTATTGTCCACATATCATCATTCCCGTGGATTTCCTGCTGGAGAAGTAAACAAGCGCGTCGCCGCTTCCAGAGAAAGAAAACAAGTCATTGCTGTTTAAAAATGTGTTAATTCGTTTTCTTTCTCGCGAGGGAGGAGCAATGAGAGCGTAAACAACAGTGGGTGGCTTTGTTTCTCAGACACGGACCCGTGGATGATCACATTGACATGTCTTTCAGTGCTGGATTTGGAGATACCGTCATTTCTCCACTAACTTAGGGAAGTGTTGTCCGTATCTCTTTGACTTTGCGCTACACCCCAATTCTACTTTTCTAACAAACACATGCAGTTTTCTTCATATCTTCTTCCTACACGGTGGAGCGCTCGGGATGCTTTCATCGGAAGGGCGTATTTGATTCGCGTCTATCGTCTTTGGAGTGAAGAAAGACCCCTTTAAACCCGTTGCCTGGGCATCATTTTGTGGAGTTACAGCGACCCACGTGGAAACACGGACTCGAAGGAGAGCAAGATGGGCTGTTGCAGTGGAAGATGCACGCTGGCATTTATATGTGGCATGCAATTGGTAAGTGATAATGCTAATTTCTAAAAAGTAATTTCTACCTGCGGTGATGGGGATATTATGGATTTGAATCTACAACCTTTCAGATGATCAGCCAAGATCTTTCATTACTAATTACTAAATTACAGCATCACTTTCTAATGAAAACAGGTGAATTGGTGAGTCAGGACAGTCTGAAAGTTCATTGAGGGTTTGGATCTACTATCTTTCGGATTTCTCGCCACGGTTTTTAATCTGAATTGGTTTCTGGACGTGTGCGCCTTATTTAATGTGATTTTATAGAGTTGTCACTTGTATTGTGCTAAAACTGCAGTGATCCCGAGAACTCAAGAACCCAAGTGTCCACCTGACAAGTGGTCAGTGATACTGCACTAAGATGTATGTGGCCATGGGTAATCTTGGAAACAATGTAGGGCTATATGTGGAAACCCTGCCTCGTTATATTACACCGGAGGGATGATGGTGCTCATGAAGGCAGAGCTTGTGTCATTAGCCTGGGGCCACTATCATTTATGCTTATCTTCCCACTACCACGGGTCCTGACAGCCAATTAGGAGTTTTGAGTTTAAGATGCTAAGCCAAGTCTCATTGACCTACTAAAGCAGAAAACGATTACTTATTGCTTCTGCTAGAGCTTAAGAGGGTTTTTAACATTTAATGTTTTCCAGTCCCATTTTAAAAGATGATTTCAGTCTGCTGTTTGTACAGCAACATTGCGCTCTGTAAGAATTCACGGAACTGAGTAATTTTACTCTTCCCAGACTATCTGTATGACACCTTTTGAATCACTCTTTCAGTTACAGTAATGGATAGTGGCCAGCGACGGTCTCGGCATGCCAACCAGCTGGCATGGTGAATCAGACGTGCGTGATAGATCACATGACAACCGGCAAGCACGACTACACTAATCCAAATGGACGTTTGTAGGTTAATGTATCACATAGGTCATAAACCATAAGAATCAGCTGTAGTGGCTGATGTCACCACCTGGTGTCTATTAATCAGACCTTACTCAGTGTTCATGACTAGAAGAGCGGGATGATGTCATAAGCATACAATTTGAGCGGGATGATGTCATAGGCGAGCAAGTTACTCTTTTCTTTTGTGCTGATTGATGTAAAACATTGTTTTATTGGCGCACTGATCTGAGCTCTCTTTTGTCCTCTCTTTTCTTTTCGGTTTCTTTGATCTTTTCCTATCCCCTTTTCCCCATGTTTGCTACTATTCTGCGGATGCCCTCAATTGAAAGGTTTGGAAACGCATTGTTGTATTGCAATGTTTTGTATCTGTTCCTCTTGTCCAACTCTGTAAGTAGGGGAGACCGGGAGCAATAAATTGACTTATTAGTGCTTTGTAATGTTCCCTCAATTCATGAGAAATAGAAGGGTGATTTTATGTGGAAATAGCCTTTTAACTCTGCTGCTGGTGACTGCTATTGGCGGCAGTGGCTCAGTGGTTCATGTAGATTGTCTACAAACCGGAAGGTTGGTGGTTCGATCCCCGGTTCCACCTGACCAAGTGTCGAGGTGTCCATGAGCAAGACACCTAACCCCAGCTGCTCCCGACGAGCTGGATGGCGCCTTACATGGCTGACACCGCCGTCTGTGTATGAATGAGTGAGTGAATGGGTGAATGTGAGGCAATTTGTAAAGCGCTTTGGATGGCCATTGGTCTGTTAAAAGCGCTATATAAATGCAGTCCATTTACCATTTACATATTGTTTAATCAAGATGGTCTGGGGCAACTGCCACACTAGTTCACTTACGTGTATGTGACCCTGGACCACAAAACCAGTCATAAGGGTACTTTTTTTTTTAAAAATTGTACATCATCTGAAAGCTGAATAGATAAGCTTTCCGTTGACATGATTTGTTAGGGTAGGACAATATTTGGCCTGAAAATCTGGAATCTGAGGGTGCAAAAAAATCTAAATATTGAGAAAATCGCCTTTTAAAGTGTCCAAATGAAGTCCTTAGCAATGCATATTACCACTAATAATAAATGTTTGAAATATTGACAGTAAGACATTTGCAAACTATCTTCATTTAACATGATCTTTACTTAATATGAAAAATCTATCATTTTGACCATACAATGTTTTGTTGGCTATTGCCACAAATATACCTGTGCGGTCACATATATAAACGCTGTTTCAGAATGCATTGATATCAACTTCACAATGTATGTTATTTAAAAAGGTTTCAGATAATGTTGGTTTCTCTTAGACTTCACGGCTAGCATTAAGCACATTTGTTCCTGAAAGAAGTAGTAGGATAAAAAGATGCTAAAAAATGCAGAAATGTTATAAATATAAGTATGGTCTTATGTGAGAGATACTGAGAGATTATCTTGAGAGATACTGGGTTGATATCATTTGTGTCACAATTTCCGCCAACAACTGTTTTTTTTTTTTCAGACGGCATGTGGACCAGCATGTAGTGTCAGAGTTTTGAAGAAAAAAAGCTCTCTCTTTGTTACCCTTTTCTTAGGAATGGCTGTTGAAAACACATAATGCATCCAGCTCTGCTAAATTACCAGGCAGACCCGTTTTTATTGCCTAAGGCAATAATACAGATAAAATGTCCATAGTTTATGAGAGTTCTCTCTCTGGTGGTTTTTGTGTCTGGCATGTATAAATGCCTGTGGTCTAACAATCTGGCCTGGAGGCCGAACATTCTGACATGATGGAAGCAACAAAAGGAATATTGTATACTCATGGGGATGTGTTCATAGAGATTGCTCAAAGATGCAAGGAAGGACATCTGGTAAAATAGTTTGACTCTATTATGTCTGATGAAGAACTTGATAACCGTTGTCAAATTGTCCTCTTCAAGCCTCCAACAGCCTCCCTATGATGTATATTGTATTCTAAGATGAATACATGCATAAGTTTTTATCGGTCAATCAGGAAGATTTGTTTTAGCAGATTGCTGCTGATGTTGCAGGTCTTATGGTAGGGGTGGGTGATATGACCAAAATCTTATTTTATGTAATTATAACAATATATATCACAATATGGTTATTTTTTAAATAGTTAAATAAGAACAAAGAAACTATTTAAAAGCAATAGGACAAAACTACAATAGATCAAAGACAAATGAAATAGACCTACTTGGAAAAATTCAAGCACTTGAAAAAAATTGCATACATTGTAAATCACATGTATATAAACACTGCAATCTTCACTATGCAAATCAATAAAAAAAATTCTTATTAAAGTTACAAATTTGATTCAGTGTAGAGCAGTGAAAGATTTTCTCTCTTGTTGTTTGAGTAACATTAATGACACTGACGACAGCAGGTAGGCTATATTAGGCTGCTGTCACTTTAAGATGGAATGCATGGATGCACAGATGTTTACGTTTACTTAAAACATAAATGACCATGTTTATAGGTATACTTGCAAAGACGGGCATTTTGACACATTATTTATCGTATTTAAGCATATTTAAATGTTTTTAACTATTCAAGCCCAATCAGAGAGAAGGGTCAGTCTGTGTCCTGCAGTTCTACAAACCTTCAACTACAACGCCTTCTACTACAAGCTACGCCTCCCACAAAGACACAACTTCATCTTTTAAAGTAAATTATTTTATGTTTTATGTATGAAAGGTGTGTAAGGCTAACTTATATTACTTTCAAGTCTGATGAAGTATGAAATAGAGTGGTGCAGGTATGGTATTACTTTGTAGGCCAAAAACGCGGAAATGAGATTCCGGTTCCCTTGTCCAGAAGTCAATGTGTTTTTTAAATGGGGTTTTGGTTAAATGGCTGAAATAAGGTCTGGTGAACATAAGCTCAAGACACTATCAAGTTTTATTCTATGGCATAAAACACATCAGTGTCACCGCACTCTTGATTTTTTTAAAGCTGTTAAAAAAGGTCTTGAAAAAGGCGGTGGCTAACAAGTGGCTAAATGGGACTACAGAGGCAGTCAGGGAGATTAAATGTCATCGTGCCGCTTTTACTGCCTTATCATGCTGATAATTGTGCTCTTATAAACTACTCTAACTCAAATGTTCTGGAAGAGTTGTTGGAAGCTTAGTGATGGTGAGATTGAAGTCGAGCGACCGTGGTGTAGTTCATTCATCGCTTACCTTTAGCTTTTTACTTCTGGCGACTGCATTTAGACTTCAAAATTCATAAAAGTTGTCTTCGTCTGTGATAATTATCTTGATGGACAAAACATGTATCATAAACTTTTGTTGATTTACAGAGCTTGTTTTAGTGATAATCCAAAAGTCTATGGGAAAATCCTATTGTGTTTTTTATGTTGAGGGAACCAGTGCGATGCTAACTGCGGACTGGCTTACAACGTGACGTCATCCCTGCACCACTCTATAACAGCTATTAGTAAAATGCAAATTATACAGTCAAATTAACACAGACTCATTGTGATTATAGTTAAAAACCTACCCGCAACCGTAAACCTACCTTAAATTTACCATTTCATAAGTAAAGTACATTCAAAACAAACAAGATGACTTGCGGCGTCTGGTGATTGATTTATTACGATCTGTATGCCTTATCACTAGGTGGCGATAGTGAACAGAGGAAGTAGAAGAAGAGCAGTACTAGTGATGACATCCGCGATTCTAGAGCGAGGGGCTCTGATGACATCCTGAATGGCTGTCTCATTGTGGGGGCGTAACTTGTAGTGGGTGTGTAATTTATAGGGGCGTGGTTTGTAGTAGCTACTACGCGACACAGTCGGACACACGTGCAATTAGGCGGCAAAAAGAACTCTGAACAGCAGCTTTATGTGCGTCTCTGAGCGCTCAGAAGCCATCCCTCAGACAGCGTGCGCATATAGCGAAATGAGTTATTGTGCTTGTTTATAAATCGCAATGCTTTACTTATGCATTATGTAAACAATAAGCTTTTGTGACCATGCAGCACAGATTTTGCCATAATGTCCTTGTTACCTCAGTAAGCATTTATAGAAACTGAAGCACCATTATTTAAACGTTTGTCGTCTGCCAGTCTGTTGTTGTAGCTGCATCGATTTCAGATTTATCTGCCTCTTGACACCATTATCAACAACATTTGGTAAATTACATGTTCATCAGAAGGCTTTTCTCTTTCTAAGTGGGCAGTACTTGGCCAGAAAAAACTAGGGTATGCTGTAGATTTAGTGTTGATGATAGTCTGGATTATATCATAAATATTATTCGCCAAGCCTGTTTCTTTGTTACTTTAAATGATTTGATTGAATTAGTTGCATAATTAATCAAACTAATCACAATTAATCACATATATTGCTGTTTTTTGAGAGAAAAAGCTCTTGAATGAGGATAATTCAAAGATGTTAACTTATTATGGCAGATGAGTTGAATAGACTTTACAGCAATGCTTCTGTCCTTATTTGTTTTCATGCTGTCTGCTTTCAGTAAGTGTGATTTGGCAAGTTGCCTGTAGAATTGTCAGAGTTTGGAAACATGATTAAATGTGTTAATTTGTATGCATTTAAAAAAAAAAAATTAATTGTACTAAAGTAACATGTCAAAGTCTACAAAACAGAAGGAGATTTTGACTTAATTTTCAATTTAATGTTACTTTAACTTTCATCAGCTTCTGCATTTGTCATTTCAGAAACATTTATGAAATCTTTTTGTTTTTCTTATTTGTTTATGCTTTGTCCACAACTTGTACTGTCATAGCAAACAAATGTTTAGCCACATAAACCCACGATGGATTGCTAACTCAAATGTTAGTTTGGGATTAAAAATAGGAATGGGTAAATAGAAAAAAGTCATTTAAAAATGACAGATAACAGATTTTCCCAGACACTGACAGGCATCTGTTGTTCTTGAGGTCATGAACTGAGTTTATTCTAAACTCTCTTGAAATATTCTACACCTGACACCACACATTTCTATAATTGCTTTGTTTTCATACAGGTATAAATGTCTGCTGTCATTTTTCCTCTTTGAACACCGCAAAAACAAAGGTTTAATTGTTGTTTTCCTTCATCGTAATCAGCTGTATGCAGGAGAAAGGCTTGTGTTCTTGAAATTAATTACTCTCCTGAATGCAGGTGATTTGCCAAATGTAGATTTTCTTGAGGTTAATGTGGTGCATTGTGTTTGATTGAGTTCGTCCATAAGCATGTAAAAGTACTGCGACAACTCTCCTTTTTTTATGGATCAGAAGTAAACAGATTCCTAGCGTACAGACGGAAAGGGATCCTTTGCCAAACACAACAATCGCATTGGCAGAATATTGCTCCAAATTGCTGTGCAATGCCTTTGCGACTTGACCTTGATTTTCCAAAACTAACAGATGGTTTCGGAAGCCGTTTTGCATAATTAATCCAAATATTTACATTCTGTCGTATCAAAGCATTGATGCCATAACTGTACCATGTATAAATGAATGTGTTTGTACACCATGAATTTGAAGCTGCATTAACATGCTTTTTTGCAAACTTCCTCTCTTACACCTCAACATAATTAAACAAGTGACAACTCTTTTTCTTGTAAATCAGTTTTTTGTTTTGTTTCATCACTTGTTTTGTTTTACAGTACTTAGGCCATCAATCTACAAATAGCCCTTTTGTGCAATCTCATTGTCTGGGTTTGGCGGTTGCCAGGACAACGGTACTTGCCTGACTACATTGCGCCAAGTGTAAAGTTTGATGGAGGGGGTTATGGTGTGGGGTTGTTTTTCAGGGGTTGGGCTTGGCTCCTTAGTTCCAGTGAAAGGAACTCTTAATGCTTCAGCATACCAAGACATTTTGGACAATTTCATGCTCCCAACTTTGTGGGAACAGTTTGACTGCGCACCAGTGCATAAAGGAAGGTCCATAAAGACATGGATGAGTGAGTTTGGTGTGGAGGAACTTGACTGGCCTGCACAGAGTCCTGACCTCAACCCGATCGAACACATTTAGGATGAATTAGACTAGAGACTGCGAGCCAGGCCTTCTCGTTCAACATCAGTGCCTAACCTCACAAATGCATTTCTAGAAGAATGGTCAAAAATTCCCATAAACACACTCCTAAACCTTGTGGAAAGCCTTCCCAGAAGAGTTGAAGCTCTTATAGCTGCAAAGGGTGTGCCAACTCCATATTAAACCCTATATATTAAGAATGGGATGTCGTTAAAGTTCATGTGCATGTAAAGGCAGGCTTTTACTTTTGATAAAATATTGTGTATGTTTCCATCAAAACTTGCAAACTTACCTGTGCAAAATTGAAATATTGCACAAAACATTTTACGAATAAAGCACCATTTTCATCCCACGTGTTCAAGTTTCACATACTTAGAAATGCCACAAAATATCTGAAATAAAAATGAAAGTTGCAGCAATCGGGGAAGCCACTGTGGCTCTTTTTTTCGGACATCGTAATGACGAAATGCAATAAACGCTGTCATGATATCTTGCTTTTGGAGGTGGATGCCTGGTGTTTGGATGTCTTCTTATCGGATCAAACTGTGATCCATCCTAGTTGAGCGCATGCGCCTTTTTATTATATGGTGGATGGATACATTCTCCTTGGACAGACAAAAAGCATGTCACTGGAAACCTTTTGCCTTCACCATCGATTTATGTAAGTTGTACTCTTGAATCAGATTTCTTGGCAAATTTTTTCATGAATTTTATAAAAAAGAATGCCAGATTGACAAGCCGGATAGGGATAGAATAGCACAGTGAAAAACTGAAGCTCTTTGGCTTTGTGACTGCAACTGAAGAGCTGCCTTTCAGGGAAAAGAAGTTCTTGATATTTGGCTAGTGAATTGAATTGGCTTCTCACACCACAATCCAAATCTAAAAAGGCAGAAAGATTTAATGGCTTTTCAAATGTTATAAATCATTCCCAGTTTAACAAAACCAATAAACACAATTGCTGCAAAGGTGTGGTGGGAATAAGTCTTTGCTGCAGGACATTTTTCAGAGGTTTTCTCCTTCCTTTTGGCATTAAATTAACCTTTCTTTTCCCTGCCCCGGATGCCTCTTTCGTAGTCGTGAGATTTCTGAACACAAAAGGTTACAGTGATGATACCTTCGCTGTGCTTCACACTATTTGCTAGGTTCCCAGTTGATTGAGGCAAGCCATAAACATTAGCGGGAATGTCTCCTAGCAACAATAGGTATAAATGTTGGAATGTTGCCCAGTAGCTGAACACAGAGGATCCAGACTCCTCATAGTTGCCCTTTTGACCCGTCAAACCCAGAACAGTACAAGAAATGCATTATGTGTATCATGCTGCCTTTTGGCTGGTTTTGTTTTCTGAATTTAAATTTGCATTTTATGTTCTTGGCAAAGCCTTTCCAACCAAGGCATTCACATAATAAAGTGCACAAACCACATGGACCCACTTTTTATTAGGTGTCCTTAACTACTATGTACTAACATTTTATTTAATAATTTGATACATTGCACTTATTGTGTACATACATGTTTTTACATTGTACTTACATTTTAAAAAATACCTGCATGTAATTACATCTGTAATTATATTTCTGTAGTTACATTTGTAACACAGTTGACACTTCCCTTATACCTAACCCTACCCTTAAACTTACCTATCCCACCACACCTGTCCCTAACCCTACCCGTATCCCACCTCAATATCAGCAAAGGTGTTTTGCAACACAATATGAACACAGTAAGTACATTGTACTTATTTTTTATGTAAGTACATAGTAGTTAAGGCCACCTAATATAAAGTGGGGCCAATCACATTAATGGTTGTTTCGGGATAGGTTGCGGAGAATACACTTTTTTCCCTTTTTTTAATCTTTGGCATTAGATCAGATAGATCTCATAAGAAAGTTAGCAATATTAGATTCATTTTCCTTTCAAGTGGCTCATCAAAAGCTGAACTGTGTTGAATTTTTTTTGTTCATTTTATTTGGTGTTCGAAAATCTGTTCCATTTCAGTTATGTTTGGAGCAATGTTCATTTATGCACACACAGAATTAATAATAGCTTATTTAGAATTTATAGTCTTACATGGCTTCTATATTATGTAATTTTAATTAAATGCACTGTACTAAAATGCCATCTAAATAAATGACATTTAAGTTGGTGAGTTAAACCAAATATTCTAAAATTTTATATATTAAATATGTACGAACATGTAATAAAAGCATGTGAAATTATCTTATTTTTCTTTAAAAAAACTAAACAAAGTTTAAACCTTTAAATTATCTTCCTGATGCGAATTTTATATTTATCTCTTTCATTATAATTGACAAAAATCATTTTTTTAAAGGGATAGTTCACCCAAAAATGAAAATGATCATCATTTACTGACCCTCAAGTTGTTCCAAATGTATGAGTTTCTTTCTTCTGCTGAACACAAAATAATAAATGTTGAAGAATGTTGGTAACCAAACAGTTAACGTTAGCCACTGACTTCCATTGTATTTTTTTTTTTCAAGTAAGGAGTCAATGGCTAATGTTAACTGTTTGGCAACATTCTTCAAAATATCTTATTTTGTTTATCTTCAACAGAAGAAAGAAACAACTTTGACGGTTTGGAACAAGTTGACGGTGAGTATGACTAAATTATATTTTTGGGGTGAACTATCCCTTTAAAGGTATACACTATGCCACTTTTCCGTCCGCTAGAGGGCACCTGTTCAAAACAAAGGCGTAGTTTGATGACGTCAAGTTTGAGCGCAGAACCTTGGGACGTGGTCTTCACCTCACAGCCGGTGGAAAAGAATCAGGATAGGACTCGGGCAGAAATCATGTTGATGAATGCGGTTATTAATGTTACTGTAGTATGAAGCAGAGCAGGGGCGAGTGCTGTGGGAGCGGAGCAAGGCCGCCGGAGCGATTGTTACGCAAGACACACGGCTCGCGAGCAACGGGACTTTTATTATTGCGGGAGACAGTCGCCAGCGCAATCTCCGCTTTTCCGGTCATGAGTATGAGGTAACACAGCTCTGTTTATTATATTAGATACATTTAAGTGTGTTTAAAATGATGTTATGACGTTACTCTGTGCGTTCACTCGGTGGCTGCTGTGACACTTGTTCACACTCCAGTGAGAGTAAAGCTTTTCTGCCAAATAAAATGATAACGAACGCAGATATGATGCAATTGACAGGCGACTCCCTCACACGCTTTGCTCACACATCCCGGTTCATTGGTGAAAATAGCGATTTTCTCACAATTTACAAACAGTCGGAAACATTTTGGATATTCTAAGAACTCAACAGAACAAAATATATAACACTTGCCTGGTGGTTTTTGGATATTTGACAGCAAAAATCCTACATAGTGTACCTTTAACAAACACGTAATTGTGTTGACATGTTAAAAAATTGTTTTAGTAGTGCTGCAGAAGTTTTAATGTCAGTCTTTGAACACATTCGTGAATGCTGTTATATTCACGCTGTGTAATCAGTTCCATTAATTAGACTCTAATATTGACAGCATACCCATTCTCTGCTTGCCTGTCATTGCTGCTGTCATTCAAATTATTCACCACTACACCAGGCGGTGTGCGACCACAGTTTGTATCCGTCCACTTTACGAAAGTCGTTTTACGGTAAAGTTACCTCGCTTTGCATCTGGGAATGAAGCCATCATCTTTTGCGGTTTGGCTGTGTTTCAGCAAACTTTGTTAGAACATCTTCTCCCTAATGCGGTTGCCTATAGTTTTTGATCTAATAATAAACAGTCCCTTGTGTTATTGTCTGGAAATATGAATACCTATAACGCTTTTGTATCACCTGTCTGATAAATCCTCTGCATTGTTGCCACAGCAGAAGCGTTTTTACCTGACTGCAGCGGTAGAGCCTAGAGGATGTGATCCCATGGGAATACAGACAAAGGCGCTTATGTGCTTCAGCAGAACGAAACGAGGCAGGGCAGTAGAATGGCTGTGAATAAAAGCATTTTAGCTCCATAGCTTTGTATGTGTGTTCAAGCGTAGTTGAAGTAAAACTGAGAGTTTGTTATTGTCCATATATTCTCAGCCGCAGTTACGTTTACAAGCAGTGTACCATGCACACATCAGTCCTTAAATACTTACTGTATATACAGTACAATACATGACATTTCAGGTCACAGCCTTATTCTGCTTCATGCTTAACATGTAAATTGTAACCTGTTGTCATAGAGTGTAGATATGTAGATGACAATATTTAGTGTATGAGATTGTGGCGTCTCCTTCCTTGGTTGTTTGCAGATAAGAAGTGAAATGTGATCAAGCCGGAGTGAGTTTCAAGTGGGTTTCTTCTGTTCGACTCATATACCTACAAAGCCTGTCAATCTGACACATTCATTTAGTGTGGTTAATTATACAAAAAGATGTTTATTATGCCTATAATAAAATGCCTATACAATGATTTTTATTAAAGCTAAAAAAGTTATTCTGTTAAGAGCAGTGAGTGATTTTCTCTTTGTATATTGTTGTTTGATTAAAATTATAGGGTTAGTTCATCCAACAATGAAATTCTGTAAGGCCTTCGTTCATCTTCGGAACACAAATCAAGATATTTTTGATGAAATCCAAGAGCTTTCTGACCCCTCCATAGACAGCAATTTAATTAACACTTTCAAGGCCCAGAAAGGTTGGTAAAATAGTCCATGTGACTCCAGTGGTTCAGCCTTAATTTTATGAAGAGACAAGAATACTTTTTGTGTGCAAAAAAACAAACAAAAATAACGACTTTTATTTTTTTTAGTGAATAACGACTTTTAGTGAAATTAAACAGCGTAAGAGTCTGACACAGGCTAGAAGAAATTGTAGAATAAAGTCTTTATTTTGTTTGTTTTTGCGCACAAAAAGTATTCTCGTCACTTCATAAAATTAAGGTTGAACCACTCGTGTATATATTTTAACAATGCTTTTACTGCCTTTCTGTGCCTTGAAAGTGTTATGTTAAGTGAAATTAAACAGCTGTCTTTGGAGGAGTCAGAGAGCTCTTGGATTTCATCAAAAATATCTTCATTTGTGTTCTGAAGATGAACGAAGGTCTCATGGGTTTGGAACAACATGGGAGTAATTAATGACAGAATTTTCATTTTTGGGTGAACTAACCCTTTAAGCAGTCGGAAGCAGGTTTATTAGGCTGCTGTCACTTTAAGAGCTGCACGGATCAAAAATATTGTTACACACGCTTTTTTCTCACACTGTTCCATCTACCCAAGACAAAACTGACTGTGTTTACGTGAATACTCACCAAGATGGGCATTTTGACATACTTTTGTGTGTATTTGGTCATTTAAGCTTCTGAAATCAGGACACGCACTGTCCGAGGGGAGGCTTCCTGTGTGCGTGAGTAGGATCTACTTGGCTTATTGAGCCTAATAACATTAGGCATGTCAAACGTATGGAACGGCCATGTGTCCAATCTATTCTCTGCTGTCTGTGCCGACCTCAAACGTAAACTTTTCATCTTTCAAAGTATTAAAATCGTTTAGTTATCGTAAGCCAATTCGATATGGATATGATATACATTTATGATTTTTTGATTCAATACCTTGAGTGTGTGTGTGTGCATTAAGAAGTTACGTGATTGTGAGATAATGTATTAATTCTCTTGTTTAAAGCGTGCAGTCCTGTAATCCAAAAGGCTGTTTCCCGAGAACATATTGTTACAAGAAAAGCTTTTAGGGTGAGTGCTTTTTGATGCCAGAGGATTCATAAATATTTAACCAAGCTGAAATCTACTTTCTTTGTTTGCCTTTACCTTCAATGTATATGTAGGCCTACTGCTATCCAGTTCTTGTTTGCTTTAGAACCGTTTCAGTTTCATAACTTAAGGGAATTGTTCAATCCTGCCATCTTTTTTTACCAAGACATACTCGTATGAGTATGAGTAAATGATGATCGAATCATTGTATGTTGGGCGAGCTGTTTCTTTAAACTATGAAGCTGTAGCTGTAATATGAAGATAACATGTAATCCAATCCGAAGACATGTGAACATGTCCTAGCAGAACAGCCACACACACACCCTTTGATAACTTCCAGTGGTTAATATCTCTCTGCTGACTGCCTGCAAATGTTAAGATAATTTACGATCGATACTTAGTAGTGAGATTGGTCTTTATTTTCCATAAAGTGTTTTATGGGTGCCCGGAATGGCATTTTAGCAGGGTTCACGCCTCGGCATGGCACTTAGCCTGATTACGACTGTGCCTCTGCATATCGTAACATGATAAGAGATTTTCTTACACTGCGCTGGCATGCCTGGTCAAGGACAGCTCCATCCCTGCGAGGGATGTCCTGACGTGTGATCTGTCATTGTGGCGTGGCTCAGGTGAAGAACCGCTCTCGCTGATGAGGTGGGCTGTTCCACATCTGTTCGGGTCAGCTGAGAATCTAGAGGTCTGTATAGGTCAAAGCCCATATCTAGCACATACTACTACACATCCATCCTTCTTTATTTTGAATGCTATCTGGGCAACACCTGCTCTCTTTTAACCAATTCACTTTTTCAATTTGAAATGCGTTTTAAGCATTTTGATGCAGAATTGCAATTCAATTTTGAATGTAAAGAATTAGAATTAAAATGAATAGAAATTCTAAGAAATTTTAGGGTTCTAAGGTTAGTTCATGCATTCTGACTTATTTACACTGTTAAAGAGTTGGATTCTCATGCTAAATATGGCCAAAAAAAAAGACAGAAAACAAAACAAGTTGGTTGTATGATGGAGTAATGCTGTGCCAAATACACTCGTTCAGGATTCAAACAAGTTTCTGAAAGTTTTTCTCAGAGTATAGCCCTGTATGATGTCATAAAGGGCTGAATTCCTTGTATGGGCACTTCTCCCGGATGAGGCACTCATCAACCAGAGCGAGAGCAAGAGCGCGCTCATCAATGTACTTTGTTCGGGCTACGGAAACCGTCTGCAGTTCTGTCATTTTGTTTTTAGACCACAAAACCAACCATGTCACTAAAGAAGTGTGTTTTTGGTAGGAGGGAAAGAGAACCTTCTTCAGCTTCCCAAATAACTCTGCGTTAAGGAAACAGTGGATTCAGTTTATTTTTACAGAGCAGCAATGAAGTGTGTTTGTTTGTAAGTGTGCAAGTGCTTTTGTTTTTCCCGCATAAGTGCATATGGTGTAAACAACACAAACGTACAGTGAATCGAAAGTTATCAAGGGATAATACCATGATGTGTGTGTGTGTGTGTGTGTGTGTGTGTGTGTGTGTGTGTGTGTGTGTGTGTGTGTGTGTGTGTGTGTGTGTGTGTGTGTGTGTGTGTTTGTGTGTGTGTGTCCTGGTAAACCCTACCTAATGAGGACAAAATGTCCCAACAAAGATGGCAGTATCCGAAACTGAAGTCCTTGTGGGGACATGTTTTGTCCCCATGAGGAAAACATCTTATAAATAGTAAGTGATGTTTTGGAAAATGTAAAATGCACAATGTTAAATGTGATGGGTAGGTTTTGGGGCAGGGCCAATGTAGGGGATAGAATGTACAATTTGTACTGTATAAAATCAATTACGCCTAAGGAATGTCCCCATAAAACATGAAACCACAATGTGTGTGTGTGTGTGTGTGTGTGCATGTGCTTGTGACTCTTTAGATCCACCCACTACACGCCTCTACAAGTTTTTTTGGAAAAGTAGTTTTTGGAAAGAATCGGTACAGTGTATCTGTCTTTTATAAACATGATCAAACTAAAGACTCTTTGGAGATATGAAGGATGCTATACTACTCTGTAGGTACATGAAATTGGCAGAAACTGTGTGTGTTATGTATCCTTTAAAAGTTTTAAATTATGTTTAAAATTAATCTTGAAGATGGATGGATGGATGGATGGATGGATGGATGTCTGGATACATAGTCCATAGGTTCGGTATCCATTTAAAAAAAAAAAAATCTATCAACTATATGTCTCACTCTCATGATAATAGAGAATTCAATCACATGCCCACATTTAGTCTATTTAGGTGAAATTATTGTCTATTACGAGAAGATAGCCACAGTAAGTGGCACCATAGGGCTCTCGAGTAACCTAATTTCCTTGACTTCTTAAAGGAACCTATAGGGTTCCATCAAAGCTATTAGAGTGAGAAGAGCAGATGTGTGTTGTCCACATGAGGCAGTTTTGATGGAAGCAGTTATGAGGACTGAAGGCATTGTTAGCCAGGGCACACTGTGGCAGATCACGTGTTTCAATGTGCCTCAGGCCATTGCCAGTAGCTTAATTTTACAGTACACAAATGTAATTATGTTCTTGGTGCACAGGAAGAGAAGCCTTTATGAAATATGTTAGCTTGATTAGACACATTTTTACCAGATGATCGCCAGATTAAATGGGTTTATGCTGATCTGCTGTCACTGGACTTGGTTTGAAAAGTGAAACTGACAAATTGATTGATTTTGATTGTTTTGGTTTTGACTTACCTCAGTAATGGAAAATGCCTTCCTGCAGTCCCCAAGGTTGGATGCTGGTGTGCTGGAATTAAAACATTAATTAGCAACAAGCTAGAATTCCTAGGTCAACCAGCTTTAATCAAAAAGGCCAAATTGGTCGACTAGTGTCGACAGCTCAGCTAGTTAGCCATGCTGAGATTCACTCTTCATACAGCAGTCTGTTCTTTAATTATTGTTTTCAGCCATCAAGACTGCTGCCGCGCCTGGTAGGAGGTGTGCTTAGATTTTAAAACGCAATGGCTACACCCCAGGGCACTGAGCTAGCCTATATTTTAAAGATACACCATTTAGCACTCAAATAAAACATTAAGGAATCCAGTCAAAACTCACAGTAGGGTTACTTCTTTGATTGCATATATGTATACGATAGCAATATTGTTTTTTTAATATCTCCGTTGTTTTAGCAAACGGAGACTTTAACTCAAGTCCTGCTTCTAAGACCCTAGTAATCTTGAAACTGTTAAAACCATCTTAAGCTGTTTGAGAGTGGTTTTAGCTTGTTTAAGCAGGTGTTCAGATGGTTGGCCAGCTGGTTTCCCAGTCTAACCAGTATGTCCAAAACCCATTTATACCAGCCAATATGCCAGCTTATCCAGGCTGAGTGACCAACAAACTAGCTTAAGCTGGTTTAAAGTGTTTTGTTTTTTTAATGCAGGGTGTTTAATTATGAACAAGCTGGAGCTCTTATTTTAACATTTCTTTATTACAGCTCATTCAGACAGATGAGGGTGATAAAATAAGCATTCTTACTATTATCTAAAAAATATTACAATATTACAATTATAAAACGTGTTGGAGACATTCAAACATTTTTTTTTTTTTTTGCGTAGGTCATTATACTAATTTTACAGAATTAGAAAAGTTTATTTTGTGGCTTAAATAGGCAATTTTTTATAAATACTGGTTGAAACTCTCTTTACATCCTGATAGCAATCAATAATAGATGTGCATGGTCTAAATATTTTTTTTTAATATGTCTTCTTTGGAAGTCTCAGGACCAAAAAATATTTGTCCAATCATTGCAATAGGCTGAATGCTATGATACGATGTCTTACCTGCCAGTCAACACACGTACCCTATACTCTCCACATCACACGTCCTAGAGTATGTGTATGTGGTCAGGTGGCACAAGTAAGAATTCTGTAAGTAGTTTACATTCATTATTATTGTAATGTTATTTGCTTTGAGACATGAGGCATCGTGTCTCTTCTGTGTGCGTTCATGTCGAGGCGTGGCTTTGGAAACGCTCTGAATGGAGGGTGGGATCTTATGCTTCTAAAGCTAGCTTGCTATTGCTAGCCTCTCTTAAATTGCCTACTACCTTTTAAATAAATTATGTTACTCAGAGACTAACATGTTTGGTTTGCCAAAAAAATTTAATTTAGCTTTCACAAATTTGTTAAATTTTGAAAATCAAGTAAATTTTTTACGTGGAAAAGAAGTGGTTTTGATGTAGAAAGTTGTTTTTATTGTCTCTTATAACAAAAATCTTTTACTTAAACCCATGAAAATGCAGATCATGTTACACACACACATTTTTCCGTTTGAAATGCTTGCTGTTGACCCATTTTTTCTTCCATAAACCTGCTTCATCATTTGTCAGGTCATTTAGGGATGTCTCTTTGTAATACCCAAGACGCCCCATCTTTGGAATCTCAAACACACAATGATCGTGAGTCAGGCTGCCTGCATTTTACTGCCATTGTTCTGGGTGTCAGTGGAAAAGTGATCGCTGTCTGCCACTCATAAATATAATTTCCTTGAAACCTGTGAGCCGTGCGCCGCTGTGGGAAGGTTCTGATTGCATTGGAGGTGACAGAGCCAGTGTCAGACTGCCTGTTTCGACATGGTGACCTTGTAGAACTGGGGGAAGTGGTCAGGAATGATGGATTTCCTCGTGCTTATGATGCTTGTCTGTCGCCCCCCCTGGGAAAGGCTCTGCAGAGTGAGGATTTCAAAGAATCAACCTTTTTCATTTTATAGTAAAAAATCAGCCATCAAAAACTCTTAAAATGCCATGCTGTGTCATTTTACACCCAAATTTATTGGGATTGAACTTTTTTCCTCCCGTGACAGGAAGTTTCAGGCAAGTCTGCATGTTAGAAATAGAATCTGACACATTTTAACACATTTTCTTCATATTTTGAGATGAAAACATACATGTACACTAACATTCAAAAGTTAGATTTTTTAAAATATTTTTGAATTAATTCTCTTATGCTCACCAAGGCTGCATTTATTTAATCAAAAATACAGTAAAATAGTAATAATGTGAAATAACTCTTCAATTTTAATATATTTTAAAATGTAATTTATTCCTTTGATGACAGAGCTGAATTTTCATCAGCCATTTCTCCATTCTTCAGTGTCACATGATCCTTTAGAAATCACTCTAATATGCTGAGCTGATTTGGTGCTCAAGAAAAATGTATGATTAATATGAATGTTTAAAACAGTGCTGCCTAATGTTTTTGTGGACATCATGATGTGTTTTTTCAAGATTCTTTGATGAATAGAAAGTTAACAAATGTAGCATTTATTTGTAACAGTGTAAACGTCTTTACTTTGACTTTTGATCAGTATAATGTGTCCTTTAATATACTTTCTTAGGTGTTTTGAGATTATTATATAACCCCTTAAACAACCTGAAGTATTTTTTTATGTTTTCTTTTTGATTTATGTGTCTTAAATGTATGTTTGCACATTTGCATTTCTATGCATATATACATAAATAATTCCCCTCATTTCCTGCCAAGGTGTCACATGGAGCAGCATAAGCCTGTATAATCACTGATAATACGCACATGCATTTTGTTGAGCATATTCTTGAGAAAGACAGATTGATGGAGAAAAACAGGTTTATAAAATAAGAAAAATAAGCCACACGCACAAATGTCATATATACTGTATATACACACTCACTCACATGTACGCACACACTCCAGAAACGAGAGCTAGAGAGGTGTATAATGGGCAGAAATTAATTAACGAGTGGTGGCTGAAGTTGCTGGGTTCAGTCACAGAGCATGGTGCCGCACAAGGTGCTGAGCTGGCTAATGAGATGTGGAGGAAGCCGGTATTAAACAGCCAGGCTCTTTTAATGGGAAAGGTCAGGCATGTCAGCTGCCATTATTGTTCTCTGTGTCCTGCTGACGCTACAGCCAGTCTAGCTAAATTGAGACCTCAACTTGCTAATAGCCGAGAACTTCACTAGAGGTGTATTAAACCTTTCCAAAAGTTTACTTTTGGCTTTACTGTCATCCATCCATCATTCTATCATCTATTCATCCATCCATCGTTCTATCCATTATTTATATTTTATCTTGCATTTTATTATATTTAAGAAAATAATCATTTTGGTTTGTGGACCATGCTGGAAGAGAACTTAATTTCCATGTCATTATCATCTATCCATCCATCCATCCATCCATCCATCCATCCATCCATCCATCCATCCATCCATCTATCCACCCTTCCATCCATCATTCTATCATTCATCCATCCATCCATCCATCCATCCATCCATCCATCCATCCATCCATCCATCCATCCATCCATCCATCCATCCATCCATCCATCCATCCATCCATCCATCCATCCATCCATCCATCCATCCATCCATCCATCCATCCATCCATCCATCCATCCATCCATCCATCCATCCATTCTTCTATCTATCGTATCATCCATCAATCCAGTCATCATTTTATCTATCTATCTATCTATCTATCTATCTATCTATCTATCTATCTATCTATCTATCTATCTATCTATCTATCTATCTATCTATCTATCTATCTATCTATCTATCTATCTATCTATCTATCTATCTATCTATCTATCTATCTATCTAGCCATCTCCCATCCAGCCATTAATCCAGCCATCTATCGTTCTATTATCCACCCATCCATTCATCCCTCCATCCATCATTCTATCATCCATCATCCATCCATCCATCCATCCATCATTCTATCATTCATCCATTGTTCTATGGTTCTATCCATATATCTATCTGTCATCCATCCAGCCATCATCCATTGTTTTATCGTTCTATCCATCTATCGATCTGTCATCTATCCAGCCATCATCCATTCACCCATCCATCCATTGTTCTGTCGTTCTATCATCCATCCATCATTCTATTGTTCTGTCATTCATCCATCGATTGTTCTCCACCCATCCAGCCATCATTCTATCATTCTGCTATCCATCATTCTATTGTTCTATCATTCTATCATTCATCCATTGTTCTATCGTTTTTCCATCCTCCGTTCTATCGTACTATCATCCATTAATTTACCCATCGTTCTATCATCCATCCATCCATCCATCCATCCATCCATCCATCCATCCATCCATCCATCCATCCATCCATCCATCCATCCATCCATCCATCCATCCATCCATCCATCCATCCATCCATCCATCCATCCATCCATCCATCCATCCATCCATCCATCCATCCATCCATCCATCCATCCATCCATCCATCCATCCATCCATCCATCCATCCATCCATCCATCCATCCATCCATCCATCCATCCATCCATCCATCCATCCATCCATCCATCCATCCATCCATCCATCCATCCATCCATCCATCCATCCATCCATCCATCCATCCATCCATCCATCCATCCATCCATCCATCCATCCATCCATCCATCCATCCATCCATCCATCCATCCATCCATCCATCCATCCATCCATCCATCCATCCATCCATCCATCCATCCATCCATCCATCCATCCATCCATCCATCCATCCATCCATCCATCCATCCATCCTTCCGTTCTATCATCCAGTCATCCATCCACCCATCCATTTTTGCATTTTATCTTGTATTTTATTAGTCTTATTATATTTAAGAAAATAATCATTTTAGTTTTATGGACCATGCTGGAAGAGTGCTTATTTTCTCAACATTCTTCAATTTAGTTTATGCAGTATATTATATAATTAATAAATGTATCTTTGTTCTTTGTACCTATTGGGTCTTATTAGTAATAATGCACTAGTGTTAGAAGTTTTTTTGTTGGTGGCAGGCGTAGCCACAAGTTTGTTCCTTGAGTCTAGTGCTAGATCAGAGGTGGTATGGTTAGTTTTATTTTTCCCATTGGTGGGGAGCTTCAGCTAGAGTGACAGTGAGACCAGTGGGTTGTGTGAAGTAGAAGACATGACTCTAGCACTGACTACATGGGCGGAAACTCACAGGGACGCCACACGTTAGTGTAGCACTGTCATTCTGTCCCAGTTTGTTGAGGATTAGACTTATACATTCCTGTCAGCAGATACAGCTGTAGCTTCTGAGCTGAAAAATGGGCATGCATCACCTTCTCTGGCTTTAAGAGTTTGTGAGAGTGAGTAATGAATTACCCATAATGCTTTGGGTGTTTTACCTCATTTCTGAGAATAATAGTGAGCAGGAAGAAAATAAATGGTGGCCTTTGCGGAAAGCAGTCATAGTTTCTAGATGTGGAAACTGGAAAGCAGTCATCGTTGCTGCTGTTGAAGTGACTGGTGTTTTGTAGACGTCAAGACTGATGTTTTGTAGTTTTTGGGGTCATTACTTTACTTGGTGTTATTACTTTATTCAGTGTGACTTTTTAAATAGTTTTTATAAGTCACAAAGAAAATATTGTATTCTTCTGTTCATTAGCTGTCAGTGGATGGTTTATGGTGTCTTCCTTTGGGGTGAATTTGCTAAACAGTTGTGCCATTTTCAGTAAAAACACGGTTATTTGTAAACCACCTGCAATCCAAGTCATCTAGGCACTCATTTAAATCAATGTTATTTTAAGATAAAATATGCCTAATTTTTATGTAAATTAGGCTTTTTGTAGACCAGAAAGTCAGTGTTTTTTTGCATGACTCTCAAAACAAGCACATTTCAGACAACACGTTTCAAAATCTGCGAACAATAGAGGATCTCCTTTAAATGTTACAGATGGAGCTCTTGGCTCATTTCAAATGTAATTATCGATTATTATGTATAATTTGTTTTAAAAAAAGAAGACAGAGTGTGGCATCAGTACCCATAGTCTATATTTATTGCAGGTTCTGAAGTGATTTCATTTGCTTTGACTTGTGAGACTACACTTTTCATTAAATATTCTAAACATATTTCTAACAGAGCCTTCTTTAAACTTAAACTTAAGCTGTGTGTGTGTGTGTGTGTGTGTGTGTGTGTGTGTGTGTGTGTGTGTGTGTGTGTTTTTCACCAAGAAGTTTCTGGCTTGCTTGATGAGAATGTGTACAATGCTGTGTTTGTTTACCCTGTTTAACATAATTCTCTGGTATTTATATTCTCTATAAGCTCAATTAATGCTGTGTAATCCAGTGTGGAGCTGATTCACGTTACACGTGTTTGCCATCATTAAATGGATAGTTCACCTATAAATTCTGTTGCCATTTACTCACCCTCATGTTGATCCAAACCTGTATGTACACAAAAGATTATATTTCTAAGAGCAACACTAGACCCCATAGACTTTCATTGTATGGGCAGTGTGTTCCAGAGCAGGTTTGGAATGACATGAGGGGGAGTAAATTACATAATTAAAATTTTTTAGGTGACCTGTCCTGGTAACATCATTTTTCAATTGGACTCTGCCCACAAACTTTAAACGGTCATTATGTAATGTAGCATCACTCAATGTTTTCTTGAGGATGCACTTGTAGATTATCGATCATCATTTTAGGGCTTGACATTAATAGAGTCTTCACTTATGGGGAATATGTGCTGACCCTGGGCGATGTCACATGAACATGAGTAATAGCAGAAAATGAGAATGAGGCTGATGCCCTTGCGACCCTCATTGGTAGGCTTGACAGGAGCAGGTCAATATTGTCTTCCTGTTTAATTTATTTAATTGCTTGACCTATGAAATGAAAGGTCACAGCTGCTGCTCAAAGGTTTTATCAGTCACTGACCATTTGTAGGTGTTTAATGGTTGGAATAAATTTAGATATATATATATAATTTTATACAGGTTGAAATAAAGAGTCTTCTATTCTGTTGAGCCTTCCTTGCCGGACAAATTCCCATTCGCCTTGTGAATTGTCATTAGAGTTTCGCTTTGTAATCTGCACACGTCTGTGCTAACCAGCCCAAAAACGAGTTCATAGGCAATAGCACATCCTCCGGTCTTCCATGACTGGTAATTAAGTAGCAAAATTTCTGACACATTCATTACTAGACGGCCTACGGACACCAGCATTTGCAGCATTTTATAGGTCGTGACTGGTGTCAGACTGTCAGAAAACTGTTGATGGAGGAAAAATTATCATGCATTTAGAGTACATGATTAAAAGACCACAAGAACTTGTGAATGCAGGTTACATTTACAACAGTGACACACTGGGGGACTGTGCTAGACTTTTTTTTTTTTAATAAGTTAAGAGTGCTTCCATACATTTTAGCTCCAAAAGGAAAGCAATTTTGTCATCATTTTTTGCTTTTCCCTAAAATAACATCCCAGAGCCTGTGCAAATATACTCTGACATTCACAGCGTGAATCTCCGCCCCTTTTAAACAGAACTGCAAAATAATATTTTGTTGTTTTGAGATCAAGCGAAGCGGTTGTTTACATAGAATTAAAAACAAGTCATAAATAATTCTTGAGCACCAAATCAGCTTATTAGAATGATTTCTGAAGGATACTGCGACACTGAAGACTGCTGGAAATTCAGCTTCACAGTAATGCCAACACAGTAATAAATTACATATTAAAATCTATTAAAATTGAAAACAGCTATTGTAATAATATTTCATAACATTCCTGCAAAGTGTAATCCTGGCAGCATTTGACATACCTAATGAAAGACTAAGGCCCAATCCCATTTTCCCCTCTCCCCAGCCCAACCCAACCCTACCCCTGTTTTGTGCATTTACATGAAGGGGTGGGTTGTCTTGATTCTCTTTTGGTTGGAGGGGTAGGGGAAGGACCAGATAGTCCTTCAAACTGAGATTTTTCAGGACCCCACTTCAAAAGAGTCCACTGGATGCAAACTTTCAGCACCCAAGTGCAGTTTTTTTACAATAATCCAGACATGATCAAACATTAGAACACTTGGCGTGATAAACATGGCATGGAGAACACTCACCACTCACTAAGTATAGTTACACGGACAATACTTAACAAAGACGCATGGCAAACATGAGGACTTAAATACACAGAGTACTAATGACTAGAGAAGACACACACCTGTAAACAATCAAGCCAATAAACCAATCAGAACATGACAACATAGAACACATGATAAGGGAGGACATGGCAGGATCACATGACTAGAGCAAGGGAATCTCAAGACAACAGGAACCATGACAAAATAAGAACATGAAACTAAAATAAAACCATACATTACAAAACAAAGGGGTATGAGAAATTTCCTTGGATACACCAGGTACAAAGGAAACATGTAGGGCCCTATGATTTCCACGATGTGGAAAACATGGGCAGAATCGTGAAATCCATTCATAAAAATTGATTTTACTGTATAATAAAACTGCAAAAAGACTATTTAAATATGAATTCTGCATATTATGCGTGCCTATGTGTTTCATTTACCACACACACACACTGAAGCACGCGTGACGCTCGCGGTGTATTCAGCCTCACTATAAGTGGACATGAATGCGTGAACTTCATCTCCAGAGCCGCTCTGAGAGTCACTTAATGAGCATTTTATCATTTCATTTGAGAAAACCATAGTCATATTATATCATAAACACACAAATTCGAAGGTCTCCACGCAACCCGTCAAAATAAAAGTTCAGTTTAACTTGAAAAATTGTGACAGATATATATTTCTAGCCTGACGTGGTCATACTCAATTCTAGTCAGAATATGAGTCTGATACGCTCCATTGGGCTTTGGTTATGGGGTGTGTTTCAACCGAACCAGGAAAGACCTCAATTGGATAGACCCACAACCAATCAGAGCAACGGAGTCAACAGAATGTCATGTCAACAGAACTCAACTGCACTGTGTTGCCAAGTCCGTGTTTTTCCCGCAGGTTGTTCTCCATGTCTGTGGGTTGAAGCGACCCCAATTATGTGATATATAGACCCAGGAATGCACATTTCAGCAGGCAACCTTGCCAAAATAACATATTGAAAAGCTTTTGTTTTGGGATGTAGTTTTAAGTAGCAACATTAGAAGAAAAAGATGAGTGTAAACGACCTTTGCCAGTGTTGTAAAAAAAAGCATTTAAGGACACACAGAGTACTTACCAACACGATCATCATTTCTGAGAGAAATAGTGAAGGTGAACGCAGATATCTGAACAAGTACTCCGTTTAGGATTAGTACAAATTCAACCCAAGCGTCTTTGATGGCGTGGATGATTACATTACTGTTTATCATCTGTCCATCATCGTCTAAAGCCCACCCTGACAATTCATTGGTCCGAACAGTTTCTGTTCGGGCATAATAACTCCTCTATGGATCAAGTCCAGACCGAATTCCCAGAGCAAAACATTTTGTGGGCGTGGCTAAATTCGGCTGGCATCTAGGCTAACATATTACTGTTGTACAGTAGAATTTAGCTGCATCTCAATGTCGTAATACAAATAATAATAAATAATACAAATATACTATTATTAAAACTTACATTTTAATAATAATTAAAAATAATCTAAATTGTTCTTCCATATTTTAATTTTAACAGTAAAGCTCTGTGGTTTCACAAAAGCAAGTTTAATTTCATATGATTAAAAGATACATTTAATTTATGTTTTATGCCTATATTTGATTGCCAGAAAAATTTAAACAAACAAACAAAAAAAAAACATTTCATAGAATTTTTTTATTCAATTAATTGGACATGATTATTAAAATTTTATTAAACCGTTAAAAAGTAATCCAGAAAACTTCAAACAAAAGAATTTAGTAAAAATAAAACAGAATTTAAGATATTTTCATTGGGCCTAAACAAGTATTTTTTGTTAAACTTTTGATAAATTGTATACGTTTCATGATTTCAATTAATTATACATGTTTTTTTTATTACTAAAATAGAATTTAATCAATAAATGGAGTAAAACATAAGTGTAAACAGAATGCATGCACTTTATCTCCAGAGCCGCTCTGAGAGTCACTTCATGAGCATTTTACCATTTCATTTGAGAAAACTATAGTCATATATCATAAACACAAACTTTTTATAAATTGTTGTTAAATTTTCTAAATCAAGTTTCATGATTTCAATTAATTATACATGCTTTTTTATTACTAACATTTATTTTAACCATTGTGATAAACATCGGCGCATCTCCTTTGAGGCAAAGAGGTATAAAATAGAATTGTGATTAGGACTAAATGTGCATTCAAACTGTTAATTTAGTTCAAACCTATAGCAGAACGAGGGAGTGTACAGAATGTCATCATTCGAAAGGGCAGGAGTTCTGTAATGTGACATAATGTGATTGACAGATCAAAACGTGCACCTGTAATAAAACAGATCGCTCTGTACGCTGTTTCAAGCTCATCAGATCGCATAATACAGTGGGAAATTTATAGGAAAAATATTCTGCATAAAGAAATATGAAGGAAAAATGTGAGAATACGAATTTATTAAGTTAAAACAATGAAACCGTTGGAACCCTGGTAGTAGAGAGAGAAAGATGTGATGGAGGTAGAACAAGAGCAAGGAAGATTGGGGGTCAAACAGAAGTGGTGGAAAGAGGGAATAAGCTGGGAGAGAGAAAACATGTGTGCAAAGGAGATGGAAACTATAGATGAGTGAGATTGAGACAGGCTTGAAGAGTGAGACAATCAGAGAGAGAGAGAGAGAGAGAGAGAGAGAGAGCCAGAGCTCTGAGCGGCCTGGATAAGCTCAGCACAGCTCAGGAGTTGATAGCACTTGACTGCTTGAGGGTGGCTGGAAATAAGACAAACTGTCCCTTGCTGTCAAGCCTTCAGGACTGATTGATCTGTTATCTCTCTGCACAATTTATCTCTCACTTGCTTTATTACCGTATGTGTGTGTGCGTGTGTGTGTAAGGAAAGGCGAACCATTCAAAAAGGCACTTGGTAACACTTTAAAGTTGTACTGAGTGCAAAGTCTTTTGTGAGTTTGGTCTTTGTGACCCGTGTTGCTATGCCTGCATTTTACAATTTCACTATTGTGCAGATCAGTATTAGGGAAGTGACTTAAAATTTTGATGTTGATACTAGCAACAAATATAGATATATTTTAACTATAACAGAGGAGGCACATTTCACCTGCGGGTGTCGCTGATGTGCACGGTGGGTTTTGTGGGGGTAATTGAGTATGACTAGGGGAAAGTCACATGAGGATATGATCGATAATGATTGGATATGATTGGTTTGAGCGATAAATCCCACCTCTTGTTTTCGTGAGGACAGTAATGGCGTTGTGACACCGCTTTGTCACATCAAAATCAAATTTAAAATGGCCTGAAAACATGATGACTGGGAGTTTTAGTAAGCAATCAGATTGGGAAAATCTTGACTATTAAAAAGAAATAGTCACTTTATTCTTGGTTTTAGTAAATTACATAGTTAGAGTAAAAATACAAAATAGAATTGTATTTGGTCTCTCTTTTTTATGTAATGTTTATTTGACCAGGAAAATTAAGTGTAAAGGACATAAATTTACATTTGATTTACATCAGGCATACTATTATGACCTAAAATTGTGTTGGTACCCCTTTTGCTGCCAAAACAGCCCTGACCCGTCGAGGCATGCACTCCACTAGACCCCTGAAGGTGTACTGTGGTATCTGCCACTAAGATGTAGATCCTTTAAGTCCTGTGAGGTGGGGCCTCCATGGATTTGTTTGTTCAGCACATCCGACCGATGCTCGATTGGATTGAGATCTGTGGAATTTGGAGGCCAAGTCAACACCTCAAACTCGTTGTGCTCCTCAAACCATTTTTGCTTTGTGGCAGGGTGCATTATCCTGCTGAAAGAGGCCACAGCCACCAGGGAATACCGTTTCTACGAAAGGGTGTACATGCTCTGCAACAATGCTTAGGTAGGTGGTACGTGTCAAAGTAACATCTACATGGATGGACCTAAGGTTTCCCAGCAGAACATTGCCCGAAGCATCACACTGCCTCCGCTGGCATGCCTTCTTCCCATAGTGCATCCTGGTGCCATGTGTTCCTCAGCAACGCAACCGGTCATCCACGTTATGTAAAAGAAAAGGTGATTCATCAGACCAGGCCACCTTCTTCCATTGATCCATTGGTGCTTTCAGCGGTGGACAGGGGTCAGCATGGGCACCCTGACTGGTCTCCGGCTACAAAGCTGCATACACAACAAACTGCGATGCATTCTGAGACCTTTCTATCAGATCCAGCATTAACTTCTTAAACAATTTGAGCTACAGTAGCTTCTCTGTTTGATCGGACCACACGGGCCAGCCTTCGCTGCCTACATGCATCAGTGAGCTTGGCCGCCCATGACCATGTTGCTTGTTCACCACTGTTCCTTCCTTTGACCACTTTTGATAGATACTGACAAATGCAGACCAGGAACTCCTTATGTTTGCCCAGTTTTCTTGTTTCTAACACATGTTCACTTGCTGCCTGATATTTCCCATCCACTAACATGTGCCCTCATGAAGAGATAATCAGTGTTATTAACTTCACCTGTCTGTGGTCATAATGTTATGCATGATGAGTGTATAAAAAATGTGAGTACTTGGCCTCCTTTTTTTAAAGCACCACCACACACCACTGATATAGCATTGTCATTGTGACATTAGAAACAGCAATGCGGTTATTTTGTTATCTTTTCATTAACAACCTAGACTGATTGACTACACACCATGCAGAGTTATAGCAACCATTATAACCAGAGTGGACATTTAAATCTAAATCTTTTAAACCTAAGTATTTCTCCCCCACTTTATGAGTAATCGTTTTGTTTTGCTTTGCCTTAAGGCAAAGAATTAGGCAAGCAGGAGCTTCTGCCAACCGGTTGTAAACACCAAATAAGAACAAATAAGCAGTTATTCTTCTCTGGTTATCACCTTCTTATCTGCCAGGAAAACAGATACTGGGTGAACATCATGCAATTAATATTCATGAGTTAAAATTACAATTTTTATAATGTGCACCCTCCATTAAAATGTATATTATATGAGCTGCAGTGTGGTTTTATGGTTTATGGTGTTGTTGTCATGGCAACAAAGTTCTGAAATGGCTATTATAATGGATAAAATAAAATAAGCTATTTTATTTTACATTTAAAATCATATTAACATGCATATTGTTTACATATTATGGCTGTACTATTGAAGCATTATTTTAATGTTCATAGACATGCCCCATTCAATTCCAGCCTGGTTAGGATAGGAAAAAGTGGATATATGAAATTACTTGTATTTTGTTGTGATATTTATATGTGCTCTTATGCTCATCCAGGCTGCATTTATTTTGATCAAAAGTACAGTAAAACTGTAATGTTGTATAACTTTTTAAACTTTATTTAGTGTGTAATGTTGCTGTTTGAGCATAAATAACATCTGCAAAGTTACGATGCTCAAAGTTCAAACCAAAGGGAGATATTTTCTTTTACAGAAATCACTTTTTACTGACTACAACAAACACCTGGCAGGGACAAGCTTTTTCACGGGTTAGTGACATCACTAACCCAAACATTTACATAAACCATACTGGTCTATCTCCATACAGCATATATTCTCTGTCTCTGTAGGCATCTTACAACAGTTCCCACATGAGCGATTCATAGATAATTATGACAGAATATGCTAATCAATGACTTAAAGATAGTTAAATCCACATCAGCTGCATAAATTCATCAACTAACAGCATGGTACGTTCTACATGTTGTCACTTCTTCTTGAGTCTATCCATCATTGTCCGACTCTGGTTTGAACATAAAAGGCTGAACAGTTTCTGACCTTTTCAGCTCATTTACAGCTGCATTTAAAGGGAAACACTCAACCTGGAATGTTCCTTTCATATCCTTTGTATTTCCCACAATATTCTTTATCTTCCAATTATGCGTTGCCTAATTGGAGAAATCAAGCAGAATTGATAATATCATCTAGAACTACAGTATAATTTGACAAACAGTAGTTAGGTTACTTCTACCTATGTGTTGTTAATGTGGTGTCAGTAACACCTTTAAACTTTTCGTGATTTTTGTTTTTGTTTTGTTTTTTCAGAAGGAGCATGTGGACTAAAGGTTGATTCTCAGCTTTGCTGAATTAATGTCAAATCTTACGGTAGCGTCTGGGTCAAAACACTGCCTGTTTGCTGTTCAACACTAATCAGACCGTGTCCTGGACCTCATCAAGTTTGACTACTCAAGACAGACCGATTTGTTACGCAGACTGACACTCAACAGTCTTATGAAAAATCCATACGGCGACGATGAGCACTGTGCTGTAAACACTTGAAAGCAAAACGTTGACTAAGCTAAACCATCCATTAAAATAACGAATCACTCTAATTTAATTCTACTTTCGCTCATCTAGGGATCCATTATTTCTTTGTTTTGGTCCGTCAGAAGAAGAAGTTGCAGGCGTCTCGTATCAGAAGACTCTGCTGATGCGTGTGTGTAGTAGCTCTAAAGCAATATCATAAGTAGTGTGAGACTTAAAGTGCCGGGCTTGTAAAAGATGGATGGAATTGGCTGATAAATTGCATTAGACGAAAAGCTTGGAGTGTCTCCTGCCAGATGCACTGGGTGCTAAGAGGGTCATGGCGTACTGGATGCTATGATGACATACTTACATAGACCTACTGTCATCAGCATCCTCGCTTGAGAGTCCTCTACCTCTCTTCAATATATTAAAATATCCCGGCCTCCTCTACTGCTCAAAGAGTTCTATTTAAATACTGTATAGATATAGCTGAATCGTTTTTTACTGATTCAAATGCGCTAAAAATTCACATCCAATTAGGTGGCAATTTGTGAATTGCCATCATATTGTATGCTGCATTTTGATGACATGATGTAAAAGCCTTCTTAAGTTGAAGATGATTTATCACAGGCTGTGTTCGGAAGAGCGTACTACTATTTCTGCTCTATATGTATTGTGCACAGCATGCACATTTTCTGAATGTGTAGAATATTTAGATGACCTACATGTCATGTGTTGAATACTGTATGCCACATTGTAGTGCACTTGATTTGACCGCTCATTTCCAGTGTGATGAATGAAATATACACATTTGGGTTGATATATTTAATGTTTTTGAAAGAAGTCACTTATTCTCACCAAGGCTGTATTTATTTGATAAAAAATATAGGAAACACCGTAATATACTGTAAAATAACAGTCAAGTTCCTCCACACCAAACTCACTCATCCACATCTTTATGGACCTTGATTTGTACACTGGTGTGCAGTCATGTTGGAACAGGCAGGGGCCATCCCCAAACTGTTACCATAAAGTTGGGAGCATGAAATTGTCCAAAATGTCTTGGTATGCTGAAGTATTTAGAGTTCCTTTCATTTGGAACTAAGGGGCCAAGCCCAACCCCTAAAAAAACAACCCCACACCATAATCCCCCCTCCACCAAACTTTACACTTGGCACAATGCAGTCAGGCAAGTACCGTTCTCCTGGCAACCGGCAAACTCATCCATCGGATTGCCAGACAGAGAAGAGTGATTCGTCACTCCAGAGAACACGTCTCTACTGCTCTAGAGTCCAGTGGCGGCGTGCTTTACACCACTACATCTGACACTTTGCATTGCACTTGGTGATGTAAGGCTTGCATGGAGCTGCTTGGCCATGGAAACCCATTCCATGAAGCTCTCTAAACACTGATCTTGAGTTAATCTGAAGGCCACACAAAGTTTGGAGGTCTGTAGCTATTGACTCTGCAGGAAGTTGGTGACTTCTGTGCACCTCAGCATGCCGGAGGAACACAGTAGAATATTTAGTAGTGAGGAAATTTCACAAATGGACTTATTGCATAGGTGGCAACCTATCACGGTACCATGCTTGAATTCACTGAGCTCCTGAGAGCGACCCATTCTTTCACAAATGTTTGTAGAAGCAGTCTGCATGCCTAGGTGCTTGTTTCTGTACACCTGTAGCCACGGAAGTGATTGGAACACCTGAATTAAATTAAATGGAGGGGTGTCCCAATACTTTTGGCAATAAAGTGTATTTTAAAATGTAATTTAAAAGGCAAAGCAGAATTTTCAGCATTATTACTCCAGTTGTCAGATCCCTTAGAAATCATTGTAATTTGGTACTCAAGATAAATTTATTTTTATCACAGTTGTGCTGCTTTATATTTTGTGAAAACTGTGATACAATATTTTTTTGATAAACAAAGTTCAAAAGAAGACCATTTATTTAAAATAGGAATCTTTTGTGATATTATAAATGCCTTTAATATTACTTTTAATCAACTTAATGCATTCTTGCTGAATAAAAGTATTGATTTCTTTTTTTTTATGTACCAAACCTAAACTTTTGAATGGTATCCGGTAACCAGTGTATAACACATCTTATTCTGTTAGAAGTATGCTAGTATTTAATTAAACATAACAATGTTTATAATTATCCATTATCTTCAGTAAACGTTGCCATTATTCGGTTTCATTCACATGGAGGTGACATGCTCCAAGGTCAGGGGTAGACTGCATGCAACAGGGAGGCAATCAGCGCCTTGTGTGCTTGCACGCCTGCCCTTTCCAGAACAAGAATAGGACAGCTTGATTTTTATTATCCATCTCCCTTTTCATCATGCATTGTGGCTCCAGCCGTCAGAGAGAAATTACTCTGATTATTTTCAGCATATGGGGAAATAAGACCCAATTTCCCACCTCAATCTTCGAGATGATTTGAAGTGTAACCAGTCTCTCACACTGGACAGGCAGAAAGACGCACCAGGCCCTGATTAGGTCCACCATCAAGCAAAGAGTTGTTGTTTTTTCACCAAATTATATCAATCTTCATTTATTTAGACTGCAGGAGCTGGGGGTTTTCGTTCACCCCCTCAGAGGTTAAGGTAATTAAATGCAAATCACCAAGTTAACGCCAGCAATTTTGAGCGATTTAACAATAGCTCTGCTTTTGATTTCAGGGTTGTGTATAATCACAACAAGTGTTTTCTCATAATTGACACAGAGAATCAAAGCTCGGCTCTTGGATGTCTGTTTCAGTCTTAAATCTAAGGTAAAATGCTAATTGTTAGTTTTAAAGCTATACAAGCTACAATTTTTCTTATTTTTTATTCAAATTATTATTATTATTATAAATTGTTAAACCCTTTTAAAAACATAATTATATTGGTTGCATTTTTTACCTACTACTTGTGCTTTTTGTTTATTTATTTCAATTGTCATTTATAATTTCATATAATAATTTAATTTTCACACCTCAAAGAATTGAAATGAACTAATTGTCACATTCAGTCACATTTTGTTTTCATGTACTCTTTACACTGTGTCCGAAATAAATAAATTACATTAATCTCTATTATGTAGAGTGTGAAAATCAGTACATATTAAAAACATTTGTTAAAAAGTCCCGGATGACCTACGACTTTTTCGAGATTCTGAAGTGTGCATTCGATGGACATTTTACTATCCCATGATGAGACCACAGGTACACACGTAAGTATATCTTCTAATGTTACACATCAGAATTTTTCCACAACAGTTAACCAAAAGTTCACTTAAGACATAACAGATTTGTTTGCATGAATACTCGTCAAGACAGATATTTTGAAGTACTGTAATTCTGTGAATCTGTGTATATCGGGATTGTCGGGTGTAAGAGCACCAATGTAACCTCTCAGGTCCTACTCGCCCCGCTCTGTGCGGGCCTCGAACCCGGGTCACCGGCATGGTAGGCGCGCTTTACCAGCACAGCTCTTACTAACTGGCCTCCATTGCACATGTAAGGGTGGATCGCCTACAGTGGTTCAGGCTGCAGGGTTGCCGAAAGACTAAATAAACGTTATCAGCAAGATGGTAGAAAACTGTACATTTCTTGTCTACAACCACCCACTGCAACTCATACCAACGACGGAAATAAGTGCAGTTTCAATAGCTAAATATGTCGGAGTGTTGCTATAATGTGACTATATTGTTTTGCCATAAGTAACACTTCAAGGTCAACACCGAATCAAAACCAGTTAGCAAATCATTTGTAATTGAAATAATTTAATGACAAAATCTGGTTATGGTTACACTTAAAATAGTTACAAAATAGATGTTTGAGATGATAAAAACTTGTACCATTAATCGTACCCAGCATGAATGTTACCTGAGGGATAGAAAGTGAGAGAGAGTGAGAAAGAGACAGAGCAAAGAAGCCCCAGTGAAAGGAAGAGCCAGAGAGCAGGCCCTAGAAGGGAGAGCCAGAGAATAAAAGAGAAAGAGCAACAGTTACAATCTTATTTTATCCTTTTCTTGACCATGTGACTGAAACCCTAATGTGAGACATTCAAACTGACCAATCAGATCAAACATTCCCCACTGTATACAGGTGTGACACACATTTGGCCTACAGGCCTTCAGTATTTCTTTGTCTTAAGGAATTCCAAATGGCAGTTCTGATAAGAGAGATGAGGGTTGAAAACAGTAAAGCAAATGTCTTTGTTCAATTTCAAATATCAAATATCTTTGATTATTTTCAATCCTTTCACACATGTCGTGTTCTATTGATTATCGCCTTGTATTTTGGTTTTTAAGTTTTTATGTAAGTGTTGCAATAAATGTAAGAATATAAATGGAAAACATTTTGTTGAACTGTAACAGCTTCTAAAAACTCACATTCCCACACTTTAAAACATTAAACATTAGGACAAATCATTTTAATAAAGTTGTTTCTTGTTACGCTGCTCTCTGATTTGAGCAGGTAGCTACAGTAAATTAGAAAATCACGAGTCAAGTGAAATGTTCCTTTCCACCCCGACTGTTTCTACATGCAAATTAACATTTGCTGGTAAACCAACAACATCCAAGAAATGACTTGAAAAATTGATGACCTCGGTACAAGCTTTATGTCTGAAACACCTCATTAGCTGCTTTCCTCTCACAAGAGTCTAGACTGTATTTGGGTTATGGAAACCAGGCTCATTTGTGGGGGTGTTTTTTTTTTTTCTTTCTATAAAAGGCCCAAATAGCTGTAATTATCTGGAAGAGTCATTAGCTTTGTATTTATCTAGGTAAAAAATGATGCTTTCGTAATTATCAGTGATATATGAGTGACGTTGTTCCTACTCTTTGCTTGTGCCAGAGGCTTCGTTTCCCGTTTCACTCAACAGAGATAGAAATCAAACATGGAAAGTTCAAACTGTTTGCTGCGGCCCTCTCTCCTTCCATACGGCCGTCATCGTTATTAATGCCCCCCGATGTAAATGACTGATAGTCTCGAGTTGCACTGCCCCTGAAGTACGCTGCAGCGGGGTATCGGGCACTTAATTCTGCTGCTATGCCACGCTTTTAAGAGGGGGGATAAGCCATGAGCGGCCAATTTCCTTCCGAGATGGGCAGGCTTTATTGATGGAGTTGACCACGCTAATGTTTTTAGCCTTCTGGGTGTCCATCTGTGAGCATTTTTCCAGTGTCATCACCACTCTGTTTAAGTAGCTCCAATGGCTTCTTCGGGCAAAGGGGAGATAATGCAGGCTATTTATCATGCAGGAATTCAATTTTGAGCCCACCATTCTCCTCATAAAAGAGTTACCAATCCATAAATCAACCATTTAGTTGTCCGTTTTCATGAGCGGGAAATCATTTGTATGCATTTTATTTATTTATCGCACAGGTCGGATGGCCGACGGCGTTCGCCCTTAGGATGGAGGAGAGAGAGGCAAACAATTAACTTGCCAATGTCAGAGAGAGAAAGAGGAAGGAGAGTAGTCTGGTCTGTGGTCCGCATACATTCTCTTTGCACTGGTAATGATTGTTGGGATGGGAATTTGAATTGGGTCACATTCAGAATTTGGGCCTATTGATTGCAGATTTATTTTGATTCTATTAATAAGTGGAATTTTGGAAAAAGTCTTAATATGCCTTAAGTAGCACAATTGTTCATTTATTTCAGTATTATATTATTAGAGATGTTATCATATTATCATATTGGTCTATATTAGATATTTAATTGGTGCTTTTGATTATTTATTGGTCAGTATTAGCTATTTAATAATGCATTCTCATTCCCTCTAAATTAACATTTTGATTACCTTGCCATCATCTAATGCTATTGAAATTAATCTAAAAAAAAAAACACATAATAATTATTAAATGGATTATTATTTATTCAGTACTGTACATTGTATTGCTGTGATGCCTAAAATTATTCGCAAAATTGTGTAGAATTCTATATTTGCCAGTAATTATTAACTTATCGGTATTGGCTAGAAGTTTAATTTTGATAATATTGTATTCAGTGGTGATGTAAGGTTTTTTGCTAACAATTGTTCGATAACCGCTGATGGAAATGAAATACATGAATATTAGTTTGTTCTGAAATTTTTTTAAGGTATATATTCCTTTTCAGGATCTGATTCTCAACCCTAGTGATTACTACTGAACGCCACAGGTTATTTTCCCCGGATTTCATTTTACTCGATGTTTGCGTTCCTAATGAGCTCTGTTGTTAACATACACTCGGCCCTCCGCTGGGGAGCGTGACCTCCAGTCGCCAGGGCTTTACTGTTATATGATTAACGAGAGTGTGATTCCGCGGGATCAGATGAGCGCTCAAAAAACGCTTTTGATGAAAACCTTTTTGATGAAGTGCCGATATTAATAGCGTCTGGTGTTTCATGTGGCTCTCACGAGGGCTTCAGATCTAGGTGCACATGTGCACTTTGCTGCTGCTTGAAGCCATGGACAGACTCGTTTAGAGGACTAGCTAGCTGTGCGCAGCTGTGGTCTAGTCAAGGTCATGTGTCTGAGACATGTTTCATGCATGTCTGACAGTAATTAATTGTGCCGGGCGCAGTGCTGGCCTTCTCTTCCTGTCCTCTCTCCGCTGCCACTTCCTATATATTTCAACAGAGTTGGCTGACGTTTTAAAGCCACAGATGTGCTAAGTTGCCAATATATTTCATATGATTTGATAGAGCATCATGCCGAATTGCATTGATCACTGTTTGTCTTTACTGTTTTCCCCTTTATAATGGAATGGCAGATGAGATGATTTACATTTTTAAGGTTACTTTTTCCTCACGAGTGATTCTCATATGTTTTCCTGCCAATAAAATACATCACAGCAGAGGAAGTCTTCATCTAATGACGAACCCCCTAATGCTATTTAAATTACGCTGATTGAGGGGAAGTGTGATTCGACAGTGATTGTCAGGTTTAGTTAGTTTAGTTGATAATACTTTCCTCACCATCCGTATTATCAGTAGGGAATATCTAAAAAAGTGTGTGTTTGGTGGGGGTTCAGTTAAAAGTATATTGTATAAATATGTGCTGAAAATATGTGCTCTGTTTTAGTAGTTCATGTGTATATGTGTAAGATCTATAGGTACAGTTTTGTTTAAAAGGTTAGTTGGCATACAAGGCACACAAATGAAGATTGTTTTAATGAAATCTGAGAGCTTTCTGTATACAGCCTATGAAACTACCACTTTCTAGCCACAAAGAGGTAGTAAAGGCATCATTAAAGTAAGTCATAGGGGCTTTCGCACCTGAGGAACCTTTTCACAGTTCCTAGAACTATTGGCGAAAGTACCGGTACCCAAATTTTGGCGTGTTCACACAGTATAGTTTAGTTCTAGAACATCTTTTGGGGGAACTCATTTAGCGCCTACTTCAGAGTAGGGTCTAAGCCAGCACAATTAGAAACTATCAGTGACGTAAGTGTAAGCTGATTGGCCAAACGCTCGCAAAACACCAGAACCCGTCATTAAAAAAAATATAACATATATATTTACTCCAGAAACAAACTTTATGTACATGGAAAACAGTGATGTACCTCTCAACCTTTACTCTGAGGAGAAAATCCAATATCGCTCAGCTAGCGACATCAACCACACTGCAAATGCTAATACTTTTTCATATAATGTCTACTTTCTTTGTATAACAGTTATTACGTATTAGACAGAACTGTTAAACAGATCGTAATCTAATGAAGACAGATAATTTAAGAGTTGTGTACTCTGGCTCTGCCGTTCTTAGCATTATCAAAATAAAAGTCTGCAGCGCCATCAAAATAAAATGGTGCAAATGCATCCAGGAAAAGAGCCCTAGGCGAACACCTTGGTAGTTAGTTCCTATAACTAAGTTCCTATAACTACTTGGTGCGCATGCGTGTTGTGTTGACGCGAGAGCAGACATCGTTGCATGAACACACATTGGAGATTCATATTTTATAAATAAATTGGAAAATTATGTTTTCAACTTTTTTGATATAACTTTATTTTTTGTTTTTATTATTATTATTGTTCTCATTATTATAATTTTACCTATACTAATCATGCAGCTTTAATTATGGTACATTTTAGATTAAAATAAAATCCATGGTAAGAAACTAAATACAAGATATATTCTTTGAATACAAGACTTATTATCTTACACCATTTGTTTTAAGGATTGTTGAGATATTTTTATTGGGGAAAAAGGACAAAATACTGATTAAATATGATTTTGCAGTGAAGCTAGAGCTTGAGCTAGAGTATCAGCTTTCTGTACTGACATAAACAGCATATTCCTGAGCCTGTCTCATTTACGAATTGTCCTCACTTGGCTCTCAGTTTGAAGCTCTGTGTTTGCGTGAGAGAATTAAGGACTGAAATCAATTTGAGCACTGCCATTTCCCCCTCAAGTGGCTTATTAGAACATTACGCCACTGCCTGAGATTATTGATTCCAATCAAATCTGTTAGCTTCATTAGCTGATAGTTTCGCCTGTTGAGACGGATGAAAGAACACAGAAAATGGCAGCTGATGTTATGATTTTGTTGTTTTAGATCGTATTACGTTTTTCCATTTAAATGCCAGTGAGGCTTTATGTATTATAGAAATAGGAGCATATTTTCTCAGGCAGGGGTTTTTGAGATAGCAAAGCAAAAGCTTTTTAGATGATTAGGGGTTGGATGGAAAGAGAGCGAGCAGGAGCCAGAGACCTGTGCAATGCATTTAATCTCATAAAGTAATGCGTTGTGCTCACATTCAGCAATCAGCTCATCATGGTGGCCTGAAGTAGCTGACACTGTGACACGTGGAGGGTGAAATCACTGTAGCAATAACTCCGTTTCGATCTTTGTGCTTTGCTGGCTCAACAGGAGAAAGCCTGATAGTAGATACCCTTACTGCAGTGATGCCAAAATGCAGTGATGGTAATACATTTGCTGGTCTAATTTGGCCTTTGAGTCCAGTCTGGTTTGCTGGTTTTTAAGGAGATTTGTGCAAGTATCAGCTGTAAGTCTAGCTTGCCTCGCTGAACACCAGCTTGGTCAGGCTGGGAGACCAGCAAAGCTAACCGTAAACTATGCTAAAACCAACAAACTATTGCAAACTGTATTTTTCCCAAACAGGGATATGTTGTTTTGCAGAATGTGTCCCATATGTTGTTTAGCATTCTCGTGGCATTCTAATGGCAGTGCAGCTGACGCTAAGCTATCAGGCTAACCACAAGTTAAATGAAACTTGGCTTAGTTCACACACAAATTCTGTCATCATTTACTCACCCTCATGTCATTCCAAACCCTTAAGACATTTGTTCATCTTCAAAACACAAATTAAGATATTTAAATTATATATTTTATAATTTATTCAACTACCACTTTGACGCTTCAAAAAGTTAATAAAAAAACGTTAAAAAAATCCATATTTTGACAAGGTTGCCTGCTAAAATTCGCATTCCTGGGTCTATATATCACATAACTGGGGTCGCTTTAACCTGCAGACATGGAGAACAACCCGCGGGAAAAACACGGACTTGGCAACACAGTGCAGTTGAGTTCTGTTGACATGTGACAACTAACGTTATGCGTCGCTCCGTTGCTCTGATTGGTTGTAGGTCTATCCAATTGAGGTCTTTCCTGGTTCGGTTGAAACACGCCCCATAATCAAAGCTCAATGGAGCGGTATCAGACTCATACTCTGACTAGAATTGAGTAAGACCACGTCAGGCTAACCTTTTACCATAACTGAAGTGTGAATTGATGAACGTTTATATGTGAATAAAAGCCTTAATTTCAATCTGTTCATCAAATAAAGCGATCGAGTATCTCCAGAAAATTTGGACTAAACCGCTGTAGAAAACAGTTGTGCTGCTTATAATTTTTTTTTTTGATAAATAGAAATTGTATATTTATATTAATATATATAATTAATATAGTTTTTTTTGTAACTATGTAAATGTCTTTACTGTCACTTTTGATTTTAATGCATCCTTGCTGAATAAAAGTACTAATTTATCAACAACAAAAAAAACTGACCGCAAATTTTTTGACGGTAGGATACGTCCAAAATATTGACATATAATAATATGTTTGTGCTGATAACCTTTGCATTGAGCTCAAAATGTCAACTATAACTTTAGTTTGTTTATAGTCTAAGTGTTAAAGATTGAATCGTAAAGGTTAAGGGCTCTTACTAAGTGAATAGTCCATGTAAGATAATCATCTCATGAACAATACTTCTGCAGCAACAAGGGAAATGTAATATGTTAGTATACACAATGATTGGATATATGGAATTACACAACAATTAGCATTTGAACAATGATTGGCAAGTTTAAAGTTCTGTGCGGCTGTAATTAAAATGCAACCAAAGCCGAGGCCCTGGAGTCCTGTTTGTGAGCGGCATCAGTTTACTCTGTGATAAGTTTTCATCTCTCTTTCCTATGTGTCACCTTACGCCACCTTCTACCCCAGTGAAATGAGAAGGATATATAAGTCCTGTCCTCTAACATTACCTGAAGGAAATTACTTGGGAGGTGAAACGGAATACTGTATTTCTTCATCTTATTTTTTATCCACTTTTTTATTGAATTTTGAGGGAATTTGCAGTATACTCATAGCCTTGTGTTGTTTGTGCAGACTACCAATAACAGCCAGCCATTGCTTTTCCCTGAAAACATGGTCTTGTTTGTTGAATGATACTGTTCAAGACACATCATTTTGCCTCTCTTTTGATTATTTTCAGCATTTAAGGGACAAAATTGAGGATCGGCTGGCTGCCCTAATGTGCCATCTGATTGATGACAGGGTCAGATGATTGATGAATCAAGCAATCAGTGAGTTTCTACCGTGGACTCGTGGTCGTCGCAGACAATCAATTCCCCTCCCAATGGAGTGATATCATTAAGCCTCAGGACATTTCGATAGCAGCCTTTGCAGGATTCTCCTGCCCAGACCTAGGAATATATTTGACCTAGGAACAGGCTGTTAACTTTTCCAAAGTCAAGACACAATAGCGAGACTGCGCCAGCGCCCCAGGGCACAATAATACTTTTTTCGCAATTTTCAGACCCTGGGTCCCAAAGCACTTTTGTGGAAAATGCACCCATTTTCAGGGCTTTTTTCGTAATTAAAGTCGACCGCCACTTTGCTTGATTTTTTTTGTTTCTCCTCGTTTCACTTAATCCATTGTGCTTTTTTTATTTTTTTATTCTCTCTTCGAAAAGGTCAGGGAATCATCGGAAAAGGTGCTTCTAAATCCCAGGCGTTCACAGGGATCAGAGATGAGCTACCATAATCTCATCTCCTTTATGACAAGGGACATTTTTCTGCTTTGATATCAGATAGATGTTGACCTTTGTATGCCCTGTCTATGTCACTTTCAGTCAAAGCTAGTCTTAGAGGTTGCTTGTTCATCTCATGCATTGAAAGGGAGAAAAGGAGCAGCAAAATTCAAGTTTGTTAGCTTTTAGACTGTATTTATGCTAATTTACTATTGTTCAATTTTTTGGGATTGGTACGAATTTTACATAAAAAAGAAATTCAGCAAGAATTGTTTAATTGATCAAAAGTGACACTTAAGACATTTATAATAAACTTAATAAACTATATATAAACTTTCTATTAATCTAAGAATCCTGAAAAATAAAACAGACTGTTACCACAAAAATATAACAAGCAGAACTTTCAACATTGATGATGATAATAATAAATCTGTCTTGACCACCAAATCAACATATTAGAATGATTTCTGAAGAATCCTGTGACACTGAAGACTAATGATGCTGAAAATTTAGCTTTGCCTGCTATCAAATTTTAAATTAAAATGATTGTAGTAATATTTCACAATATTGCTATTTTACTTTAATTATGCCTCAAACTTTTAAACGCTTGTGTAAGAGTTGACCAAATTAACTTTTATTTAAGCAGATGCACACACTTGAAATGTACTTTCTCGTCTGAGATGGATTCATCATATTGCTCTCATGCCATAACCAAATGCAATCAAATGCTCTCTAGATTGAAACATACCAAATCATAGTTGATTACTTTTTTTAGGGGTGGTGTAGTTTGGTATTCAGTTATTGTCTATAACTGATTCCTAACCTTCTGTGCTTTGTTCGTGGCCTGTTGTGTGTCTTATTCTCAGAATCAAAGCGTCACGCTGCACAGAGCGGCCATTTCCTTCAGAAATGCTTCCCTAACCATAGGGACGCTCTACTTAATTGACACCCAGATGCCACAACAAAGAGATGATACATAACCAAGACCTTTCACTCAGGCTGCCATTCATTTATGTGAAAATCTGGAAGAACAGGGTGACTCACCATTCATATTCCCATCTTGAAGTTAGGCTGAATTTATGCGTTTGAAGGGATAAGATATTATTAAACAAATGGATGGATGGATGGATGGATGGATAGATAGATAGATGGATAGATGGATGGATAGATAGATAGATAGATGGATAGATGGATGGATGGATGGATGGATGGATGGATGGATGGATGGATGGATGGATGGATAGATAGATAGATAGATAGATAGATAGATAGATAGATAGATAGATAGATAGATAGATAGATAGATAGATAGATAGATAGATAGATAGATGGGTAGATGGGTAGATAGATAGATAGATAGATAGATAGATAGATAGATAGATAGATAGATAGATAGATAGATATATAGATAGATAGATAGATAGATAGATAGATAGATAGATAGATAGATAGATAGATAGATAGATAGATAGATAGATAGATAGATAGATAGATAGATAGAAAAATTTGATGAGAAATGTTGAGTTCATATTGACAGTTTGAAACTAGTTTGAAATATTGAAGGGAAAGAAATTTTTTTTTTTCTCTATTTGCTCTCCATTTTATTTCCTAGAAGTCTAGAAGAACTTTTGCGATTACCATATAAAGAATGATGGTTGGGTACGGTGTGCTTAATGGGTGTCCGCGTGGGAAGATGCCCCCCCCCCCATCTCTGCTGGATGGAATAGGCCATCTCCATCAGCACATGTTCTTCCCCAGAGGGTGCCTGTCATCAGAGAGCATGTGGGCTTGTGGCAACGTGACCTTAGTAGTACCCTGGCTGTTGAGCATGCCTGACTTTCACAGGAGATTTACATAAGTATGGCAGAGTCTGATGAATATTCACATTTTTCGCCCTACTACACTCAACTTCTTGACCCAAATGATGCTTTATGGGTGAATCCAAATGAACCACAAACATGGTTGATGTATCGTAGATCAGAACCAGTTTATGCAGCTTTAGTCATTGCCTGTGATATCAGTTAGTTACATTGCTACTTGGGACTAGCAAGCTATTAGCCCCCGTAGTCTGGACTCTTTCGCAACTTTCATTGGTCTAGGACCGCCCAAGAGGACATTTGACTGACATGTAATATAACCAATCACAGTTCGTTTTGTTACACGTCATGTTTAGGGGCATGAAAATGTAAAGTCTGTCCCTACAATAACAAACCATCGTGCATCTATAAATTATTGATTCAAGAACGCTGTGCAAATTTACTGCAACAATGGAGCCACGAACTTCACATACTTTGGAAAATCTGCCGTTTAGTTGAATCCTGGTAAGCGCTCATTGTCACAGTTGAAAACACGATGGTGTTCTTCTTCCACGAGGGAGTTTGGCATCAAGGCATTTGTTTCCAGGTGGACCGTTAAAGACCGCTACACACACGTCTCGTGGACATCCTGCAGAATTCAACCAATCGGATGACGACTTTGAAACTCCTGAACTGTTTCCAAAAAAGTGTCCCATATGCATCAGGCGTTCAGCCAATCCGTTGGCGTGACGTCTGAGGCTGAGACTAGCAAGCTATAGGTTTTTCGTATTTGTGTGTAGTAACCTTTAGAAAATAAATATTAAATATAATAATCAATATAATAATTGGTGTATCCCTGTTGCTTATGGCTATGCACACTACGGTCCAAAAGTTTATTTATTTATTTATTTTTGAAAATATGCTCACCAGTGCTGCATTTAATGAAATCCACTGTTGCTAAAAAATATTACAGTTGAAATATGTATTATTTATTCAGTCATAAAAACCCTGTAATATATGTGGTGGATGAGTCAGCGCTGCTGTGGTGTGTTATTATTAGCTAAATATTATCTACCACCTACTCCGCAGCCTATTAATCAGCAAATGCATATTTGCACACAATTCTTAAAAAACACAGCTTTATTTAACATAAGCACAGTGGAAATAATTTTATTGGCCTTGGTATCGGAATTTAATGCCTCAGATGAAGGCAAAAGCAAAGACGGTGTGGCTGTCTCGTATCAGTATCAAATTTTTGCACCAGCCCCCGAGTTTAGCCTGGCATATTCAAAATCAATAGTTTATTTTAAGAAATATTTCTTTCAGTGCATACATGGAAAGCGAGCACTAATACAGTGGCCCCAAAATGTATTTGGACACTTAAACCACACTTAAAAATGTATGAATGTTATTGTATTGGATAACAAAATATTGGAGTGGGGTTTAAGGGAGTGTATCGTTTCTCGAGATAACGTTATTGATGGCCATTATGAAGCATCTTTGTACTTTTCAAAAAGCAGATGAAAGCGTGAAGCTCAACAGGCCCTGGTGTTTGTTACGCTGTGACTTCATGGTCTCCAAAGCCCTGAAAACATGTTTCTCTGACCTGTTAGTTCCCATTGAATTCCATGAACGGATTCCAGCTCTTTGTGGCAGAAGAGCTTTTGGGCTTTTAAGAAACTGGCACAAACAAGGAAAACTGTCAGTCACCGAAACTTGGTAATTCTGCTATTTACCAGCAGTTCTCTGACAAAATCACTTAAATGAGTAGTGGCACTATCCCCAAACACACCCAGTGATAAGTGAAATAAATAAAGCATCAAGCAAATATGAAGCCTGATGACAGTTTAAGGTCAGCCAATTAAATGGCTTCTTTACTGCAATCAGCTTATGGTTATTTTTTTACCTTGTAGCTATAGGGAGGTCATTGAATCATTTAATGTATTTGTGTCATTTATGTAGCATCATATGTAGCGGTAGGTTTTATGTCAGGGATCTATTTTTAATATTGCTTCAGTGGTCGTACGGAATAACCTGAAGGATATATGACATTTGGATTGAATTTCCATACATCTCTAGAGTTCCTACTGTACCCTTACTAGTTCATATTTTACATATTTATTAGTAAAGCCATTGTGGCAGCTCTCACAGTGTGCTCTCTCCGCATGCTGGCAGTTTCCATCCCGCTCAGTTGACATTTGAGTTCACTGCTGGGTCTATTCCCGTATCAGTCTCGATCATCTCTCTGGCCCTCGGGCAACGGCTCTTTCGCCAGCCTCATTTAAATGCAAACGAATATTAAAATAGATTATCATCATTAACATTGCTGTATCTTGATGAATTTTATTCAGTTGCTCTCCTCCTCCCACCCCTAGAGCCATCCATACTAAGGAAATTAACATTCGCCACTTGGTTCCTTAAAAACCTCAGGGTGGCAAACAAGAGGCTCTTCTACACTGGTCTGTATTAATGAGGCTCTCAAATATGAGCGTGAAAAGTCTTTCTTGGCAAATTTCTTCACAATTTGCATACTGTTCAGATTACAAAGTATGTGAGATTTTATAATTGAGATTTTAATAATATACGATTCATTAATGTATGTTTCTTTTTATGAGCTTGTAATTTTTAACTCAATCTTCCTGTAAAATGATAGATGACGTCATTTGTCATTTGCAGAGAGGCTTCTGCTGCCAAATAATAATCCTGATGTCGGATTTCTCCAATTATTTAATCCACTTAAAGGGAGAGTTTACCCAAAAATGAAAATTGTCATCATTTACTCACCCTCATGTTTCAAACCTGTATGAGTTTCTTTCTTCTGATGAACACACACACACACACACACACACACACACACACAGACACACGCACAAATACACTTTAAGAAATGTTGACGGTAGCCATTGACTTCCATAGTATTCTTTTCCTACTATGGAAGTCAGATAGACACAAATTCGAGCTTTAAACAACTAAATTTCTGCCTGAAAACTGCAGCTACATTTTGTGACAATAACAGTAGTATTTTGAAAATGATACAGGTTTCTGTCCAATTGATTCTCACTGCTTGGTGTGATAACTGGCTGTCTCAAGTCACCTCCTGATGCATCCTCGATAAAAGGGGCGGAGCAAAAACACAACTGGGGATTTGAAATGTACTTGCCAAGATGGGAAATTTGAATTGTAATAGTACTTTTCAGAAAATAAGGACGTTTCACAAGAACGCATATTGAGAAATGGCTTTTGAGTTGGTTATTGACCTTATTTTTTTGAGGAACAGATATCTAGCTCTCTGACATTTTTTAGTTGTTTGTCTTGCAACAACAGTTTAAGATTGTGAAATGTTATATTAATGTCTGCAGTTTCCTCCACTGCCTCTTTTTCTTTGCTCTGTGGGTGTAAAGCACAATTACTTGAGTAGAGCGCTTTTCTTTTGCTGCCGTTTAGACCTTTGTGAGGATTCTGGTCAAAGAGCAGGAGGCCAAGAATATGAAATGGCCCATTGTGCTATGTAGATAATGAACACCATTTTTCAAGCTTAGCTACACATTCTGACAGCTGCTATGGAATCCATCCACTGTATGGACGGCATGCTTAAGCACATCATTGTATCTGTTATATGCTGTTGCTGACACTGGAAGTCATCATCATTATATATATTACAAACAACACAGTTACTCTTCAAATGTCCAACATGCATCATTTAGGGTGGAATGCCAAGATTTGTGTGAATGGCAAGTCTTCGGTGTGGTAATGAACACTTTCAGACAGCTCTGTATGTAAATAACCTCATGCATTTTCAGTAACCTCTTACTGGATGTGTGTAACTGTTGGCATTCATTACACTGGTTAACTGGCTGTCTGTGCACGCCATGGACTTGATGTGCTTCTTTTTGCACCATTTCCTGGAAGTCTTCTAGGATAAAATGAAGCTCTTGAATTGAAGTTGTTTGTTTATGGACTAAAAGATGGACTATGGCAATTCAAGTATGAATGTTTCTGCTCAGTATGGTGATAGATATTTGTGAGATTCATATCATATTTTATTAAACACCATATTCAAATATTCTTCCAGACCTTCAAAAGGAATGTAATTTTGTTTTCAAAATCAACTAGTCGGGCCTCAATTATTTGTCTGATTTCATTTTTATTTATTTTTTAAAGAAATGAATACTTTTATTTTGCAAGGATGTGTTAAATTAATAAAAAGTAATTGTATTAAGATACTGATACTATTTCGAATAAATGTTGTTCTTTTTATTCATCAATAAATCCTGAAATAAAACTATCAAAAAATAAGTTCCAAAAAAAATATTAATCAGCACAACTGTTTCCAACATTGATAATAACTGAGTATCAAATCAGAATATTAGAAATGATTTCTGAAGGATCATGTGACACGATCCAAGCCTGGAGTAATGGCTTATGAAAATTCAGCTTTGCATCACATAAATAAATTATATTTTAAAGTTTATTAACATAGAAAATCATTATTTTAATTTGTATTAATATTTCACAATATTACAGTTTTTTGTCTGTATTTTTGATCAAATAAATGCAGGCTTGATGAGCATAAGAGACTTCTTTCAAAAATATAAACAATAGTAATGTTTCCAAACATTTGACCGGTACTCATATAGATGGATGGATGGATGGATGGGAGTTGGCCCGCCCTTTGCAGCTATACAAGACTTTCCAGAAGGGTTAGTGTGTTTATGGTGATTTTTAATCAGAGAACACATCTCTACTGCTCTAGAGTCCAGTGGCGGCGTGCTTTATACCATTGCATCCGATGCTTTTCATTGCACTTGGTGATGTAAGGCTTGGATGGAGCTGCTCGGCCATGGAAACTCATTCCATGAAGCTCTCTAAACACTGTTCCTGAGCTAATCTGAAGGCCATATGAAGTTTGGAGGTCTGTAGCTCTTGAAAATTAGCAACTTCTGCGCACTGTGCCCCTCAGCATGCGCTGACCCTGCTCTGTGATTTTACGTGGTCTACCACTTCGTGGCTGAGTTGCTGTTGTTCCCAATTGTTTCCACTTTGTTATAATACCACTAACAGTTGATCGTGGAATATTAAGTAGTGAGGAAATTTTCTCAAATGGACTTATTGCACAGGTGGCAACCTATCACGGTACCATGCTTGAATTCACTGAGCTCCTGAGAGTGACCCATTCTTTCACAAATGTTTGTAGAAGCAGTCTGCATGCCTAGGTGCTTGATTTTATACATCTGTGGCCATGGAAGTGATTGGAACACCTGAATTCAATGATTTGGAGCGGTGTCCCAATACTTTTGGCAATATAGATAGACTTAGAATAATTGTGCAAACGTTTTCATTGAATATGATGGATATTCTATTCTATTTCACAACAACGGCAGTATCCGAAACTGTACCAGATATCCCCATTAAGTCATCATTAAATCATACTTACATACTTTTATCTGGAACTATTGAACTGTGTTGGATTCATCTTGTCTTGTCTTCGTGTGCACCTCCGTAGGCCATGCTCTCAGCTAAAGAAGAACAAAAGAAGTGCATAATGATGTACATCACCTAAAACTGATGGCTTCCTGTCACAGTCAGTAGTGAAGGAACGCAGCCCTAACTACCATCCCCTGTTCACTCTTTCATTCTGCATATGAAGCTCTTCCAGCTGATATTCCTTCATAATTTGTTCTGTCTTTTTCTCTTTCTTTTTTTATTGCTTTCTGCTGCTTTTTTGCACCCCTCGCTTCCTTCAGATTTCCCTTCTAATGCAGTTATTGTAAAACAAAGCCTGTTTCCCAGCTTCATTTGGAATTCTGTTTTTTAATGCCACCATTGTAAAATAATGCATAAAGAATGCAATTTAATATGTATGATTTGCCTGTTTATCAGCATTGTTATGCATAACATCTTGCAAAAATTTAATTGATACGCCCACTTGAATTTTTGCATTAACGTCATTGTACATAAAACACGGTGGAGGACTGCAGGGGTCTTTGAAAGTGTCTTATTGGCTTTGTGCATTTTAGATTTCTTCATATAACTGTACAAAGCTACATTTGTGGTGGTTTCAAATGCTCTTTGATTTCTTCTAATTATTTATCTACAGTAGTTGGCCCTGAGAAAATTCTTTGAGGCGATATATAGAAATTGACATTTTAGAAAATGCACCATATTCTTTTTCTATAATTACATAAAGTCAATTCAGAGAATTTATGTGCGTCGCTGTGTTGTACTTTATCCAAATGCACTGTTTCTAAGTAAATGACACACAATGGCACTTTTGAAAAATAACTATTCTCACTGCCGTCACTGCCTAAAGCAAAGACCTTGAATTTGGTGTTCATAAAAAACAATGTCGCCCATTGTCATTATCACTGTCTGCCTGATTCTTCATAGTCAAAGGATTTCTGGTACGCAGCACACCAACTGAGGGTTTGTACTTGGTGACTTCACACACTTGCTCAGTGTAAATACAGTTTGCATCATCTCAATCTTTAAATGTCTCTGTACCTCAAACACCCCACACCCCCAACCCCAACCCCACCGACTGACTCCAAGTGAATGTGTCATAGATTAGTTAACCATTCAATTGTGCTGTTATTTTTGCAGTCTTATCTCTGCAGAGCAACATTAAAATGACTGGCGGTAGCAGCAGATGGAATTGGATTACTGACGGACAATGGAGGCAGGCCAAGATGCGTCTTCCCTCTGCCATGATGCATCAGAGCCTTCTTCATTAGCCCATGCTCAATCTGTAGTTAATGCTCGGTGGCGCTAACGCTGGGATACGCTATAGCTCGGCCAGCCTCTTTTGAATTCGCCATGAAGCTCTCTATTCAACCTGCCCCTGCTGATTGATTAGCTTTTGTCTCTCTGATTAAAGGCTGCTCGTGTCCCAGCACACCGAAAGAAATATATAAATGGGACGAAAGGGAGAGAGAAACTGAGCGGGAGAGAGGCGAGCGTAAGCGCAAGGTTGGGAGAATGAGATTCGGCTTTGTCACAGGGAGAATGAACTTTAATCTCAATCACAGACTGAAAGCGTGCGCTATAGCGGCTAATCACTAATGGGATGCTTCTGCTGCCAAGTAATAATCATGAGAAAACATTATGTGCACATAAGGAAGGGAAAATATAATTACAGGAATTGGTTACGCTGACCTTTGCATTCGATATTCATTACTGAATCGGTTTAGTAATGCTTTTAGCTTGACACTCTCACTCCTCGTTGTCAATTTACCATGGTTAAGGAGTGTTGTTGCCACAAAAAAAACGAAACAAGACAAAAATCCCCTCGACCGTGGTAAAACTTAACTAATGGTCTTGAGTGGCTTATTTTTCCAATCTAAAATTACAGCAATAGCCGTATGTTCAATAAATAATTGCATTTATTAATATTTATAATTGCAGTAAACAATTCTTCCACCAAGTAATACTGATCATTATGCTAACTGTAAGTTGTTCACCACTTTAATGGCTTGAAGTTGTGTTCTCATATCTCTAACTGATAGAGCATAGTACCAGCAAGGTCATAGGTTCAATTTCCACATACTGGTATAATGATTACTTTGAAAGTCCTGTAAGTTATGTAAGTCCTGTAAGTGTCTGCCTATCGATTAAATGTAAATTGCAGCAACATGCTGCTTTTAATGTAGGATTGAATTGATGTGTATATGTGTGTATACACTGTTTAAAAATGTGTGGTCAGTAATATATATTTTATTGAAAGAAATAAAGTACACATTCAATTGATTAAAAATGACAGTATGGACTGGTTACATGGTTACAAAAAAAATCTAGTCAAAGAATCTTGGAAAAAGTATGGTTTCCACAAGAATATTAAGCAGCACAACTGTTTTAAACATTGATAATTATAAGAAATGTTTCTTGAGCAACAAATCAGCATGATTTCCGAATGATCATGTGACAGTGTAATGGCTGCTGAAAATGCAGCCTTGTCATCATAGAAATAAATTACATTACGTTATTTTAAATTGTAATAAAATAAATGCAGCAAACTTTGGGTTTCGTATATCGGCTTATTCAGTGGCTTTGAATGCAATTTTAGAGCCTTAGTATGAGTTTTATGGTTTTTTTTATAGATGTGTACTTGTGCATACTAAAGTACTGAATGCTTGCTCTCCTTGTTGTCAGTGTTTAGTCAGCTATTTTGCACTTCTTCTTTTAAGGCCTATCTTCTGAACATTAATGGATTTTCTTCTCATATTTATGGATCTAATTTCTCTTATATAAAAATAACTTGATAAATTTGTCACTCCGACCACAGCTGCCCTACAATGCTGTTTACATTACTGTTTATATCAAAGGGGGCCCAGGGGCCACATTAATAATGATCCCGGCCCACACCTCAAACAAGAGCCTGCAACCTCTCCATAAAATCCCTTTAGCTTTTCCTCCCCATTGGACATGCATATTAATGCCAGGGCTCTTTTGGGAATTCTGTCAATAAGTGCAGGTGTCTACAAAAGCCTGACAGAAGAGAACTATGAATTTGAGTGTCATTAAGATGTATTTTAAAGACATTGTCAACGCACCAAACAACACAATATAACATAATTAGCCATATTTGCATTTTGCAACCTATTCACAGGCATGGCAGATTGTATTTTGTGCTGGCATATGGGCTCCATTCAACACCATGGCATTGTGTTTTATTAGTTGATTTCAGGGGTGGCTATAGTTTTTCACAAGGCTTAGCAAAAGCAATGGAACCACTGAGTTGGGTCAGTCAATCGTCTTTCTTTTTTTCTGTATGTTTAGTTGCCGCACAACTATGGATGGACAGTGCTTCTGAGAATACGGTGTGATGCATGGCTTAACGGAAGAGCTTTTGATAATGAAAGTATTATGGATTGAGAGTGGTACTATCATGCACTCTGGCTCATGTTTTTTTGGGTGGATAATGGAAAACAACCTATCAAACAAGTACTCTCCATCCCAAATTATTGTATTGGACGTCATTATGTATTCATCCTGATGTTTCTTCAAACTTGTACTTTCATTCTTCCCGGGAACACAAAAACAGAACATTTGAAGAAATGTACTGGTCTTTCTTTTCCATGCTTTAATTGAAACTGATACTTTCAAGCATCAAAAAGCAGCAAAAGTCTGATTCAAGGAATCAAAATTAGACCACGTGATTTAAAGAAGCCATAATCTGCCCTTTTACAAAGTATTGATTTCATTTTTTGGGGTCTACTAGAATAGGGTTTCATGCTTGAATGTAAAAAAAACATCATTATTGTTCACATATTTTACATGCTCTGTGCTCTGATTGGTCAGCTGGACCAGTGTGTTGTGATTGGTCAACTGCTTTGAGCGCGTTTCGGAAACGTCACGCCCCTTACCATAATTTCAAGTTTCAACAACTAATGCAACTCTCAATCAGGCATCAGGCGTATATGCAAAAAAACATTCAAGATTTGAGTCATTATTTACTAATAATCTTCCCCTCTAGAGAACTGTTATTCACTCTGATTTAGTGAAGTTGAACTTGAGAATGTGTTCAGTCTAATTCATGAACAAATCATTCAGACTATTCACTGGAAAGATTTGACACAAATTAGACATTGCTGCTTCTTTCATAAATTCTTATGAACATTCAAAGGAGAGCTAGATCAGATGTCCAGAGTTACAGTATATCTTAATTTTCGGTCTGTTCATGTTAAATATAGTGCATATAGAGACATTTTAATGTGATACTTTAGTGGTGCTTTGGTGTCTTTTTTGGAAGATTGAAAGCCTGAGTTCCCATGCATTGTAATTGCATATAGAAAAGAGCAAACAGAATAATTCTTCACAAACATTTTTTGCTGTGCTTCAGAAAGTCTATACTGTATGTTTGGAATATCATTACAGTGAGCAAATAATGACAGAATTTTCTATTATGAACTATTCCTTTAAGAAAACAGATGGTAATGCATTTGTCTTTTCATCCGTCTGTTTCGTAGAGGAAATATATGGAGGACAGTGAAAATAAACAAGAAGAGGGAAATTGCATGCCATGATTCATAAAAACACGCCATGCCACTGAAGGCTGAATGGGAAGGCAGAACATAATTGTGGAAAAATTGTTTTAAAAAAAGTGGATGAAATTTGGAAAGGGTACTATTTGTATTCTGACACCAAACTAATCTCATTTGCATCCCAGAGCTGTGACAATTCTTAATCAAAAGACTTGTGTGAAATGCGGTGGTGTTGTCAGTATAATGCCTTTCATTATGATTGAAGACTTAAGTGTTTGGGACAAACACGCTCAACAGATGTATGCTAGCAGAAGCTCAAAGGAAACGCCCAGACAACAGAAGACACGTCCCTCGGGGAGATCAGGGGGTGGAGGGGGTCACAGACTGGTCCTCAATGGGTAGAACTGGACAAGATGCACAGATTAATAGACTCCTGACTGAGCTTTGTCTACTGTTGATAGATTTATAGCAGGAACTAGTGCTCAGTTACAAAAAGCAGTGTTTCCTTCACTGTCATACAATCTACAGCGCCATTGCAAATTATATTTTAATAAGTTGTGAGCTTGCAGTCTAAATTGAATGAGATGAGGAAAATCAAAACAAAAACAGAGTTTGAGTCAGTCCTACAAATCCTTCACTGAATGAATCACTAAATAATTTATGACTTTGTTTTTCTTTATATCTGTCGATGCAAGAACTGTTTTGTGTAACTTAAATTGGTATTATTACACCCTGTGAACTCCGGGCGCGACAGTTGGCGCGTCGCACCGAATCAGCTAGAAGCTCTCTAAACTGGACGCAACAAAGCGACCGCTGCAAAGCATTTGTCCTTTATGTTAGTGCATCATAAATAGAACGAGGCTTCAGTTTACTCTCAGGGATTTGTCGTGCCGTGTCGCACTGCATCCAGTGTAGACAACATGTATGAGCAATGAAAACATCTGCAAAGTTACGATGCTCAAAGTTCAAAGCAAAGGGAGATAAATAATTAGCTTTTTAAGGACTACAACAAATGCTTCTTCACGGGTTAGTGACATCACTAACCCTAAAATGTACATAAACCCTTCCCCCGGCAACAGGCAACAAAGGCCATGTTGTAAAGTGGAAGAGCTGTTGTAGTAGAGCACATTTGGGAGTCTGCTCAAGCTGTCGCATCTGTCTTTTCACATTTATCACATTTAACTATACCTGTTCTATCTCTGTACAGCATATATTCTCTGGCTCTGTAGGCATCTTACAACAGTTCCCACATGAGAGATTTTTAGATCATCATGACAGAATATGCTAATCAATGACTTAAAGATAGTTAAGTCCACATCAGCTGCATAAATTCATCAACTAACAGCATGGTGCGTTCTACATGTTGTCACTTCTTCTTGAGTCTATCCATCATTGTCCGACTCCGGTTTGAACATAAAAGGCTGAACAGTTTCGGACCTTTTCAGGACCTGAGCTGCTAACACAAGCTCTTGAAGCCTCACCCTCTTCTTAAAAGGGGGCCGGCAGCAGCAACTCATTTGCATTTAAAGGGACACACAAAAACGGTGTGTTTTTGCTCACCCCCAAAAAAGTTTGTTAACAATTTTAACGTGCTATAAAAAATGATCTGTGGGGTATTTTGTGCTCAAACTTCACATACACATTCTGGGGACATCGGAGACTTATTTTACATCTTGTAAAAAGGGGCATTATAGGACCCCTTTAAAACAAACTAGGTATGTTGTTATATCATTTTATATAGAGGTCCACTTATAATATTTAGATATTTACCCCAAAAAAAGATCCTAATTTAGAAGTAGTAAGGTATTTTATATCCTTTTCTGACCCTCTCTTTCAAACACTTTTGCTATGCATGCCACATTGAAAAATACTCACTGCTATGATTAGGCAACAGTTTTGCATATTAAAATCATTTTTAAAGTCCACCATTACACTAGTGGAATTGTTTTGAAAACTTCCGATGTTCAAAAATATGTTGTAGTTCAAAAATGTGCCAACAACATGAAACATTTATGCATATTAAATATGCTTTATATATATATATATATAAATTCTGTTAATATTAAAAATGTAGTTCATATAGCGGGTGAATTATGTATATTACAATATTATGATGAAAAATATGCCTTTCTCCACTGACGTTCTAAGCTGTTCAAATAGTTTTTAAGGATAATGATTTTTAATGATAATGACAGAAGACAGCTGTGTGAGTCTGAAATAGCAAACAGGACAATGGTAAAAATAGAAATTTCAGATATCTATAAATGGTTTTCTACTAACAATCATATTCATGATATCAGAAATTAACATTGTCACTAGTGCCCGTCGAATTATTGTCAAAAATGTAAAAAAAATGTTTTACTAGAAGCAATTCAATTGTTGATATCAAGAAGAGATATTTGCACTAGTAAACATAATTATTGATATAACAAATTATGATTTTTATATGTTTTTCTGAAATTGGAATTTGAACTTGTAGGAAATCATTTGATGTCAAGAATTGAATTTGAATTGCAGCCCATGGTGACATTTAACTAAAGGTACAAATACAATTATAAATATTTTACTAGTTTAAATTTCATTCTTGATATAAATAATTAATATTTCCGTGAGTGATGGCATTGTTGAATTAACATTTTTACTAGTGAAAATGCCATTGTTAGAAAATGATTTTTTTCTCAAAGTATATATTTGATTAATTTGATCCACTGGATGGCCTGCGGGGTTGAACAGGGTCTCCCCGCATGTGAGAACATCATTCATTAGAAAACACTAATATATAGCATCTCTGTGCAACTTTAAGGAATTTGATATTCATGCTGCTATTGAATCCTCTGAAGCCTCTATTGATGTTCACTTGACTACATGTTTGTTACATTAATCGATTGAGGTCACAATGACATTCATGTTTTCATCGGCTGCGTTTTGAACCTTCATCTTGACGCTTTGCTCTTTACTATCCTTTGTTACATCATGCGGCAAATCGGAGGATTCAGTGGCGTGATTTTTGTGTTTGGTTTCCTTTCCAGAAAAGACCTTGAGCATCTGAGGTTGTTAAATGCGGCTCCTCGTGCCTGGTGGTGAGTGCAGCTGGAGACACGGTTGCTTTATTAGCCTGGCTGCTTGTAGGTCCTTTGGGAATGAAAACCGTGACCCTGTCCTGGTCTGCTTTTGGAAGTGCCATAGCTTGTGGTATTGACATCAGTGTCATGTCCAATCAGTGGCTGAGATTGGAGCACCCAGAGCTGCGAGGCTGGACTTGCCAGCTTTAATTTCCAAGTCAACTCTGTTTTTTGTGGAAGGGTGGGGGTTTGACTCCGAGCGGCACGTCTCGGTCCTAATTAATCGCCTGTGTGACAGGGGCATTTCTCTGGCTTCCTGTAGGCTGTGTGCTTTCACATGTGGCCCGGCGGTCCGTCATCTCACCCTGCCTTCCAGCTGACATCAGTGTCATCATAAAGCGACCCCTAAAGCTGGTTTCAAAGGAAATCTATTCATGCCTTTATGCAAATAAATGTTCATGTCAATATTTTGTCTTTGCTTTTGCTTAGTAAATCAGTATCTATTTCCTCTGTTTTTCGTTTTTAGATCAGCATCTTGGAGCGACAGATTTTTGATTTCCTTGGATACCAGTGGGCTCCGATCCTCTCAAACTTTGTCCACATCATCACAGTGATTCTAGGACTCTTTGGAACAGTACAGTTCAGACCGCGATATGTGACCGGGGTGAGTTTCCACATATTTCATATTCAGTTTGTGACATATTTTGTTTCACCCCTGCAGGTTATGCTGTCATTTTGTTGTATTAATACCACTGATGTAGCCAGGCACAATGCAACATAACAATGAGCAACAAATCTGTTCCATGATAAGTTTTTGTCCTTACATTTTACAACCGTGATGAGCAGGAAGACATTTTGACAGTCATTTGTTTTCAGTCTTGTTTTATTGGCTAGCCTCGCCCACTGTGGAATCTCATTGGTTTAAAATCTAGCTCCACATATGCACTTTAAACATCATATATGTTCTGATTGGATGTGATTATTGTTGTGCAACAGTTTCACATTGAGTATAGTGGTTGTCAAAGCAAAGGAAAAAAGTTGGTTAATTCTGTGTCAAATCGACCAAAATTTTGATGTTGTTAATATTATATAAATATAAAACATAAATAATGATGAAAGCCAAAATATTAGATGCTATGGATGTATATTTACTGAGTAACCCACTGTTTTGTAGAGGGGGTCAAAATAACAATTTTCACCTGAGATCTGGAGCCAAATTACAGGAGTGTAAAAATGACTTTAGAGAGATGGCAGCATCATTATTTTATTTTTACACAGAGATTGGTGGGTCTATTACTGAAATCTGTTGACTTTAGCGATCTTTGTTGCATTGTATGCCAACGGTGACAGATCAAAATTGTTTTTTGTCTCAAGTTTGCGTGCCTGTAACTCAAAAAGTATTAAATATATCTTGTTTTTCCAAACAACTCAGACATTATTCTTTAAACACTGTAAGTATCAGCTGTTTAAAAATTGCCTGCATTTGGTTTTTGACCATTAAAAATGGGTAAAATTCAACAATTTAGTCAGGGTCAGGTTGGCTTCCTCATATCTATGAGACTGAACCATATAGGGCCTTAAAAATTAAGATTAAAAAAGAAAAGTTTATTAATAATGAGACTCTTGAAGGATATCAAGATATATGAAATACTATAACAAGCATGCAAACTTTGGAAAAACAATACTCATCCAAAGTATTGTTCATAGTGTCCAAAATGTTCATAAATGTAAAACATTACCAACATTAAAATATGGGGTCAGAGTTACGCATACCTATCGAGTACAACAGAAATGGAAGGGGGCATCGATTTACTGTTGATGACTCATGGCATTGTGCTGCATCCAGTGAAGAGCGAATCACTGACCATAATAGGTTCTGTTGGCCTTTCACATCCAGTGTAGACATAGTGTTAGACAGTTTTACGCATGATTTGTATTTGTATCCATTCCATCAAGCAAGTTATACCTAATATATGGTATTGTGGAAGAAACAGTTGTCTTTCACCATGTTCAGCACCGATAAGATCAGACCGCATGTTGTGACAGCTTTTCTCTACAGTCGGGTACAACGGACATTTAACACCTTGGCCTGCGTAACAGAGCGATATCAATGCACTGACGGACCGGGTCATTGGCTCAAATGTGACTCGGACCATGTCACCCAGTTGAGATGAAACAGATTGCCTTTTTAGTGTTATGTGTCTCCCTTTGGAATAAACAATGCTCGATTTTTCAGTCTAGAAGCAGTGGCCGGCCAGAGAGATGGAGAGAGAGCCTCGTACAGAGATAAATTGCTCACATTCGAACATTACTCTTGCTTATATCCGTTTTGGGGATGCTGTCAAGCCAGATAAATTTTTATTCTAATTCAACTTGGCACGTTCCAGTGGCTGGCAAAGGGCCAAATGAGGTTCCATTACATGCCCACATCTTCTGTATGTAATGTCCTGACAACACATCAGATTTCAAGATGGCAAAATTCCTCCCGTCTACAAGTCTCAATGGTCTGGTGCGCTCTGTTTGTGGGGAAAGGTTAGGCTGAAACAGCCCTCATCAAGAACGTGTTCATAACCTCCTCCCTCCGGATCAACTCCGAATGCGTGTTAGAGATATCAAGCAGGATTATGAGACTTAATTGAAGTCAATCGCTCCGTCTAGACCCCTTTTGCGCTAACATGCGGAGGAGGCTCCTTCTTTCACAGCAGTGGAAGACAGGAGCTGCATCAACCACATTCTAGTTGGAAGACAAGCATGATGTGTTGATCTTTGCCCCAGCCTGAGGCGCTCACGATTCTTTGCGTATATAACTGCATATCTGTAAATAAAGAACAGCTACATTGCACCTGACACCGCTGAAGTGGGTCATTCCTCTTTTACAAGGTCAGCCTTAATAAATGGTTGCAATGATGCCCAACTTGAAAATCATATCGAATACATACAGCAACAAATCATCTGTAGGACTTAAAAAGTGCTGCCTAGGATTGTTTGCACTTAAGATGTATTGAGCAGTAGTGTTGCAACAACTAGCTAAGCTATTAGTTCAACAGTATTTGACCCCGCAGAACTAGTTTTTCTCAGTATTGTTCGTTTTTAAATGATTTAGCTTTTCACTATCAAACCTGTTTTATTTCATTGCTGGGTAGCATTGGCAAACTCTTAATCACATTTTCCCTGACAATGTTTTAGCAATCAAGTTGTGTGTCCATTTGTTGGTTGTGTAGAAACCAACCAATTAGCAAATTAACAAATATGTATTAGATAAAATTACATATGACTATTTTTAATATTCCATATTCATTAAAAATATGAAGTAGCCTAGGTGTAGTAAGCCGTGTAGCTTTTTGCTATCTACAGTAGTTGAATTCGAATGACAGGAATATAAATTTAATAAATTGCAATTTAAATAAATGCAAAACAGGGTATGCCTGTCTGTCTATTAATCAATTGATTGATCTCTCTGTCCATCTCTCTTTTCTCTCCATCTCTTTCTGTATATCAGCCATTAGTTCTGACTATCTGTATATCTATTGTTCTACAGTATCTATTGTTCTGTTAATTGCCCTATAGTTCTGTATGCATAAACACCTGCACACTTGAAAGCTTTAAAAAAATAAAAATAAATTCAAAACAGAGACTTTATTAAGCCAACATACTGACTAACTTTGCTTTTCTAGTTAAAATTTAGTGATTTTTAATTTTAATTTATAGCCTGGATGCCAGCCAAATTTATTCCCGCCCACAACATTTGAGTTTGGAAAATTCGGTCCATTGTGGAGCAACTATACCCGAGCAGAAGCTTTTTGGACCAATGAAATTGTCAGGGTGGGCTTTATAAGATAATGGACATATGCTAAACAGTGACGTAATCATCTACGTCACCAAAGAGCGCTTGGGTTGAATTCATTCAAATTCTAAACAGAGAATACATTCATATGTTCGTATATGCATTCACCTTTAGTATTTCTCTCAAAAATGATGATCACGGTAAGTACTCCGTGTATCCTAAAAATTATTTTACAACACCGGCAAAGATCGTTTACACTCATCTTCCTCTTCTACTTCTTCCAGTGTGCGTGCAGTTGAGTTCTCTTAATTTGCGTCGCACCGTTTTTGATTGGTTGTAGGTCTATCCACTTAAGGTCATTCCTGGTTGAAACACGCCCCATAATCACAGCCCAATGGAGCAGTATCAGACTCATATTCTGCATCATGCTAATAAATTTAGGCATTGAATTAAACATTTTGAAGGCATTCCCAGTCCAATTCTGAATAGAGCACAGTCCTAGTAGAGAGCTAGTACATTTGTAAAGGGAGGTTGTAATGTCTTTGCACATGCTCATTTTTATCAAAGCTAAGTCCATATTGATCTATCTATTAGAGCCTCTTTTGGGGAGCTACTCAAAATGCATGTCGCTAACTGCTCATTTTCAAGCGCTAAAGGCCGTGTTTTTCCGCTCAAGTCCCATCAGGTAATTCAAATTGATTTTGCATTTCCCCTCGCTCAGTATTTCATTTGCACTCACCTGTCTCACTTTGAATTGGATCAGATAAGTGTTATTTTATCTAAAGATCACTGCCTGCCTAACAGACCTCAGAGTTCTCACGTGGCGTACCTCTCACATTTTAATCAGTAAAAACATGCTACGAGCTGCTAAAGCTCATAAGCAAATTCAGCAGCCCGCGCTACCCTCTTCTTTTGAACAAATTCGTTTAACATAATGGCGGTTTGCTGCATTCCCTAATGATGCGAAATGAGATGAGACCTGTGTTTATTTAACCAAAATTTACTTCATTTTCAGAGACACCCCTCTGCGCCAGCTGCGATTTTGCTGGGGAATCTGTTTCATAATCACATCCCGCTATTGCGATAAGCGTTAGCTCATGAACCGGGGAGCGAGCCACCCTCACAAACTCCCACACAGGGTTCTTGCTTCCACTGTGAAATGCATCGTCTGTCCGTACCGCTTCTTTGGCAGATTCTAGATTTGTGGAGGCAGAATGTTTTAAGGAACACACATCTGAGAATTAATTACAGAGAAAATATCCCATTTACGCTTTTGCAAGCCAATTACTCACGCATGCAAATGTTTATTTGGTTAGGTGGTCATTGGGGGTCTGAGGTTGAAATTAGTCTTTCAAACACTCTGTTTCTGTCTCTTTCGCAGTATGCGGTCTGGTTGGTGCTGTGGGTCGCCTGGAATGTCTTCATCATCTGTTTCTATTTGGAAGTTGGTGACCTTTCAAAGGTAACATCTGATTTTGTACTTCTTTTGCATTGTATAATCCCTCAGCTTGGGTTTATGTCTAAGCTCCATAAGCATTTTATTTATTGTTATTCATTCATTAGCTTTTTAAAGAATATGTTGCAGATCATCAACCTGCATTAGTAGTAGGTCAGGAAAGGCATGCATTGGTTCTTTTATCAGTATTTCAGAGTTACAGCTGGGTCTAAAATCCTTTTCAGAGCTTGATACAGAGCTTGGACTGAACGTTTTGGGGTCAGTTTGTCTAGTCATTCAACAGGGGACTATATGAATAGAGAGATTCTCTAGATCTTTCTTTCTTTTTTCCTATTGTTCTTATATCGTTTTGATATTTTAACTTTTTTTTTAAGTAGTGAGTCAGTGCCAGCATTTTTGATCATTTTCACAAAACTTTAATGGCCCCCAGAATATTTTGTTGCATGAATATCTAAACATACAATATATCAAGAAAGAACATGGGGAAAAAAACTATGTATTCTATTTTAACAACAATTGAATGTGGGTAAGCAAATTGCATTTTTGTCAAAGGCTTTGTCCAGATCGGATTCAGAACGATGATCAAAACATAGATTGAGTTCATAAACAGCCCTAATGCTTGCACAGTCCTATGCCTCTTTATGGGTTCGACATTTCATTCAGTAACATTAGGCAGTTTTGATTTATATGCTGTTGAATGTTTGATGGTCGCAGTAGATTACATGTGCGTATGCAATTTTCTATCGCTTATTTCCGCTTCTTCTTTGCTTGATTTTGGATTTGGAGATTCTTTACTCTTTGAGAAAATGCATAACAGCACCCCCTATATAACAGTGAAAATATGGATTGCCGGAAAAAAATGTCAATGGTCAGGAACGAGTTAAGTGGTGGTGCATCAATTAGCCGACAGTATGCTGTGCTTACCCACTTATACACATTCAGATAAGACTTTTTTGGTTGTCTTGGCTGTCATGACTATTGTGTTTTTAAGATGGCTTGCCAAGAAATAAAATCCTTTCCATCCTGTTGCACTCCGTCTAGCTGTTTTTGAGCGTAAGACCAAGGTATGTACCGATGTGTTGTAACCTAGCAACCACTCACAACACCCCAGCAAATACATAGCATCGCATTAACAACCACACAGAACACCTTAGCAATTGCATACATCGCAACACATTAACAACCACACAGAACACCCCAGTAACCGCATATCAGCACATTAACAACCACTCAGGACTCCCCAGCAACCGCATATCAACACATTAACAACCACTCAGAACACCTTAGCAACTGCATACGTAGCAACACAATGGCAATCACATGGAACACCCTAGCAACCGTATAGCAACACAATAACAACCACTCTGAACACCTTAGCAGCTGCATACGTTGCAACACAATGATAACCACATGGAACACCCTTGCAACCGTATAGCAACACAATAATAACAACTCTGAACACCTTAGCAGCTGCATACGTTGCAACATAATGACAAGCACACAGAACACCCCAGCAACCGCATAGAAATGCATTAACAACCACTCTGAGCACCTTAGCAACTGCATGTGTAGCAACACAATGACAATCACACACAACACCCTAGCAACCACATAGAAACGCAATAACAACCACTCAGAACATCACACCAAATGAATAGCAACGCAAGAACAACCACTCAGAACACTCCAGCAACCACATAGCAACACATTAACAACCACTCACAACACACCAGCAACTGCAAAGCAACACAATAACAACCACTCAGAACACCTTAGCAACCTCATATGTAGCAACACAATGACAGCCACTTAGAACACCTTAGAAACTGCATAGTAATGCAATAACCAGTGTCTTAGCAACTACGATGTCTTGGCACCAATCTACAACACTTTAGCATCTTAGCGGTGCCACTCTCACTTTTTCTTCCAAAACTGTAAACATCTAGTTCTTGCATATAGTTGTACATCTGCAAAGATATTTTTTTCTCTCCCCTCCATTTTCCCATCTTTTCCTCATTCATTTCAGCTAATAATTTATTTAATAGTCATTGTCTGCTCATGTGTGTAGAAATAGTGAGCAAATATGTAATTAAAATGTCGAATACTGTACCCAATTAAATGGCAAACCAGCCATGAAACTTGATTACTAGATACATGGAGCACTTTACATTTTTATCCTGAAAGCTCTTACAATTCTACATAAGTAGATGACACCCCTAATTTTATTTTAATTTCTGTTTAATACTTAGCTACTTCAGTTCAGTGTCAGTGCAAACTATTATATAGACACTTCAGGCCACTGGTCATGTAATGCCGGTCTGTAATTGCAGGCCAAGAAAGAAGTAGTTCACCCAAAAATGAAAATTACCCCATCATTTACTCACCCTCAAGCCGTCCTAGGTAAATGACTTTTTTCTTGCAGCCGGACACAATCAGTTACATTAAATAATACCCTGGCTCTTCCCAGCTTTGTAATGTCATTGAATAGTGTCAGAGTTTTTAAAGCTCCAAAAAGCGCATCCATCTATCATAAAAGTAATCCATACCATCCATACAGTGGGTTAATAAATGTCAAAAAATTATGAAGTGAAGCGGTGGGTTCTTGTAAGAAAAATATCCATTTTTAAAACTTATAAACTACAATTACGAGAGAGTCAAGTTCCGGCGGAAAGGTATCAAAATCCTATGACATTTTTCTTTAAAACGTCTCGTTTTAGACTTCTAATTAGTGACCAGCGTTTGTTTTTTGCTCTATTCTCTGCACTTTCTTGTTCGTCTATACTCACCTAAGCTTACACTACGTCCACGTCATACGTCGGGTCAGAGGTCACCCTTCTGCCAGAACTCGACTACTAGAATACTGCCATTCCCGGGAGCCACTGGTTATAGTTTATGAAGTTTAAAATATGGATATTTTTGTTACAAAAACCTAAAAACATGACCCCCGTTGTAAGCCATGTCACAATGTAGGATCTCAGTTGTCATCAATGTCAGATTGTACAACAGTCAAGACGGGTTAAAAATGGATGCATACATGCACGCACAAATGCTCATACAGAGTTTTACATAATCCGTGACACGTTCAGTGACTGTGAGCTGCATTACATGTGCAATTGAAATGGTGGCTAGCAAAGAAAAGCAACCTCTAGCATTAATGTTGGTCATGGCTTGTTTTGAAAAGAAAAAGGAAAAAAAGCCACACTTCAGGACTGTGCGTCCAATCTTCTGACAGAATTTCATTGAGGGTTAAATTTGATCGCAGTGGTCATTAATCGACAGTTGATGAACAAGTCAAAAAAGCGATCAAAGACTACAGATTTTAGACTAGGATCAGAGGAATCTTTTAGGATTGGTAAAATTAAACGACCAAAACCTGGCTAAAATTGAACAGTGTATACCCGTTTTTGGTCTGCAGAGGATATATGTGCTATACCATGCTTTTGCGTGTTTGTATTACATCATTGGTCAACAGATCTTCGAAGCACTGCAGGGCATCGAGGCAAGTGTTTTGAGGTATAAGGTGGACAGAAGTGATGTAGTGTATTGCTGATGATAAAAACGCAAATGTCTGCACTCCTTTCCTCAGGCACAGATCTGTAATGGAGATTGATCCTTTAATCTTTAAATCACCTAGAAATGTCTGGCAGTCAATCTGGTCTTCTGGTTGATATGTCATTAACGTGCAATCTTATCAAGCATCTCAGATGACAGAATGAACATTTCACTTTAGATCTGCTTTGCAAGCTACGGTGTCAAAGACGTCAGACGGATCGCCGGCTTCAGCTATCATTTCTCTGTTATAGCCTCTCATGCCATCAGGCTCTGATGTGTCACACATCAAGGTTTTTATATTAGTAAAGCCATGGCTTACAAGATCAGGATAGCAAAGAGGATTATTTTAGGTTGGATTCCTTGTCGTATGACTTGTTTTTTTTTGTTTTTTTTTTTACTTTTGTCCTTTTGTTAAGGAGAGCATGAGACCATCACCTTGCATTAACATATTTCTTGTATCTGTGTGTTATCTGGATATTCTTTAGTTGCACCTTAGATTCCATCTGAGTCATCAGTTAGGGATGTTAATAGGAATTAGAAGTGAGGAAAAGGAAAGTATAAGCCGGCAGAGGGATGTGAGTGAGGATTTATCGAAAGCAACGTAGTCTGGTGGAATAATTCATGGGATATTGTTCATTAAATCCAGTGACCATATCGCAAGGCCTGTGTCTGTTGTGAGAAAAGAATAGAAAAATAGATGGAAGCTCTACTGAAAGTGAATGATTTGAAATGTCGCTGCAACTCGCATATATTGCTCCTCACAGGAGACTCCAATCACAATAGATTCAAATAGAGATGTCGCTAAGCGAATGCTGAAATTCCCCTCACCCTTTTGTTTCATAAATATTTAACTTTTTAGTTTACCCAAGAAATGAAAATACTGTCAACATGACCCTCATGTCGTTCCAAATCTGTTAGGATGTAGTATATTTGGTGAAAAGATTAGTCTTGCTTTCATGCAAATTCTGGTGCAGTTCTAATGAACTGTGAATTCAACACGGACCAAACACATGTGTATTAACCAAAAATGGGACACCTTTTTTAGTCATTGTTGCGATGTTGCCCATCACAGTTCGGTACAGGTATCAGAACCGCACGTCCTCGCAGCAAAGCCTTGTTTGTGTGTCTGACGGAAGGATTTCTGCCACTGTTTTGACTGCTTAACACATTTTATAAGCTCTTCACAAGTTCTCAGCTGGTCAAAAAACCATCATAAGTAGGCTATGCACATACAATGAGCACATTAAACACTGCACACAACATTGTTTTGGATGTTCAGTACACAACCCAATGTTGGGTCAAATATGGACTAACCCAGCGATTGGGTTGTTTTAACCCAGCAATTGGGTTGTTTTAACTAGCGATTGGGTTGTTTTAACCCAGCAATTGGGTTGTTTTAACCCAGTGATTGGGTTGTCTTAAGCAAACATTTAACCCAACCGCAGGATTAAAACAATCCAAATGCTGGGTTAGTCCATATTTGACCCATTTTTTAGAGTGTAAGTTCCATCTCGAAATATAAAAGCCAACCAATCAGTTTGTGACCATAACCCTATGCCTTTAGGTTCTGTGTTAAAATGTGACTAAACAAATCAAGGCGAACCAAACTACACCCTTAGTTTTCGTGATTGTGTGTAGTGCTTTTGTCATTTTATATTGTTTTTTGTTATTTTTGTTTAGTGCATCTGTCACGTGTATGTTCTGTTTAGTTAATTTTCTGTCATGTCTGTGTAACGGAGGCCAGCTAGTGGTCGCTGTGTGAGTAAACCTCACCCCTCTGATCTCAAGAGATGATGCTAGACTGATGCTGGAGGTTGCAGCCTTTAGTGTCCTTGACTCTCATGCTGGTGGACCCGGGTTCAGTTCTCGCTTGGAGCGGGCGGTTCGAACGGGAGGGGTTACATCTGCATGAATTAATCTCCATCCAGCTGTGCCTGTTTAGTTTCCTCCTTTACCATGTGTATTTATTTTGCCTGTTCTGTTCAGTCCTTTTCGGTTATTGTTTGTGTGAACGTGGAAACTGCTGAGTTTATTTGATTAAAAGAACCTGGCAATTGTCACTATTTCTTTCGTCATGCACCTTTCTCAACCACCGTGACAGCTTCTGCTTATTTCAGGTAGTTGCTCATTTTTGTTCATTTGTTAAGTTGTTTATCTTATATTTTACTTTATCTCAGATATATACCATTTAACAAAAAAAAATAATTAAGTTAACAATAGCAACACTGGTCCAAAGAACATTGGACCTCCTCAACTTTAATTTTATGGACAAATAAAAATCAATTTTCATTTAGACTTTTTATAGCGATCAGATCCTATTCAGTGTTTGTGTTCACAGAACGAGTCTATAAAGTCAGGCCCAGTTGATATGCTGCAGCTTTGGTTGCTGTTGGTCCGCTGGATTGGCAGTCCTGATGTGTCTTTCTGAAGCTCGTCGTCAGAGGGGCTGGCAGCCTGTCACAGCTACAGCTTTGTGGGAAAAATCGAGGGCCTCCACAACCCTCTCGAGAAGCTCTCTGTGAGTCTTCATTGCCCTTCAACGCCCTCTCCGTTTTTTAACTGGAGAATTCGCACAGCTTCACATCCCACAAGGGATCTTGTCAGTCGTTGTCAGCTGGAGAAGAAAGTCACTTCGGTATCCTTGATGTCTTCACGGTCTCCTTCGGAATACAGAGACCTTGAAGAGGCAAACAAATGGAGTTTGTGGATCCGCCTCGCAGAATCCGCTCCCTGAGTCATCAGCGCAACTTTAATTAGTTAGAAAAGTTATAGGATATTATTTAGCATAATTTATTTCCTTGTGACAGCGCAGCTCATGATTTATTAATGTGGGTGTGATGTGTTTAACCAGCAGAGAATCCGTTGAGACCAGCAAATGCAATTAGATTTAGATCACACAGAAACAAATGAAGATAAATACAAGAGGCAGTCACCCTGTCTCCCAGTCTCTCGTTTTTTAGGTCACATAGGACTCAATATAAGACAAGACTCGTTTTGTTACTTATATCAGTAGGAAGTAAAGGTGCAGGAATAGGCGCATTAGATCTTTTGTGAAACCTATTGAGCTGCCAACGGCGACAGCATTTTAAGAGCATTTTAAGAGTACTTTCGATGCAGAAACTGTTCCAAAAGATCTAAATCAGAGATTGCCTTATTATTGGGAGATGAGAGGGTCAGTGTCTCTTACCATTGGAAAAAGGGTAATGGGTTGGTTAGAGTTTACATTACAGTTTCTTATGGATTAGCGCAGTTGTCTTATGAAAATTGCTCCATATTTGGTGTATATCTCGCTAATAAACGAACAGTAGGACTGCAAAGTTTGTGTAATGAGTGGTAAAAAGAGTATGAATTTCTCTGTTAGCTGTATTTGGCATGAATGGCAGTGATACCAAAAATGCAATTGTAATTTAATTTAATTGTTGAATTTTGGAAGCCATAGAAAGATTACATTTATTTATTAAAATCTTTATTTTGTTTACCATCATTCACTAAAAAGTGTTATCATTATTAGGCATTCACAGCAGTCATAAATCATTCAAATTAAAGTCTAACTCATCTGTTGAAACCTGGAAGCTAGAACACATCATTATTTTATTTACCTCTTTATTCATTAAAATGCATTATATCAGCATTATAGTGCATGGCATTCATAGTCATTCAAGTATTATTGGTAAAATCTGAAAGTCAGAGAAAGAAAACAAATGTAAATTGTGACATTTTCATCAAGGAAAAATCTATATATAGTTCCCAAACAAAAGTATTGTTGGGTGTAAAACATGTTGAAGATTAGCGAACAGGCTGTTGATTCATTAAATAATAGGCTATTTCCTCACAAAAGCTGTTTATTCAGCATAGTGGAACATCTGTTACATTGATATCCATTAAAAAGGCCTCTTGTCTCCTTCCCTGCGTACCGCCAAAGCATTGCATGTTTATTTAGACGTCAGTCCTAGAATGTCATATGACAAGCTTTGTGAACAGTGCTCAAAGTATATTTTAATCTGTAGTGAACCCTCATTTTTTCTTATGTGGCCCTCTCACCCTAAACACCCCACAACCAATCCAAACCCCAAACCCCACACGCAGGAATGCGATTGCAACCAAGGGGAACCCCATCCCACCCCGCAAGGTTCTCTTGAACTACACCTTCACTTCCCTTTTCCTTCTCTTCATGTTCCCTAATATCTCCCTTTCTCTCCCTTGTGTCTCCTCTTGTAACTGTCTACTGTTATGAACAGAACTGTCTCCATCTTGTTGCAAAACAATAACCTCATCGTAATTTGTTTACATATAATCCTAATCTTTTTTTATTTTTAATCCTAGACGCACTTAAATATTTAAGATTTAACAAAACTATATTTCATACAGATATAGTAACCAAAAAAATGTAAATTTTGTAAAAAAAAATCTTTAAATTTTTTAAATCATAATACTGAGCATGTTATTGCAATTTGACTTTTTTGTGCTGTTGTCTACCCTTGTTCTATCCCTACCCTACTCAATCAATTTGAACATCTGTCTGCTAAATTATTAATTTAACTTTGCAATTAATAATAATGATGTCCTTAAACATACAGTATTTTGAATGACGATAGTAATGCTAACATTTGCTAGCCATTCAATACTTAGGACAACTACAGCGGCCTATTTACAGATGAAACTGACCTGCAGAAACCCTGAACAGGTCAGTCATTTTGCTGGTTCTTCAAGACCGTTTCCCTCTCTGCTCCACCTAACCACTTTATTTATCCTCGAGTCCCTTGCATTGATAACTCCTTTCGAAACCATTTGGCAGAGGCATGGAGTGGATGCTAGCAATCGTAGCATTGCTAGTCAGGACTTGCTGGATGCTGGATTTGGAAAATGATCACTTTGGTACATTGGGCAGGCAATAGTATAAAATAATCATAATTCAAATCAAGGTAGCAGGCTAAATCCGTCGCCAGGCCACTAGCAATGTTTCCGATGCACTGTAAATGTAAAAGTTGTAAAAGTTTCCTTAAATTTTTAAGTACAATCAACTTGGATGTTTAAGTAATTTCTTAATTTCATTTATTGTAACTTAAATTGCATTAAACCAACTTTAAAAATGTGTTGAATATTGCATAACTTATAAAAAAAAAGTTGAAATTTGTAAAAACATGTTATCATAACTTATTGATCATATAATTTTTTTACAATGTGGCCTGTCTGGGCCTGTGTTGTTCTTTTATACTTTCTATTCATCAAATTATCCTGCAAAAACAAAAATATTAAGCAGCACAGCTGTTTTCAACATGGATAATAATAAGAAATGTTTCTTGAGCAGAAAATCAACATATTAGAATAATTTCTAAAGTAATTATGCTGAAAATGCAGCTTTGCCATCACAGGAATAAATTACATTTTAAAATGTATTCAACCAGAAGACACTTCTTTTAAATTGTAATAGTCTACTATTTTTAGTAATAGTATTTTTACAAGTAAATGCAGCCTTGGTGAGCATAAGAGACTAATTTAAAATAGAAAATTACTAAGAATGACATTTGAGGTAGTGGGTCCAATGTGTGCAAGCATTTCCTGTTTATCCACATATTTTTATAAATCTTAATGTGAATATTCAGGAGGTTATTGTCTGTCACAAACCCACCACCCACCCACCCCTATCTTTGAGTCCACATGTGTATGTTTGGAATGGGATTTGGAAGCCATTACTTGAGAATAGTGGTGTTGAGCAAAAGTGACAGCTGAGATTTTAAGGAGGTGGCCAAAGTAAATAGCAAAGCAGCCTCCATCCAGTCCACTAGTTTATAAGCAAACACAGACAGTCTGGCGAGAGACGAGAGTTGCCTATTGCACCTCGCTTTGCAATCTGAAAGAGGCTCCCATCACCACTTCCCCATCCCTGAGGATAGATTGCGTGCTTGCCTTGCTGCTTAGGATCTAGTTTAGCAAGTGCTGTTATATATTATGAGCTACCTGCATTCATATTGACTATTTAACATTGTTTATACATGCAAAAGTCTCTTTTTTAAGAAAGCATATGTTAAGCATATGAAAGCAAATTAATGCATTATGTTATAAAACACTCAGTTTCAGTCAATCTCAGTCTTTCTGGAGAAAAAAAAAAACGGCTGGAGGCGTGTCGTGTGGGAGGAGCTCAAGAATGACGAGCGCACGCAGCTATTGCGTTGAGAGCTGTGACATCAAACCATGGCTAACAATCAGATTTAGCCATACATTTATGATCCAGGATCATATCCCGAGATTGAAATTGAACATGAGCAGCAGCAACAATGACTACAGCAGGACGTCTCTGTGGTATGCACTGTAACGGTATATATTTGCTTTGCGGCTTTTGTAAATGACTAATTTTTATTCTTAAAAGGTGTTGTTTGGAGCGGTTTTACAGTAAACAAACAGACACCTATAGTTGCCAAAAAACAACACACACACAGCATGCTCCATAGATAAAATAACTATATGTGTTCATGTTGTTTACTTGCTGTGCTTATGCGCCGATGGCCAACAACACACAGATATTTGAAGCAATTTTACTCATCGCCTGCGGTTCCAACACACGACCGTGAAATCTTTGGGACCACTCCATCCTTAAGCATTAGACGATCTGCAAATCCGGCGTTGAACTGGGCCTTGCTTATAAAATAATCTTAAACAAGGCCTTGTTTATAAAAAATGACGGGCGTACTGCTTGTACAGTTGAGCACGCGCCCTTCCGGGAGAAGTGCACTTAGGACCTGTACAAGGAAATCCCGCCCCATTTGACATCAGCTGAGCTGGAGCAAATAAACTGGATACTGACCCATCTTTCCAGAGCAAGCATTTTGCAAATCCCATGTTGAACGTTTCAAGTTGTTCGCCGGCGGACAACGTACAGCATAGGTGGGCATTACCGTCACGCTGTGAGATTTGAAACAAAAGCGGCACATATAGGCGTTCAGAGTCAATTCTTTCTTTTTCTTACTTTAGTTATCGTGCATTTTCGACTTTACATCTTTGCAGCACATTTACATTCACAAACAGCTATATTAAACAGTGCATGAAAGGGAATATTCGAAAAACCATAATAATAACTTTAAAAAGGCACTTTAAAAAGTCTTATCGACCATTAGTGTGGCTGCCCATACCGAATACAGTTATCCTCTAAAGCTTCCAAATGCAAATTCCTAAAACTTCAAACATGTTTGCCTGGTAGCATGAATTTATATTCATTATATTGGTATTTCACAGTTGCTGTGGAGCTGGTGATATTACTGTCAAAATAACAGCAACTTAATCCATAGAACTATGTTGCCGTGGGTTTATTTCCCCCTTACAAAGAAGGCAGCTTAAAATGCCCAGCCCTGTCAACACACTCTGAGCCCTCATATTCAGTAAAATGTTGGAAGTCTGAAAAACTGTCAGGGGGTGAAAGTGATAAGGTGATTTATAGTCAATTTCACTGGGAGCTGGTGGGGAAAAGCTGGGCCTGTCAGCCCTGGCTTCTCAAAACAAATGACTTCGAGCCCATCCACTGGCTCAATAAGGCTATCATTCCCCATCAGGACACATCACTGCCACTTGGCCATGGAGAGAGGAGATGCTTGGGAAGGTATTTGGGGTGCAGGTGAGTCAGTGCTACACCTGTGCGGTCTGCCCGCTTGAATGCGGCTCTTTGGCTGACAGTAAAGCTCATAGAGATAATTGTTTGCCTCTCAGAATGCAGCACTGTGACCACAACACATATTTTCCCTAATAGGATAACATAATGTCATGGTCTTTGGGTTTGACAGTACTTGCTTTATTTGTTACTGGATTTTAAAGTGGAAACCACAAGCTTGTTTGAAATAAGAATGGGGAAATTATACATATAGAGATGTTTTTTTCCATTAATCATTAATGTTGTTTGTTTTTTGTACTTTTTAGTGGAGTGAGTATGCAGTTAGCATGTATATAGTTTAGGTTTGTGTTAAAGTTTGGGGTTGATTGATATATATATATATATATAACTACCACTTTGACGCGTCTAAAAGTTAATAAAAAAAAGGAACATAAAACTAATCCATATGAATTGAGCATCTTAGGCAACATTTTCTGAAGAGACTCGATTGCTTTATATGATGAACAGACTGACTTTTATTCACATATAAACATTGATCAGCGAACATAAACAGAAGCTCAACCGAACCTGCTTGACGCACGAGAACAAACTTCTTGCGGAAGCTCAAACGGGATGCGTAACAAAAATGAACCTTGTTGGTTCTTGCAGAAGGTCAAACAGGATGTATAAAACATGAGAATGAACCTCATTGGTTCTTGCAGAAACTCAAACGTGATGCATAAAACATGAGAATGAACCTCATTGGTTCTTACAGAAGCTCAAACATGATGCATAAAACATGAGAACATTGGTTCTCGCACGTCAAGCGAACATGCTTGAGCTTCCGTTTACCACATCTGATGTGTGAGTTGATAAATGTTTATATGTGAATAAAAGCCTTAATTCAATCTGTTCATCATATAAAGTGATCAAGTCTCTTCAGAAAATGTTGAATTAATCCGCTCAATTCATATGGAAGTCTTACGGGTTTGGAATGATGAGTGAGTAATTTAATCATTTTTTAAGCATGTTTTTGAAAGAAGTCTCTTGAATGCTCATCATTTCATCATATTTCATCACCATTCATCATTGAAGAATGCTCACCATAGCTGCATGTAATCATTTTTCAAAATACAGTAAATACAGTAATATTGTTCAATATTATTACAGTTTAAAATAACTCTTTTCTATTGTTCTAATATAAATGTTTTATACTCCTGTTATGGCAAAGCTGAATTTTTAGCATCTTTTCTAGTCTCACATGATCCTTCAGAATAACATTTCTGAAGGACCATGTGGCACTAGAAATGATGCTGAAAATTCATTTAGCATTTATATGCTGCTCATTTTTTTAAATATTTTTCAATGTTAAAAACAGCTGTGCTGCTTGTATGTTTATGGAAACTGATGCATTTTGTTCAGGATTCTTTAATGAATAGAAATTCAGTAGAACAGCATTCATTTGATATAGAACTCTTTTGTAATATTACTAGTCTTGTACTGTAAGGTAATATTACATCACTAGTCTAAAATTAGTTTTACTAATTTTATTATATTTAACTCACTCTAATGATGTGCTAAATAACTTACTGAAGCAATTTGAACCTTTTGTTCTTGAGCTCTAAATCTAGCCTTGGGACAAATGTTGCTACAAGAGCGCACATTTTTAAAGATCAACCTTAAATAACACATCCAGGTCTATTACAGCAATGTTTTTCTATTGAAAAATCAATAGATTTTAAATTCCATCAGCATTAAATATCAAATCAAATGTCTTGACACATGCAGTTCTCACCTTCATTGAGGTTTCCTAGTGAAATAGGAAGAAATTGAGGACTCACCGCAATATTTTTAGTTCATTTTCCCAGAATAGAAAGACTACATTTTAATTTTGCATATATCTGCTAAAAGTGAATTTTCACTTCACACACATGGACTAAAAGCCACAAAGCTCTCATTAGGTTTCGGGATTTGGAGCGGTTCTGGGTTAATGTGAAGGGCGAGGGCAGGGTGACAGCCCAATCTTATTTCTGATGAACATGGAGCTCTTAGGGCTTCCTGTGTTATTAAAAATGACAATGAAAGTTCCCCTTTCAATGTGCCATTAAGATCGGAGTGACACTAATGCGCCAGTCAGACGTTCCCTATGTGTGCAGGGGGTCTTACCTCTGTGTCTGAGATGGAGAACTCCATTTTGCACTCTGTCAGTTCATTTGTTGGGACTACATTTAGATCCGGCCTCACTTGCACACAGGGCCACCGTTCGCACAGTGTAGCGCTCATCCGCTCATCCTAATCAACATGCTTTTGAAAGTCAAACCGTTCTCATTGTTTGCTTCAGTACTCCGAGTTTAGTTTATCATTATGTCCATTCGTCATTTGGCAGTGATCTTGAGGGAAAGTCTGTTCATTAAAGATTCTTTTCTGTGGTTTTGGAAGCCACTGCCATCAATCACGTCTAGGCAGGGGGCCTCGGTTTGGGTCCCATTGCGCTCTTTGTGAAGTAAGCGTGTCATCCTCAATGTCACTCAGCGCAACACAAACAAACACGCACAAATTCTGTGAAAAACCGAGAATACACTCCCATTATTCACCCACACAGACAATCAGATGTTGTATTTCAGCAGGGTTGAGTCATAAGTGATAATACTCAATGCACTATTGGCAGTTGTTTGGGAATACCTGAACTATGAAATGAGCATCGAAATGAGTACTAAACTGAAGCGTATTATCATATTCATAGTTATGCATATACTTTGTTGTTGTTTGAAGCCGGGGAATTTTAACATTCAGGGAAAAACTGCAATTCATTTTCTTTCATCAGTATTTTCTTAGTGTCTTTTAAGTACATTTACGAATATATTTATGCTGCCTGCACCCAACAAGCTTCTTTACTATCTTAACCAGCACATATCACATTTTTACTTTTGCCATTTTAAGTATTTGCTAAAAAATAAAATATGTTGACTTACATTTTTTGCAATCATTTATTAAAAACAGAGGTGTGATTTATCACATATGATTATAGTTTATTTATTTATGGCTTATATGGCTCAAATCTTTCAAAAATTACTTAATAATTTACTGTAAAGCTGCATTACAGTTTAAAGTTTGGGAATTATATTCAGCCTGCCAAAGTGGCTATAGTGGGAGTGGCTGGCTACCCGCCACAGCTGAAATCTACCCACATTTGGCAGGTGTTAATGTCAAGCCCTGGATTCAGGTGACAAAAGCCGTTTTAAACGCAAAGGGTGGTCACCCCAAATATTGATTTGATTTAGTTAATTCATAAATAAAAGCTATTTGTTATTATTTTTGACAGCATTCTCACATTTTCACAGTACAGGTAGGTTTCCTCCAGAGTCTGGGAGACGTTGCCTTTCTTTTTTTCTGTTTCTTCATGTAATCACAGACAGACTCGATGATGCTGAGATCAGATCTTCTTGTGCATAAAAAAAAAAAAAAAATCTCACTGGATTATTACAATTATTTCCAAAATGAATGTTTGGAAATGTAAACTGATATTTCCTACTGACACACTACAGTAAAAGATATAAGTAACTGGCATAAAAAAATGACTTTTACACAGTACTGGATAATACGATGTTAAAGATACACAAATACAAAAAATTCTATACACGTTATCTAGTTAACCAATGAACAGGTTTTTGGTGTAGTATTTTGTAGTGTTTTCCATTACAGTTACAGCACTAACCAACAGAAAGACAAGCATGCTGAGAAGTCAGAATCAGAATGAGCTTCCTTGCACAAGATGGAGTGATTTGTCGGGGCTTGACCAGTGGATGTGCAGGCAACCACTCGTGATTTCACAACATGGTTTCAGACCCTCAGAGTGCAATCAAAGCCCCAGACCACCCACCCCTGGGGAACAGGAAGCTGGGTGGTCAAAACAGGAAGCTGCATAAATCAGAATCCCAGAGGAGGCAATGTTTGAACAGAGAGGAGTTCCTTCACATAATATGATGAAATGTGTGTTCACCACCGCAGACCATATTTGTGAGAGCAAAAAAATCACGTTGGCATTGTATTCTCAGAGTTTAATCTTACAGGAAAAGCAGGCATGTAGTATAACCTTCACTCAAGTGTCTCAAAAGCAACAGTGCTTTGTTAAAAATGCAGGGGTATTAGGTGATCACAAAAGAATATCTTTTCACATTTTTCAAAGCTTTATTCTTCTGAAAGTAGAAGTGAGGAAATCGATCTCTAAATGCCGTTCGTAGTCTTTGCGAAACCCACACATCTGATTCACTCCAACCAGGCATGCTTTGATTCACGGAAGACTCACTGATCAACATCCTCTTGTGCCGTAATCCGCGTCGGACGACCATCACGCAACCATCGCACTGAAATATTAATGGAAAATTATATACACCCACCCACTTGAACTTTTAAAGAGACATGTGACTGAACTTGCAATGGGCTACTTAAATAGTTTAATTCTAATACTAAGTATAATAAGTATAATAAGTATTCAGAATGAGGCTTTTAGAGGAGTAGTTGACCTTTGTGTGGACGGATCAAGGAGTGTCATTGCATTGATTTCATTAAATGTGTGGCGTTTATGGTGGCTGTATGAATTGATTGTCTTGTTGATGAATTTTTGTCTAATGAGTGCATTAGTTTGAGATGTAATATACATGTAAATGGTTTCAGCAGTTGTAGAGTGGTGGGGTGAATAGTTGTATATTGTTGTATATACAGATAGTCATTTTAGTTGGACCATATAATATTTACATTATAATTACACATTTATAGTATTTATTAATATTTCTAATTTGTTTTTATTTCATTTTAAGTTTAGTCATTTTGTTGTGTGCTTTTATTATTTTGTATTAGTAGTTTTATTAATACTTCTATTTAAGTTTTAGATTTCAACTAACAATTTTAGTTCTTCAACTAACTAACCGAGGCAAGATTATTATTTTCATGATAATATAAGACCTCAGTTTATTTTTGGGACACAAATGAAGATATTTTTGTTGGCCTCCATTGACAGTAATGTCATTTCTCCTCTCTATCATGATTCGGATCGCGTGTCAAACCACCAAACTGCTGAAATCGCGTGACTTTGGCGCTCCGAACCATTGATTCGATACGCTGATTCATAAAGCTTTGTGAAGCCGTGTTTTGAAATCGGCCCATCACTATATAAGCCGTTATTTCGGGGGTTTTTAGTTCACAAAAACTATTTTCGTCACTTCATAAAATGATTGTAGAACCATTGTATTGAGATGGACTTTGTAACAACGTTTTTAGTACATTTTATGGGTCTTGAGAGAGGACATGACATTACTGTCAATGGAGGCCTTTCTGAGCCATCGGATTTCAACAAAAATATCTTCATTTGTGTTCCGAAGATGAACAAAGGTCTTACGGGTGTCAAACGGCCTGTGGTGAGTAATTAATGATAGCATTTTCATTTTTGGGTTTACTAACCCTTTAAAGGCAATTTTTCAATATTTAGACTTTTTTTTGCACCCACAGATTCCAGATTTTCAAATAACTTGTCCCCCTCAATGTCTATAGTGGTTACGATCCTGATATCACGTGTTCAGATTTTAGGCGCTTAGTGTTTCTTTACAAAATGGCATTGCAAACTACAGGCCTGACAGCAGAATACAGCTTTTTAAATCATTTTCGTGGATCCGTGTGAACGAGGATCGTTGTGACAATGTTGCCGTCTGTTCACGAAACACTTAAAAAACACATGAGATTACTTCTTTCTTTTCTCAAAAGACACATTTGAGAAGCAGACTTCTCCATTTAATCTCATTGCAGTCTGGGAGAAACAAATGAGAAATTAAAGACATCTCATTTGTGATTTGTCTTTCCTGTGGGATCTTAGCTGATCAGGTGTGTGCTAAACAAATGAATGGTAATCAGCCTTCATTGAAGGTGATTTATTTGTGTGCATAAGTGTGTGTGTGTGTGTTAGATTGTTTGGAGGCCTCTTTCTCTCTCCATCTCTCTCTTTCTTGCTCTTCCGCTGTTCTTTTTCTCTGTGCCCCATTACACATGCAGAGCAATTAGTTCATTGACTGTGAAACACCAGGGCTTGTTCTAAAGGTCAAGCTTAATTCGCAATTGCTTGGAAGAATTGCTTTTTTCTTTCCAGGCAGCAAAAATAACTGTAATTAAACCTAAAATCTCAACAGTATTTATTTATTTATTAATCATAATAATTCGAAGAAATATGGGTCTGATAATAATTTTTCCTCATTTTCTTTCATTCGGTGCAAAAGGTTTGACCAAAGCGCCCCTGGATGTGGTATTAAGAGACTAGAGTGGTTTATTGGTTTCTGCAGTGTCCACTGAAGAATGTCTTCATTTTCTTGTCATGGAACATTAAAGATATCCTGCTGTGCCTCACATGTTCTGTGAATCGGTAGAATTTTTCACAGAGCAATTTGTATAGTGCCAGAAAAAGTGTTTGACTGGCCTTTCCTAAATGGTTTATTTCAAAGGATATTGGAAATACATTATGTAGATGTTATATTTTCAGAATTAACCAGAATTAAAAGTAGATTAAAAGTGGAAAAAGAACACTTCACTAACGTCATCTTTTGAGAGAAAAAAAATGAAACCCCTTAGCTACAGTCCTAGAAAATGATTGGGCCCGTACTGGACAAAGAAAGAAAGCAGCCAGCCAAGCGGCAAAAAATAAATTAAACTCCAACAGCTGTTCATATTTTTGCCATGAATCTGTTGCACAGGCTCTGTCAAACACCTCCAAGCTCTGGAGGCTGAACAGACAGGGAAAAGCTGGAGTTTTTCAGATCAGGCTATTTTAAACATGATAAACATAAACAGCGTTCATGTGTTGTGTCTGGGTTGTCCGCAAACTGTGTTGAAAGGAACATCACAGAAATATTATTATAACAAATAACATTGTCATTTAGCTATCTGCAGAAATATATGGAGAAAAAAATTCACTTGGGGATTTTAATTTGTGCCATTTATTGAATTAAAATGATTAAATTATGATTTATATTATATTAAAGTATATTAATTATATTTATATTATATTATCATGTTTTGATCTGTAGATAAATTCCAGAATGTTAACGAGCACAGATCAAGCATTCAATTCAGTTCCCATTCAGTCAGTCACTTCTGACCGACAAATAGGAATCTCGCTCCACTTCGAGTCTAACTAAACGAGCCAATGGACACTGGCATGCAATGATTGCACCAGCTGCTCTTGCCACGCAGCGCGGGTATAAATGAGGCACAGGTGCTTGCATCACATCAGCTTTTTGCTTCGGAGCCGAGTGGTGGATGATTCGTCCTGAAATCACTCTCTATAAAGCAGTGGAACTGACCGAGCCTGCCTTTTTGGAAGTGGATCTCTTCGGTCGGTGTTGGTGTGACGGCACAGCAGCGGGTCGCATGGTATTCGTAACGTCTCTCTTTTTTCTTCGTAAGAGAAAACACAAAGGATGTTCTCACAACTGGTACGGTTTGCTAGGTGGAGAGTGCTAAAAGGCCGTTCTTACGGCTAGTAAAAGAGCACCTTCATGTAAGAGAGCGCACACGTCAGGCTGCACTACTTCTAGTACTACTGTGTCACCACGACCATTCCCCCTGCCTGCTTCAGCACCAAGGAGAGCGTCCTTCTAAAAAGAGCTACACAGATAGAGCTTGCGTCTTTTTCAAAATGACATTCTATCTGTTTATCTGAGTATCATTCTATCATGATACTCACCACATATTTCTGGATGTGGTGAGTATCATGCTTGGGCGTTTGGGCACTGCGGAAACATGACCATCTCTGAGTTCCGGTCGAGACTCCATCTCGCAAGGGGTGGAGTCCCCACGCCTCTGCCTATAGCTAACCCTCCACAGAGGGTTACATCTGACAGTTGCAGGGTTGATTTGAGGATTACGGTGAGCAGGCTTTCTCCAGGGAATCCTCACTCCTCCCGCACTTCTCAGCCAGTAGAGCTGCCGATGGAACGCGGTGGGCCACTCACGAGTTGTGCACGATCCATATCCTTCAGGGCTCCCGTTGCTATGCAACTGTGGCCTAACTCCACCTTGAGCATCCAGGCCCTCGCCAAGAGGTTTGGCACTGAGACAGGTGACCACACCACTCCTTCCCCTGGCGGAGGGCCGGGTGGAGAATTTTTTGTTCTGTTTTGTTTGTGTTCGGCCACTGGGCACAAGGGCTTGAGGAAGCAGCTAGGCCTCTTCACGTACCCTCTGCCCACTCGTGGAATCAGGTAAGTGTTGCACAGCACACTCACACCTCCCTGCGGGCTGCTTCCAAGAGACACCCGCCCCAGCCCGGAACCTGCATTCCACCTCGCTGCGCGGTGGGTACGCTGGTGGTCCATTTGGTCCCGCTTGTATGATCTCTGCGAGCCTGTCTAGTGCTCCCCAATCTGTCTCGCTGGCTCACTCGAAGATTGCATGCAGGACATGGGCATATCAGATGATTTATTGATAGAGAGCACTGAAAGGGGGCAGAGGGCATAGCTCTTTGGTAGAGATTACTATTCGCCGGTCTCCGACGTGGTGTCAGAAGTGACAGACTAAATGTCTTGGTTACGTATGTGACCCTCGTTCCTTGAAGGAAGGAAAGGAGACGCCACGTCCCGTCGCCATGTCCTCTTCACCCTGCCGGCTCCTCAGCAAAAAGCTGATTTGATGCAAGCACCTGTCCCTCATTTATACCTGCGCTGTGTGGCAAGAGCAGCTGGTGCAATCATTGCATGCCAATGTCCATTGGCACATTTAGTTACACTCGAAGTAGATTGGCTCTCGCTAGTGAGATTTCTATTTGTCGGTCTCCGACGTGGTGTCACCGTTCCCTCCTTCAGGGAACGAGGGCTACATACGTAACCGAGACGTTCTTCTGTAGGGGTATCCAGTATTTAACCAGTGAAATGTGAGTTATAAACGTTAATTTGTACTCTTGAGTAAAACAGATGTATGCAAAAGAAAAAAAAAAAAAACTGGAGACTAAAACTTTGCTTGTTACTGATACAAATGAGCAAACAATCTCAGATCTCTGCTTTGTGTCGCCTTTGGTGTCTTTTCTTTTGCTTTTTATAGTAAAAATGTGCCATCTTCTGTACATCTCAGTACTGTGTTATTTTCTTAGACCCCCTCTTGGGTTTTTTTCAGTCAGACACAGTAAGCCTGAAGCTTATACACTCACTAGGACTGTGCCGCATGTTCTGGATCTCTCACACTGACTGTGATTACATGCACAAAAATAATCAGATATTTATTAGCATGCAGTCATATTTTAATTGTGTAAACTGCATGATGTAATTAATAATTGAGTTTCTGTCCAAAAATTATTAATAAAATACATCATAAGGTATACCTAGAATGGTATAGAATGTGCATGTCAGTTTATGTATATGTATCCATGAATATTCCAATAGATGTGAATCATGGAACCATCTTTCAGGATAAAGGCTTCATCAGAATATGGACTTAAATGTGCATGTAAACATGGTCAGTTGTTCATTCATTTGTTATGCTTTAGTATTGTTCTCCCTATGCTCGGTTTTGTTTCTCAAGAGATTTAAAGAAAGAATAAAGACTTAATGACACTGAGCTCTCCTCCACTGAGACAAGTGTCTTTAACCCCCTCAGACTCTTAACATATGTTTATAATTTGGCTGTAATAGGCGTGTTAAGATGAAAGGGTTCTGCGTTTATGTGTTCCAGCTGTTCTGAGGAATTGTATTGATGAAGGTCATGGAAGAGTGTTCACCCAGGTTTATTTACACCTTATGGTGTGTCAGGAACCTTATTAATTGCAAATATTTTATGTCATATTCTTAAATGTATGTATACTTGTTCAAATGTTTTCATTAAACCATAATTTTGGTTAGATCATGCAGAATAAGTTACCAAATTAAATCAGTATCAACAAAATTCATCTTTGCACTGCATGTGAGGCACAGAATCACAAAAAGGTGGCATTTAGGTATATTTACAGACTCTTAAATGAGGCGCAGAGGTGAGAGGAATTTAAATTCATAATAACATAGTGTTATGAGATTAATGTTTTAAATATAAAGATAAAGAAACCACAGTGAATGTTATTGAGTGCACTCATTCTATCCCACATTGCACCATAATAACGAGTATACAGACGACGTACACTCAGCGGCTGTCCGAATTCGCTCACTCATTTTCATTCACCCCTTTAAGTGAACTGTATTAGTGGACTAACTTTGGGATTAGTGATTGATGGTTTAGGGGGCGATTTCAGATTCAGCCACTGTCTTTATGAATGGGTCACTGAATCGACTCACCCGATTTGTTCAAAAAAGCAGATTTATTCTTCAACAAAACACTGATGTGTGTTTGCTCGGAGATGCGCAGCGCTACTAGTTTGATGAAATAGAGTAACATCAGACAATATTGTGCCTAAAATGCAAGTCACTTAATATTAATATAAATGACTGTTTATTGTATAAAATCAACAGTACGTTGGTAATCGAGCTGATGTTTGGAGAAAAAGCAGTCTTGTTCGTGTGGTATTGCTTAACTATATCAAATATTATAAATATTAAAAACAAGCAAGTGGGTGTTGGTCCCCTTAGCAGCACAAAAACATTTTTTTATTAATTTAGTGTATGGTCATATTGCCGTGGTCAAACTGTCAAACTGTTATATGGAAAAGATCTATAAGACTTTAATTTTTTTATCTTCAACAGAAAATAACAACAGCATATGGGTTTGAAGTTAAATAATGACAGAATTTTCATTTTGTAGTGAAGTATTATTTTAATAAAACATTCTTAATCCAGGATGCCATAAGAAAAACAGTCATGATGTTAATATTTAGTGTAAGACTTTAATCATTTGTTTAATTTGGTATTGTGGTGCAACTCATAAGCATCACATGAAACTCCGCCTCGGCTAGAATCCCATCATACAAGTGTTTCAGATTCTTTGTTCGGATGAACTGCTCGTGAATGGCATCTCTGCTGGAGCTGTCTTAGTCTCACACTCTTTTTGGATCTCTTTGTTTTGTTTTCCAAATCTTTTGATAAGGCTTTGCGCTCAGTATGATGGGTGTGTTTCTGTCTCCAATGTCGTCTGTCTTTCTGAGAGGAGCGAATGCAAACATTTAGTATATTTTTATGTGTTCTTTCTCATTTTCTTAGTTTAGATGATGCAACTGAATTTCAACCCTGTTTCTTTCTCTCTTTATCCTTTAGCTCTCCTTTTTGCACCCTTTCCTCCTTTTATTTATGTGGTTTAAAGGCTGCAAACTTGTACAACTACATTTTTTCCCTTCTATACTCATTTTTCCTTTGGATGATGTCACTGGCCTGGAACAAAGATATTCAGTCTTTGCTTGGTCTGGAATAGAAATTGGGTGCCCTGACTCCCCAGAGGGCACCTTACCAGGTGAGGTCATGGAGATGGCAGCAGTTAAAGATCACCCATCTGGGAACCAGCAGCTGTAGCTTGCTTGACATTTACTGTGTACCCAGTGCATATGTCTTCCTGTCCACTAGTGCCCTTGATAGAAATCACACTGATGAGCAAAACTAGTTATTAACCAGAACACTCCCAGATGTTTACGTGCCCTTTCTTTTATGAAAAAGCAGCCTGGACTATAGCTAAAATGCTGACAAAAATATATTAAACCTGTCCAAAGTGGCTTGCTGGTTTAAAATGGTTTACTCAGGTCTCCCAACCTGGCAAAACTGGGGTTTAGCTGGTTAAGCTCGTGGACCAGCTAACAAGTGCCCTCTAAATTCAGCAAAACTGACTAGCCTGACTGTGGCAGGTTTTAGTCATATTTATTTTTTGAAATACACTCACCTAAAGGATTATTAGGAACACCTGTTCAATTTCACATTAATGCAATTATCTAATCAACCAATCACATGGCAGTTGCTTCAATGCATTTAGGGGTGTGGTCCTGGTCAAGATAATCTCCTGAACTCCAAACTGAATGTCAGAATGGGAAAGAAAGGTGATTTAAGCAATTTTGAGCGTGGCATGGTTGTTGGTGCCAGACGGGCCGATCTGAGTATTTCTCAATCTGCTCAGTTAATGGGATTTTCACGCACAACCATTTCTAGGGTTTACAAAGAATGGTGTGAAAAGGGAAAAACATCCAGTATGCTGCAGTCCTGTGGGTGAAAATGCCTTGTTGATGCTAGAGGTCAAAGGAGAATGGGCCGACTGATTCAAGCTGATAGAAGAGCAACTTTGACTGAAATAACCACTTGTTACAACCGAGGTATGCAGCAAAGCATTTGTGAAGCCACAACACGCACAACCTTGAGGCGGATGGGCTACAACAGCAGAAGACCCTACCGGTTACCAGTCATCTCCACTACAAATAGGAAAAAGAGGCTACAAATTGCACGAGTTCAACAAAATTGGACAGTTGAAGACTGTTGCCTGGAAAAATGTTACCTGGTCTGATGAGTCTCGATTTCTGTTGAGACATTCAGATGGTAGAGTCAGAATTTGGCGTAAACAGAATGAGAACATGGATCCATCATGCCTTGTTACCACTGTGCAGGCTGGTGGTGGTGGTGTAATGGTGTGAGGGATGTTTTCTTGGCACACTTTAGGCCCCTTAGTGCCAATTGGGCATCGTTTAAATGCCACGGCCTACCTGAGCATTGTTTCTGACCATGTCCATCCCTTTATGACCACCATGTACCCATCCTCTGATGGCTACTTCCAGCAGGATAGTGCACCATGTCACAAAGCTAGAATCATTTCAAATTGGTTTCTTGAACATGACAATGAGTTCACTGTACTAAAATGGCCCCCACAGTCACCAGATCTCAACCCAATAGAGCATCTTTGGGATGTGGTGGAACGGGAGCTTCGTGCCCTGGATGTGCATCCCACAAATCTCCATCAACTGCAAGATGCCATCCTATCAATATGGGCCAACATTTCTAAAGAATGCTTTCAGCACCTTGTTGAATCAATGCCACGTAGAATTAAGGCAGTTCTGAAGGCGAAAGGTTCGTATGGTGTTCCTAATAATCATTTAGGTGAGTGTACATTTGGTATGATTTGACCACTTTTATGCTGGTTTTGACTGGTTAAGCTGCTTTAGCTTGTGCCAGTAACAAACTAACATTGCCCTCCAAGTTTATGCTACACGTTATCTAACACAACACCAGCTAACTTACTCCTGGTGCCTGCAGCTCCAAGATGAGAGATCAGAATTTCAGGGTTAAGCAACATATAGCTGCAAGTAAATCAATGACTGCAGAGCAGACAAATTTCAGCTAGTTTCACTAGCATGACACAGCTATTAATGTTCGTTTTTGGGTTAACCAAGTCTCAGCAAGCAGCTCAGAGTCTCTTTGTCCCACTCAACACTGCGGTTTCCTTTCTTTCGCATGGCATTTTGTGTAAATGAGAGGAGCACCATGGGAAACGGACATGCCACATATTAGCATAATATCCTCATTTTGTGTGCATGTGGTGGGCCGTGTGCCTCATCTGTGCATCTCCTGAATTTGTATCGAGGGTGGAAAATAACAATAATCCCCAAGGAGTTTAATACCACAGCCTTGGCCATGAGGTGAGAGAGAGAGAAAGAGCGTAATTCTAGAGCAAGCTGTGCGTAAATGTATGGAAATGATCCAAGACTCTTAGATAGACCACCTACACCTCACATTCAACCAAATCTTATTACAGTTTTCGAAGCTAAATTAAGCCGGTGCTCCAAAAAATAAATAACATTGAGTTGCCTGTAATGCTTGATCAAGTAACTGAGAGACACACCGCAGTCTGTGCCAATTTTCGAATTGCCTGAGAGGCAGTTTAGCAAACCTGGACTGTTCCCTAGGGGGTTCAAGGCCATTATTTTGCAATCATCATTGTTATACAGTCAAATTTGATTTGAACGTCAAATTGGGACTCCATGTTCCCTGAGGCGGTATCAGTGGGCCGTCATTTTAGCACCTCAGTTTTTCTACTTGCTTAATATGTCCTTAGAGGTATGATTAACATTTTTTTTTCTAGCATTGGCTCAGCAATTGAGCTCATTATAGATGAATATAAGTTGGCCATTAGGGGGTTAATCAACGATACTAATGCTTTGAAATTAATTCTATTTGGACAAAGAGCAGTGGAAACTTAGCTATCTTAAATGTCTTTTTATCTCTATTTATCAAAGTTACAGTAAAGTCTTTTACATTGATAATTTTTTTTTATCTTTCTACTCATTAAAGAATCCTAAAAACAGTTTTCTCCATTGATTAAGTAGAATTTTTTTTTTTGAGAATTAAATCAGTATATTAGAATGATTTCTGAAGGATCATGTGACACTGAAGACTGGAGTAATGATTCAGCTTTGCTATCATAGGAATAAATTACATTTTAAAATATATTAAAATAAAAATCTGTTATTTTATATTGTAACAATATTTCACAATATAATTTTTTTTCTGCAATTTTAATCAAATAAATGCAGTCTCGGAATCTTACCGACTCCAAATGTATATTTTTTTTCTATAAATGCACATGAATTATGTATTTATATCAAATATAATTATTAAATAATTAAAAAATTATTAATACAAAATATTGATAATTAATTGTATTTGGTGAGCATCATAATTTATTAAATGATAAGCTCAGTGAATTGAAATGTATTTTAAATTTGTAAAGCCTTTTTTATCAGTTCTTTCATCTATCTTTGCTAAGCTTTTCTTAGCAAATATTGATCCGTTAAATTGTAAATTAATTAATCTGCATATTATCATGCAATTCAGTTGATTAAGATTTGTAATCAGTGTACAATGATACGAAATAAAGATTTTCTTACTAACAGTCTTATCCATCCATATCCATCAAATATTCATGTTTTATAATATGTCAACTAGTCATTAATCTGTCCTAATACCATTTTCTTTGTTTAATCATTGTCCAGCTGAGTCCATTAAGGAGCTGTTCTCCTCACCTCTCCTTTTAACTGTACAGACGAGACAAGTCATGTGATCCCCCCTCGTTCAAGCCGGGCCCAAACGCCCCTCATCAAATCCCCTCAGTGACAGTTCCTCTCATGGGGCCGGGACATGTGCTCCAGTCTTCTCATTCATTATCTTTGCACACTTCTACCAGTCCGCACCAGAATGCCAGTTGCACAGAGGAGTGATTGATTACCTTTGTCATAACAATAGCGTGGACTTAGATGACTTGCGTGCTCACTATGTCACTGGGTTATGGATGTTTGGCCTTTGTTCTGAATATGAAATCTGTTTTTGTGATTTTTGGCCACATTAGGTGTAAAAGTTAGATGTATTCTTTAGGCACAACCACTCTTTTATGGATTTCATGGAAATCAATGAGACTTGGCAGTCTGAAATTTTAATGAGAAACCTTAAACTTTCCTTAAACTGACTTTGACAGCACACAATTTTGCTATCGGGCTGGCAAGTGGATTTCAGTCTGTAGAATTAAACCTGTAATTGGCGTAACATTTAGACATTCATCTGCCGCGTGTAAGGAGATGGATATTGCTTATTCAAGAATTGTTATATAAATTTAGCAACGTATACTGAATGAAATCTGATTGGTTCATTCTTCCTACATCTGATGTCTTGGTTATGAGGTAATGTTTCATAAAGAAAGGCTGTCCGTATTCATCATAATAACCTCCTTCTGACTCTTGTGTCAGAGTTCCAGTGGGTATACACATTGCCCAGCAGTTGGGTTTAAATAGGCAAATGCTTAAGAGTCAGTGATTGGATCATCATTGCAGTGATTATTATGTTTCTAGCATGTTATATGTTTGGCAACAGTTACTAACTCTAACTGATGGAGTTTGTAGCTTTTCATTTCTTAAACAACCATATAGGAAGACACATCATGGCCATATTCCAGGATGACAATGTCAAGATTCATCAGGCTCAAACTGTGAAAGAATGATTGGGAGGGAGCATAAATAATCATTTTCACACATGAATAAGCCCAGACCAGACCTTAAATTCATTGCAAGTGTTTGGGATGTGCTGGAGTAGACTTTACTGAGTGCTTGACTCTAAAAATGTCAATTGCATTGTCAAAGATCTTGATGGAAATATATTTCTTATTCTTCTCACTCCCTCGCAAATTCTTTCACAGTTTGAGCCTGATGAATCTTGACTTTGTCATCCTGGAATATGGCCATGATGTGTCTTCCTACATGGTAATCTCACTTAAAATAATCACTCCCATTGGTTCAAATTATTTTTTGATACGTATTCCTTCTGGCTAAGGGAATTTTTATCTAGTGAATGATTCACTAGAACAAATCGGTTTGAATTGAAATGTATTGTTGATTCCCTCATCTCCCGATGCTGTTCACTAGCAAAACTTGACTATTCAGCCAATTTCACCAGTATCCTGGTTGACAAGCCACTTTTGGTTGGTTTACATCATGGCCATACTGATTCAACTTACCTAGACCAGTATGGAAATTCAGAATGATGTGAGATTACTCACCTATCTCATGAAATACGTTGGAAACAAATTGGGCTGGTTAAGCTAGTTAAGAAGCCTGTACCAATACACCAGCATCCAAAACAACATAAGCTGGTGACCAGCCACACTGGGCTTTTCTGCCAGGTACAAGTGCATGCTGTTCTGATCCAGGATTAAGGACTTCCCATAACACACTCTGATGGTTAAACCTCCACCAAGTTAGCGGATTTTGGCATTGCAATTAAATGCAAATGATCCTGACACTGGAGGCTTTAGATCAGAACTTTGCATCATCTTGCAAAGAGATGACTCTCTCTCCCTTCGGAGCGGTCGGCTCAGAGTCCGGCATCGACTGACATTATTTCTCCCTCAGTAAATGCCTTTGTCACTTTAAAGTGAAACTCCTTCCAGCGGTACGGAGTCAGGACTCAGAGGCACTGGGGAAATTAAAAGCAGCAGCAGAAGCCGTTACACCATGCGATTGATGATCCAGGTTCAGGTTCGCAGATCTCTGGCTAAACCTGCTCTCGGTCCCACAGGCTCGGGCTAGACGCACTGTATTATTTGTTAGCGAGAAGTTTATCCTCATCTAAACTTAACAAAAAACATGCAACATGCGCGTGTGCCATTTTAAATGATTGCAAACAAGTGTTGATTTGATTTGAGGGTTCAAGTGAAGAGCTACTGGTGTGTTCCCATGGCTTTCTGGATACTTTCTGAGCACATACTGTTTATGCACAGATGCTTAAAGCTGTTTTTAAACATTGATGGTGGAGAAGCTTCTTATGATACAAGGTGCTCACAAACACACACACATTTGATTTTTTAATGCTGTGAGATGTGTAAGATTATTACCATTTAAAATAACTGTATTCTATTATAATATATTTTAAAATGCAATTCATTCATTTGACGGAAAATGCTGAATTACTCGTCAGTGTCACATGATTCTTCAGAAGTCATTCTAATTATGCTGATTTTATATTACTTATTAACAGTTGTGCTGCTTAATATTGTTATGGAAATTGTGATACATTTTTTACAGAAAAACAGCATTTGTTTGAAATAGAAATCTTTTGTTAGATTATAAATGTCTTTACTTTAAATTTTAATTGTATTTTATTAATCAAATACTAATTATACAAGATTATACAATTCAAAAACATAGACTCAATAGTAGATTTTAACTTATCATTTAGCTACAAAAAAGATGTTGGGGGATGTTTGTGTGATAAGTTTTCACTGAGTTAAGAGATCATTTTCTGAAGAGAATCAGATTAGACTTCTTCGACAGAGAGGCTGCAGATCGCGCATCATGTTTGTTTTCTTTATTTTGCAAAAAGCACAACCATTTGTTTTTATTGTGACTGTACACACAAATAATTGAAACTTGACAGATTATAATGGTGTATAACACTTGCCTGAATGATAAAAATGATAAAAAAGAGTTATTTGAGTCTCTTTGGCAATGAAAAGAAAAAACGCGAGCCTATCGCGCCGGCCAACTCCTGGGGGTTAACCAAGTGAATGTGTATTTTATTTAAGAATAATCATTTTATTGAATAGCTAGATTGACATGAGCTGTCCAAACGAACTGATTCACTAAAATGAATCAGACCTCTCTGGACTTTTACAGTACTATATATACAGTAGGATATTTAATGCAAAAGCATTTGATTACCACAACTTGATGACTGTACATTTTTGTGCACAATGCAATACCAATAATGCCCAAAATATTCTGTATGATTTTCCTCTTCATATATCTTTTATCTAAGATAGCAAAAAATTAAACATGGACGAAAAAGGTGATGCGCCAGGTACCTTGAATTTGTACTAATATATTTTTGTAGTGGTTCACTTTTGTAGTGAACCAATGTAAATCTCTTCATGAGTCATAGATTTAAATTGAGCATACTCTTAATTAAAATTCAATGTTTCTGTATAATGTAACTCAAAACTTTTTCATTTCGTTTTTCATTTTCACCCTTTTAAACTCATTAATTTGTTTTTATGGCATCATTTTATCTAGGAGCTCAAAGCCTGACAGGGGCAGAGAAAGCAAAGGCGCCGATCTCCCACACCACCCCTCTCTTTGTGCACAACTGTGATTCCATTAAAACAGGGTGCACAGCTCGCCGCGCGCCAGTGCTACTCAGGCAGCAAACCAAATTGTTTGCCTTTGTGTCATTTCCGGCCGGTTGGGCTTGTTGGATACGCTCGGCCCCTGTCACTTTGTCTGCGGCGCAAATGGTCCCGGCACACTCCCCTGCCTCCTTATAGAAGCGCGCTGACCTCACCGCCTTGGGGTCCAACTCGACTGTGCAGGGTGCAGCAAGGCCCAGACGCCCTCTTGTTCTCCATCTCTATGCCAGGCACACCAGAGCCCTTCATTTGTGGCTGCTGGGGCTTATTCATTTGGCCTGTCACAGAGAGACAGTTTTAGGGGGGCTGTGTGTGTGTGTGTGTGTGTGTGTGTGTGTGTGTGTGTGTGTGTGTGTGTGTGTGTGTGTGTGTGTGTGTGTGTGTGTGTGTGTGTGTGTGTGTGTGTGTGTGTGTGTGTGTGTGTGTGTGTGTGTGTGTGTGTGTGTGTGTGTGTGTGTGTGTGTGTGTGTGTGTGTGTGTGTGTGTGTGTGTGTGTGTGTGTGTGTCATGTGTGTGTGTGTGTGTGTGTGTGTGTGTGTGTGCGTGTGTGTGTGTGTGTGGGGCATATGGTTAGGGGGTAGCTCTCCATTTCCCATCTTGCACCTGCTCCTTGGAAGGTGATTGGAGGAGGGATGCACAATACTTCAGGCAGTTCAGATCAGCGAAATGAACCAAACCACAAACTCTCTTGCTAACACACACACATACACACCCCTGCAGGGCCCCAGCTAACTCATTTCCCAATTATTTGTAGGTCAGCAGTGTTAGTAGCATGATTGTGTAGCCATTTCACCATTATTCTCAAAAGGTCTCCCACGACAGCAATTTGGATGTAAGTGGGGTTAGGGAAGGGGACGTAATGGCAGTCGAATAAAACCCGTCGGTCTCGCCTATTCCATTTGCCTGCTTTACCAGGTCACTTTAACGCTAACTTGATGAACAAAAGATGTTTTTTTTTAATGCAAACAGCTGTCGCCTTTAAGGGGTTCATCAACTACAATAAAACACATGGAAATGAATGCATGGCTTACGCTGCTATGGGTGACATTTCAAATCTTATTTCTTGATATGAGAAATATCTCCTTTCATGATAATATATGTCACTATATAGTTTATTTTAGTTTTGTTTATACAAGAATAACAAACAAAAGAAATACAAAATCATATCAGGTGCAGTATATTTATTCAGAATGTAGTAAGTTATACTACAGAAATTGTATAATAAAATGTAAAATTTAAACACTGCATAGTATGAATGTATGAATTTTTCCCTTTGTCTTTTCGTTTTCTCTTTGTCTTTTGACATTAATGACGCAGACAGCAGGCACATAGTCACAGAATCACGGATCCAATTAAGGATTAAGTTTTGGTTTAGGGTTAGTTGCATGTAGTTATGCATAATGTATAGTTATTAATAGAGTAAATACATGTAACAAGGACACTGAGAAATAAAAATAAAATGTTGCCGACTTTTGTTCATCTTCGAAAGACAGATGAAGATATTTGAATGAAATCTGAGATATTTCTGTCCCTCCGTTCACAATCCACACCACTTTGACACTTCAAAAAGTTAATAAAGAGATCTTAAAACTAATCCACATTAATCGTTTTAGTCCAAATCTCCGAAAGTGACATGATTGTTTAATATGATAAACAGTTTTAATTTATGCTTTTACCCACATATAAATATTGATCAGCGAACATAAACAGCAGCTCAACCGTACTTGCTTGACATGTGAGAACAAACCTCACTGGTTCTTGAGGAAGCTCAAACGTGCTGCGTAACACACGTGAATGAACCTCATTGGTTCTCGCATGTCTATCAAGCATGCAAGTTGCAACTGATGTGTGCATCGATAAATGTTTATATGTGAATAATTGGACTAAACTCAAAAGATGTCATTAAAAGATCTTCATTTGTGTTTCAAAGATGAACAAAAGTCTTACGGGTTTGGAACAACATGAGGGTGAGTATTGACAGAATTTTAATGAGCTATATCCCTTTTTGTGGATGTATGTGGAAATATTTACATACCGCAACAATATCATACCACTCAAACCTTCCTTACGCAATAGCTGCAAATGAAACGCGCAACAGACGGGATAGCACATTCATTACGTTTCCGTCTCTTTTTAATGTAGGAATGCCAAGAGACTTGATCTATTTCATTTCCTGGTGTGAAGCACAACATTTCCTTAAGCAATGTGGTGCAGAATTGGCCGCAAACATCCTGTCAGGGGAACAGATGTCCTTAGCCTCATCGCCAGGAGTCCCATTTCCCATTTAATGAGCTGTGTCCCTATCCCACTCTCCTACCTAAAGCCCACCTGGACAAACACACATCCACACACTCTATGTTCCATCTTTCATCTTCACCTAACAGTCTATCCTCTCTGCCTCATTAGAAATAAACACTTTTGCATGCTCCATATAAATCATCGCCTCTGGTTTATAGACTGTTTCTGCATGCTTAAAGATGATGTGTGAACTTTTTTTTTTTTTTTAAATCTGAAGTGTGTAATTTCTGTCCCACTATTGCCAATTTATAGTTGACTGTTTTAAAGGGGTTTCCCCTAACACTCACATTGTGTGGAGCCAGTTTTCAGTTGGAGTTTTTTAGTCATCGTGACTTTTTTTAGTCATCAAAAAAAAATGTTTTATGAACAATGAACAATAAAACATTGACAGCCAATCAGAATCCATCTGATGACTTTAAAGAGCTGCAGCATTTAACAGAACATTATGGTCTGTTGCTCTGTATGCTGATATTGATATACCCATCTTGGCTACACTTTATAATAAGGTTGTATTGGTTAACATTAGTTAATGCATTAGTTAGCATGAACTAACCATGAACAACAGCTCTGTTCAGCATTCATCTTAACTCACATACACATATATTAATGCATCTATTCACGTTAACAGTGAAATTAGTTAACATTAGTTAACATCAACTAACCATGAATAATGCCTGTAGCTTTATGTTTTGCACTGTTAATGTGAATAGATGCATTAATATATGTGTGAGTTAAGATTAATGCTGAACAGATGTGTTGTTCATGGTTAGTTCATGCTAACTAATGCTTTAACTAACATAGCTTAACTAATACAACCTTAATGTAAAGTGTTACCATTATCTTTATAGTTGTCTTATAGCTTCTTGATTTAAAATACTTTATTGTTGCAGTGATACTCATTTTCCTTATCATCTTAGTTTAGTTTTTTTTCAAAGATTTTAACAAACATTTTCGTGAGCAATTTAGAAGACTATATTAACACTATCTTTTTTAGTTTGTGGTTTACTCCTGTACCTCTGGAGATGTGCTATATGTTGAACCCATGCTCCGGTTCACAGCCATTATTGATCCGTTCACTCTCCTAAACTGCACTCATAAATTGGGCTTCAGTCCAAACTGGGAGCGGAAAAGCTTTTACCACAATTGACTATAGACCATTTTGATTAATACAGTTTAACAAATTATGATAACAGGCTTTAGTTGTTGTTTTTTTGTTGTTGTTTTTTTTGGTAGGTTATTTATTTCTTGCACAAATAACGTAATTACATCAGGAGAATAATTGGTGACGTTATTCAGATTAAAATACAGCCAGAGCTCAATCATGAAAAAAGACCAGATCTGTCAGAGGAGACGGATACTGGTCGAGAAGAAAGCTGGTAGGCAAAGAATGTTTCTACAAGTAATTAGTATAATTCTCATGACGATATTGTGTAATTAATTTAATTGCATTAAAGTTCAGCATTAGGGTCAGCAGAATTCAGTCAGTAGAATCTTAAACTAAAGACTAAGTTTAACTTTTTCTAAAGAAAATGTGAGTGGTCATTGCATGTGAAAAACATTGCCATGGTGTTGCTATGTCGTTCCTGATGATCTGTGTAGTTGCTAGGGAGTTACTATGGGGTGGATGCCCTGGGTGGTGGGTGATTGCTTTCTACAGGGTTCCCACTCGTCCTGGAAACCTTGAAAACCTGGAAAATTGATGACAAATTGGAAAATTAGAGAAAATCTAAAATGTCCTGGAAAAACTTGTTGTCCTGGAAAATAATTTTTTTAAAGTAAAAAAACATGGGGTTTATCTCTGGCCCAAAGCAATTCCTGTTGGTTGCAGAAAGTGCGATGTTCAGGAATGCTGAGTATTGACAAGTGAGAGTAGTTGATATTCCCTTGATATTGACACTGATAAAGAGAACAATTTGTCATAGTGTATGATTAAGAGCTCATATTAAAAACTGATTTTATAGTTAAGTCATGGCAATAAACTATGAAAACGTGTCTCTGCTACTGAGTAGAAAAAAATAGGTAATTGCACCTTTTTATCTCACAATACATTTTTTTCATGCAATTGCGAGTTATAAAGTTAGAATTGCATGATAAAAACTCGCAAATGTGTGCTATAGTCAAAATTGTGAATTATGATATTTTTTTCCTTTCAGTTGTGAGTTTATATCTTGCAATTCTTACTTCTTTTCTCAGAATTATGAGATATAGGCCTAAACGCAATTGTGAATTATAAAGTCTAGTTCTGAGGAAAAAAGAATATAGCAAGATAAAAAGTTGCAATTTACCTTTGATTAAGAGCTCATATTAAAAACAGATTTTATAGTCAAGTCATGGCAATAAATTGTACACATTTTGAAGACTTAGAGAGCAATGTATTACTTAAGGCTGTGATCCTTGTCTTTTATTGTTACCTGAAGTAAAATTGAAAATGTCCTGGAAAATGATTTCTGTAAAAGAGTGGGAACCCTGTTACAAGTATATGGCCCATTTTCACAGACAGGTCTTCGATTAAGCCAGGATTAGGCTTTAGTTCAATTAGGACATTTAAGTATCTTTTACAAACATGTCTTAAAAAATACTGGTGTGCATCTTGAGACAAAACAATGGCACTGACTTATTTTAAGATTAGTCAGTGTAAGTTGCTTATAGTTAAATCAGCTCAAACATGCATTTTGGTCTTAGACTAGCTTAAACTAGCCTGGATGCCAGCCGAATTTAGCCCAGCCCACAACATTTGAGTTCGTGCAATTCGGTCTGGACTTAATCCGTTGTGAAGTAATTAGGCCCAAACAGAAACAGTTCGGACCAATGAAATTGTCATGCTTTATCCGATGATGGACAGATAACGCAACGTAATCATCCACGTCATCGAAGGCGCTTGGGTTGAATTTGTTCTTATCCTAAACAGAGTACTTGTTCGTATATGCATTCACCTTTATTATTTCTTGCAAAAATGATTGTGTTAGTAAATACTTTGTGTATCCTTAAATTATTTATTTATTTATTTTATTCCAAATGTGATCAACGTTTGCATAAGTACTAGATGTGTTGGGGAATTTCACATGTGACATTTGAATATTCTGCTGACATGAACGAAATGACTTGGAAAAAGATTTGTTCATTTTGCTGAATGAGATTCAAAGATTCGAGTCCGTAAAATGATTCGAACTTCTTGCTATTATGCGTCGTTCAACATACGTCATTTGCTCCGTTGCTCTGATTGGTTGTAGGTCCATCCAATTGAGGTCTTTCCTGGTTCGGTTAAAACACGCCCCAATCATCACAGCCCAATCACATATTCTGGCTAGAATTGAGTATGACGAGGTCAGGGTAAGCTTAAGCCTGAAAACGGGGGTATATGTTTTTTTGTTTTTTCATCTGTTTCTTTGTCTGCCAGGCGAAAATCATAAATGAATAGCACAGCTTTCCTCAACATGCATGATTTGAGAGATTATTCACAACAGGGCAAGTTAAATGCTGAAGTTTAATAGTTAGTTAGGGTCAGAGGTTTAATATTCCACAATATTATTGATTTGGCTGCACTGACACTATTGGTGGAGAACTGAACTGAGCTGGTCGACGACAGCACTGTTTTTCTTCAACTGAACAATCAAATGGAAATGACCTCTGTTTGCATCATTAAATCATTGTCCTGTTATCACTGTAAATCGGATTTGAAACAATCTGTATTGTATAAAGCGCTATACTTGACTTGACTTGAGGGGTTTGAACAAAAACAAGCACCACCAATGGATAAAATATTTATTTTTCTTTTTACTATATGCTCTTTTGTTTATTTACAGATTTTTTTTTTTATTGAGATTAATTTTTGTTTTGGAGACAGCATTCGATTCTTATTTACAAATGGAAACCTGTTTTCCCCCTCAAGATCTAGAGATTACAATGGGATTACGATATGAACATTATGTTATATGATTTGTGTTCACAGGGCTTTGTGCGGTACAAAACAGCTTTAAGGTTCAATATGGTACATGAAAATGAAAGCTGAATAATTGACTCTTCATCATGAATATCAAACATGTGTATTGCATTGTTTTGCCATGCCTTTGTTCACATCTAGAACAAAAGCTTTCTGAATATGAAAAATAAAAATACTGTGCTATTCATACATAAGATTCATCTTTAAGTGTTGCATCTTTACATGATCTTTATATATATATATATATATATATATATATATATATATATATATATATATATATATATATATATATATATATATATATATATATACATTTACAGTATAAACATATCAGATATTCATGGCTTGTTGAGTATTTTCTCTTAGGATTCATTGTTACTATCATTTTGCTACCAATTGTCTGAAATTTGCATAATATTGCAGTTAGCATTTTTATCGAAGGATGGTAAGAGTAGTCTTATGTTTATATCTGTCTATGCATGTTTTTTTGTTGAATATCATGCATTTTTTAAGGTTTAGAACAACCCTTGCAGGCCTACTAACATAAAACGCCCTTACACAACATTGTGCATTCCCATGGAAAAAATATATGTAAGATATATTTCAGAACTTTGCTCTGGATTGTGTCACCATGCGATTGTGCTTAGCGATTATTTATTTAAATTGCACAGCGCATTGTACTGTATTAGAACGGCTGCTCATAATTCATGCGATTGTGCAAGTGCCTGTAAATCCTTTTGTTCTGCGTCTGGTGGGCATTAGTTTGACCTTAAGCAGCTTCAGATATGCCCTTTGCTGCTGGAATAAGTTCAGTCTCCGGGGCTGGCGCTGCATTTCAGAGCAGTTCTCATCCCCTCCGTCAGTGTGACACGGCCGTCTCCCTGGGAGATCTAGAGGCACGTAGTTGAGCCCTAGTCGGTGTGTGAGCCGTGTATCTTACAGAAGGCTAATGATGAGATGGTGTTATTGGTTTTTGATGAGCCTAGCCGTGTGTGTACAGGAGAGAGATTACTCTGTGTGTCTCAGATGACTTTGCCCAGCACTTCAAGGAGCTGACACTTCATCTACAGAACAACATGTAAAACTATTCTACTTCCCACATGTACCATTGAGCCTTTTTTAGTTTCCTCTTTTCTGCCATGTCATTTGCATATACAGCTAATGGTCGCCTGCAGGTAGTGAATTAATACTCCATTTTGGCAAGAAAAACAACACACAAAATGTGGGAGAACAGAAATACAATGATTTGCATAAATGATCTGGGTGGTTCTTCCACTATGGACACTTTCATATCCCTTGGGTTGATCCTTATTTTCTATTATCCATCTATTTAAACATTTTACCATACCATCATTTTTTAAAACCTTTTATGTATAGATTTTATAGATTTACTTGTTAAGAAACAGACTTTTTAGTCTTAAAGGATTAGTTCAATTTAAAATGAAAATGACCCCATGATTTAGTCACCCTCAAGCAATCCGAGGTGTATATAACTTTTTTCTTTCTGATTAACACAATCCGAGTTATATTAATAAATATATTTGGCTCTTCCAAGCTTTATAATGGCAATGAATTGAGATTGAAACTCAAAAAAGTGCATCCATCCATCATAAACGTACTCCACACCGCTCCGGGGGTTAATAAAGGCCTTCTGAAGCAAATTGATGGGTGTTTGTAAGAAAAATACCCATTTCTGTCAGGACCACTATAGTCAAAGATGACTTATTGACTATTAGCATATAGTTTGGATTGGTTGTATGGTTCTGTTCTGGGCAAGAACTCCCTGCTCATCCATGCAACCTAGCATGGATAAGAGCAGGAAGAACAGCGATAACCCACCTTAAGGTAAACAGTACAGAACCAACATAATGTATTGCAGATATCATTAATGTTAATATTAAATGTACCAAATAATTCTGGAATTTAGTCTGATTCAAAGGGAATCAGAATACCAAATCCTGACTGGACGAGAGGAGGAGGAGCTGGGGATGGAGGAGGGTAAATGAGCTCTGGAGAAAGTGATAGCTGCTGTATATATATACACATGATATTTAAAACTTCATAAAATAAAATATCTAGCTCCCGTCAGACCCCCTTTCGTATTCAACTTGTGAACAAAGTGTAATGCCCTCGCAGTTCAAAACTCTTACACTAACGCTTACATCATACTTTCACCAGTTACATGCAAGGTGGTCTGGTGGAAGCTATATTTTACTTTACAACGTTTTAAATATAAATATATTGTGCAAAAGTTTGGGGTCAGTAATATTTGTCTTTTTGAAAGAAATGAATAATTGTATTGAGCAATGATGTATTACATCGATCAAAAGTGACAGTAAAGACTTATAATGTTACAAAAGATTTCTATTTCAAATAAATGCTGGTCTTTTTAACTTTATATTCATCAAAGAATCAAACGAAAGAATGAAGACTAAACACCTGTTTTCAACATTGACAATAATAAGAAATGTATCATGAGCAGCAAATCAGAATATTAGAAGGATTTCTAATGAAGGATCGATCATGTGACAATGAAGAATAATGATGCTGAAAATTCAGCTTTGCTACATTAAACTACAGTGAAAGCAAACTAATAATATTTCACAATATTACAGTTTTTTACTGTATTTTTGATCAAAAATGTGGTTCTTAGCAAAAGCAGTCTGCCATTTTAATCCAGGCATTTCCGCAAAAGAAAGAATAGTGATTTAGGATGTACTGTAAATGCCATTTGTTTGTGTGAAATTAACCCCGAAAAGCCAAGTTTGAAGGCTTTTTTAATAGAATTTACATTGGACAGTCTCAGCTCGTAATGTAACTGAGATATTCATGTGAGAGGGGTCACAGGCTAGTAAAAAGTGTCTGACATTTCTGTCCATTATGTCCAGCTGCACCCTGGAAGCGTTTCAAGACTGAGGTTTGCACACTAGTCGGTCATAGCAGCCGGGTCTCTTGAGACTCCTGAGGAGGGGAAAAACTTCAGAAAGGCAGCAGAGCCCCTCCAGAGAAGCTATATCCATTTGACCCACTTTCCACATCTAAGCATCTGCTCCAGAACGAGCCGTGCACAGACTCGAGAGTAAGGGGATGAAGAAGTTCTTTCTTCAATTGATTTGGTTTTATAGCTTAAACCTTGTGTTTAAGATGTAATTTTCTATTTTGAAAGCCCCACCTGCCCAATGTGTCATCTCTTTGTGGCGAGGGGGCTTAATAGCTACGAAACAGATGCCAGCCGGAGGGCGGCCCCCTCTGACCCTTTGCTCTCTGGTGTCCCCTGGTCACCACCTTGGGTTCAGATGTCTGCCTGGTGTCAAGCAATCACACAGCTTCACATAATGAGTGCTATTTGAGTTATCAGTGATGGAAAGGGCAGATCTAACATTCGGGTGTCTAGCTTTGAAAGGTCAAAAACAAGTTGTTGTAACGTCTTCGAACGGATGAGACACATCAGGACAGTGTGATGATTGAGTGGCTAACTGTTTTTTCTCAATTTCTAAGTGTTCTTCAAATGGAGTTTTCTTCACCAATTGTACCCTAGTGTCACAGGTAGCTTAGTGGTTAATGATCTGAGCTGTCAGCTGAAAGGTTAGTGTTCTGATACCGAAAAGAAATTGAAGTGAACAAGATGAGGGATTACTGATGTCACTTCCTGCTTCTACAGTGACTGTGCCTTTGAGCAGGACTTCTAAAAAATAAGTGGTAGCAGATAAAAGCATCAGCTTTTTTCAGTGCTTTTAAGATTCTTTTCGGAATATAATTAATCATTTGTGCATGCTTTTATTTCCCCCAGATGTCTATTAATACCACTGGCCATTATGGTCAAAGTCAAAAGCACAATAGACCACAATCGTCAGCGCTCTCTGAAGAGCATTGCGAAAGGAAAACAAAAATCGCATGCTTTTCATTTGCCCAACGTTCTGACCTCAATTAGACCATTCATATCATATAAAGGCTGGCTTTGATGCACCGCTCTGTGTAAGTGACTATGAGGGTGTTTAGAGTTCTCAGTTTCACTCAACTTGAACCCAGCATCTGATTAGGGGAGAATGAGGTGGTTGTTTTGCTTACATCCAGATATAACCAAACAACTTTTTGCATTTGTACTTTTGTAATTAGGTAATATATGAACTGAAGTTTAATGACATTTGTAAGCATTTCAATGTACATTAAATAATGATCTGTCAATCAACATAAGTAATGTTTTATAAGTTCATTAGTCAACAAGAACATTCTCATAGTTCTAAATATTTGAACATTAACTAATGATCTGTTAAGCTTTATATAATGTTTTTTAATTATTTATTAATGAAAGTTAATATAAAATGTTACCCTTTTCATCATTTGTTATATTTCAGCTTTATTTCAGTTAAAGGTGCAGTGTGTAGCATTTAAAAAGATCTATATAGACAGAAATGCAATAAAATATACATAACTATGTTTTCAGTGGTGTATAAAGACCTTACATGATGTACCGTTATGTTTTTATCAGAATGAGCCATTTCTATCTACTTACACCGCGGGTCCCCTTACACTGAAGTCGCTATTTTGCGCCACCATGTTTCTACAGTAGCCCTAAACACTTTCTACAAAGCTCTAGCTACTCTCTGCTGTCTCAGACGACGACATCTTTGTCCTGTGTCGGCCACCGTAGCTTCTCTATGTGCTTCAGAAGGGAGGGGTGAGCGGTGGGTGATTGCAATTTGCAACCTCACCGCTAGATGCTGCTAAAATTCACACACTGCACCTTTAACAAATAGTTTATATTATTAAATAGTTAATAATAGTTTAGTTTCAGGTTGTTAACGATGATGGCCCTGCATGATTCTTCAGAAATCATTATTATACGCTGTTTCAGTCCTCAGTATTTTCAATGTTGAAAACAGCTTTATTTTAATATAAATCTTTTCTAACATTAGAAATGTTTTACTAACCCAAACCTTTGAACGGTCATGTGCATAATGACAGATGTCAGATTGTTTATTTTGTCTGTTTTTTTCACAGACAATTCTTTAGAGTTTCCTCACATGCTGGTGGCCCTGTTTGAAAACGATTTTATCCCTGTCCATTTTTTTAAGTAGTTAAACTGACAGCGTTACGACCCTGTGTTATAGGCACATTGTCTTCCCTGTATGCGAGTTTGGCAAGCACACAAGTTGGATATTTAACCTGCCTCAACACTAAAACGTTTTCATCTGTACCTTCCTTTCTTCTACTGTCTGCTCGATTACCCTGCCTCCCATCTGAACGATTCCCCTGTTTGTCTCTGCAGATCGTTCCATTCATTGTAATGGTCCATTTGTTTTCTTCCCCCATAAATGGCCAAATTACCGGATTGAGCCTTGACACTGCAACATAACAAAAGAAAGAAACACTGATGTTTATTCACACTTCGCTCTGTTTCAGAAAGCTGTCAGTTATTGGTTCAGCATGCAGGCTTTGTGACTTTAATGCTTTTCCCTTCAATTCCCAACAGCTGTTTTGCCGCTATTTGAGTCCACAGCAAAGCCTGAGTGCATTCACAACAACTGCATATGGTGCTTGTCTTTAGTGAAGCATGATAATGTCTCCGATGCCTCAACAACGTGCATCCAGCTCATCTATCCATATGGGTTGTTAGGAAAAAGTGCCGCACCAGTTAAAGGGAGTGTGGAATTTAATTTGCTCTCTGCACAGGTGGCTGTGTCCGAAAGTCTCCCGCTTTTGGCCTGTGTGTAACCTGTCTAACGAGGGACGCTCAATGTCGGCGGGCAACCAATCAGAAGCGAGCACAGAGAAAGCTCAACAGAAATTTGTCGCCCAGTGCCATGTATCATCCATGAAACAACCCACATCTTCAGCTCTTTCTATTTTGCCCTTGTCTCATTTATAACCCTCATCCCCCTACACTTTTTCGTTCGCCCTCCAAAAAGCAGTCGCGGACTTCAGAGGGAGGAAGCCCTCACACACTTTCCATTCTTCCATTTTCCTTCACTTCCTCTTTGCTATCATTTCCCAATATGCTCTTCCTATTTGCTGTGTAAATTACATGCAAATAAGAGTTTTGCTGTAACTTGCCCTATTTTTCATGTGAGGCTCAGTGGCTTTTGATTTATTTCGCTTTCATCTTCACTCCCTTCCTTTGTTTTGATCATCCATAGTCTGCTCTCGATAATGACTTACAAAAAGCTTGTGTCATATTCAAGGTGCCTCTGTCCTGTCAGCATCATTCGCTAAATAACATGTGATTCCCTCTCAATTGAACTCATTCGGGAGAGCAAATTACATCATGGCACAAAAGCCGCCCTGTAATGTTTTCTTGCTTTGAAATATCTAGTTCTGATGTAATCAGCAATATTTTATTAATACCTTTTTGTCTTCTCTTTTTCCCAGTTTTCTTTTGAAAAGACCATTGGAAAACTTTTCAGTTGAGAATCAAATATGTTTTGGCACCTCTCACATTGTACATGGAAATATCCATAAATATGCTTACAATGTGTCAGATTTAGAGATCAAAACAACTATTTTTCTATATAACATTGATATTGTCAATATTGAAATGAATGTGTGAACTATTGTTAATTTTCCTGGACACACATTATTGTGTTGCACACACAGCTGAGGATATTGAAAACCGTGTCCGTATCGTTTTCATCTGTATTTTGTAAGGAAATGAAAATGTAACTCATTCAGTTGATTTTAATATTTACCCAATATGTTTCCCCTGAGGTTGTTTGTGATGAAACTGCATTTTAAGACATGCTTTGTGATTGATGGCTGATGTTATAAAAGCGGTGTTCAGAGTCTCCAGTCTGCGGTGAGCTAAACATCACAGAACCGGTTCTTATACAGAAGGAAATAAATGTTACACACCGTTAATGCAATCTTTCTGAAGACATAACACCGTACTAAAACACTCAATAAAATTCACACAGAATATGTTAGTGTTCCTTCCACTGCTCCTCTTTTCAATTGAATTTTTTGTTGTTGTTGTTAACATAAGCTAGACAATTGTTTTAACAGTTGCATCACGGCTCACTGATTATCAGTGATGCTGCAACTAATCCGATTCTCGAACGAATGGCTCTTTTGAGACAGTTCTTTTTAGTGAATCATAAACCTAGCGCCACCAGGGTAATCTGATTCCCAAACGAATCCCATTAATGAGCCGGTTCTTTTAGTGATTTAAAAACATTTAGCCACACCAGTGTAGTCCATTTTCCGGAACAAATCCTCCTCATGATCCTTTTTTTTTTTACAGGGAGTGCAGAATTATTAGGCAAGTTGTATTTTTGAGGATTAATTTTATTATTGAACAACAACCATGTTCTCAATGAACACAAAAACTAATTAATATCAAAACTAAATTAATATCAAAGCTGAATATGTTTGTAGTTTATTATGAAGTAGTTTTTAGTTTTAGCTATTTTAGGGGATATCTGTGTGTGCAGGTGACTATTACTGTGCATAATTATTAGGCAACTTAACAAAAAACTAATTTATACAATTATTTATTTTTACCAGTGAAACAAGTATAACATCTCAACATTCACAAATATACATTTCTGACATTCAAAACCAAACAAAAACAAATCAGTGACCAATATAGCCACCTTTCTTTGCAAGGACACTCAAAAGCCTGCCATCCATGGATTCTGTCAGGGTTTTGATCTGTTCACCATCAACATTGGCAGCAGCAACCACAGCCTCCCAGACACTGTTCAGAGAGGTGTACTGTTTTCCCTCCTTGTAAATCGCACATTTGATGATGGACCACAGGTTCTCAATGGGGTTCAGATCAGGTGAACAAGGAGGCCATATCATTAGATTTTCTTCTTTTATACCCTTTCTTGCCAGCCACGCTGTGGAGTACTTGGACGCGTGTGATGGAGCATTGTCCTGCATGAAAATCATTTTTTCTTGAAGGATGCAGACTTCTTCCTGTACCACTGCTTGAAGAAGGTGTCTTCCGGAAACTGGCAGTAGGACTGGGAGTTGAGCTTGACTCCATCCTCAACCCGAAAAGGCCCCACAAGCTCATCTTTGATGGTACCAGCCCAAACCAGTACTCCACCTCCACCTTGCTGGCGTCTGAGTCGGACTGGAGCTCTCTGCCCTTTACCAATCCAGCCACGGGCCCATCCATCTGGCCCATCAAGACTCACTCTCATTTCATCAGTCCATAAAACCTTAGAAAAATCAGTCTTGAGATATTTCTTGGCCCAGTCTTGACGTTTCAGCTTGTGTGTCTTGTTCAGTGGTGATCGACTTTCTGCCTTTCTTACCTTGGCCATGTCTCTGAGTATTGCACACCTTGTGCTTTTGGGCACTCCAGTGATGTTGCAGCTCTGAAATATGGCCAAACTGGTGGCAAGTGGCATCTTGGCAGCTGCACGCTTGACTTTTCTCAGTTCACGGGCAGTTATTTTGCGCCTTGGTTTTTCCACACGCTTCTTGCGACCCTGTTGACTATTTTGAATGAAACGCTTGATTGTTCGATGATCACGCTTCAGAAGCTTGGCTATTTTAAGACTGCTGCATCCTCTGCAATATATCTCACTATTTTTGACTTTTCTGAGCCTGTCAAGTCCTTCTTTTGACCCATTTTGCCAAAGGAAAGGAAGTTGCCTAATAATTATGCACACCTGATATAGGGTGTTGATGTCATTAGACCACACCCTTCTCATTACAGAGATGCACATCACCTAATATGCTTAATTGGTAGTAGGCTTTCCAGCCTATACAGCTTGGAGTAAGAGTAAGGCCCAGCAGAGACTGTACTTCCTTCAGCTGCGGAAGTTCAACCTACCACAGGAGCTGCTGATTCAGTTCTACTCGGCTGTCATTGAGTCGGTCTTATGCACCTCCATCACTGTCTGGTTTGGTTCAGCTACCAGATCAGACATCAGGAGACTGCAACGTACCATCCGGACTGCAGAGAGGATTATTGGTGCCCACCTGCCAACCCTCCAGGACCTGTACTCTTCCAGAGTGAGGAAGAGAGCAGGTAAAATCATCACAGACTCCACTCACCCCGGACACCACCTGTTTGAACTGTTACCCTCAGGACGGCGACTCCGATCACTGGCCACTAGGACATCTAGGCACAGGAACAGTTTCTTCCCACAGGCCATTTCCCTCTTGAACAGTTAACCCCCCAACCACCCACCCCAAGGCAAATGCCTGTAAGTGCAATTACTCCACTGCTTAGTGCAATATCTCCTAAACTCAGGTGATTATTCATATTATTTATATTTATTCTTACTCTCCAAATACTGTAAATATTCATAATCTATGTCTTTTCTGACTAAACGTAACGTGACCTTATACTGTTTATATTTTTTATTCTTAGAATTTTTTATTTATTACTGTTGTATTTGTATTGGTAATGTGCACTGGAAGCTTCAGCACCAAAAAATTCCTTGTGTGTGAAAGCACACTTGGCAATAAAGCTCTTTCTGATTCTGATTCTGATTCTGAAAAGACAACATGCATAACGAGGATTATGTGGTCAAAATACTCATTTGCCTAATAATTCTGCACTCCTGTAGTTTGTCAGTAAAAGACATGCAGTGGCACCAGTGTAAATTAATCCCTTTTTTGAGCTGGTTCACTTTAGTGAATCAAAAACATACCACAAAAAAAAAGTTCTTCTTTGGAATCACTGAAAAAAAAAAAACTTTGCAACCTTTATTATTAAGACTGTATGAGCTGGTTCTTTTTAATGAATCAAAATCATACAGCACAAACAGTGTAGTTCCTGAACAAATTGATTTTGCTTGGTAGTTAAAGGCACAATATGTAAGTTTTGCCGCTAGAGGTCGCTTATCCAAAACAAGGTGTAACTTGATGATGCCGTGAATGAGCATGGAATCATGGGAGTTTTGACTCTTCACCTCCACAGCAGATGGAAAGGAATCTGACCGACTCGAGCAGGAATCATGTTCATGAATGAGCGAATGTATTAAAGTTTTATTAGCGTTATGTTATGTTATGGTGGTATGAAGCAGGATGTGCTGAGAGTCTTTGGGAGCGAATGCTAATGGGAGACACCTGCGCGAAACACCGGTCTCTGAGATTTTATTATGCTTTTGCTGCAGACGGCTGCTTTCGCTCTTTTCGTTATGTATTTGGGGTAACGCGATGCTGTTTTACATGGTTCAAACAATATTACATATCAATATACTAAATACATAAGGAGTGTGTTGAAAGTTATGCTACAACGTTAATCTGTGCATTCGCTCAGTGGCTGGTATGAGACACTTGAAGTAATCTAGATGGATATTCAAATATCATATTAATAAAAACAGGATGACTAAATGACTGTTGCTAAATTACATGCAATTATTTTGAAAGTGTGTTGTATGATAGCGAAAGCTCTCTCTGAGTATGATAAGTTAGCCACAAAATAGTGTTGTATCTGAGGCATAGTAAAAACATTACTCACGGCGAATCAAGAAAACAAGCAATTCATACAAGACTAACTGTGTTGCGCTGTATAACAATGATTCATTTTCTGTTGATAAATGTATATACAATATCTTTGGTGTTTCCATGGTTTCTATGGAAATCAAGGTATATAGCGCGAATAGAGCGTCATTGACAGACAATGCAAGGACACAATCATTTTTTTTTTGTGTAGTACTTTATTTCACATAGTTAAGACCAGATGATTATATTACATTTTCTGAAAAAAAAATTGTTAACATTTATTTTTGGTTTGCTATACTGCGTCTACTGTACTATACTGCTGGTTTGCTACTCCAAATATATCTTCCTCAAAGTACTAAGCTGGAATCATTCCATTCCTTACGATTTCCATCTCTAAGAGAAACTCTCTAGTTAAAACAATAAAGTGCGCGGCTTGATCCATTTTGCATGTGAGTTCAGTAGGAGATGAACGTTGTCCTCCGGTCTCTCTGTCTCAGTGTCCCACCTCATCAAACCGCTGTCCTCCGCAGGGGTCCCCCTGACAGTGTGGCAGTATCAATGATTTCCTCAGCCTGGGTAACAAATGGGGCAGCCCTTGCTCCTCTACGCCTTCTATCTAAAAAGTGAATTACCTCTCTAATATCCAACCTGCTCAGCCGATCAATATAGCGCCCGAGGAACTGATGAGCGGTGACTGGTTTGGAAGCTTCTTCCACCCCCCTCTCATTTTCTCAGTTTTTCTTTCTTCTTCTGTCTCTATTCTATCTCTCTCACTCAAAGAACTGAGCCGGTGCCAGGTGTTGGAGGGTAATACCTTGATACTTGTTGTTATATATGGGACATGGGCATGAATGATTATATTCACATACAACAGTATTTACATGGTATTTCCACAGTACTTCAAAGAATACCGTGGTACTTTTTCATAAGTATCGTAGGCTTCGTTCACACTGCACCCGATCCTGATTTGATCATTAAAAAGACTGCCATTTAGACTTTCAGTAAGATTTTTTTAAAGAAATTAATACTTTCATTCAATAATTGTGCATTAAATTGATCAAAAGGGTCTTTTTAATAGGTACAAAAGTTTCTGTTTCAAAATGCTGTTCTTTTCTGTTCTTTTTATTCATCAAAGATTCCCCATCATGATTTCAAGCTAAAATATTAAGCATTAAAGCAACTGTTTGCAGCATTGATAATACGGGGAAATGTTTCTTGAGCAGCAAATCAGCATATGAGAAAGACTTCTGAAGGATCCTGTGACTGAAGAATGGAGTAATAATGTTGAAAATTCAGCTTTGCCATCACCGGAATAAATTACATTTTGAAATATACACCGATCAGGCGTAATATTGTGTTGGTCCCCCTTTTGGTGCCAAAACAGCTCTGACCAGTTGAGGCATGGACTCCACTAGACCCCTGAAGGTGGACTGTGGTATCTGGCACCAAGATGTCAGCAGATCCTTTAGGTCCTGTAAGTTGCCAGTTGGGGCCTCCATGGATCGGTTCGGCATGTTTGTTCAGCACTCCCACAGATGCTTGATTGGAGGTCTGGGGAATTTGGAGGCCAAGTCAACACCTCAAACTCGTTGTGCTCCTCAAACCATTCATGAACCATTTTTGCTTTGTGGCAGGGCGCATTATCCTGCTGAAAGAGGCCACAGCCACCAGGGAATACCGTTTCCATGAAAGAGTGTGCATAGTCTGCAACAATGCTTAGGTAGGTGATACGTGTCAAAGTAACATCCACATGGATGGCAGGACCCAAGATTTCCCTCCAGAACATTGCCCAAAGCATCACACTGCCTCCTACAGTAGCTCATCTGTTTGATCTGACCACACAGGCCAGCCTTCGCTCCCCACAAACATCAATGAGCCTTGGCCGCCCATCACCCTTTTACTGGTTCACCACTGTTCATTTCTTGGACCACTTTTGATAGATACTGACCACTGCAGACCGGGAACACCCCACAAGAGCTGCAATTTTGGAGATGCCCTGACCCAGTCGTCTAGCCATCACAATTTGGCCCTTGTCAAACTAGGACTAAAATCCTTATGCTTACCCATTTTTCCAGCTTCTAACACATCAACTTTGAGGACAAAATGTCCACTTGCTGCCTAATATATCCCACCCACTAACAGGTGCTGTGATGGAGAGATTATCAGTGTTATTCACGTCACCTGTCAGTGGTCATAATGTTATGCCTGATCGGTGTATACTGTATATTGATTAAATAAATGCAGCCTTGTTTAGAATGAGAGATTTCTTAAAAAAAATATATATATATATATATATATATATATATATATATATATATATATATATATATATATATATATATATATATATATATATATATATATATATATATATATATATATATAAAATTTGGGTAGCACTTTTACTACAAGGTCTCGTACTGTATATTATATGTCAAATTTTACCAATTTTTTATGTTTATTTACAGAACAACACAACACAGCTTCTGTTTCTACACAAAAACCCTTGTGACTAAAACCGGAAGCTCTTTGTTGTACAAGGCACGTTCGAAAGAAACATGTCATGTTGTGAAGCTCACATTTTTCAAGACAATCTCATTCTGCCCCTTCTAAATCGTTTCATTTTGTTCATTTAAACGGCTATAACCAAGCTGCACCTTTTGACTTTCAGTTGCTCTGCCAGGATTCAGATTCGGCTCTAGCGAAGGCTCCACGCTCTTTCCGTGACATTTCTACGTGTGGCGCGGGCGTGCTACCCTCCAGTGCTAAATGTGTAGTCATCGCACTGCAGTATTCATAAATATAAACAATCCTCCATCTGCTAACGCACATTTTGAAATGTCACATCTCGGTCTGTGACAGATGCATCTGCTTTCACTCCAAACATCTCTCTCTCTCTCTCTCTCCGAGGGGTGAGAAAAGAAGTCTGTCGATTAGCAACAGCTCCTTTTGGAGCGTCATGGCAGCATGCACTATTATTTTAGGAGCTCCAAATGAATTCAGTTCTGCTAAACAGGCTAATTTCATGCTCTTGTGGACAGACAAAACTCTTCCGCTGGCATACAATGTTTGTTGTGCAGCATCTGGAAAATGAACACAATGGATGCCTGCGATGGGCCCTTGTTTACATGAGGAGCTATATTAGAACCTAAGCCAGTTTCCTGAATCTCCTCGACAAGGTGTTTTCAAGTGTCGATGGTGACATCAGCAGAGATATCTGATATGTGTTTTTTGCCTAGCAACAGTACAGGTACTTCGGGCATGTTTTCTCAGAGGACCTATAGGAAAATTGTATGAAAAAATCTAATTTTGGGAGAATTTGTCTGTTATTTTAACTATCAATTTTGTCTCAGATGTTTTTCCTAAAAATGTGCTACTTGTTTGCACACAGTAAGTGTATCAATTTTAAATGTAATTTATATATTTTATTTTATTTTTATTTGTTCTCTTTCATGTTTCATTTAGCTATAATAGAGACATTTGGTGACATACTCTAAGATTATAGAGCAATAAAATTAATGAAGATAGCATAATACAGATAATTTGGTTTTGGAAGAGTTAGATTTTTCTGAAACTCGATATATTAAAAAAAATCTCTTTTGTCATTTTTTCCTATATGGGGAGGAAAATATGGAAACTTGTTTCCGCCACTCAATAAAAAAATAAGTTTGCAGTTTAAGTCACTTCCGTATTGGCTTCAAGAGACCGCGGGATATTGACCGCTTGGTATTGACGAATGCAGAAGCACAGAGGATTGAGCGAAACAAAACGTAGCATCGAGGTTTACTAGCGCAAGTCGACTTGCATACCGCTGACCACAGGAAGCTAGTTATTTTAGTCTATAAAGTTTTAAATATGGATATTTTTCTTACACAAACGCACCACTTCGCTTCAGAAGGACTTTATTAACCCCCCGAAGCCTTGTGGAGCAGTTATATGATGGATAGATGCACTTTAATGGACTTCAAAAACAACATAACCATTCTCTGCCTTTATAAAGCTTTGAAGAGCCAGGACATTTTTAATATAACTCTGATTTTATTTGCCTGAAAGAAGAATGGATTGAGGATGAGTAAACCATGTGCTAATTTTCATTTTTGGTAGCTAAAAAAAATCAAATACGAAAATAATTGACTGCAAAAATATAAACAAAACAACTGAAACATGATGCCATTATGATTATGCTGATTAAAATGATGCACCTTTTGCTTTAGCTGTGGCACAGTGGGTTGTGCACACGCTCATTACACAAAAAAGCTGTTGTGTTCACGGGATGCAGGTACGAATCCTGTTTCCTGTCTAACAGTTACTATTCGCTATTGAATCTGTTCCAGAACCTTCCTACACAAGGAACATTTTAAGGTATTGTACGCGTGCTTGCAATGTGAAGACTATTCCAAAGAGTAGACAAAAAACAAATGCAGACTTTAAGATTTAACTTTGCAAAGTTACTTTGCAAATAAGACAACCCAAAATGCATTGCAACCATCAATGCCCGATATAATACCTGGAGTCAGGCTTTTCATCCATACTTCCATGCTAACCAATGAGAGTTCCATCCTTCATTAACACAAATATTGGATTGGTGTCCATGGACCTAAACGCTTCTGTTTCATTGTGTTATGTTATATTTATTGCTGACCTCCCAGTGTGTCAGTCTGCCGAGAGTAAACCTCCTTGTGAAGACAGCCAATTAGAGCGTGTGTGATGATCCGGACCCCTCTGCCGGTCATGTGGTCCTGTAATTGCTGTGACAATAACAGAGACTCCAGGACTCAGCAGAGCGAGTGAGATCTGTATGCCAAGCAAATGTCGTGCTCAATATGTCTTCTGATCTTTTCTACGAGACACTAGACTTGAAACCTGTAACCTGTAAGTGCCATAAACATCTAGTATGGGCTTCAAAGAGATGTATATTTTTAAATTAATTAATTAATTAATTAACTAAATAATTTAATTTATTTACTGTATCAATATGTTATTATTTTAGTAAAATTAATGTATTAATTCTAGTGCTGTCAAATCAATTAATCATGATATATATGCAGAGGGTTAGGGTGGGTTAGCTATATACATACATGTAAAATAATAAACACTCATTCATGTATATATGGAAGAAATATTTGTATATATATATACACACACACACACTCTAATTCTGGGAAAAAACAACCCAATGTTGGGTCAAATATGGACTAACCCAGCGATTGGGTTGTTTTAAGCAAATATTTAACCCAACCGCAGGGTTAAAACAACCCAATTGCTGGGTTAGTCCATATTTGACCCAACATTGGGTTAAAACAACCCAGCATTTTTAGAGTGTATAAATATATATATATATATATATATATATATATATATATATATATATATATATATATATATATATATATATATATATATATATATATATATATATATATATATATATATATATGCATGTGTGTGTGTTGATATATGCAATTATACACCGTAAACACATATATTGTGTAACAATCACAATCTTTTATTTTGAAATTATCATTTGTAATAATAATATAATAAATGTAAATTATTTAGCAATATATTAATTTAGTATATTCATTTAAATAATTTATTATTCAATAATAATATTAATAATAAAACAAATAAAAAATATGGATCAATATATTCATTTAATTATTATTATTATTATTATTATAAATGTTATGTGAGCATGTGTAGCAACAGTGTGACTAACACAGATTTTACCCCATTTAAAGTTTTTTTTTTTTATCATTCCTAAAAACACTCCTTACTCACTGCTTCTTGTCACTTATTCCATAATATTTATGTCTGATTTGGACTATTGTATATTAAGTTATGGACGTTTTAGCAAAGTTTTCCAGAGATTGAGCATTTGATGCACTAAGACTGTGAAGCTCCATGCTAGTTGATTTCCAATGGGTAAAACTAGGCAGCAGGTTCTTTAGAAACGTTTTGCTTCTTTTCTCGAAAACATAGCTTTTCTAATAAAACATAGCTGGAGCAATAGAAAAGTTTAAGTACCTTTCTGAAGGATAAATATTCACATCTATCTGACATTAAGCCGTGAATATTTCGAAACACTTCTCATGTGGTGACATCTCTTCATAGCATGCTGACACTGGATCCTTGCTGCGTCTGAGATGTCTCAAAGCCATGTGGCATTATGGGAGTCCGTAGTGCTTATTGTCATCTTAGTGTAAACAACGCTTCTAGAAAATACATTAAAAAAAAATTAAAAAACATCTCATATTCCCACTTTCTGAAACTTTAGCCACTTGTAATAGGCTTAGACTGTCTAAATAAATAAATAAATAAATAAAGTATATCGCTGGTAGTCTTAATCTTCCATTTTGTTCTGCCCCAGTCCAGATATCACAGTGTTAGCCTGAGGGAAATATTGCTGTAGCTCTCGCCTGCAGAAACCCATTTACTGATGGATAGATGATTGACAGTCATCCTGGGGCCGAGTCTTTCCATCTTGATCCCCTCCAAACGCCCTCTGATTGCTTTCCGACAACAAACAATCCCTGATGATGGAGAATTATCCCAACACGACCATTGGGTTTTGTAAGCATAAATAAAATGTGTGTGTAAGAAAACTAGTGTGACTTCAAAACAAGGCCTTTCACTGTGGGGTTTGGAAGAGCATATCATTCTTGGCCCTTTTTGCGAATGCACTGTCCATAGCTTTAAAGAATTAAATCACCCATACATAAAAGTTATGTCATCCTCATATTGTTTTGATTAAAATGTATATAGCAACTTATCTTTTTGAATCCCTTTCCCCATAGAATAGAATATACACCGATCAGGCATAACATTATGACAGGTGAAGTGAATAACACTGATTATCTCTTTATCATGGCAACTGTTAGTGGGTTGGACTTATTCAGCAAGTGAACATTTTGTCCTCTAAGTTGATGTGTTAGAAGAAGGAAAAATGGGAAAGAGTAAGGATTTGAGCGAGTTTGACAAGGGCCAAGTTGTGATGGCTAGAGGACTGGGTCAGAGCATCTCCAAAACTGCAGCTCTTGTGGGGTGTTCCCGGTCAGCAGTGGTCAGTATCTGTCAAAAGTGGTCCAAGGAAGGAACAGTGGTGAACCGGTGACAGGGTCATGGGCGGCCAAGCTCATTAATGCACGTGGGGAGCAAAGACTGGATCAGTGCTGTGGGCTGTTGTTCTGCTGGGAAACTTTGGGTCCTGCCATCCATGTGATGTTACTTTGACACATACCACCTATCTAAGCAGTGTTGCAGACCAGGTATTCCCTGGTGGCTGTGGCCTCTTTTAGCAGGATAATGTACCCTGCCACAAAGCAAAAATGGTTCAGGAATGGTTTGAGGAGCACAATGAGTTTGAGGAGTTGACTTGGCCTCCAAATTCTCTTGATCTAAATCCAATCAAGCATCTGTGGGATATGTCTGATCTATAGAGACCCCACCTTGCAACTTACAGGACCTAAAGGATCTGCTGCTATCTCGGAGCCAGATACCACACACCTTCAGGGGTCCAGTGCAGTCCATGCATCGAATTAGAATGCCATACCTGATTTTATTTGTGCATAGAAATTGTAGCAAACGTTGGCTTTGTTCAAAAACCCTAAGTTTGACCAATAGTAATTGTCTTAGCAAACACCATGAATTATCAGCAAACTTGATTTATTTCATAAAGTACTGACAGTCCTCTGTGTTTTAGTAATGGTAGGATGTTGTTCCAGCGGAAGTTATTATATTAGAAACCGTAGGGGACATTCAGTCATAATTTCTCTGTGTGTTCATGTTCCTTTGTTCATCGAGTAAATCAAATCTCTTGTTTCTAGTGGAACACCAGGGTTTTATCTTTAGTCATCCATGCTCAATATGTGTGTCTTGAATTGTATTTCACAGCAAGACTATACAAATATTCTCAAGCATAGTCATAGGTCAACAAATATAAATTTGATTTGTTCCTTTGATCTGAATACGTTCATGAATCTTTATATATTGAACTTGCATGAGGTCGATGAAGCCAGACTATAGAGCTTGCTGCTGCAATATGCTACCTTTATTGGATTTGCATTTACATTTATTCAGTGTCATTGAATAAACTTGTCATTGAAATTACTGAAAATGCTTTGTATCTTTTTTATTATTTTACATTTACATTTATGCATTTGGCAAGCGCCTTTATCCAAAGTGATAGATAAGGCGTACAATGAACTTTGTTAGAGAGCTATATATCAAATCCCTCAGTTCCCTTTCAGTCAGTCACGTTCGACATTACGTCGATACTGACATATGGGGTCTCTTTGGGAGCCCAATCACTTTCAGATAGCAAGAAAACAGTGAGATTTGCATCGCCAAATGGAGCAAGTGTTGGCTGACCGGCAACTCACTCATTCAGATTTGTGCTGAGGTGCTGAGATGGGATCCCGGCATTCAACAGGTGGTACAGAGTTGTGACAGGAGGGACGTTACAGTAACCGAGACTTTCCCTTTCAGTCTCAGTACAAATCTCACTCGCCAATCTTCATTGGCCCGTTTTCTTACAACCTGAAGGTGATTGGGTTCCCAAGATAGACCCCATATGCCAGTATCGACGCAATGTCTCCTTTAGGGAGCGAGGGTTACAACGGTAGCCGAGACACTCTGTCACGTTCTCTTTTTGCCAGTAGACTTTCCTCTGTTTGGCGTTTTTTTAAACGGTAGATTCCCTGGAGGTTCGAGATTTAGTGTTCTTTATGCCTACCTTTCTCGCTCATTTTGACAACTAAAATATGCCACTCCCATACCATACACATGTCAAAGTAGCCAGAGGAACATTTGTCTTTTTAGGGATATAATGAGACACGCACATTCAATTGGCAATTTCCCGCAAAAAACATTCAGACAGACATGACATAGTGAATTAGGGTAAGATTGTTGTTATGAAAGAAGGATTGATTATGTATATATCCTTCTTCCAAAGTGTACCTTTAAATTGTAATAATATTTTAGGATATTGTGGTATTTATTTACTGTACTTCTGATCAAACAAATGCAAACTATGTAAGTATACAGTAAGAGACTTATATCAAAAACATAATTCTATTTAATTTAGAGATTTTTTTACTGTTTTTAGACATTACATTACAACAGTATCAAGCTACAGGATACCAAACACAGTATGTTCTTTGTTTTGATTGGCCTAGCAGGGCATCAACTACTTCCTTTACCGCCGTCCATCATCACTCACTGTACAGCATGCTGGCTCATAATTCCTGTTGAAATATGGTCTCATCCATCTCCAGACTCTGTCCTGACAACCCCTCACTGTCAGGCCTTCTTTCAGGCTGCCCGTGTTTCCTGTCGCGGTGACTCTGGCACGGCCTGAAGGAGAGTAATGGAGGAGTATTTGTCTACAGGACCCCTGCCGGTTTGCAGATTGAAATGCTGATGTGTTGAGCAGTCTGTCCTGCTATTTGACTGCTGATGGATCGTGCTTATCCACTCGGCTGATGTTCATTACACCTGTTAGAGAGACAGAAAGCAACAGAGCGGAAGAGTAAGGCAACATGTACACTTTATTCAGCCCATGTCCTTCTCTTTTTGTGGTAAGAGGAAAAGATGCCTGTCCAACACATCTGGGGTCTGACTAGGCATTTCAAACTTTTTAATAAAAATGACCCTCAAATAAATAAACTCTTTGCAAGGGACCTCCTTCTAAAATATAAAGACAGCTATATATATAGGGTAGGCAATTTCAGAGATGCTAGCTAGCTTTAGATTCCACCCTTCCATCAGAGCCCTCTGCAAAGCTATTTTGGCGTTGATAGTGCTGGCAAAGAAACTCATATATCTGGAACAGCTCACGAGTTGCCATCTCTTAATTGCGAATGCAGCATAACAACATGTCCTCCAACCAATACGCCTATATAGGTCGTTTGTCACTTCCCTGAAATACTACCCATAGGAGCGCTTGCTAAAGTTGCGCCCCTATCGACAACAGGACACTTTCATTTTAATTCATGAAATACGACCCATTGGAGCGTTTTCTAAAGTTGTGCCCCTATCGACAACAGGACACTTTAATTTGAATGCATTGTTCCCTTTTATCTGCGTAATAGTTCAGGTTTTGCATGGCTCAATTGGTAGAGCATTGCAATATACAACAACATGTAATCGTGTTTTTGGAGGACAGTCTGCAGCATAAGCATGTTGTTTTGGTTCAGGAAGAACTGTAAAAGATGGAGTAAGTATGGTAAGTATCCTCGTAAACACAGTCGGTTATGTCTTATGTGAATGTAAACTCGGAGAAAGAGCGCGTGAGTAACAGTTTATTGGGTCCGTGCAGTAACCACTGCTGTAGTCATTGTTAATCTAGTCTTGTGTAGCCGGACCTTAGACTGACGACAGAAGGTCTGGACTCGTTTGCAGCTTTCATTGGTCATGGACCGCCCAAGAGGACATTTGACTGAGATGTTACGCAACCAATCACAGTTCGATTTGTTCTGCGTCATTTTGAGAGGTGTGGAAATGTAAAGTCGATGCCCCTGCAATAACAGAGCAGTGTGCATCTATAAATGATTCATTCAAGAACGATGTGCAAATTTACTGCAACAATAATGGAGCCGCAAACTTCCCATACTTTTGAAAACCCAGCGTTTAGTTGTTCTTTCATGTAACTCTTCTTTTCATGTAAATGTTGTATAGCAATTAGTTCCTTCAAAAAGTGTGAGGCCAAAGGCAGCATTCAGTCAAAGCTGTGATTCACTTTTTGCATCATGATGGCTATTTATGTCCGTCATTGGAGCGTGATACATGTGTTTCATGTGGACAAACAAGGCTTTGCCCTGCACTGCTGTAAAAGTGGTATTGATTTGGTAGAAACAAATCAATTCAACCATTCAGGTTCTTTGTATATGTTTTAATAAGTAGCAAGGGTGCACTGAGGCCTCGGTTTGTATTTCACAGAACGAGAAGTCCCTCTAAGGAGGAACAGAGCTTATTCAGGGAAAGTAATTCAGGAGCCTTTCAGACAGCCAATGTCATTCTCACGCTGAGATAGACACTGCAATGTGAGGTTGGGCAAGTCTTCAACAAAAATGTCTGCCGTTAGTGTGCGTTTTGAAATGGATTAAAAGTGCTTTATCACATCACTGGCTGGGCAAACAGTGAAGCCATTTACGGAGGCGGGCGAGTGATTGATCCTCCAGCGGCCTTTAAGAAAACATAATGGGGACTGTGACTTGGGCCCCTCAGAAGATTCACTCTGCCTCAGAAAACACGAGGCAAATTTTCGACAAATGTTAAACAGACGCTTTTGTTAGCATTTGGATATTTGGCAGTGATTTCTTTTTGTTCTAAAAAAACAATATTATCAGTGGTTATTTTTTTTATTAATTTTGTTTTTGGGTTGTACTAGAATATGTTTTCATGCTTGATTGTTAAAAAAATTCATAATTTTTCAAATATTTTACATTATTACAGCACCTCTCTCCCCAGTCTGGCTCAAACACGCCGATTTAGTTGAAGTCCCTCCATCCGAAATACCAATGTGTGCTGTGATTGGTTAACTGGCCTAGTGTGTTGTGATTGGCACCGCTTAGCGAATGTTCAGGAAATGTCCCGCCCCTCCATAACTGCAAGTTCTTCTTTAGAGTAAATATTACAGATGGCGTCAATTTCAGACCAATTTGAGCCCGATTCAGACCCTGACAATGTTACCGAACAAGAGGATCATGCAGAATGGATTTCATGCACAGACTTTGCAAGCATGGATTTCACAGGGTGTTTCAGAGTGGTATATTTTTTGCTAAAATGTCCTTACACATTATAGATCCAATGTTATTCATTATCCATTTATTTGTGATATTTGTCTGAAAACTAAGGAAATACCATAGACGTCACCCATACGTTTCTGAAGAGCAGTTTTGAAGCCTCAAACTGAAAATGGACAAAGAGGCGGGACGTGGCTGAAGCTGAGGTGACGTGATGACTAACAGACAGCAGACAAACGGCTATCCACCTGTCACTCAAGTGGCCACGCCCTTAATTATGCAGAACTTTAAGGCTTTATATAATGGAAACAAATGAGTTATAAAAAAATTCACCCCCCTCACAGTTGTCATGAAGGGCAAAATCAGCTGTATAGACCAAAAGCACAATTTGTAGCACGCTGTAAACATGTTTTTTTCTGCTGTAAAGTTGGGCATTTTAACATGGGTTAAAATGGCTCAATGAGATTCCGCTCCCTTCTGGAGCCTGTCCCTAGCAGTCAGTCGATGAACTGCAGTTTAAGTCACTTCCGGGGGAGGTTGCCGCTTGGGTAATACAAACAGTAATCGATCACAAAACCATGGCTAATTTTCCTAAGGAGTGAACCGGCTTACAAAAGCGAGAGCTATAGAAAACAAGCTGTTCTCCATAAAATATGCAGCACACAGATAAACGTTTGGGTTTTAATGTTCAGGATCAGTGTTTAAAATAAATTAGTTTGAAAGGTTAAAACATTTTTAAAAGTTTGTCAGCCTTAGGAAGGTCAAACAAATGAGTTTTGGAAACGGGGTGGAAAAAACAGTGTCTCTTTGACAGCTGCAACCCTAGACTGTAAAAAAAGATGGAAGGCAAACCTTCACTCTCTGCCGGCTTGGCAGTGTTCAAATATGGCGCTGACATTTTGGCTCTCGAGTCTGTGAAGTAGCAACTTGGAGCCCGAGTCTGTGCGTTATGATGACTCCAAAATCCTGCCTAATCAACAACTTTTTGTGAAAAAAAACAATTGTGGAAATGTAGAGATTAAAGTTAAATATCCAATCTTGATCAAGATGTGTTGGCTTCAGTTTTCAGGACTCGTGTAGCAGGCTTAGCTACATTACTGTCTTCTCTAATGCAGCTCAACCAGGCCTCATCCCCCTTTTTTGTGTATTCCATGGGTGGGGATTATTTAAATAACATAAGTAACATGATGACTTCATAAGATCCAGAAAAATCATGTTGTAGTCCAAACGAGCCATTCATTGTAGTTCTTGGAAAGTGGATTGTATTTTTTTTTTTTTATCAAGTCTTTACTGTCAATTTATTGTGTCCTTAGTGGATAAAAGTTTTAATTTCTTTAAAAAAACATCTTACTGAATCAAAACGTTTGATTGGTAGTCCATATATACAGTAGCTGCATTTCTATATTATAGGAAAAGAGTCATTTGCAAAAGATTAATCTCATATTATTGGAGCACTGATGGGACAAAAGTCTGTTTAGTGTAACATGACTCATCAAAATGGAAGAGAAAGACTAACATGTAAATGCAACAATCTGCTAAAGGTTAATTTTGTCAGCTTTTAGGAGTGCACTAACATGTAGATTACCTCAAAGCTAAAAGATATGGATTAAAAGTCGTTAAGCACTTCTTAAAACAACTATACTCCTATATTCTGTTGTTTTCCCTCAGGAAAATGTATCATGAGGACCTTCAGGTTTCTACATGAATAGCACACTCAGTGCCAAGCTTCAACACTTGTAGGTCCTGAAATCTGGCTTTAAAATGCACGATCGCTGCTCTTTAGAGGGATTTCGCGGAGCACTCGACCGACACGTGCATCACATTTATGCAGTCGTGCATCTGTGAGAGTTAGAGCTTTATTTCTTTCTTTATGCTTTGTGTCTAGGCTTGGCATGTGTTTCTTAAGACTGATAGATTTGTTTGAATATGTTCTCATTGCATACTCAAAGCCCTGGTGAATAGTCCTCCGCTTGTGTAACTGGCATTCACTCAAATGACCCAGGATATTGCAAACACTTCAGTCGCCAGCGTGCGGATCATTAAGGCTGAAAAATCGCACACAAAAGTAAATTTGGGATTTGAGAAATGTGATTTCTTCCACCACTTGATTGTGGAATTAATCTCATGCCACATTTATAAGTATGTGTTGGCTCGTTATTGCTCTGTGAGTCCCTTTGACGTCTCAAAATTAACCACATAAGAGCCACTTAAATAATTGCGCCTCAAAATGTTAAAAGCTTCAAACTGATTAATGACACAACAGAACACAAGCCCTTCACTGGCTGCTAGAGATCCTATTTCCAGTGTGACGCAATGTCTGACTTTTTAAATCATGGGTGTACTACAATATATGTAATACAGAATATACTAATGTATGAAATCGTACATTAGAGGTTAGAAGCTATAATTCGAGGTGTCTTAGTAGGGAAAAATCCATCACTCTTTTAGCCACTATTAAACAAGAGTGGACTGGATTTAGCGTGATTAAAATATTCCAGAGTGCTTGTTACTATTTGACCTACATTGTTAAATAAGTCAGCGTTCAGAGTATTACATCTCGTAAGCTTGAATACATCATTGAAATTATTTGATTGCTGGGAAATTGACTAACTTTACCATAAAAGCAAGTGCTTGGATTGATGATATTTGACGTTTGTTCGTATGGTGAAACTGAAGCATATAGAGCGTTCAGATTTCACTTGAAAGTAGGTATAGCTCTTTTCTGACTCATTTGTCTCTCCTGCAGGACACAGACCTGATTATGACCTTTAACATCTCCATGCATCGCTCCTGGTGGATGGAGAACGGCCCGGGGTGCAGGGTGACCCCCGTGACCCCTCCTCCCTCCTGGGCCCCAGAAGACCATCGCTACATCAGCATCGCCGGCTGCCTGCTGGAGTACCAGTATGTGGAGGTGGCCCACAGTTCCTTGCAGATTATCCTGGCTGTGAGTAGTCTAATCCTTTACAGGGCTTTTCTTTAATTTAGCTGTGCTTGCAATCGCGGCTTCTGGTATTAAATATATATTTACGGACCTTTATTATATGTCTCTTCTAGGGGTGTAACGATACATTGTTAATCGATATATCACAATATAAAAATGTATCGTTGATGTCAATTATATAATTTGCAATATAGAGTTGTTTTATCCAAGGCTCAACTCACTGTATTTAAAAGGTATAACTCACCCCAAAATTTTAATTCTGTCATTATGTACTCACCCTCATGTTTCGTTTAACTTCCGAACACAAATGCGATTAGAACTGATTATCTGAACGGCAGCGTTCAAAGCGTTTTAGATGGTTTATTCTTATTTGTATAGTGCATTAATAGCGAGAGAGGCAGGACATAGCAAACACCGGGAGAGTTTTTCTGTGTGCGCGGCTTAAGAGATCCAATACCTGCATTGAAAGTGCGAGTACTGTTTGAGGGAAAAAAATAAAGTCTACAAGTTTCAGTGACATTACTACATTAAAGCTGCTGTCCGTAACTTTTGTTTTGCGTTCAAGATATATAAAAATTATATAATGAGAATGTACAACATGAATCCATTTTCCAAACCGTGTTTTGTTCATTATGAAGTGTTTATATTGGGACTATTTTAGACCGGTCTGCTGGGAACCGCTGCGGAGGAGCACAGTCCCTGCGTGACTCGCCATAAAAATTAGATAGCTAGAGCACGAAAAGTTACGGACTGCAGTTTTAAATAACTACATATAATGTTGGATATAATGTATAATAATGCAGTGGGGGAATATGTGGCCTGATAATAATACAATTAATTTTAAAAAGTATCATATCGTGAGTTCAGTATTGCGGGTTATATGACACGAGTGTATCGTTACACCCCTAGTCTCTTCTTATTTGTCGATCATGGAATTCTGCGATTAAACATTAGTGTACAATGACAGATAAACTATATAATTGACTGTTTCGAAGGATGTGAAGCTCTGCTTTAGAGTGTGGAAAATCAGGCAGTCGTCACGCAGTACATTTGTTTTTGTCTGTTTAAAAGAAAACTGGTTGATTACTCCAAGTCTGTAAATAACAGAATATGAGAGGCATCGAGCAGTTTGGCCGAGCTCCAGTGCCGATATTACTTGAATGCGGGTTGTTAATAGGAGCTCAGCATGCTGCCTTCCTTCGAGTCTTTATTCTTTATCTCTTCCATTACCTGCGACACCTGCTTCTACCCCCCACCCCCACCCCCCTCCACAATCAGTGTCTCTAATGCAATAGTGAAGTGAACCCCCTCCAATGTGGATTCAGCAATTCTCTGATTACAAGCCTGTACGATACTCTCCCTCGGCTTTAATTCTCATACAATGAAATCTAATTTTAAACTTTTTTTTCCCCAACTCAACATGAAATCAAAACTGACCCTGTTTACTGCATGATTCATCAGTGCACTTTGTTTTATTTGTTTTCATATTCTAACTGTAATATCTTTTCGATTTCAAACAAAAAGATTTGTTTTCTCTTGATGTAACCAAGGCCGCAGAGGCAAGGAAAAAATGTGAAGCAGTAATATCAGAGCTTACTTTTCATAAATATTATGTTCCACTTGGAAAGGTATCATTTACAGATGTTAAATGTGTAGTTGACATGAAATTTCAAGTAGCAACTGCAGTATCATGCAATATGACAGGACTTTTTATCTAATTCTTGTGTAATTTTTATGTATTTAATCTACATTATATACAGTTTTCATTTAAAATGAGAGACACATTAAATATTTCTACTTAATGAGCTAAAGTGTGGTCATAAATTGTGAAAATATGGACATATGGTGACCATTGTTATCAACATAAATATTTTTATTTCCCCTTATTATTCCATACAGTATAAGGGAAAATATAAATCCTGTAATTGGTCCATTTGTGTCCCCCCACATTTTTTTTTAAGTTTTTCACCTTTTGACCTCCGTTTAGCTCATGAAATATACATATTTAATCTGGGTCATTCTAAATTAATATATTAATTTAATCTAGTCTCTTAATGAATTCATAATTTTAAACATTTTTAATGGTCCTGCGGTGTGACAAATGAATTTTTATACAAATTGTACAACTAGTCCATGCACTCTCTCAATTAATATGAGCTCATAAAAGGTCATCATAATTACAGAAATGTATTATCTACATTTAATGTATTAAATATGCTATACAAATAAAAATATTAAATGTATAGTATTACTATTATTATATTCAAATGCTTTTTATTTATAGTAATATAGTGCCATTTTTTAAATAATAAAAAATAAATATATATTATATATTTATATAATATATAATAATTATTTAATAATAATACTAATTACAAATGTTCTAGTGTTGTTGTTGTTGTTATAAATGAGCAAATTCTCTTTTTTTTATAGTTTTTTTTTTTTAAACAGTTTAAAATGCACTGCACATTTTTATCAAAGACAACATTTGTGAACAATGTTTAATTACTGATGCTTTTTGCTTTACATGCGTGACTTTTGTTGTGCGTGAGACTGGTATGCCTTATCTGCCGTGATGTCAGGGGTCAGTAACTTTAATGGTGACCACCGGTGTCTCATAAAGAGCTGTAACACAGCACAGGCAGGTATCGGCTCCATTCGCCCCGATATTTATAGACCTTCCTCTGTTACGACTGATGTTCCTGTTGAGATATTATATAGCGAATGGCGGAGGAGAAAGGCAGCTGCTTGTCTGTGCAGACAGCGCCTGGTGGGAGCTTTTAGTGGCTTTGTGGTGCCCCCTCTCCAGAGAGGAAAGTAGGCACCGCTATTCCCTTATTAATGGTGTGATCTCTATTCTACTGCAGGAAGCTATGTGCAGTTTGGGGGCGGGGTAACACACCCACATATGTAGACAAAAACAAAACAAAAAAAAAGGTAGACTATTTCATTTTTTCTTGTAATTACAGAGCTGAAGCTCTGTTAGATTGCTTAAGAATGAGAGAATCCCAAGGCTGCTGAGGTGTTTTATAATGACTTCACACATGCCATGTAATTAGGCATGTGTGTTGATGAAACAGATCTGAATGTGGCGCTGTGGAAATGACAATATTGAAGCACACCTGCTTCCCAAAGGAGCTTCACCCCTGACTGTAAACATGTGGGATTTTGCTAGCAGTTTTTTTAACTGTACCTTATGATGAAGTGCATAATATGAGAGAGTACTTTTCAGACTGCCATAAAACCCGCCTGAATACATATCTTTTATTAAGGGAATATTCTCTAAACCTGAAAAAAAGGTAGAAACAACTTGCACTCAGAAATTGCTAGTAAATCTCACAAATAGCTACAAAGAAACGGCAAGTAACACATTGAATTAAACATGACATTTTGAAGTAGAAATACTAAAATAGTATTTTCTTGTAAAATTACTTCGCTTGTCTCCGAAAATAAATTACTTTAATCGATTTTACAGTGTATGCAATGAAAACGTTCCTGACCACAGAGAACGTTGAGCTGTCCAATCGGGGAACGTTCAGAGAAATCAAAAATGGTTTTCTGGGAATTTTATAGAAATAAAATAGGATAAAAATGTATAGAAATGAGACAGTTGTTGACATACAGAAAGAGTTTAGAGCTATAGAATGAATGTAAATGTCAAAGCTCAAATTTAACAAGAAATTATTTTCTCTATAATATAAGAAATATATTATTTCATAATATAAGCTTGGGAAAGTCACCAGTTGCCCTTCATTTAATTTCATTGCTGTCTAGGAAATATAAAAGAGATCTCATTAGTGATTTTTCTTTCCTATGGGTCACACGCTTTCATGGAATAAGAAATATTGTTGAGGCTGTCAGATATTATGTAGGAAACTGTTGAAGTCATTGCATGTTCAATAATGCTTAGTCTTCTAAACAGGGAAACTGTTACAGTAGGCCAGGATCAATAAGACAATGATTGAATTAAGCTCTCTCTGAAGCATTGAAAGGGACAAGACGAATGTCTGTGTCAGCAAAGTGCTGAGTTGAGTCCCACCGCTGGCCGCTCACACCGTTCCAAAGGAGCGTAAAACAATATCAAGGCCTGCAGTTTATTGCAGGCATTTTGTTCATGGTGTCCCTGCGGAGAGTCACTGTTTGGGTCATTTCTTGAACCCACCAGACAAGCTAGGTTTATTGCACGAAGTTTCTTAAAGGTCCAAGTGTATTTAAGTTTCTTTAGTTTTCATGGAACATGTTGGTTCTGTAGTGTATGATATAGGGGTGAATGATATAGCTGTACCATACAGGCATTTAGTAGTTTTATAATTTATCAGTATTGACCAGTATTGTATGTCCAGTAAATCATGTAAACAGTCATGGTAATTTCCCATGTTTCGTTTATATTACTTTTGTGCCATCTAATACAGGGGTTTTCAAACTTTATGAGGCCAAGAACCCACAAATATGGCCAACCTGTATGAGGGACCCCCTTCCTAAAATCCATCTGTTTATGTATGAAAAAAACATTTAACTGTTAGATAAATAGTAAGTGTGACATTATAAATAAAACATATTGTTTCCAAACTTAAATCGGCTATACTTAATGCTGGATGTATAAACCTGAAGAACATTTTCAGTTAAAAATTATTTGTTTAAGCAACTTTCACAATAAATGTATATGAGCAGCATTCGTACCACGTTAAGAATACTGCCTTACAACCCCAGTGAGTGAGATAAGGGGACTACTGTATAGTGAGAGAAACTCACTAGAAAGATACAAAGCTAACATATACAATTCTTAAAAGTATGTATATGGCAAAAATGGAGAAAAACATTTAGACATGTTTGGTAGACTTTAACCAATTTTGCTCTTTTTAGAACCTTCTGGAGGACCCCTGTGGGTCCCCGGGCCCCAGTTTGAAAACCCCTGATCTAATACAAAGCTCACTATGAATATTTATTTTCATGCTGTACTTTTGTGATGCTTAAATTCACTTGTAGTATTTAGAACAATAGAGTTTAATTTATAGTGTTTTATTTGTAACTTTGTTGGACAAAAAAAAAGTGTACAATTCTAATATCTGCCAAAACAAACAAAAAAATATTTACTACTATTTCAAAGTTTGGGGTCATTAACTTGTTTTAATGTTTTTGAAAGTCTCTTATGCTCACATAGGCTGCGTTTATTGGCTCAAAATACAGCAATATTGTGAATTATTATTACAAAAATAAAACTGTTTACTTTTTTTAAATATGTTAAAATGTAATCTATTCCTGTGTTGGCAAAGCGGAATTTTTCAGCATCAATACTCCAGTCTTCAGTGTCACATGATCCTTCAGAAATCATTCTAATATGCTGATTTCTTTTTATTATCAATGCGTAATATTTAGTGGAATTAAATATTACATTATGCATTACCAAAACCTTACAAAATGTAAAAAGTTTAAAATGACATCAGTAATTACTACAGAGTTATCATGTTTCTCACTTTAGAATACTGATCCAAATAATTAGTACTTCCTTCTGAAGGATTTAATAATACCTGAGTCATTACTAGTGGGTTACCATGATCTTCACTTTGGAATTAATTATACATTATGCATCACCCGCATTAATTATTAACATGTATATCGTAGTTCTTATAGTAGTCCTCTGGGAGGTATGAAAAAAATAGTAGTTATTGATTAACTAATAGTGAACTACCATATTCAACACAATTACGAATGCATTTATTAATCAGAGTTTCTTGTTAGTTAATATTAAAGGGATAGTTCACTTTGAAATTAAATTTTGATATGTTTTAGCTTACCTCATGGGCATCCGAGATGTAGGAGTATTTGTTTCTCCAGTAGTTTCAATTTTGATCATTTTAGGTCAAACCGTTCTTGTCTGTGCCTCACATAATGCAGGTCTATGGTCACCACCTCAAAGAGCATACACAGAGAAGTCCAAATTAAACAATCCCCCATCGTAAGTACACACTGATGGCCTAAGACAAGAAACAGGCGGTTTCTTGCACAGACTAAAGCCAGAACGCGCGAATGTCACAACAGGAAACACTCATGCACGCCCTCAGATCATTCGGACGTAGTGGTGTACAAGAGGTAAAAACTATATAAATACTGTTCGTTTTCTCACACAAACCGCTCGTTTCGTGTCTTAGGCCATCAGTGTGTACTTACGATGGGGGATTGTTTAATTTGGACTTCTCTGTGTATGCTCTTTGAGGTGGTGACCATAGACCTGCATTATGTGAGGCACAGACAAGAACGGTTTGACCTAAAATGATCAAAATTGAAACTACTGGAGAAACAAATACTCCTACATCTCGGATGCCCATGAGGTAAGCTAAAACATATCAAAATTTGATTTCAAAGTGAACTATCCCTTTAACTATGATGAATCAGTATTCTAAAGTGTTACCAACTGTTAAATCACATGAAAGTATGGATATGTATTTCACTAGGCTACTGTGGGCTCATACACAAAATATGTTAGATTTAAATATGTAATTGCTGATAGAACACTGATGAGAATATTGCTTGAGAATAAATATATAAATATATTTACACCAAAACAAACAAACAAACAAATTCAGACTAGCAACTGTTAGTTTTTCTCCGTCTAGATTAATGAGCATTACACACAGAGCTAAACAGACCTATTTTGTTGACCTGTCATGTTATACATTTCATGTAGGCTTGATTTGTGTGTGAACAGTGGTCATTTACATATAGCCAACAACAAAATGTTGGCCAGTGAAAATGCTGAGTGACTAGTAGTTTGGAAAGCCATTAGCCAAAGTGCCTGGTGTGCAAAAAAAGCCCTGGTTGTGTAGGCTATATTCAGTCAGCATCATTTTTTGCTAAATAAATTCTTTCAGGGTGATAAAAGCTAACAGTTTGTACTTTATTCTTTACCTACAGTAATGTTTGCTGTTTAAATTCAACAATAATTAAAATCAGTTTTCAAGACTGTCAGGGCCCAGACTTTATCTGCAGTGTTGCAACAGTCTTTGTCTTGCTGCTTGTTTATGCAGCCGAGTGACCTCAGATGCTCATTCATAATGTGTTTTCCTCGGAAGCATCTTTATTTGGAACAACATCTCAGAGAAGAAATACATAATTTGAGCTAGAAATATAGGACTGTGTTGTTCTGCCAACGTGTTTCTTTATGTTTCAGACCCTCCACAGTTGTGTCTGGATGCATAGACAACATTTTCAATCATCCCCGCAAGCTTCCAGATACATAACGATGGTCTTTGTTCCCCACATAGGAATCTGGGTGTTGAAAAATTGACTCGTTCATTATTTTCTCCTAAAGCGAATAAGTGCCTCTTTGATCGGTTAACTATGGAGACAAGCGCTCTCTCGCTCCTCTCCGCACTTCTCGTTTTATCTAGCTGACAAGAGCACAATTGATCAGCAAATTTTGCTCGTCTTCTCTTTCACTAAAACACAGTCATTTGACAGAACACAAAGTGTCCAAGTAATAATTCCTTATCTCATATTTATTAATGAAAATAACCTGGAGGTTAATTTGATTCAGTAATATGGAGATGGATGTGGCTTGTTGAAAGGGCGTTGATGTGAACTACAGTAATGACAGCTCGATCTTCACACACTGAGATAATTATATGGATTACAGAGGAGGCATCTGGGAAGGAGTACTGTCATTTCCCTGCTAGCCAGCCTTTTCGTGCTTCTTTTTTTTTCCCGAACAGCACCTGCAGCAGGCTCTGAGACGCGCCTTTGGTCCCATTGTTTTCCCTCGTCAGAGCAACAGTGCGGCACCTTCAGCTAATTAGGTTTCTCTTCCAGCCGAAATGGATGTGGAGCCTTCGACCATTCATTTACAAGCATCTCAGACATTAGTAAGGCTGCATGCATCATTACACAGTAAGGGAGCGTCAGCCTGAAAGTAATTAAGTAGAGTTGTATGATAATGAAAGGCCCATGGTGTGAGCTAATATCGGAATCGTACAACGATCGCTTCGTGATAATGCCAGGTTCTCCTGCGCTCCTCGTCTTCCTCTTGCACTCTCTGAGCGAATTCACCAATTTAGAATGACATTTCGGTGGAAAAAACTGCATAATATGCACTAATCACCTGCAGTTGAACTTGACCAGGTGGTTTATGCACTAGCACGTATTTAAATAAAGTCATTAAGTCATTTGTCATTCTATTCAGTGCAGACACGCCTCTTTCTATGCAAATGAAGCTTATTATAGAATGCACGTTATTTATAAATCTCAGTGCTATATGCCTAGTGCAATTAACATGCTTTTTTCCACAGAAAGCAGGTGTTGTGCATAATTTTATGTTAGCTATTTTTTTATAAATGATCAAGTACATCTCTATAATTACAAGTACATTTCTATAAAAAAAATTAGGCAGTCATTTATACTATTGTTCATAAGTTTGGGGTCAGACATTGGAGGCATTTATAATGTTACAAAAGATTTCTGTTCCGAACAAATCCTTTTAACTTAATATTCATTAAAGAAAAATGTATCAAAGTTTCCACTAAAAATATTAAGCTGCAAAACTGTTTTTAACATTGACATAGCTCCGGGGGGTTAATAAAGGCCTTCTGAAAAGAATTGGTGGGTTTGTGGAAGAAAAATATCCATACTTAACACGTTATAAAGTTGAATATCTAGCTTCTTCTAGACCGCCAACCAAATTCAACTAATAGATGGATACACTTTTTTGGGCTTCAAATTTTGGGCAGCCATTCACTGCTATTATAATGCTTGGAAGAGCCAGGGCATTTTTAATATAACTCTGATTGTATTAGTCTGAAAGAAGAAAGTCATATACTCCTAGATATTATCATGGGGTAATATACATTTTTGGGTAAACTGTTCCTTTAAGAATTTTTTTGACTGTGGAACTCAAAAGAAGTTTCATTGTTGATACAATGAAAGTCAACTCATTGTATGGACAAAAACAGTTAAAACATTCTTCAAAATATCTTATTTTGTGTTCCACAGAAGATAGAAAGTCATAAAGGTATGGAATAACAATAAATGGTGAAACTTTTTTGGGGGGTAAATTATAGAATTGTCCATAATGTCCATACCATATTATAACATGCCTTTATATTAAGCTAAAATTGATTGCAAATGATGTTTTATGTTTTAATACAGCTATATGTATATAAAAGAAAAAAATGTTGTCGCATGCCACTTTATTTCATTGGGTATGGTCAGTATCTGTTTAAGTTTGTTTATCGTTATCATTTAGAAGATACTTCTTTGGGCACATGGCTAAAACCATAGCTTTTTTTTTTTTTAAAGAACAGCATTATATGACAGCCCTCATGTGAAATATGCCACAGTGGACTTCAAACTTATTTCTGAATAACCCTTCTGCCGACACCAACTTTGGAGGTCCTTTAGAGGAGAGTGTGTTAATTTCCTCAGGTGCTTGGGAAGTACACACTTGTATCTGCTGCTGCTTGCAGTGGGTGCATTGTGGGCAAGAGAGAGAGGAAAAGAGGGGAAGAGAGCAGCGATGGTGGGATAACACTTCTCATCTGTGATTAATGCTCTCTTGCTCACCTCCTGCCCTGAGTACTCGTGAGGTCTGTTGTGTTGCTATCCACCAGCGTGTAGACAAAGGGGAAGGAGGCTCCCTTGTCCCCGCTCGTGTCATATGCAGAAAATAGGACTCACCTGAAACAAAACCCTTTTGCCATACGCAACGCAAATGTACTGAAAAAGCATACGTCAAACTGACATTCTCAACAGAAGTCCTTTTGTGAGGTTTAGCTGAATATCTGGCTCATATTCATTTTCGAGAGTCCACCTCTGGGGCGTTGGGAACTGTTCCTGGGCAGATTTCTCCTTCACAGTGAGAGAGAAGGAGAGAGTGTTGGCAGCCAGTTGGCCAAACCTCTGCTCTCTCTCTCTCTCTCTCTCTCTCTCTGACTCTGTCTCTTTCACACAGACACAGATATGAAGGGGAGAGTGGGGGGCTCTCGTATGCATGGATGCATCAGTAAATGAGCTGTGTCCAGCACACCAGAGCAGCACTGATGTCACACACTCCTGGGATCTGCCTGACCATGAGCAGACTGTGTAACCAGAAGAGCTTCCCATCGACAGTCTAGTCAAAAGACCTGCTCTCGTTTCAGGATTGTGTGGCATTTGGAATTTAATTGAGAATATCTTTAAAAATAAATTTTTTAATTTGAATTAAAGGGGCAGTCCACTAAATTTTTTTAATTTTGTCATCATTTTCTTACCCTCATGCCGTTCCAAACCTGTAAGGCTTACTTACGAGTTCGGTACAACAGATAAAAGCAGCAAATCCCCAATGCTAGGTTTATTTTCATTTATTTTGAACAGACATTATTGCAAATTATAGTTTATTCCACCTAGCAGCATTTAGCCCCCCTTGAGGTATGGCCTGTGAGAATCGCCCTTTTTTTTTGCATTTTGACGAGTTACAGTCCTCTTGCACTTGATGGGTTAGGGTAAGGGCGAATTATAAACTTTCACTCTATGATGGTTAAACTTTGCAATTAATATGCAAATCACATACGTTCTGATCCGGGGTGCAGCTGCACCGTACAAATCATTGATCAACTACAGTCCCACTATAGCGGATGCGCACATCGCCATAACGATGGTAAAACGATACATTGTGCAGCCCTACTTTACAGTAAGCTATGTATTTCACAAACTAGTTAGCAACTTACAGTTAAGTGGTGTGTTTGACTTGTGAAGACACCGCTTGACTGCTTGTCTGCTACTGCCTGAGGTCTCCTTACTGAAGTGAAAGGGTTGGCTGGTGTCGGTCACCAAACTATGTAATTACACCATTTACAAGCATTATATCTGTGGGGATAGGGTTAGGGTAAAAAAAAAATCATATCAGTGGCATATCTGTGGCATATACGCCGATGTCGATATATCTTCAACAGTCTTATCGGCCGATAAAATGGTCAGAGTCTAGTTTTGGGTTAGCAGATCTTCAACGGCTTTGGCACTTACACTCTGTTGTTCTGTATCGCCATCATTGTCCCATGTTCTCATTGGTTTGGTGGCATATGAGGAATTTCATGTGCAGGGAAAGCTGTCCAGAAATCGTTCACCAAAGCAGAAAAATCTTGATCATCGAAAATCTATTGTATTTGATACAGAAATAACTAGACTAAATCTAATGGAAAAAAGTCCTAACTGAAATAATTTTTATACTATTTCATTTATACAGGTCCTTCTAAAAACTGAAATATTTCAGGTCTTTTATTGTTTTAATACTGATGATTTTGGCATACAGCTCATGAAAACCCAAAATTCCTATCTCAAAAAATTTGCAAATCATGAAAAGGTTCTCTAAACGAGCTATTCACCTAATCATCTGAATCAACTAATTAACTCTAAACACCTGCAAAAGATTCCTGAGGCTTTTAAAAACTCCCAGCCTGGTTCATTACTCAAAACCGTAATCATGGGTAAGACTGCCGACCTGACTGCTGTCCAGAAGGCCATCATTGACACCCTCAAGCGAGAGGGTAAGACACAGAAATACATTTCTGAACGAATAGGCTGTTCCCAGAGTGCTGTATCAAGGCACCTCAGTGGGAAGTCTGTGGGAAGGAAAAGTGTGGCAAAAACGCTGCGAGAAGAGGTGACCGGACCCTGAGGAAGATTGTGGAGAAGGACCGATTCCAGACCTTGGGGACCTGCGGAAGCAGTGGACTGAGTCTGGGTAGAAACATCCAGAGCCACCGTGCACAGGCGTGTGCAGGAAATGGGCTACAGGTGCCACATTCCCCAGGTCAAACCACTTTTGAACCAGAAACAGCGGCAGAAGCGCCTGACCTGGGCTACAGAGAAGCAGCACTGGACTGTCGCTCAAATTTTGCATGTCATTCGGAAATCAAGGTGCCAGAGTCTGGAGGAAGACTGGGGAGAAGGAAATGCCAAAATGCCTAAAGTCCAGTGTCAAGTACCCACAGTCAGTGATGGTCTGGAGTGCCATGTCAGCTGCTGGTGTTGGTCCACTGTGTTTTATCAAGGGCAGGGTCAATGCAGCTAGCTATCAGGAGATTTTGGAGCAATTCATGCTTCCATCTGCTGAAAAGCTTTATGGAGATGAAGATTTCGTTTTTCAGCATGACCTGGCACCTGCTCACAGTGCCAAAACCACTGGTAAATGGTTTACTGACCATGGTATTACTGTGCTCAATTGGCCTGCCAACTCTCCTGACCTGAACCCCATAGAGAATCTGTGGGATATTGTGAAGAGAAAGTTGAGAGACGCAAGACCCAACCCTCTGGATGAGCTTAAGGCCGCTATCGAAGCATCCTGGGCCTCCATAACACCTCAGCAGTGCCACAGGCTGATTGCCTCCATGCCACGCCGCATTGAAGCAGTCATTTCTGCAAAAGGATTCCCGACCAAGTATTGAGTGCGTAACTGAACATAATTATTTGAAGGTTGACTTTTTTGTATTAAAAACACTTTTCTTTTATTGGTCGTATGAATTGTGCAAATTTTTTGAGAATTTTGGGTTTTCATGAGCTGTATGCCAAAATCATCAGTATTAAAACAATAAAAGACCTGAAATATTTCAGTTGGTGTGCAATGAATCTAAAATATATGAAAGTTTAATTTTTATCATTACATTATGGAAAATAATGAACTTTTATCAAAATATGCTAATTTTTTGAGAAGGACCTGTATTTCTGTGACACAAGTGAAAGCTAGTGGAATTACAAAAATACAGCATATTTTGCAAACGACCCTTTGCTTGTGAATGTGCTTGTGAAGGCAAGTTTCAACAGGTAAATGTAGGCTACTTTCAGTTTCAATCCAATGTTCAACATATTAAGAATTGTTTTAGCTGTGTTATTATGTGTCATGAGAGTAAGCAACTGAGTATCTAACACTGTAGGGCGAAAGCAAGTGCCTCTCTTATAGTGAACCCATCCAGCATATATGTTTTGTGACATGACACGCCAGCATAACTGGTCGAAGAAGTTACCACTTATGTAGGGGTTCACCCTCATTTCCAATGGTCTCGTGTGACCATTTAACAAAGTTGCAGCCTTCCGTAATGGTTAGTATGCTTCAGACGGTAGACAGTAGTCAGCTCACTAGGTGCTGAAATGAGAGCTTTAGTATCTCACGCAATTGCTTTTTATTTGCATGCTGTGTAAAATATTAAACGCCATCTCCGTTACAGGGACTTTACAGTAATGATAGGGAGCAGCTTCAGGCAGCTTAAGCATGTGGACTATGAAAATTTCACATCATGATCATTTCTTCTATGTGTGCGCTGGGTGTATTCTCATCCCTGGTGGTTTCCTCCACATCAGCTGTCACGACTGTGCGGCATGACATATGCTAACAGAAATCTCAGCTAGTCCCTGTTTGTGTCAAGCCTCAGTCTCTGTTCTCATGCAGAGGACTATAACAGGCCTCTACTAAGATGACTGGGTCATGCCGGGTTTATAGGACTTCTGCTGTCTTCTGACAGCTGGTGATTTTGAGTCACATCCTTTTCGTTATTATACTTGTCGCAAACCTGCTCCGTCCTCAACAGGCAGCTGTAGCCGTGAGTCCAGTCAGAGAAGTTAATGAAAGCCTCAATTAGCAGCTGTACTGATGAGCTTCTGAGAACATGTTCATTGACACTTATAATCAATCAAGCCTTGTTTAATTACAGTGCATCATCTTATTGATGCTCATTATGCTCTGCAAGACTAGATCTAAGATGCAAGACTAAAAATCTCTTCTTTTTTTATTATTATAACTAAACAGTTCAATAATAGAGTCAATAAGTATTTATTGCAATGGCATAAAGTAAAATGTTTCACTCATAGAACATTATTTAGTATTAAACTGAAATATTACCTGCATATGTTTTTACTAAAACATTTCAATACATGAGAAATGCCACACGGACCCTGTTGTATACATGATGCAACTGAATATTTTAATTCATTTAGAGGGGACCTATTATACAAAATTCATTTTTACACGATGAACATAAATGTGTGTTGGCAGTGTGTGCATAACCATCCTATAATAGTAAAAATGTACCCACTCTTTTTTTGAATCCCCATAAATTATAAGCAGTGTCTCAGAATAAGCCGTTTGCAGTTTCTATGCAATGTGACGTCACGCCCACAACTGCTGACGGACTCTGCCCACTGGCTCTGCCCCAGCCCTGAATGAGCTGTACACACTCTGCCATGTGTATCTCCTTACCAGAGCATTTCACAGCAGCATTCAAGTAAGATTTTTTTTTTCCCGCCATCTTTCCCATTAATCTCAATGTTGCCATCACAGTTCGGTACAGGCATCAGAAGCGCGTCTCTTTGCAGCAGATCTTCGTTTGTGTGTGATGGAGGAATTCCTGCCATTGTTTTGACTCCTTTACACATTTTATAAGCTCTTCACGAGTCCTCAGCTGGTCAAAATACCATCATACTGTTTGTAGGCTACGCACATACAATGAGCGCATTTAGAAATATATGTTATTAAAGCTGACCAATAAGGTTGTGAATGTATCCCTATACCTTTAGGTTCAGTATTTTTAGGTTTGGTATCTTTAGGTTCGGTATTTTTAGGTTTGCTATCTTTAGGTTTGGTGTTAAAAATGCCAATGTGAACGCTAAGCGGACCTAAATTTTATTTTATTTATTGTAACGACCCAAGCGAACCAAACTACAGGTGTGAACACAGCCTTAGTTTAATATTCACGGGATGCACCGTCTGACAGCCAGCTTTCTGTGCTCATGCTTCGGACGTGTGCGTTCAGAAAACCATTTCAGAAGTTTAAATTTATGTGGCTTAAAAACGCATGCAGATATGGTTTTTGGCAGAGTATCGGAGGCATAAGCTGCACAGGCTCCGCGCATTTCTGGAAAGCAGCAGCTCATTTGCATTTAAAGAGCATTTTGATGATATAATAATAATAATAATGTTTTAATAATGATAAAAATGTATGATATAATAGATGATCTGAGGGGTATTTTTTAACTGAAACTTCACAGACATTCTGGGGTCATCTGAGACTTATAAAAAGGGGCATTATAGGTCCCTTTTAAATAGTCAGTTTGAACTCATTTGAAAAAGATTTGATGCTGTTTTTGCGACTTCTAAAGTTTAAATTAGAAACATCTTTCTTTACACACATAAGTAACTTAATGGCTAAATAAAAAGCAAATAATGTTGCTTAATTTTATATTAGCTGCAAGATCTTCACAATCATATTGTAAATATATAGCCTTAATTATATGTAATTGTTTAGTGAGGAGTTTTGATCCCAGGGTCTATTAACAGCGACATTAAATAAATGAGCTTACTTGATGAGATTTCCTCAAATTCTTATACCCCTCTTAAAGATGTTTGCATCATATTTGCCTTATTAATAGTCTCACTTTTCTGGGTTTTATGTACCTTTTTTTTGTATTAAGCCTGTTGATGGTGTGTTCAAATTTGCATAACCCCCTCTGTGCTAACCCTCTCCCTGTGCGCCGTCTCTTAAGATGCATGGAGGGATACTTGCTCAATTTCCTAAGTGTAGCCGGTTTAATACTGCTTGCTTTCTGCATTCTCAGGATGACTGATTGGGATCCCAGGCTCACACATACATTTTTACAGCTGAACCTAGACTTTTCTCTCCTTCAACTGTTCATTTCGATGCCTATTGTTCCGAGCTATTTGTGACAATGATAAGAAAATGAAGGAAAGGTGAGTGCCAGGATCGTGAGGAAAATACGTATCCCATCAAATGGGAAAAGACAAACATTGAATCAAATTGAATGCAATCATTGCAGAAAGGATAAAAGGATTATGTGCTCAAATGCAATTTTTCAAACTCTGACATGGCTTTTTTTCTGAGATAAAGCGAGCAGTGTCCAGTGTGAGAATGTGCAACGTACGGTGTTAAGACGATCAGACTTATTTTGCTAGCGATGTTCTTGGGTTTAAAAACAGCTGGACAGAATAAAAAGGAGTCTTTGAGATGTGTTTGTATCTTAAAAATGCAACGTTTATAAAACATGATAATAGAAAAAAAGATATTTGAAGCCCTACAGTAATTGACCTGAAAATTATCGAGGGTTTATTTATCTGCTTTGAGTGCAGAAGAGGTGCTTTGAAAGGTGCAGCTTCAAAGCGAACACAAAGAGGGTTGCGTGTAGCATACTGACAGTAAAAGCCTCTCAAAAAGTTTTAAATTCACCCCTTTCAAAGCACAGCGGCTAAATAATCTGAGAAAACTAGTCAAACTCACTAATTGAGTACTCGGTTATTGGGTGTCTACTAAACCATTCTGATCCATTTATGTACTAACTTGTTTAATTATTTATTTATTATTTTTTTGTATTTTTAAGTAAAATTTATGTTTATTGTAATTCATGTAATATATATATATATATATATATATATATATATATATATATATATATATATATATATATATATATATTTGAGCATTGTTGAACAGATTCATAAACACCTCTTATTGGCAATCATGTTCACAAGCTCAACATATGTATCTGATTGGCCAGTGTGTTCACCTGCTCAACATATATGTCTGTGATTGGCTACAATGATCAACGCTTCAAAAACAGCCTACACAGACACACGGGAGCGTTTGAAAGCATGCGTCTATCAGCGGATATATTAGGGATCCGCTGAACACAATGGCAAATCAGAGACACATATATTGAGCGTATGAATATGATGGCTAATCAGAGGTCTTTATGAGAGGTGTTTTCAACAGCACTCAAAATGCTAGAGGGAAACGCTGGTATTGTCACATTTTAAATATTTAAGTAGCCTTTAAGTAAAATATGTAAGTAATCAGAAGTACCGACGTTTACCAAGTCGCTACCAAAGTGTATATATATATATATATATATATATATATATATATAGATATATATATATATATATATATATATATATATATATATATATATATATATATATATATATAGATATATATATATAGATATATAGATATATATATGTTTGTTTGTTTTTTTTGTTTTTTTTTACTTGTACTTTATAATTTATAATTCAACTAATCTCAGATCCAGATCACTAATTTTGACCCCTCTTTCATGTTAAAACTCCTTAAAAAGGCATTTAAAAATGGATGAATCCATCTCCCATTAGCTATTAGGCAGATGTGACTATTCCTTTGCATTTATATTGAAACAACAACAATAACCTTTCTTAAGCTGTCAGTCCAAGAACGATTTATGGAGCGCCTAAAGAAGAATAGGTAGCTGTTTTGACAAAACATAAGGAAAAGAAAATCAATCGACCTCATTACATACCAATCCCACAAGACCTCTGTGGAAACCTATTGCCATAGCCAATTTCGATTCAAGACTTAATTTGGTGGCGAGGATGAGTTGCGCTCGACAAATCATCAGCTTGGCAGATGCCAGTGCAGCAGGCGATTGCCATCAGCTCTCGTAAATGTCAACACTAGGCCGGACTCCCTGGTGATCTTATTCAAAGTCTATTTTTGTTTCTTTTTATCCATTTGTTGACCCCTTTCATTCTCTTTCTTGTCTTGCTATTTTCTCCGTCACTCTGCCGGAGTGAGTAACGATGCAGGCCGCGGTTGAGTGACAGGAGGTCTGATATCGCCGGCACGGCTGACGTGGCCGAGCATCTCATCTGATAAGTCTGATATGCTGAATGACGGAGCCCTATTACTCAAACATCACACACCACACGAGGAAGAAGTTGACAAGAGTCAGCTGAGCAGAGCTAGTTGTATACAGCCGTGGTCAGAATTATTGGCACCCTTGGTAAATATGATCAAAGCCGGCTGTGAAAATAATCTGCATTGTTTATCCTTATATTTTATTCAAAATATCACAAAAACTAACCTTTCAACAAAACAAAAGAACGTGGGGGGTTAACATTACAAAATAAATGTTTTTCTCGAATACACATTGGTCACAATTATTTGTACACCTAAAAATTCTTATTAGTAAAATATGTATGAAGTATATTCCCCTTCATATTTACAATGATCAGCACACCAGGGTGACTAGGAACATGAAATTGTCCAGCCATGACTTCTGGTTCTACAGGAGTATAAATATGAGGAAACACAAAGGCCAAATTTGCTTAATCATCCATGACAATGAGTAAAACCAAAGAATATAGTTCTGATGTGCAGCAAAAGAGTGTTGAGCTTCACAAAATAGAAAGTGGCTTTAAGAAAATAGCTAAAGCATTGAAAATCCCCATTTCCACCATCAGGGCAATAATTAAGAAGTTCCAATGAACAGGAAACGTTATGAATTTGCATAGAGGAGTACATGAAGAGTTCATTTGCAAAAACAGATAACTAAGTCTTTCTTCATTTTCATTAATCATGTTTTTTATTGTGCATTTAAAGTAATATAAATCAAACTGCAGTTGAGTTGTTTTGCTTAAGTAATAATAACTTTTAAAAAAAAAATTACAAAATGAAAGATAATTGAAATAACTTTTTGGTATATTAAAAGTTTTTTTTTTTTTTTAGCAAAAGCAGATAACTCCACATTTCATGTTCAACAAAACCAAGTAATTGCATATTAAACGTGTTCACACACACATACTAACATGTGGGCACACACATACACAGACGCAAGCACGCTCACTCTCTCACATTCACACACACAATGCGAATGAGATAAAAACATTTAAATCATGAGGTTTCCACCCATTTGCTTTTTTTGAATTTTGTTCATTTTTTGAATAATAGGTCAAAAGTTTTTTTTTTTTCACAGACTTCTTTGTTCATATTTATTAAGGGTACCAATAATTCTGACCAGGACTATATACACATACACATATATAATGTGTTTTAAGCTGATCTTCTACACACTGAGAGAGAAAGCCAGCAAGAAAGAGAATTGGTAAAATGCTTGGCTGATATCATCGAAATATTCTGACAGATTAATGACTATAAGAGAGCACTATAAGATCACACACCACAGAGTCTGGACGAGATCAATGTTCAACACGTATACCGTATGGTATAAGTGGCTGGACTCAAACCTAGCCAGACTGAAACCAAATAAACTGTCTGTCATTGTTATTGGAAGGCAGTTTTTCTGTTACGTCTGCTATGACATAGATAGATTATTCCAAAGCCCTGTCAAAACAAACAAGCAATTTATTTACTGGAATCACTTGCAAGGTTTTTTTTTTCTTTTCTTTTTTTTTTGTCTCGACCTGTTGATCCAAGCAATCACATCTCTGTACCTTCCAGTAGCCTCGCCATCCAATATCAAGCAACCCAACCACCTGAGGGCTTCAGCTTTAAATCCTTTTGTCTGTTCCTCTGTTTGTCAGGATAGAACCTTTCACTTACCCAGTTATACTCTAGCAGAAAAGGAAATATCTCTGGTGTGTTATAAAATTGCCATTACTGATGGAGGCCTTCGGGAGGTCACTGAAGCAATTATCTGAGAGTCGTTGCAGCTTTGCTCCAAGCGAAGCCTGACCTCTCGATCTCAGCTGGACACCTGCCCACCACCCATCTTTTCCTTCTAAAATATGAGCACTAACACGTCAGGAGGCCATGGGGTCTGCCAAGCGCTATGTCGTGTGTCTTATTCAGTGTGCAAATTCTTCCTCCTGCTTCCTTCGGCTGTCTGAACAAGCTCATAAGGCTGCCTTCATGATTTGTGTGTTTTATGCCATTCTGTATTGAGTCACAACTCAACAGCATCACTCCTGGCGGCGCTTTTGTCACTTTGCAGAGTGTAAAACCGGAAATGCAAAGCAAGTGTGCACCATCGCGCTCCAGGCCTTTGGCACTCTTGGCAGTCGTTATAGGCAGAGCAGGTATTCAAACATTATTTTGTCAAGATCAATGAGATGTCTGAATTCATTACTGTAAACAAAGAGCAATTATGCTCTTTACTTGGAGAGTCGGCTTTTACAGCAGACAATCAATCTAGGCACAATGGAGCTGGGAGCTCAGGGCCACGATATGAATTAGCATCAAGTGAAGGAAAAGCAGCTCTGCAGAAGCCAGTAAAAATTAAAGAAACCAGAGCTGAAATCTATCATAGTAGGAATAAAGCATGTTACCTGCTTATAAAGCTCAGATATGTATTATATTATATTATATATTTAATGGGTCGATTTCATGTTTTTTTTTTTTTACATATTTCACCCGAAATTCAATAGAAAGAAATTATTTTTTTTGTTTAGTTTTAGTTAAAAATGAGCCTTTTTCCAAATTCTTTAAGGTTGTTTTGTTTCGTTTCGTTTCATCTCTGCATTTTGACCATTTACATTACAAACGCATTTTACTACCAAGTTATCATCCAGATGTTTTTCTTGTGATGTTTTTCTTCTTTTTCATTTGTTTGGAACTCAAATTATTCTCACTGAGGATTCTCATTACTGTAATATAATGCATTGAAAGTGAAGTGTGTAATTCTTTAGCATTTAATTAAACACCCCCCTCTTCCAATTATCATTATTGTAATGGAAAAAATCCTGATATGTATTTTACATTTCGAATACTGGTAATCTATATATAATGGTATACTATTTGTTTGTACTGCTTTGTAAAACCTAAAGTGTGTCATTTATATTTATATATATATATATATACAGTTTGTACGGAAAGTATTCAGACCCCCTTAAATTTGTTATTTGTTATATTGCAGCCATTTGCTAAAATCATTTAAGTTCATTTTTTTCTCGTTAATGTACACACAGCACCCCATATTGACAGAAAAACACAGAATTGTTGAGATTTTTGCAGATTTATTAAAAAAGAAAAACTGAAATATCACATGCCCCTAAGTATTCAGACCTTTTGCTCAGTATTTAGTAGAAGCACCCTTTTGATCTAATACAGCCATGAGTCTTTTTGGGAAAGATGCAACAAGTTTTTCACACCTGAATTTAGGGATCCTCTGTCATTCCTCCTTTCAGATCCTCTACAGTTCTGTCAGGTTGGATGGTAAACGTTGGTGGACAGCCATTTTCAGGTCTCTCCAGAGATGCTCAATTGGGTTTAAGTCAGGCCTCTGGCTGGGCCATTCAAGAACAGTAACAGAGTTGTTGTGAGGCCACTCCTTCGTTATTTTAGCTATGTGCTTAGGGTCATTGTCTTGTTGGAAAGTGAACCTTCGGCCCAGTCTGAGGTCTTAAGCACTGTGGAGAAGGTTTTCGTCCAGGATATCCCTGTACTTGGCTGCATTCATCTTTCCCTCGATTGCAACCAATCATCCTGTCCCTTCAGCTGAAAAACACCCCCACAGCATGATGCTGCCACCACCATGCTTCACTGTTGGGACTGTATTAGACAGGTGATGAGCAGTGCCTGGTTTTCTCCACACATACCGCTTAGAATTAAAACCAAAAAGTGCTATCTTGGTCTCTCACCATCTTGGAGTCCTTCAGGTGTTTTTTAGCAAACTCCATGCAGGCTTTCATGTGTCTTGCACTGTGGAGAAGCTTCCATCTGGCCACTCTGCCATAAAGCCCAGACTGGTGGAGGGCTGCAGTGATGGTTGACTTTCTACAACTTTCGCCCATCTCCCGACTGCATCTCTGGAGCTCAGCCACATTGATCTTGGGGTTCTTCTATACCTCTCTAACCAAGGCTCTTCTCCCCCGATAGCTCAGTTTGGCCGGACAGCCAGCTCTAGGAAGGGTTCTGGTCATCCAAAACATTTTCCATTTAAGGATTAATGAGGCCACTCTGCTCTTAGGAACCTTAAGTGCAGCAGAATTTTTTTTTTGTAACCTTGGCCAGATCTGTGCCTTGCCACAATTCTGTCTCTGAGCTCTTCAGGCAGTTCCTTTGACCTCATGATTCTCATTTGCTCTGGCATGCACTGTGAGCTGTAAGGTCTCGTATAGACAGGTGTGTGGCTTTCCCAATCAAGTCCAATCAATATAATCAAACACACCTGGCTCAAATGAAGGTGTAGAACCATCTCAATGATGATCAGAAGAAATGGACAGCACCTGAGTTAAATGAGTGTCTGAATAAAGGTCTGAATACTTAGGACCATGTGATATTTCAGTTTTTCTTTTTTAATAAATATGCAAAAATGCAATTCTGTATTTTTCTGTCAATATGGGGTGATGTGTGTACATTAATGAGAAAAAATGAACTTAAATGATTTTAGCAAATGGCTACAATATAACAAAGAGTGAAAAATGTGTATATATATATATATATATATATATATACTGTTTATATTAACAAATAACAGGTTCATTGATATTTTATATTTGTTATTATTTTACATTTAATGAATGAATGTTTTTAATGAAGAAATGTATCATCATTTTGGGGTAAAATATTATCTAGACATGCATTCGTGAGATTCATTGTAAAAGAAACACATGGCTATTGTGAATCAAATTTGTTATTAAAAAGAAAAATTCTAAATAGCAAAGAGTAAATGAAGAAAGCTACTCTGTATCCTACTGTCAGACTCCACCTACAGTAAAATATCCATCTCAAGAAAAAGGCCTTTACTGTGGGTGGAATAAAATTGATTTCTTTCCAGTCTCTATTCTTTGCACTGGAGAGTTCATAGGCAACACAGAGGTGTGATTTCTTCATTCGCTCCTCTCTTGCCATGGCAGGTTCTGTGCGGCAGATCACCAATATGCTTTCTGGAGCACTATAGTCTATGAAGGTCTGTGTTGTGTGTTTCTCAAGAAGTGCAGCAGAAGAGCTTCCTCTATGAGCATTGGGTGCTACTGTGTCATAGAGAAGCTTATCCCCTCTGGCTAAGTGCCTGCTCAATTGTGAAAGTGGAAAATTGGGTGTGATGTGATGTTTGGAAATCAAAGCAGTTGTGATGAAAGTGTCGGCTTAACTCACTTTTGTTGTGTTCCTTCCCCAGTAACACTGGCGAATTCTGCCAATTGTCAAACAAAGCGAAAACTATTGGCGTGTAACTGACTCACGGATTGTTGCCCTTTAGAAAAACATTGGCAGCTATAGATACAGAGTTAAAGTCTATTATCTGTGATTTTTGAAATTACTAAAACATTTGGAAGAGGGTTGTCTGTATTTTGGATTTTGGTATTGCTAAAGCTGTGTCAGGTGCTCATTTCGCAGTCAACATTGGGATTGAAAACAATGCCACACTCCTCTGTTTGTTATACTCTATGCTATAGCTGACTTATTTAGCAAATATTTTAATTTATTTTATTAAAAAACTATTGAATATTTTATATTATAGTAAATATTATAATAATATCATTTGATTATTTATTAATTTATGTGCAAATTAGATATTATAGAAATTATTTATTGGATGCAAGTGCACTTTGGCAAAATCTTTGGCTACTAAAGATTGTCTGCATTGTCTATAAGTTTAGCTTTAATTTAAAGTGACAACCTAACTGGGTGACTGGTATTTAATGCACCTCGGAGTACCATATAAATGTGGTACATTAATATGATACTCATGCAATATCATAGTATATGTCAAAGTACATGTTTTCGCAAATAAAAATGCCGCCATGAAGTAGAAAAGCATTCTACTTTTGTAGCCAATTTTACAAAACATCATTTGATTTACAATAGTAGCACAGGTTCAGCAAATTATATTTATTTTTTTTTGTCTTAAAAACCTCTGTTCCCTCTTTTCATGCCTTTGTCTTATAAAACGACACTTTAGGAGCTGAGAACTCGAGGCAGTGAATGAAGGGAGTTCTTAGCCGTGATTAAAAAGCTAAAAATGTTCATTTAGCATTGCTAACAAGACTTCCCTTTGCTAGCTCTGAGCTATAGCGTGGCCTCAGCCACATTAATGTACTGCGTCTAATTCAGATTAACAGCCAGGTGGACGAGGCCCAAGGAGGTCAACAATGAAATTGCTTTCTTCCGAGGACTAAAAGGCAGCGAGGGGATATTCCATATAGGTCAAAAAGTGACTTTCCGAAACCACAAGGACTAAATCATTTGTAATGTTAGTGTTTGTGCCTCGGATTCTCTGACAATACTCTGACATTTATTTTAGCTAATCTGAACTGTAAATGTTTCATTATTGTATTCCTTTGGCTCTTTTTGTTCTTAGACTGGTAGAAGTACAGTAATAAGGTCAAAGACGGCATGTCTGCTGGTATTGCAGTAGCCTAAAGCAAAATATCCAATTAAAGCATACTTACAAGTGAAATACTGTACCATTGTAACTGTGATAAAAAAAAAAAAAATGTGGCAGTGATGTTTCGGGTGGTTGCTTAAGATAGAGTCTCTATTTTGTCTCTATTAGATGATTTGTGCAGGGAAGTGAAATACTTAGGGATTTGAACAACCCTGTGCTGAATATCAAGTTTAAAGTGCCCCTATTATGGATTTTTGGAAATTACCTTTCAAGTAGTGTGTAACAGTTCTAAGTTAATGAAAACATCCTGAAAGTTTTAAATCTGAAAGTCCACTGTATATAAAGTTATTGTCTCTCAAAAGTAAGACTCGACTCTGAGTCAATTAAATGAATAGTTTTTCAAACAAATCGTAAGACATTTCATTGTGACATCAAGGTGAAACTTTAGAGTATTGAGGTACATTCAGGTAACATTAGCATATTGAGGTATATGATATTTCCCCTCCACTTATTGTGCGTGCAGACACCAGGGAAAACTTGAAACACCTCAAACACTGCAGCAGATACTGGATAGCATCATGTCGAGAAGACACTGTGCTCTCCAATGTGTTTATTTGTTTCATATTGTGTAGGTATCTGGCTAACTGCCTAACTCACGTTATTACTGTCTTACTGAAATACTACTGTAAATGAGCCGTGGGCTGCAGTATTTCCTAAAATTGTGTCTATTAATGCAGATTGTCTGTACTACTGTTCTTACTACTTTGAGTAAGGATAATGGTTGGAGCAAGATTTTGTTTTGCAAACTTTAATGTTACATAAGTCATTCACGTTAGTGCTTGGCTAACGTATGCGCTGTTATTGATACAGTTCCCGAATGTGCACCGCAATACATTTCGAAACACATACACACACGGCCTTTTTGATAGACATACACTTATTAATGCTGATGGTAAGGAATTACGGTCAAAACTTCTCATAATGTACCTCAAACCTGAGTAGCATCACTGAGAAATCGATGTCATCGTTACTGTCTTTACAGTGTGTACTATCGCTGAGCTTTAGGAAGCCTCCGGACGGAGCTGGAGTTCAGTTATGATAATGGGCATTTGTTTCCGAAATACGCGCTGTACGCGGTAGACGAATCACAGACTGGGCCATCTGACCAATGAGAGCAGAGTAGCTTGTGGAAAGGAGGGATTTAGAGAGACTGATTCATCCATCGAGCCGTTTGAGAATTATTGAACACTAGTGATGTGCATATGTATATATTATGAGAAAATTAAGACAAACCATGTGCAAATTCAGCTCAAAACCATTGCTGAGTATTTTCTCCTTAAAACTGCAGTGAACCCAAGACAAACTACCTTGTAACCAATCACGTCAACGTGCGGGCGGGCTTTAGCATATCATTAACTATGACCGCTCAGAAGATAGGGAGTCTCAAGAGAAGCCAGGATATCCCGGTATCGATTTCTGTTGATATGAAAATTCTCATTACATTCATTATATTGACATTTAGCAATATCTATGAATTATGTATATCATCTATAATTACAATGTTATGATGAACTATATGCCTTTGTCCACTTACGTTCTGAGTTCTTAAAAGCATTTCTAAGGATACTGTCTGACTCAGAGGTGGCGAATAGGAACATGGATTGTGTGACATTAGCAAAATTTTAGACATTAGTTATTAGTTTTTTTACAACGTAGATAAGCAATAGACTAATCATATTAATTACCGTTGTGTCCGATGTTGTAGAGAGCGGCACATAAAACGCATTATCATTCTGATACATCGACTCTATAAGACCCTGTATGAGTGAGTGGAGGCGGGGCTCATTTGCATATTCATGATCCGCTTACACTACATGTTTCAAGCTATTTTAAAGGATTTGTTCACTTCAAAATGAAAATTTCACCCCCATCTCATCCAAGGTGTTCGTGTCTTTCTTTCTTCAGTCAAAAAGAAATTACGTTTTTTGAGGAAAAAAATCCAGGATTTTTCTCCACATAATGCAATTCTATGGCAACCAGTGTGTTAAAGGTCCAAATCAATGCAGTTTCAAAGGGCTTCGAAAGACTTCAAAGGTCTCTGCAAGATCCCAGCCTAGGAATAGGGTCTTATCTAGCAAAACGATCTGTCATTTTCCCCAAAAAATTAAAGGGTCACGCTAGACGTAAGCAGAAGTACCATCCCAAGCGAAAATGCTAAGATTAATAAACGCCCTTTACTGAAAAAAACCTCCAACTTCAAAATTGTCCAACATTGTTGTTTTATCTTTCTTTGCTAAAGGATGTTTGTATTAGTCTTCGCACGCGTGCTTTGTAAACACGGGGCCGGTACTTCTGCCTACGTCTAGCGTGACCTTTCCGACATGATTACGTAATCCGTGGCGAGCTGCAGCGCAGCATAAGATGAGCAATTAAGGTAAAAAATTATATACATTTTAATTTTATTTTGAAAATGACCAATGGTTTCGCTAGATAAGACCCTATTCCTCAGCTGGGATCGTGCAGAGCAATTTGAAGCCCTTTGAAACTGCATTTTCCTCAAAAAACATAATTTATTTTTCGACTGAAGAAAGAAAGACATGAACTTCTTGGATGAGATGGGGGTGAGTACATTTTCAGGAAATTTTAATTTTGAAGTGAACATTTTAAAAGACATGAGTAAAAAAAAATATTCAAAGGACATTTTTTTTTTTATATATGTAATTTTGGTGATTAAAGATAAGTTTTAAAGGATATAATTATTGACAGGGGGCTTTTATCTAATTGTTTCCTCATTGTATTTCATTCTAACAGTCTTTTTTTATTTTGTCAGTTTAGGCAGTCTAGCTCCTGAAAAGTCAGATTTTCACATTGAGCTATGTCCTTGAGCTATAGCAACTAATCAAAGGCATTAGCTGTATTTGTGATGCTCTGTCTGCTTTGTGCCAAGCAACACTCAGTTCATTTTAAAACAGGACTGTTTTACTGAAAAAAAACAGTTTGACTTTACCACGATGAGTCATAAAAAATACATCACTTCTCCTCTCACCCTATAAACGACCCCAACGCCAATATAATCAGCATTTCTTTGTGTCAGCTGTCCCAAGTTTTACAAGAACACGGCCGTTCTAACCGGTTGTCTTTTTAAATCATTTCATAAACAGTGCATAAAGCATTCACCCTCAATTTGTGCTGAGTGTAGTGTTAAAAAAAAACACAACACCGACTGCCCCCGAATAAGTGTTTGCACTTGGAAGATTGCAGAAGACGTTTGGTGCGTCAGAACATGGGTGGTTGTTGGCATGTTAAGTAGCTCACTAGCGCAGTCTATAAAAGCCAGGAGTGAGCAGCCCACCTGGAGAGAGGCCCGGCGGCCGAGGAGGAAGTCAAGGACATGTGAATTAGTCCAGGCTGCCAAGTGCGAGAGCGCAGTTTGAAGCAGGCATCCACATTGGCACAGAAATGGGTTGACTGATGCTGTGTCAACATACTAAATTGATCAAGCCAGGTGATTCTACCCAGAAAAAAAGTGAAAGAGAAAGTAGGTTATGTAAGAAACAGTAAGAACAGATCTTAGTGAAAGTGATGAAACATGGTTTTCTAAAGATTTTTTCATTGGGTCTAAGATTTTTTACTGTTTTTAAAAGAAGTCTCGTAAGCCACGTTCACACAGCGGCAGAGTACAGTTGTCAGTCCTGTATTTGAGTCCTTAATACGGTTACATTCACACACAGTACGGTTATTTACGGGAGTGACAACCGCATTCTATTACCAAACTCACACCCATACATTTTCAGGCTGCGTGCTGTGTGAACGGAACCACACTGGACAACTAGGTGTCTCTCACATCATACAGTGCGAGAGAGTCGTGTGTGGATTCGGCAACTTAAAGCTATGGAGATATGAGCTGTTTGTAATCTGAAGTTTCTAGATCCCGTCACTGTTCTCCACCGGAGCGGCTCCGTCAGTTTTGTGTTCAATGCGCACACGATATCTATGAATGCCATGTCATGCGTGAGCCCATACAGATCCACTTTTGATAGGCGTTCCTCAAGTTTACTGCTATGGGCGTGCTTTGAAAGTCAGCGGGGAATAAAAAACAAAGGACCCGCGAGAGACTTCCCCCAGTCTCCATGTGCTCTATTTCTATTGGATAGTCGCGTTCAACGGATTCATTTGCATAAAATGGGAATCGGACAGCTTTTTTGACACGCAGCTTTTTTCAAATGCAGTGCCGCTTTCCCAGAATGCTATGCGGGCGCGTTAAAGTCAAATGACGTTACCCATAGGAATAAACTGGAGGGCGGCGCAACAGAAGTATTGCACGGACAACTGGATCTGCACCTTGACCGTAGAGATCCACTTTTGCGACACGACTGAAGCGTGGTGTTGTGACGCTTCCTCTCGTGTGTACGTTGATGGGCGTTCCTCAAGTTTATGCTATTGGTGTGATTTTGAGCCAGCGGGGAATGAAAAACAAAGGACCCGTGAGAGACTTTTCCCCAGTCTCCATGTGCTCTACTTCTATTGGATAGTCGCGTTGAGTTCAACGGATTAATTTGCATAAAGATGGGATTAGGCCAGCTTTATTGGAATGCTATGCAGGCACGTTAAAGTCGCTTGACGTCACCCATAGGAATAAAGTGGAGTGTGCTGTGACAGAAGTATCGCACGGACAAGTGGATCTGCACCTTGAGGCTGGAAAGCACTCAATGCGAGAGCAACGTTTAAAGGGTCCGGCTAGCGTGTTTACATTAAAACTTCTGTCAGTTAATGAAGATTTGACGGATAAACTTGCAGCTCAATTGTACCCCTGTCGTGTCAAAAATGACAAGACTTTTCAGTTTTATGTGCGTCGCCATCTTTGATATTACTTTGGTCACTGTATGGTTACTGGTCACAGAATACAGGCTTGCTACTGTAACATGCTACTGTATTTCGAGACTCACACCTGTAAAGTAAATGCGGTTGTCAATCCGCAGTGTGAACGTAGCCTGATGCTCACCAAAGCTGCATTCATTTGATCAAAAATACAGTAAAATAGTAATATTGTAAAATATTATTACAATTTAAAATAACTTTTCTATTTTAATATACTTAAAAATGTAATTTATTCCTGTGATGGCAAATCTGCAAACCTGACCTTTTAATTCTCAGGGTCAGAGAGAGAAATAGAAAAGACTTTTAAGGAGGAAAATTGAGGAATACATTTATTTTAATAATATCCTTCAGGGGAAAATAGTTCAATGTTAATGGTTAAACGGTAGCTTTGTAAAACTACCCAAAATAGTATAAGCTTGAGTAGATGTGCACGGCTGATCAAAGATGACCATGTGCAGGAAATGACAATGAAGTCAGAATTTTCGGTCAAGTCAGAAATGCTGTACATTTTTATGTTGTTTTTTTATTCTGTTGTTTTGATGAATGATCTATGAATTTATTCAGCGGCACTAATGGGAGTTAAATTCTTTATTCTGACTGTTATATGTAAATCAGTACTAACATGCGCACACAAGTTTGCTATTCTGTGTCATGTAAGACATGTAGGCTGTTCCTGTGTAAGTCTTTGTAGCGGATGTAGCTTCAATAACATTTGCATTCTTAACATGCTAAAGCTGAAACGACTTGCTGAATCGAGTTGCTCCATGCTTTGAAGATAAACATATTAAACATTAAAACTCATTTATCGAAACTGCAGGCATTGAAGAATGAGCAAGTTTGTACGTGAGGTTCAACTTTAAGACACTTGCATCGAGATCAATCCTTGCTACAGACGCATCCTCAATTATTTAGCACCTCTTTAGAAATCCTGCATGTATTATTCACATGTATAGAATCTAAATTTAGTCTTGTCTATTGGGAATGACATGGCAGAGGAAGAGGGTACACAATACAACAACATTTGCGCGAGTGCGCGTGTGTGTGTGTACACCAGTCTGAGCTGTTCAGAGTACACTACCATTCCACTCTTACTCTCATTTCTTATTATTATTACTCATTCCTGCAGTCTCAAAGTTTTTCTGCAGTCTGTAAAGCACACAGTGTAGAATATGTACCCCGTGATGCAGTGTGCTTTGCTTTTCCATTAACATTTTTGTGTAGTAATGTATATTAGTACAGTTTTTAATCAAAAGTTAAAATGTGATTTTACTAGTATTGCATTATGCATATTGTCACATACTATTAAAAAAAAATTATTGTATTTATTGGGTTATGTTATTTTATGTTCAAAATATGATTAAAAAAATTTAAATGGCCAAAATGTATAGCTATTGTGGAATTTTAAACATATTTTATATATATACTAGTTCACAGTATGCAAAAAACGGGCAAACTTTTATATAGCTATTGAACATTTTAAAATATAGCATTTTAAACATTTTCACCCAAACTTCATATACATTTATATTTTTTCGTTACTTATATTATTTGTTTTGTACAGAATGTATTTATCTGAAATTTAATTAGCCTAAAAGTACATTTTGCAGTGTTTTGCCATTTGAGGTTCTACGTTATTTGTTCTACATTACATTTTATTTGTATATGTCCTTTAGACATGCTGTTATTTAGCATGTAATTTAGCCGTTCCAAGCCTTTTAGCTGCTCTTTATCACACAGCTAGTACAGACTATATTTACAACCCAATAATTTGGTTTACATCTTTTGCAAACACAATGGGTAATCAAAAGAGCAGCCTTGTGTATGTTGAACATTAATCCACCCCTTTCCCCACACAAACACACAGATGCTAGCTGCCTAGTCACCTCCATTGTCCTCATTCATGCTGGTTGCTGTATCCAATGATATGGGAACCAGAATACTGTCTGGCCCAATATGAGCTGAGCCGAGGTGACACCACATTGGGCCCTCGTCCTTCACATAGCTGTGCGGTATTATGTAAATGACCCCGTCTGGATACGCATTGCATGTGTGTGAGCGCGGCCCCATGCTCTCCACTGCCGCTGGGAAGGAGGAGGGAGTGGTACATTATTCTGTGTAAATGAGAGCAAGACCTTGAGGTATTCTCGGAATCCTAAATCCTCCCATTTACCGCCGCACTGTGATTATCCGGAGGGATTGGACCGGGAATGCAGTCCTGGACAGTTTGTTCTGCGGGTTTAGTTAAATGAACTGCTCAAATGATAAGAAATGGCGATACATAAACACTCTTGTAAACACAGCGCATTCTAGAGCATTCCCTGAGGGGACACAAGTTTGTATCTCATAGAAAAGCAAATGACGCTCTGCCTCTTAATTATAATCTCAAGTCTGGGTGGCCTTTTTGGGAGTGTCGAAGTACATTTGCTCTCAGCACAACTGCGGCACAGTGTTGAGGAGCATTTAAAAATAACATGTTGTATTGGGTTAAGCCACGGGTCTTACGCATGGGTCTTACCCTAGACTTTGAGTATGCGAAATTTCTTCGGACGCTGTAAAGGATGTGACGTTGATGTGTGCTCTGAAGCATCTTTTTTATAAACATGAATTCTGCATATAACAAATCTACACAACTTTACTGCAAAAATATTGTTCTTTGAATTCAGCCAAGGGGTTATGTGATGTATCAATCGTCTATGATAACACGTCTTCACGAGATGTAAATCCGCAGCTCAGAGTTCATCAAACTTAACTTTGGAACGCAGCAAAATGCAAAACTTTCCACATGTGTTTGCGGCCTGACGCATTCGCATGCAAACGAACGGAAGTCATTGGAATGAAATCTGTAGTGTGACCGCTCCTTTACTCATAAAAGGTCATTTTGTGTTACTTTTTCTTGGCATTAATGGTTTGAGTGTCTCTCTTGTCAACAGTGAAAGTGCTTTGATTGGTTTGAAAAACATTTTTTTTTGTTACTGCTAGAAGTGTTAATCCACCCAGCTGAGCACACACTACCTTTTAAAAGTTTGGGGTCGGTCAATTTTTTTAAATACTTTTTTATTCAGCAAGGATGCATTACAAAAATAAAAAGTGACTAAATACTTTTACATTTGTTACAAAAATCATTTCAAAAGAATGCTCTTTTTCTACTATATATAGATTACTTTCTATTCATCTAATAATCCTGAAAATCTGTATAAAGGTTTCCACAAAAATATTAAGCAGCACAACTGTTTTCAATATTAATGTTTCTTGAGCACCATAACCACATATTAGTATGATTTCTGAAGGATCATGTGACACTGAAGACTGGAGTAATGATGCTGGAAATTCAGTTTTGCCATCACAGGGACATGAATTGTATTATATCGCTATATTTTAATGTAGGCTATTTTATATTTTAAATCATTATTCACTATAAATAATGAATTCAACTGGATTTTATTGAAGCACTGAGATTTATGTATTTGTTAGTGTGAATCTAACAAGGCCAACAACCAACAGGCTTAGCTAAATAATGAATACAACACCTTTATTTATACCTTTTCTTGATGGAAATGAAGGATTTTTGTGTGTTTTTAAAAAGCAACATATAAGTGTAGGTCAAATTTAACAAGCAACTGGTCACCTCATTACTTGGAAAAAACTGAAGTAAAATGAAGTCAACTTTGTGCTGGTCTTGTTGACCTTGCAGACAAATGGACTTCAAGCTGTCCCACTCTATCATTTCTCTTGATTTGATCAGAGACGTCCAATCAGTCCAGTTCTATAAAATCATGTGTTTAACACACAACAACAGGGCTCTCTGATGAAGAGGGTTTATAAAAAGCACAGCTGTGCTCCATGAGCTTTTTAAAGAGCCTGCTCCGAGCAGATCCAAGTCTTTTGTTTGTCCAGTAAATGTGTTTACAGTACTCAATATTCTCATACGATCTTTCCCTCTTAATCACTGTTCAAGTCCCAAGTGCGCCACCGACCGTCTTTTTCATTAAACACGGATGCTGATGAGTGATTCAGAGCCAGGAATACAGGAGCTTTGTGCTTCCGTGTGCTTGTAGGATTCAGAAGTGCTGTGTTTTGGAGCGACAGAGAGGATGAGGCTCCAACATTTCAGCTTCGCTCTGTCCTCATTGCTCTAAAGACCCATTTCCTGTGGCGGTGCCTCAGTTTGATGTAAAGCTCTCGCCGCTACAACACCTGTTTCCTCAATGAAAATAAGCCTACCTTCCTCTATCTTTGATCTCTTCTTTCTCTCCCGTTTATTATTATTTATTTTTTTTATTACAGATTCTCTCTCATTTGACCAAACCATATGAATGTGTTTTCTCTACTGTTAAAATGTGCTCTTTTTTATCTCTAATTAAATGGTCTCCAATGATGGTTAGTTTTCTTATTCTGGTATAATTACCAGATGAAATGGTTTGACAAACAGTTTTATTTCCTTTGTTGCAAGGCTATAACCATGTCTTGAACATTGGAGGGGGTGCCCAAATTTTTTTTTTTTATAAAGCATAAAGAAACAGTACAGTGAACGCAATTCTAGGTCTAATTCTAGTTGGGAAATAATCCTTTTGGGACTATTTTCAAACAATATTTGCATTAATTTGTGTCAAGTATATTATTAGACCCGACATTCTTCGCATTAAGTAAATACATAGATCTGCTGATGATATGGGGGGGGGGGCTATTCGGCCATTTCTAATTATTGGGGGGGATTTGTCTGTCTGAACAACGCTAAAGGAGTGCTAGAATGTTTGGGAAACATTTTTCCAGTTCCGTTTTGTGCCTTACACTTAATATAGGCAAATTGATTAGTACGGTTGATTGTTCTAATCAGTGTTGTTTTCTGTTGTCTTCACAGCTTGCTGGGTTCATCTATGCCTGTTATGTTGTGAAGCTCATTTCAGAAGAAGAGGACAGCTGTGAGTATATCTTCATAACTGAGTCATGAGTGTGTTTAATATATACAGTTATGGTCAGAATTATTGGCACTCCTGGTAAATATGACCAAAGATGGCTGTAAAAATAAGTCTGCAATGTTTATCTTTTTGATATTTAAAAATCTAACCTTTCATTGAAGTAAAAGAATTGAAAGTGGGGAGTAAATCACATTATGAAATAAATGCTTTTCTCCAAAACATGTTGGCCATTATTGGCACCCTTTTATTAAGTACAGCCTGCTTTAGTGTATTAAAGGGACAGTTCACCCAAAAAGTATCCCATAATTTACTCACCCTCAAGCCATCCTAGGTGAATGACATTCTTCTTTCAAACAAATACAATCAGATTTATATTATAATATATATTATATTATATTTTTTTATATAGCAATTATTTTAGGAAGGTGACAATATTTTACTTTATAACATGTTAAATACGGATATTTTTCTTACACAAACCCATCGATTCACTTCAGAATGTCTTTATTAACACATCCATCCATTTTATAATGGATGGATGCACTGAGCTTCAAATTTTGGGCTTCCATTTACTGCCATTATAAAGCTTGGAAGAGCCAGGACATATTTAAATATAACTCTGATTTTATTCGTCTGAAAGAAGAATGTCATTTACACACCTAGAATGGCTTGAGGGTGAGTAAATCATGGGGTAATTTTGATTTTTGGGTGAACTATCCCTTTAAGCACTAAGCAGTAAACAGAATTCACTTTTGCATAGGTCATATTTTTTGTAGGGCTGATAAAAAAACAAAAAGGTATTTGGTCACAATCAACCTCAAAACCGAAAAACATCTCTTGTGTTATAATAGTTCAAAATAAATAGAATAAAGAAAAATAAAACTTGTGCAGAGATTAGTTTTTTTGGTGGGGTTGGGATGCGCGTGAGAGTTCAATAACACGTGGTGACAATGGCAGATGAACAAAGTTAAAAATAAAATTTTTCGAGAAATCGAGAAGATGAGTGAGAACGAGGAAAAATGACATCTACATCTGAGCCTACTTCACCTTTCCACAAGACAGTGAGTGAAGTGGCACCTGAGGCTTCCCAATTCAAGGACACGCATTTTTCAGCACAGTGCTAAATTATATTTTTCTGATTATAACAGTGGAAACAACTTTAAATATATCTATGGTATAATTTATGGTCATACGATAAGAGTAAAACATAATTTGAAAATGTAAGGGTCTATTTTTATTTGTGTACACCACACTCACAGTAAATATATATATATATATATATATATATATATATATATATATATATATATATATATATATATATATATATATATATATATATATATATATATATATATATATGTATATATATATATATATATATATATATATATATATATATATATATATATATATATATATATTAACCAAACAGATCACACTATCAGATTTTTATATTCACAGACATGGAGCATGCGCTTTATGCTATAGGATTGTGGGGGAATCTTCGTTTCCTGCAGTAATGAAGCACTGACATAGAAAACTCTTGGTGGCAGATCTTTAGCCTAGTTTGAATGGCCCAGTAAACATTTGAATTTAGATGTTGCAAAGTCTAAAAGATTGCTTTTATTGATCCCAAACGACCAGCCTGTGACCTAGTGTTTTAAAGCAAGGAGAAAATTGTTCCAATTGTAATGCTCTGACGACCACACTTAGCACCACTGCAGCCACTGCCACACTGAGACACTCTCTTCAGTCGCCTTTCTGTCCTGACTAAAGATTAGAAAGCATAATAATCACGATGGACTGATTGATAATACTCCTTATATTTATAAGGAACAGTTCACTGAAAATGAATAATCTGGTCATTTACTCACTCGCATGTATCCAAATCTATATGACTTTCTTTTGTGGAACACCAAAGAGAATGCAAATCATATAAGACTTGGAATATGCACCACTTTTATGATACTTTTTTGTTGTTTCACTTTCATTATTTTGAAAACAGTGGGCTCTACGTTGTTCAACATTTCCTCGTTTGCATTCCACAGAAGAAAGAAACTCATGCGGATCATGACAGACTATTCATTTAATGTGTTTTGCCTTCAGATGCTTGTAACATTTTCTTGGGAGAGCCTTTTGAGGAATATAACTACAATAACAAAGGATATGCAGCCTAACACTGGCATACAAGATCAATACTGTTGTTCTCTTGCAGAGTCAATCCTTATTTTCCCTGTTCTCATCATTCTCTCATCACCAAGCAACTAAAACCGAGAGAGATGCTTGTAAAAAGTGTATGTGTGGCTGTTAATTTGTTATTTGGCATCCCCCTTCTTTGTCTTGTATTTTCAGTGCATTTTATAATTTCATAATCAGAGTAATCAGAATCATTAAAATTCACTCTGTATGTAATTAAGCATGGCGGTATTTGGAGGGCCAGCCTCTCATTAAACAGAGTGCCTTCACTACACGTTAAGATCACGGAGAGGGAGCCCCGTGGCAGAATACTTCTAGTGTAGCATGATGGTCTATTAGTGCAGGATATTTGTGTGTATATGAGTTTTATGCATGAGTTCATTGGGATGTTGGGCCAAGCCAGAGCATGATCCAATATATTATTTTTAATGCTTTTGAACGCATTAAAAAATGATGCTTTTGAAAGAAGTCTCTTATGTTCATGAAGGCTGCATTCATTTGATTTATTTGATGTGTTTATTTTATAACAGTGTTAAATAATATATAGTTATACTGTATATATATTCACGAGAACGAGATTTTCACACAGTATTTTTAAGAAATCCTCAATGATCAAATGTATGAGTGGAAAATAGTCTGCAGGTGCATTTTGAAATGTTTTAAATAATAATCTTGTAATTAATGTTATTTCAGTTCTACTTTCTGAATATGAATTATCATATGCATTGAAAGACAACAATACACAAGCATTGTAAAAGGTTTTGACACAAACTCAACTGTCTGGCTTCTCTCCTGTATGATTTCACATGAGTCTCTATACAGACCTCACTGTACATGAATTATGAGCTTCCAGATCTTCTTATTAAGGCTGTGTGTGACCTCCAAATTGAACTCCTTTCCACAAATTGAACATGGAAATTAAAACAGTACAAGTTACAAAAATAAATAACAGTTTATTAAGTGCTAACAATGTTATATGCAAACATAATCAAACTACTCTCTCAATATTCAGTGCAAACAGAGACCAGGGGTAAGAGGTGGTTACAACTACACAGCCCAGCCTAAGATAGCATTGATATTCAGAGACAGGCTATTGTATGTTGCCTATAGGCAGTAGTGGGTACTGGGAAGCGGTTCCCTCCACGTTTTCTGCTACGCATCATTTATTTTTACCACGTAAGAGCACCTGCGCACCAGTTACATGCACCCCTGGTCATTTGCCTTTGTCGGCATGGGGCATGAATAATAAATAATGTCTGTTGGTTTGTGTAACATATACCCACTGGAGGCAAGTTGATGAACCCAAGTGCAGTTTATTTACAAAAAATCCAAAACGTAAAACAAAGATGTGGAAAACAAAACAAAAGACTTGACAATAAACTTGACTCTCACCGACAATGGGTTACACATTCAATAACAGACAAAGAAACGTGGCAAACATGAGGGCTTAAATACACAGACTGAGGACAAGACAAGACACACCTGTGAACAATAATCAACCAATAAACCAATGACAACATGACACAACAGAACACAAGACCAGGGAGCACATGGCAGGATCACATGACAAACCAGGAAGTGCATGACAACACATGACTGTGAACATGATAAACTTAAAACATGAAACATGAACCTACAACTAAACACCCTGTGACAGATCCCCCCCTCTACGGGCGGCCCCAGACGCCCAAACATAATTAATTCCCACCACAAAGTCTTGGGGTGGACTTGGGGAGGAGGGTGGGCCAGGCCCGTGCCAAGGCCGTGGCGGACCAGGAGCCGTGGCGGACCAGGAGCCGTGGGCGGCCGTGGCGGACCAGGAGCCGGGGCGGCCGTGGTGGACCAGGAGCCTGGGGCGGCTGTGGCGGACCAGGAGCCTGGACGTGAGCCTGGACGGCCTCGTGGGCCAGGGCCGGAGCCTGGACGGCCTCGTGGGCGGGGCCGGGCCGGGGCCGGAGCCTGGATGGCCTCGTGGGCCGGGCCGGAGCCGAGCCTGGACGGCCTCGTGGGCCGGGCCGGAGCCGAGCCTGACGGCCTCGTGGGCCGGGCCGGAGCCTGGATGGCCTCGTGGGCCGGGGCCTGGACGGCCTCGTGGGCCGGAGCCTGGACGGCCTCGTGGGCCGGAGCCTGGACGGCCTCGTGGGCCGGAGCCTGGATGGCCTGGACGTGGGCTGGAGCCTCCTTAATCAGAATCCCTACAAATTTCCTGAATATGTGCAATAGCCTTATTCAGAGTGAATAAAACTCTCCAATTAAGCAATGTGTGCAAAAAGTCCTCTCACAAAATCTAGTTTATTGGCCTTAGATTAGTCAAATGAGCAATAAACTTTGCACCGCAAAAACTTCCTCAAACATAATTCAACACCGCTCCCGACGTCCAACGAGGTTCCTGATTGGCTCAATCAGTGATCAGGAGAGATTTAGAACTTCTGTGTAATTGGAAATCCTTCTTGAATGTCTCTCCCAATCAGTCCATGGGTAGCAGTTTGAGTGACTGCCGGAACGCTCGTGATGAACGACAATGTTAGTGTCCACTGAGAGTTTATCAGCGGTGTTGACGTTCCAAGGATGGGCACAGGAAAATTCTACAGAGAAATATAATTGTTAGAGCTCTGAATCCTCCAAGCAGGTGAACGATATTGATTGCTTGATCCCTGAGGCATGTAGAAACACTAATCGGGAAGCTATATTGGCCATTACGGCTTTAATTAATATAGTACATGAAGCACCTCTGCAAAGATAATGAACAGCTCAAACCAATCAACACGGTCCGCACGTAATTACAGCTACTATCAAGGGTAACGTCGCAGGGCCCATTCAAAGAAAGGACAGTATTTAAATAAGTCTGCCTCTAAGAGAACGGAGGAAAAAAAACAAGGAGAAAATTAGGAAGTGTCGGTGCGCACGAGTTGTGGGGAAACACTTTTTGCATCTATAACAAGGAAATTAGGTTAAGGCTTTCCTTTGGGGATATGCAATCAGGCTTTGTGATTGCAAAGAGGTGGGAACCCATGCTGATAGTCTTTGTGCGCCGCGTGCGGTTTACAAATGCCTTTGTTGGAGGAAAAGCTTTTGGAAGGGCGAAGCCAAAACAATAAAACTCATAAAGCTTTTCTATATGGAGGCTGTGAGGAGAAAACGTCTATCTCAGCCTAATTCCCTGCAGCGCCGGTGCCACTGAAATGGCTCCTTTCTGGGATGTGTCGCTTAAAGCAGAATAAATAGCTATTTGAGTCATTTTGTTGAGGTCGAGAGATGGTTGTTGTATGTCTTTGAATGCTAATGCTGTAGCTCAAGGCGGCCCATAGACCCTCGATCTGTCCGTTTGCCCACAGTCGACAGTACTTATGTTGTTTTTGTTTTTTTACTCCATTACAGGATCAGTGATCCCAGCATTTCCTATTATCTTGGCAGGACTAGCTAGGAGGAATTTCAGCAGTAAAACAACTTGAGATATTTGTTCCATTATGAGGGGGAAATGTTTTAAGAGATATTTAAGAGCACATATCTGCCTCAAGGCAATCTATTTTAACATTTACCCCCTGAAGACATATTTATGTAAAGGACATTAACATGAGAATGTTCTGAAGTGCAGCGTAGCTTAATTTTCTTTCCTTTTTGTGTATTTAAATTTTTTTATATATATGCCCTAGCATTTAATTTTATTTTATTTTTTTTAGAAACGAATACATTTATTCAGTGAAAATGCATTAAATTGATCAAAAGTCACACTGAAGACTGGAGTAATGGCAACTTTGCCATCATAGCAGTAATTTAGATTTTAAAGGGCTTATGACATGAGAACTCAAATTTGACTTGATCTATCGACATTAAAGAGGTCTTTGTACCTAAACATCCTGCAAGTTTCATAGCTTAAAGGCTTAGTTCACCCAAAAATGATCCCGTAATTTACTCAACCTCAAACCATTCTAGGTGTATATGACTTTATTCTTTCAGCCGAACACAATCAGAGTTGTATTTAAAAAAAATATCTTTCAAGCTTGTGAATGGTACCTTTGAAGTCCAAAAAAGCTCATCCATCCATCATAAAAGTAATCCACACGGCTCCAGGGGGTTAATAAAGGCCTTCTGAAGCAAAGCGATGCGTTTTGGTTAGAAAAATATCCATATTTATAACTTTATAACCTATAATCACTGGCTTCCGGCAATGGCTGTACGAGTCGAGTTCCGTCCAAAGAGTGACCTCTGACCCGGTGCGTGATGTACTGACGAACACGGAAGCGCAGAGGATAGAGCAAAACAAAACACCGGTCACAAATTAAAATGATAATTTTTAATGAGAAATGTTGAAGGAGCTTGAGTTGGATGCCCAGCCCTATTTGTTTGAACCACGAGAGGAGTCTACTCACACCTAAGCTTACGCTACGCCGTCATATGCAGGAACTAGACTCTCTCGTGAACGCGCAGGCGGACATTACCGGAAGCTAGTGATTACAGTTTATGTAATAAATGGAAATGTAATATTAAAATTAATACTAAATTAAAATGTAATACTATTTCACAATATTACAATCTTTATTTTTATTTTCATCTGATAAATACAGCCTTGGTGAGCATGAGAGACTTCTTCATTAAAAATCTTACCGACTCCAAACTTTTGTACAGTTTTAGTCCATAAAGGTTTCTACAAATTGATAATGTGATGAATTATGAGTGAAGAGTTAAGTTAAAGCATTTTCAAAATGAAATTTAAGCTGTGGTTTAATGTGAATGATGGTTCTAAAGGACTATTTCAACCAAATCTGAACTTTTGACAAATACATGACAAATACATTATTTTATTTAATATTTTTATCTACTATTGAATTAAAATATTGTTTAGAACTGTCAATTTAAGGAAATTACAGAATGAATTACATGAAATGTTGATTAATCAAATTAAGCTCAGATAAACCAAACATTATTCAGACAACAGATATAATTTTTTATTAGTTGGTGCAGCACACAATAGTTAATTTATGTAAGTGAGGATAGCAAAAATTCTTCATACAGTTGACTACCAGTAGCCTGGATGTCAGCCGAATTCAGCCCCGCCTACAACATTTGAGTTCAGGAAATTCGTTCTGGACTTGATCCGTTGTGGAGCAACTATGCTTGAACAGGAGCTGTTCGGACCAATCAAGTTGTCAGGGCGGGCTTTATATGATGATGGACAGATGATCAACAGTAACGTAATCATCCACGTCACCAAAGAGCGCTTGGGTTGAATTCTAATCCTAAATGGAGAATTTCACCTTTACTATTTCTTTCAAAAATGATGATCGTGTTAGTAAGTACTCCGTGTATCCTTAAATTCTTTTAAAACACTGGCAAAGATTGTTTACACTCATCGTCTTCTTCTACTTCTTCCAGCTGCGTGCAGTTGAGTTCTGTTGACAACTACGTGTCGCTCTGTTGCTCTGATTGGTTGTAGGTCTATTGAGGTCTTTCCTGGTTCGGTTGAACGTAATCACAGGCCAATGGAGCAGTATCAGACTCATATTCTGACTCAAATTGAGTATGACAACATCAGGCTAGACTACCAGTAAAACTGATAACATTTTGGGACCAGAATATTTCAGAGACTTTGAACAAAATGAAGCATTGTTTGGTAATTGGTTGACCTAAATCTAATTGTGTACTTAAATTTAACAGCTCATTGGCTGATTGTAATCCATTACATACCTTTCTATCAAAGTTATCTGCCATTATCAAGATGAATTTGCTCTGATGCTGAGTTGTCATATTTTATTACCATTTCCTAAACTATAGTAAATAAACTGTCATAATGTGAGAAAATGTTGAAGGTGTCTGAATACATTTTGGTTTGTCTGTATATGATGAGAGGGTAAAATGCAAACAGTGTTTCGCTAGAAGTGATCGCTCTGGATTATAAGGCTTGCACAAGCTTTCAGACTGACCTCTGCGGGTCCCCAGATAACACTGATCAGGACAAAGGTCTAATTCCACAATGTGACCAACGTGGATTAGGGGATTTGTAGGTATATGCCCCCTAAAATCTACCATCAGAATGATAATCGTTCCAGTCTTCCCTTCTCCTTCTGTTTGGGATGCACGAGAGAAGGTCTCTGCTAATTCCACAGCTTATCTCATGTGTTTGTTGGTAAAGGATACAGCCTTGGATTTACAAAGCCTGGATCTTTATCACACACTTTATTACCTTTGCATTGATACCAATTTAGGTCTTCCAGGGCCTGAAACAGCTGGTGGGCTCTCGCAGAGGGGCCGGGGGGTAATCCTATCAGTTTGCCTTTCATATTATCCACCCGGCAGCGTGCCACAAGCCGGCCTCCAAAGATATCAGTCTCTGAGGGTCCGGTCGCTGATCATCCACTACACATGATTATCACACTGACACACATGGGATACATAATCAAAAGGTGCTCATTTGAATGAATGAAAACCCTAAAAAGCAATGAATAATCCTCTCTTTCTTCCCCTATTTTTCTCTCTCACTTCTTTAGTTGACTTTATAGGAGGGTTTGATTCATACGGTTACCAGGGGCCACAGAAGACATCACATTTGCAACTACAACCAATGTACATGTAAGTATCACAAACACAATCATATCATATACTGGTGCTTCAGGGTACATTTTCATGATGCACTGTATTTGATATATGCTGTTTCATCAGCTCTCTGCAATTGCTCATAAATACAGCAATTTCTGTTTCCCTAAGCTGCCACTAATATGTTTATAATTTTATAAAATTATTTTGATAACAGCTCAATCAACCTCAATCAATCAATCACTCAGTTTGTCTGTCTATCTTTCTGTCTGTCTGTCTGTCTGTCTGTATGTATGTATGTATGTATGTATGTATGTATGTATGTATGTATGTATGTATGTCTGTCTATCTGTCTGTCTATATGTATGTATGTCTATCTGTCTGTCTATCTGTCTGTCTGTCTATCTGTCTATCTTTCTGTCTGTCTATCTGTCTGTATGTCTATCTGTCTGTCTATATGTATGTATGTCTATCTGTCTATCTTTCTGTCTGTCTATCTGTCTGTCTGTATGTATGTATGTATGTATGTATGTATGAATGTATGAATGTATGTATGTATGTATGTATGTATGTATGTATGTATGTATGTATGTATGTATGTCTATCTGTCTGTCAGTCTGTATGTCTATCTGTCTGTATGTATGTCTGTCTGTATGTATGTATGTATGTATGTATGTATGTATGTATGTATGTCTGTCTGTCTGTCTGTCTATCTATTTGTCTGTCTGTCTGTCTATCTATCTACAAATTAGAATATCACTGCAAAATGTAAATGAAGTTTAATGGCCCAAGCGTGTTGTACTGCAGCTGTCATCTGCAGACTCTTGTGCTCTCATGTGTTTGTGTTTGTGTCTGGGTGCAAAACACTCTCTGTTGGACATGCTGGACATACTGCGAAGTGGTTTTATGAGAGGTGGTCCGTGACAGACCAGGAGCAAAACAAAACCCTTAGGAGTATCTCTAGCGGAACATCTCTAAGAAATAATATCATTGTCAGGCTAGCTGGGATAATAGCTTAGGTCAATATTAGGGGAGGTGATCTGTTTGCTTAGTCTCTGTTGGCAGCTTAAATGTTTATGAGGAAGTAGTTGAATGCTCAGAGGTGGGACTGGGTGATTGTTGGGAGATTTAAGAGGATTTGGCTTATTGACACTGATCTATTGGTGATTGTGTTCTATAGAGTCAGCCTTTATGTCCACAATGCACTCCATTATGCCAGAAGGTGAGACGGCAATGTGATCAAAGATTAGTCCTATGATCTATATAGAGACAGCTCTTTGATGGAAGACCAAACTGCTGGGTTTAGGGGAGTCACTGAAAATGAAATAACACTATGCAGCAGATCTTTTTTATACTGACCATTCACAAAAATACTCTTAAAGATAGCAAATGTCTTTAATGTGGTAAGCTTTAAGTAAGCCATTTGTGAATGGACTGCATTTATATAGCACTTTCAACAGACCCCTGGCCACCAAAGCGCTTTACATACTGCCTCACATTCACCCATTCCCTCACTCATTCATACACCGACGGCGGTGTCAGCCACGCAAGGCGCCATCCAGCTCGTCAGGAGCAGCTGGGGTTAGGCGTCTTGCTCATGGACACCTCAACACTTGGTCAGGTGGAACCGGGGATAGAACTGCGGATAGAACCACCACTGCCACCCCAGTGTTGTCATTTGTAGGTTGATTTCCTCACACATGTAAATACAAACTAGTATAGCAACACCAGCATAACCAATTAAATGAGTTTGTGGCATGATCTATTTGTCCAACCAATAGAAGATGGGGGTGGATTTGGGATTTGAGATGATACACTTCACCTTTCTAAAACTGAAGGATACGTTTACACGACACCGATGTACTAAAAACGGAAAATTCCTTTGCTTTGTTCCCGCACAGATGACAACGTTGTCAAAACGATCCCCATTCACAAGGTTCTGCGAAAATAACTAAAAATGCTGTATTATGATGCCAGGCCAGTAGTTGGCGATGTCACTTTGTAAAGAAACACTACGCGCCTATAGCCTGAACACATTAAACGCATGCGCATGACATCACAGCTTTCACTAATTCATGTTTTGGTAGTTTACCCGGAGACGATAATGGTATCATTTTCAAAAACCTGATTTCAAAAGCTTGTTTTTAGGCACATAACCACAGTTTATTTATGTTATTTTATTTTAAACATTTTGAAGAAAATTTACATTTTGATGAATCATTATGAATTTTTTTGTACACATTTGTACACAAAAAGAAGAAATTGAGAATAAAGTGCACAGATTAATCATGGACCATATTATTATGTGAATATATTTTAATTAATTGCAAAAATAATAATACATGTTTTCCACTAATCAAAAACATTTCAACGCTAGTATTTTCTTTAAAGATTTTATTTTTATTCGGCAAGTATGCATTAAATTAATCAAAATTTACATATATTGGTAACACTTTACAGTAAGGGTTCATTTGTTAACATAAGTTAATGCATTAGTTAACATGAACTAACTATGAGGAATATATTTTTACAGCGTTTATTAACCTTTGTTAATGTTAGTTAACAAATCTCCTCCATATCACTAAAATATAGCATTCTGTGGGTTTGATATGGTTTGTGGTCTGCGCCGATCTGCTCTGTGCTATTGTGTCTCTGAACAGAAGCAGACTGTGCGGAGGGTCACGTGACACTAACGCGAAACCAGACTTCATACACCCCAGTGGAAAGCCAAATAAATTCTGAAATTCCGATTTGTTCCCTATCCCCTATACAGTATGTGCCATTCACCATGTAGAAAATAGTAAATGTGTGAGCAAGTGACCGTTTTCCGCCGCAGCTTAAGCGCCTGTTTATAATATACGGGGCGGGACGCTTCAGATTCTAGAGAGCAACTGATTGGACAGAAACTCTGATGAGAAGCTGAAGTGCAGGGTGATATCATCGAAATCACTGATCCATATTGGTGGAATTGAGAGACTGGAAGTGAAATGCTTATATCTTCCAAACAATTTTCATTTTAAAAATGTATTAGTAAATGTAGAAATGAAGTTTGACTAATGAAGACATGATTAATGCAGTTATACTAATGTTAACAAATTAAACCTTATTGTACAGTGTATCTTAATACACGTGATGTAGTACATGATTTTCCTGGATTATTTCTTCACAAGCTTCCTCAAGGGAAACCTTCATGTGACAAACTATAAGTCTGTATTATTGGTAAATCAACTCAGTCCCTTGCTATTTAAATCCATATGGGGTCTCCTTTCTGATCGCATGTCACTGGCAGGATTCCAGTCAGCTTTTTTCCTCTGTCTGGACTGTGGCGCTGGGCAGCTCAGCTGTGTCCTTCCTTCCCTGGAGGATGTTGGGGAATGTTCCGGCTGGTATTGTGCCGTCAGTGTCACTTGTGTGCCAAAACTAGTGACAGGCACATTTGGACCCCGCCATATGTTTTCACATCAGTTGGGCTGATCTCACCCACAGGCCAAAAATGACTTTAGATTATGTCATAGAGTGAACTAAAGTTGAAACAATATATATATTTATTAAATATTTTCTGGTTATTCCATGCATTTCCAATTTCTGCTCCCAATGTATACAGCAGAACGGTGCAATTACATGGGCTTTTAAATCAGTGACAAGTATTGCTTTATGCAACTCCATCCTCGTCTTCTGGGAACAGATGCTGTAAAATTGGGATTAATGAGGATTACACAGAATACAGAGAAAGACTACAGAGAAAATTAATTATTCTCTTAAAGAACCGTACACCCTCTGTACCCATGGGTGCTCCTCTAGTCTTATTTGGTGAAAGTGTCTTGTTGAAGATCCACTGAATATTCACTGTCAGCCAGTGTTTTGTATTTATTACATGGCCGGCTGACTAAATCATTCTGTCACGTCATGAGTCTCTTGCCTTTGTAAATGTCAGACTCTCACTTTTCCATAATGTATTGGAGTGCTTTGAATGGCAGGTCCATCCATAAGCAGATGGCATATTTTGATATTTCAGGGAGGAGGTTTTTGGAAGTGTGCTTCTGTGAAAGCACGTGCGTGTGTGTTCTGAGATTCAGTGTAGAGAAAAATAGAATAATGAAAAGTGGAAAAGGTCACAGCTAATAATTAGTTAGAAGGGCAAGACAACATGAGAAAACTGAAATGAAATGAATAAAACTCACTCAGAAGCCCTTTAACACAATGCAAAAAAAACCCACAAATAGGCCTACAGTGCCTCTAAAAAGCACTTACAGATCACACACATAGTATGCTATTTTAAAGGTTCCTCAGGTTGTGAAGGTCTCCTAGGTTTAGGAGAAATACTTTAATTTTCTCACAATACACATTGTATTATTGCTTTTCTCGCAGTGTCTGAAACAGTTCGCTAAAGGATTTGTCCCTAAACCCGTCCTTCCCGAGAGCCGGCTCTGCTCTGATTGGACAGACGGCCTGGTCTTTTGTGATTGGTCTACCGTAAACACCCTTTACCATATCTGAATTTCAGCTCCGGGGGTTTCCTTTGCGCTTGATACACAGGGATTTGAACAGCAACAATGGTGTTGGTTTTACTTTATCAATTCAAACCTGAGTCTTCATGCTTTGGAAGTGCATGGGAAGTGAATCTTGTGTCTTCTCGACGTGTCGAAAACATGAAGCAAACTCTTCCAGACCTCAGCTACAACTACAGTGTTGGAGGGTGGGTCAAGGTAGACGTTGTTTGCAGGCTGTCAATGACAACCACAGGCTGGCATTAAGCATATTTGTAACAAACCAGGTTTTTGCAGGAAGTCAGAGGGGAATAACTGTCAACTAATTTAATTCAGTTCAGAATTGGTTCTTTCTTTTAAGAGACAACAACTCTGTTTATCGTGCACTTTGATCTTTGAAACTTTGCAGACATTTTACATTCACAAACAGCTGTATTACACACTACATGAAAGGGAATATCGGAAAAAGCATAAAAGGGGCACTTTAATGTATGATTTTCACTGCATTAGATTCAAAGTATCAAAGTGTTATCTGCAAATTAACTATTAGTGTAACTACATGTGTACTTTAAATCCCATCTTCCACTAGAATTTGACAACCAGAAAGTATCCAGATTTTTTTTTTTTCGTCTGTGTTTAATAATGTATTTAATAATGTGTTTTGCTTTGATGTGATTGTGTTCAGAAGCATCATTCTCATTCTAAGTTAGGGAGCAATTTTTAAAATTTTCCAAAAAAATATTGTATTCCAAATGTATCTTTGATTAATTAAATGAAGTTGCACCCATTTTGTTAGTAAAAAGGGTTTGCTTAGTATGCTGTGACAGAAATCACCCATTCATGTCGAAATCTGGTCAGTAATAGTCGAGACCTCCAACTCATGCCACTCAAAATATGACTTTTCCCCTCAAAAATATTACAATGGGTTTTAATCCCGAATCTGTTTGCATGCTATACGCTAACCACAAACTGTACAATGAAATTGCCATTCAAAAGCATGTGATGTGTGTTTTTTTGTTTTTGTGGCATGTGTGAATGCCTTTTGGTTTGATATTCTGTTAGCTAATGCAGTCATTCATGCAATGTAACCGCGCCATTGACAGAAATTTCCGTAATTTATGAGACAACATTTCCCTGCCATTGATGGAAATTTCCGGCTTTCCGTGTTTTCAGTGTTATTCAGCAGAGGGCGCTATGACACATCTTCTGAAAGAGAACTAAATCTCCTGATCAAAACACATGTGAAGAAGAAGCAGAAACAAGGGACAGAATAGGCCCTCTCCCAAATGGCACACTTCATGTGTACTTTCGGTCGTGAACTTATAATGGCTGATGCGTGCACGTGTCCGTTAAGTCCACGAAACCGCAGGGTGTCCCAATTGTCATTTTAGGTCTCAGAAGGGTGCTCGCGAGCGCCCCCTTTGCCCCACTTTTGCCGAGACCGCATTGATATATATATATATTTTTTTTAATCATTTGGATATTTGACTGAAGTTACAAATTGTTTACTGCACACGTAGGCATACTTAGTGTCAGGATCCCAAAATGTACTCATTCTTCCTGCTAAAGCTTCACGTCTTATTGCCTGCAAGTTACCCACTTTTGTCTCCCTAAACGCTAGTTTTTTGGGGGACGACAGCTTATAAAAACTTTCTTCTGTGTTTTTTAGCTTGTTTGCTGTACACCCTGTCACATTGCAGCTTTTAGACATTGTTCAGTTTTTTTGTTATAAGTCAGAAATGACAAGGAGGCCACTTCACACAATACAGAGTCAATGGAGAGTGCAGGCCCCGGTGTGGGCCTGGCCTAAATGCACTGCCTCTATACGTTAGCAGATGCATATGTAAAATAATGCAATCATCAACATTAAACAGCATATAAATCAAAACCGCCTAATGTTACAGATGAACTGTCAAACCCACAAAGAGATATAGGAATGTACAAGCTTTGGGGGAGTTGATGGACTCAATCTATGTTTTGATCATCATTCTGAATCTGATCTGGATGTGGTCTTGGACAAAAACACGGTTTTCTCAGCTTTTTGCTCAAAATGTTGCTTTTTTTATATAAAAACGTTCCCACAATCAAGTGTTTATAAAAAAAAAAAAAAAAAGGAATTTTACTTTATTTGTGAGAAAACGCTTCCCTTCCATGTTTTCACTGTTAGACGCTGAGGGGCGCTATTACGCATCTTCTGAATAAGTACTAAATCTCCTGATCAAAACACACGTGAGGAAGACGCAGTAAAACGGGCGATCGCATGTAAGCAGATGCATATGCAAAATAACGTGATCTTCAACATTAAACATCATATAAATCAAAACGATCTAATGTTACTGAATAAAATGTGGTCCCACAACGAGCTACAGGACTGTGTAAGCAGTAGGGTTGTTGGTGGACTCAATGTACTCCATCTGTGTTTGCTCATCGTTCTGAATCTGATCTGGATGTAGTCTTTCACAAAAACATGCTTTTCTCAGCTTTTTGTTCAAAATACATTAGCTCACCCATGAGGATTTCTGCCCAAGTCCCGTTGGATTATTTTCTATCGGCTGTAGAGGTGAAGACAACAACTCCCATGATTCCACAAAATAAAGGCGTCATCAAGCCACACCTTTGTTTTGAATAAGCGACCTCTAGCGGGGGAAAATTACATATTGTGTCTTTAAGCAAGAATAAAATGTGTTGTTTATTGGGGGTTTTTTTTAAAGCAGGGTCTGTACTTTTTTTGATATGTTCAGATATTCATGTAACAAAATATTCTGGGGGCTATGAACATTTTGTGAAAATGATCAAAAATTATATGTAATTATTAAACATTTTAAAACAAATGCAGGCAGGGAAAGAGTTAATGTTGTTTATGTGCCTAAATATTTTATATTTTTTGTGCCAAGACAAAAATGCTTTGTTTCACCCAGCTGACCTTAATCAAGCAGTCAATCTGATGTTTTATTACATGCGCTGTATACAGTTTTTTTTATACAGTTTGAAACAGTCTTTAACATTTGCTTTTCTTCTCTCACAGGTCGAAGTAAAGGATACCTGCCTTGTCAGCCAATCAACATGATGAACTGATGTTTGAACTTGTCTTTCTACGTAAATGTCTTAACATGATAGTGTCTTACGGACTGTCGGGAGAGCACGGAACCGACACTTTAACCTCAAAGACTCGAGCAACCGAGTGGATTTTCTTTGTCTACACCCAGCCCTTCCTCCTCCAGAGCACGAGAGCACCCTCGTGTGGCCGAACCCCCTCAGCAGACTCTCGTCTCATTGCGGCCATTAACAGAGCAAAACGGAGGAGCAGACTGCATCGATGTCTGCAGACAGATCTGCAATAAGAAGGACTTGGAATCGTGCAATGGACCGACTGGAATATAGTGTCAGTGTGTCCGACTGACTTTCACGGAATTCATCCATACTTAAAGAATGTTCATTAACCAGTCAGTATGATTAGTAATCTAGTCCTCCAGTCCTTCAAATGGTGATTGGAGTGGAAAGTCATTTTTCCAGTTGTTTACAAAGGGTTATTCCAAGCAAGCATTGGGATTACCTTCGGTGTTTAATTGCAACCCAAGTAGTTTTTCTTCTCTCTCCTGGATGTACTCGTCTTGAAAGTGCCAAGAACAGTTAAGAAAAAAGAAAAAGAAAAAAATCAGTAGCTGCTAAGAGATTCATATTTTTTGGAGTTAAACGACAGTCCTAAAAAAATTACCTGAGTTTATCCGTTCGACGTCACCATGGGATTCAACCGTATTCGTTTGCATGAGGTGTCAAAATCTGTTGCGTATTTAATATCTTTCTGCTAGACATAGGCCGACCTTGGAAGGGGTAACAGTTGGCCTACAGCGACTGTCCTTGCTCCGAAAGGTTACTTGTGAATATTGTTGTTTTTTAAGACGGTGTTGAGTCTTGTTAACAAGATAACGAATAGGAAACCAATTGTAACTTCTTTCTATTTTAAGCCTTTTTTAACATGTGTGCCAGTGTTCACTCTTTTCTAGTAGACTAATAATTTGTTATGCCGTGTAAGTGGGCCTTTCTTTTTCGATATACCTGTACATACTGAGGGGGGATAGGGATAGAGATGCAGTATTTCTAGTGATGTGATGTGCGAGGAGGTGTGTGGAAGAGTCTACTCGGGTTAAAATGTTTTGTTTGGTGTAGTTACAGAACCCAAGAATAACGAGTCTATATCATTTCTAAACGCAATTGTTTCCCAACTTTTGAGCGAGAGGTTAGAATTGCGCAAAATGCTGAAGCTGTTCAGGTGTTTCTCCTGGATTTCGCTGTGCTGTATGGCTTCTTTTGTAACCGGCTTCCTGAATGAATATCAAGGAACGAGTTTCTTTTATTGCTGCACTTTCAATCGCCTAGAATACTGCGCATATTGTAGCCCTTGGATTATGCGTGGAAGCGTGAAATGTCTTCATTTCGGTCAAACTACCATGCCAAACACAGCTGAATAACGCATTTTCCCCTTCCTTAACAGATAATGGATGATGAAACATGTATTTCTCCGCTGTATATTATATTTTCCCTTGAACTGATTCTAGTAACTGTGTGGGGTTGACATATATCTGCGGTTTGGTGTAGAGAAAGTGCCTAAAAATGACATCCTGTGAACATTCCAATAAATGGCAATCTGCTCTCACCCAGAACGGCTGTACATAAACAGAGGGTCTGACTGAGCTGTGTTTAATCAAACCCCTTGTGAACTGCACTGGCAAAGCTAAGTGGCTTTGATAATTAATAAAGATATTTTAGCCGCACCACTCTCCAGAACTCACTGGCCAATAATTCCCTGCAGTCTTTGTGCATCCGACTCAATATGGAGTGACGTTTGAATGGGATTCAATAAGAATGATGACACTAGGAAAGGAAACCTGTATGGGTATATCTCACAAAACCTTCAAAAACATATATATTTAGGTTATATTTCAGCCCCAAAATCAAAATATAGAGAAAATATATATTTTGTTGTTTAAAAAGTTTTGAATTTATTTATTTTTATTTATATTAATATGTGGAATTAATGTATACTTTATTATGAATTATAATATTATTTATTATATTGCTGTAATGCACAAAGATTATTACTGTAATTATAATGATTATTAAATTGTAATATCATTCTCATTGCTGTGATGCTAAAATATAAATATAAAATGTTTTTTTTATTATTACAGTAATCACCATTGACAATTTTAGGAACTAAAAAAAACTTCTGTATGAATTATGGTAATTGAAAAGAAATAGCAGGAAATGTCATAACAATAATGTTGCAATATATATATATATATATATATATATATATATATATATATATATATATATATATATATATATATATATTCACACACATCATGTACTGTATATATGTTTTTTGGGGGTGAAATGTGACCTGGAGATATATATATATATATATATATATATAGTGCTGTCAAATCGATTCAACGCTATTAATCCAAAATAAAAGTTAATGTTTACATATGTGTGTACCGTGTATAAATATTATGTATATATAAATACACATAAAAATATTTCTTAAATATATACATGAATGCTTGTGTAATTATATATATAAATATTTTTACACAGTACATATGTGACCCTGGACCACAAAACCAGTCAAAAGTCGCACAGGTATATTTGTGGCAATAGCCAACAATACATTGTATGGGTCAAAATTATCGATTTTTCTTTCATGCTGAAAATCATTAGGATTAAAGGTGCACTATGTAGGATTTTTGCAGTCAAATATCCAAAAACCACCAGGCCAGTGTTATATATTATGTTCAGTTGAGTTCTTACAATATCCAAAATGTTTCCAACTATTTGTAAATTGTGAGAAAATCGCTATTTTTACCAATGAACCGGGTCGTGTGAGCATAGCGTGTGAGGGAGTCGCCTGTCTGTTGCGTCATATCTGCGTTACCCTTGTTCCTGGGGGTTTTTTTGCAGAAAAGCTTTACTCTCACTGGAGTGTGAACAAGTGTCACAGCAGCCAACGAGCGAACGCACAGCGTAACGTCATAACATCATTTTAAACACGCTTAAATGTATCTAATATAATAAACAGAGCTGCGTTTCCTCATACTCATGACCGGAAAAGCGGAGATTGCGCCGGCGACTGTCTCCCATCATAATAAAAGTCCCGTTGCTCGCGAGCCGTGTGTCTTGCGTAACAATCGCTCCAGCGGCCTTGCTCAGCTCCCACAGCACTCGCCCCTGCTCTGCTTCATACTACAGTAACATTAATAACCGTATTCATCAACATGATTTCTGCCCGAGTCCTATCCTGATTCTTTTCCACCGGCTGTGAGGTGAAGACCACATGTCCCAAGATTCTGTGCTCAAACTTGGCATCATCAAACTACGCCTTTGTTTTGAATAGGCGACATCTAGCGGAGGGAAAAGTTACATAGTGCACCTTTAAGTAAAGATCATGTTCCAGAAAAACATTTTGTAAAATTCTTACCGTAAATATAACAGAAATGTATTATTAGTAGTAATATGCATTGCTAAGGACTTCATTTGGACAACTTTAAAGGTGATTTTCTCAATATTTAGATTTTTTTGCACCCTCAGATTCCAGATTTTCAGAGTTCATTGGCTTTATTCAGCTTTCAGATGATGTATAAATCTCTGTTTCAAAAAATTGACCCTTTAGACTGGTCCTGTGGTCCAGGGTCATATGTAAACACAATTTTTGGGATGTGATTAATCGATTTGAAAGCGCTTATATATATATATACAATTCCAGATGATACATGATTACATCAGTCTGGCTGCTGTTTGAGTGACTTTTAAGACATTTGTAAATACATCCTGATTCAACATGGTGCTTGATTAGACTTTATTATAATGAAGAAATAGGGCGAAGTTAAAGCAAAAGCAAAAAAAAAAAAAACTTGTTCTGGTTCTCAATATACTTGCAAGACACGGTATAAGCTTATGTGAGATTTACCCTGCATTAATACATGTAAAACAAGACTTGAGGGTGCTACATGTCAAATTTGATTATCATAATTATTGAGCTGAAAGAAACCTGAATGAAAATGAATATCCTCCAATAAATCTTGCATGATGCTTCTACTCAGGAGTGTGTGTGATGTCACAATGACAATGCTCGAACCAAAACTGTAAATAAAAAATATAGATTTAGAAACTAGTTTCAATTCTTGAAGTGTAACGAAGTGGTCCGAACAAATGAAAAAATATAGCTTTTATTTGACGATATACTGTGTAAGAGTAGCTTAACGGTTCCCGGTAATTAAATGGTCAATTATGATATAAAACAAATGACACTCATGGTAGATGCTTTAAGCAGTTTTCCAGGTTGTTTTCATTGGATTCAGTGCTATAAATTTTGATTAGTTAGGCCTTTACTTTTTCTGTTTCTTTTAAATAATGACTGTAAATAAAGCCAGACTGTGTCAATGACTTTATTTTCCTTCTCTTTTCTGTTACTTCACTTCTTTGCTTTATTATGCAATGTCTAAGTATAGTAACATGTCATACAGCACATAGCGACTGTGCCTAGCAACAGACTGTAGCTTTGGCATTGTCAATGATGACTGTCTTCCACTTAAAAAGGAACCGCTGTCAATCAACGCAAGCCCTGAATTGCAGCAGCGATGTGCTCCAACATCACATGCTCCTTCTGCACATAGCCGTTTGTTCTTTTGTAAATGCTTGCGGCTAACAGGCTGCGTTTGTTTGTTTTACAGTCATGTGCTATGTAATTGCCCAGTGGGAAGCAAGTGATTAAAGATTGCACACACACACACACACCTAATCAGTGATGCAGTTACCTGAGCTACGGTAAATCTTTTCAAAGTGGCTTTTGAATGTAATTGAGAGTGTGCAAGCTGATGTTGGAATAAATGCATAGTTAAGACAGTGAAACCTTTCTTGGAATAAAAGGGGGATATGGCCTTGTGGAACACTTTGTTCCCACTTCAGTAGATATACCCAGTGGGGAAATCTAAAGGAATAAGAGAGTTACGAAGGAGAGGGGGATCAATCAAAACTACAGAGAGACTGTATGTGTACTGCACTGTGAGCTTCACGTGGAGGTCACGTTGTAATCTGCAAAGCCCCACAACATTTAGAGCTATTGATGATGTGCGGAAAACCACACCGTGCAAAACGGGAATCAATTTTGCTTCAGTATTTTAGAGGGATAAAACTAGCACCCTATCTCCACATTCTTTACAAAGACTGTATGGTGTTTTAAAGAGAAGAAAAAGGTTGTGCTGTGGAAGGAGGTGATACAGAGGGATGAAAGACCAGATTTTTGCTAAAGAATGCTGCTGACACTGAAGCTGTTCCCTGCACTTTTTGATGGCGTAAGCATTCCCTCCCATTATCGTTTTATTCCTGTCCATCAGACAGAGAGTCTGGGCTCTGTGCCACAAACCCCATAAGTTGAATCATTATTATGATGCATAATATTTTATCTACGGCATTGATGGGAGCTATGACTTACAGTACTATAGGACTGAATCATCTAATTGATTTGACTTCTCAGTGCAAAGTTTCTGAAGTTTTCTCTTATAATTCGATTATCAAAGCCAAACTATGTAACTGTGGGCCCTCTAGCGGTTAAAATAATAAAACTGCCTGCGTTTTAAGAATTGGGTCTTATTCACTAATAATTGCATGGATTATTTTGTATGTTTGTTCACACTGGATAACTTCACAACAAAAATTTGTTATTAATATCGTTCTAATTTTAGTAAATTTGGATTGGGCCTATTCTAATGCTGCGTTCCAGGCAGGTTTTTGAGCCTGTAAGTTACGACTTCAAACCACGACTCACGACTTTGTAGCGTTCCAGCAAAGTCATGCCAAACTGCCTGAGAGCAAGGAATTGGTAGCTCGATGTAAACAAAGCATGGCGGACCGTACAGGGTTTATGCTGCATTTACAATCAATTCTATCGCCAAAGGTTCTTACTCCTTGCCTATTTGAGGGGAAAGGAGGGAAAACGGTGCATGGCAAAAGAAGCGGTTATACCTTTTACTTTACGTTATTTGTATATTTGGAAAAGTATTTGGTATTAATTTATTCTTGCACTAAATGGACTGAAACTAACGCTAGAAAAGCTGCTGATAATGCATACCATTTAGAGATGATTTGGAGAATGCATACCACCTCCTTGGAGAGTTGCATGTCAGGGGTACGTCGATAAGGCTGATTTAAACTTCTGCGTCTGACCTGTGCCGTAGCCTCTACGCCGTGGGCTACGTGCCGATTTTCATTTATACTTCTACGTCCTTGTCCACGTTGATGTGCAGTCACACATGCAGAGGTAGCATTATACCCCTGAGGGAGGGGTTCTGGCAGATCAACAGCTCTTGCGGTCCGCGTAGATTCGCAGAAGTATAAATTGAGCTGTAGGCTACGCGACGTGTGCAACACACGTGACGTAGCTTCCTGTGACGCAGAAGTATAAATTGGGCTTCACTCTGGTCCATGTTCTGGTCAAACGGGTCTAACATATGCTGCTCTCTGCAGACGCACTTTCGCCAGATCCTCGAGCAAAGCCAGGCGTGTCATTTTCAAAAGCTTGAAAACAATAAACACCTTTCATACAGTCCAGAACTTTTATACATTTATACAGTCTAGACCCAGATTACAGACCTCTCATTATCCAGCTAATGGCTATATCTGCGTTATTCAGAGAAACCCATTTCTTTGTATTTTTTCCTTAAAACAAACCAGTGAACCAAAGAAAGAATCAAAAACGTGCAAATCGTTGGTGTTTCTGATGTCACAAACTAAAAATATAAATTAAAAAAATTTCGCCAACATGCGGATGATTTTAGCATATCATTAACTATCGATGTGGAGCAGGGAGTCTGAAGAGATGCAGGCTATCGTGGTATATTTTTCTGTTGATATGAAAAATCAGGTAGGCTACATTTAGCAATATAGCGGGTGAATTATGTGTTGTATATTACGATGTTATGATGAACTATGAGTTTTTCTAGGATGCTGATTTTTAGAAAGCAGCTGAGATGGCGAACGGGAACATGGTTTGTGTTAGCAACACATTATTAGCTAAAAGACTAGTCATATTAATTACTGTTATGTGTCCAATTTTGTAGAGAGCAATACCTTTGTGCAGCGTTTACTACAGTAACTTAAGTAAAAGTTGACTAAGTGGGTCTCTGCTGGTTTGATTGAGTGGAGGCGGGGTTAATTTGCATATTAATTGATACACATATACTAAATTAAGCAAGGGTGTTTCATTAACATTCAAGCTATTTTAAGGCATGAAGATTTTTTTTTTCACAGGAAAAAAACACGTCATTTTGGTGATCAAAGATGAGTTGGGATCAAGGGATACAGGGGGCAACTTTTTGAGCTATATTGCTGGGCAATGTTGCCGTATAGACAGAAATAACTGTTTCTTTGTTTCACAACTGAAATTGTCCATCCATTGTTTAGTTTTCTTGTTAATTTTGACAACAAACTTTTAGCTTTGTGCTATTCTACACACCACATGACAAGCACGAGCGAATGAGGCATGTAAATAATTGCAAATAAGTATGATAAGAATTTGCACTTGCTAATAATAAGGCAAGAATCACTATTACTGCTCAAATTGCTTTGGAGTTGTTCCTAAACTTTGAAGCCTCTAAAGGATGTACAGACATGAAACCTAAAATTGTGCTGCTTGTTGAAGAGGTGTGCTATTGTTTTTGTAAGTGATCGAACATAACATTTTTGCCTGGCAGATGATAAAATAAGCACAAAAGAATGAAGAAGGGACCTAAGCCTTATCTGGAGGCAAGAATATCATAGAGACATAGGACACTAAGCAACTCCCCAGCAACTACAAAGCAACATGCTAAACAGTTAGAACACCATAGCAACTGCATAGCAACACCCTAGCAACCACCCAGAAGCACCTGGCATTGTGATGGCGAGTATTTCATGGGCAGTCTTTGTGTCTTTTATATCCACTTAGGCACAAAAATGGCAGTAAATATGAATATAGATGACTCAAGGAAGAGGCAGGGAAGGGCTTTCTGCTTCAACATCTGAAACAAGCCTCCGTGTAGAGCGGGATTCAGTTGCTTTGAACGTGTGACGCCTGCTCGAATGCGTTCTATGACATTTTGACCCCTCTTTGATTCATCACAGATAATAACAGATGGTCACTCCTTAGAATTTTTAAAATTAGCCCCCTAACAGATGGACGTTTAAGCATGACTAATACCCGTGATTTTGATTTATTAATTAATGACGGGTTTGTGTCACGCTTTTATAAATTGCCACACAACAGTGACTAGGATTTGTCAAACATGCTCCATTTAAAAATCCATCTTGGGAAGCAGTGCACTTTCTGAAAGAATAGCCATGCGTTTTGATGTGCTTGCATAATGTAAATATATATATATATATATATATATATAGCCTAAGCATTTTCTTATAATGCATATCAATAAATAACATCAAAATTAAAAACATGCGCTCACACACAATATATTGTATTATTAACATCATTAGCAATTGCAACTATTTTTATTTTATTTTTCTTATAGATGAAGTGTAAAGCTTTCATTTATGACCTTGCCAGGCTTAAAAATGCTGTGAATGTGCAAATATCATCAGGGACCCTGGGGCCTCTTTATCCTAAAGGAGATCAACAAGGTGGGGCAGAATGATGATTCAGCATATATTGTACAACATGCCCACTGTGACCCATTACTGGGTTAATTTACCTTTTGCTCTTCCAAAGAAACATCACACTCAGCATTTGCTTATGTCGTTCTTTTTATGACATTTTTATCCTGTGAAGCGCCAAAGCAGAACCAGCTTGCAAATTGAGATTTGTGTAGCCTATAACTTACACTCTACCTCCCTCTAGTGTCTAGACTCATTAAATTGATCAAGATAAGAGATTGACAGGGTGGGAGAGGGTAGGATTACTACAGATATAGCTAATAACTATAGATAAAACTAATTAAAATATCAAAAGCAAGTAAGAAGTACAGTAAAACATGCACAGTAGTAATTATTAAGGCGAGACACAACAGGCAAAAACATGCATCTATCAATTTTGAGATTTGGGGATTTTTAGTTTTTCATAAAGTGTTTTTGTTGTTTTTTTTAGACTAGTGGAGAGAACACATCCAAAATAAATTTTTAAGTGTACATTTTATATCGCTTTATCTATTTGCATCTTTAGTACAATACATATCTTCAAACATACACTGATCAGGCATAACATTATGACCACTGACAGGTGAAGTGAATAACACTGATTATCTCTTCATCACAGCACCTGTTAGTGGGTGGGATATATTGACAACAAGTGAACATTTTGTCCTCAAAGTTGATGTGTTAGAAGCGGGAAAAATGGGAAAGCGTAAGGATTTGAGCGAGTTTGACAAGGGGCCAAATTGTGATGGCTAGACGACTGGGTAAGAACGACAGTTCTTGTGGGGTGTTCCTGGTCTGCAGTGGTCAGTATCTATCAAAAGTGGTTCAAGGAAGGAACAGTGATGAGCCGGCGACAGGCTCATGGGCGGCCAAGGCTCATTGATGCTCGTGGGGAGCGAAGGCTGGCTCATGTTATCCCATCAAACAGACGAGCTACTTTAGCTCATATTGCTTAAGAAGTTAATGCTGGTTCTGATAGAAAGGTGTAAGGATACACAGTGCATTGCAGTTTGTTGTGTATGGGGCTGCATAGCCGCAGACCAGTCAGGGTGCCCATGCTGACCTCTGTCCACCGCTGAAAGCACCAACAGTGGGCATGTGAACATCAGAACTGAACCACAGAGCAATCGCAGAAGGTGGCCTGGTCTGATAAATCACATTTTCTTACACTATGTGGATGGCCGGTTGCACTAGGGGAAGAGGGCAAGCCAAGCTGTGTGATGCTTTGGGCAATGTTCGGCTCGGATACCTTGGGTCCTGCCATCCATGTGGATGTTAATTTGACACATATCACCTACCTAAGCATTGTTGCAGACCATGTATACCCTTTCATGGAAATGGTATTCCCTGGTGGCTGTGCCCTCTTTCAGCAGGATAATGCTCCCTGCCACATAGCAAAAATGGTTCAGGAATGGTTTGAGGAGCACAACAATGAGTTTGAGGTGTTAACTTTGCCTCCAAATTCTCCAGATTTCAATACAATCGAGCATCTGTCGGATGTGCTGAACAAACAAGTTCAATCCATGGAGACCCCACCTCACAATTTACAGGACTTAAAGGATCTTGGTGCCAGATGCAGCACACCTTCAGAGGTCTAGTGGAGTGCATGCCTCTACGGGTCAGGGCTGTTTTGGCAGCAAAAGGGGGACCAACACAATAATAGGACAATATGGTCATAAAGTTATGAATGAGGTATCTATGTATTCATATCTATGTCTTTAAAGGGATAGTTCACCCAAAAATTAAAATACCCCATGATTTATTCAACTTCAAGCCATCCTAGGTGTATATGACATTCTTCCTTTAGACAAATACTAATATTAATTAGTTATATTAATAAATATCCTGGCTAATCTAAGTATAGCTGCCCAAAATTTGAAACTCCAAAAAGGTCATCCATCCATTATAAAAGTAATCCAAATGGCTCCTGGGGGTTAATAAATGCATTCTATAGTGAATCAATGAGTTTGTGTGAGAAAAATCTCCATATTTAACTTGTTATAAAATAAAATATCTAGCTTCCAGCGGATCGCCTTCCGTATTCAAATTATGAAGAAACTGTAATGCCTCTTGCAGGGCCTTTATTAACTCCAAATGGATGCACTTTTTTGGGCTGCCACTTACTGACATTATAATTCTTGGATTAGCCAGGATATTTATTAATATAACTAGGGCCTAATTGTTTTTGTCTGAAAGTATTTTACACTTAGCTTGAGGGTGAGTAACCATGCATGGGGTAATTTTCATTTTTGGGTGAACTATCCTTTTAAAGGTCATTTTCCACTTCAGTAGCATTACAGATTTTTTTCCTATTTATATTCTGAAGGTTTTTACAGAGGGGTTTGTTCATATACAATTTGACTGGTTTTATACAACATTTTATCCCTAAAAAATATATTTTTTAAAACATCTAATGAGTGATAAAAAGAGATTCAAAAACCCCTCTTTAAACCTTCGACTCTGATATGAAGTTTGAACGTGGCTTTATCCAATGTTCAGATTTTTGTTTTAGATGATGATGCCTAATTTTCATAAATTAAACATAACATTTCAGAAAACTTGTAATACAAAAAAAAAACAAAAAACAAAAAAAAACAGTGGGCCATTCTTAATGTAATCAATCAAATGGGGAAATATGGTGATATCTTGTAGTAGCGAGTTAAAATTTGTTTTTTTACCCGGGGTGCCTTGCCTTAAGATCAAGAATAATTCGCTAAGATTCTAAGAATGTTCAAAAGTTTCCTGCAGTCTTGATGTGACGCATTTAATCAGTATATAAGTTATAAACAGTAATAATCGTCACCCAGTAGAGCCTTAACAAAATTATAACCCCCGGCTGTGAATGTATTAATCCTACTATGCTGAAGGATTTTTTAATATTCATAAACAAAGTCTTTGCCATTGGAAGGCAACGACATAACGTCAAAGCCGCCTAAATTATATTCATGAGACAAACGTGTGCCATTGGGACGTTACCAAGTAACGTCACCGTGGCTTAATTAATATTCATAAGCCGAGGCTTCGCCGTAGTAAGATTTGTGATTTCGGACCCGGAAGTGGTATAATAGTTACTCGCTCTGTTTTTAGTTTGTGAGTTTGAAACCGGACTGTATGTGTTTGGCACAAATGGAAAGTTGACCGCTCGGGAATGGAAGATGACTCTTCCGTGCGTGTGAATGTCACCGCGCAAAACATGCCCGGTTATACCGGACGCGACGGGGAATCTGTCCATGTATCCAGCGGGATACGGAGCACTGATTTCGGCCAGGATGTCCGCAGCAGCGAGTCGAAGGTGCCATTATCATCATTATCCTCGAAGGATGTTTTGGAATTTCATAAACACAAACATGAGCCGGGAGGCAATAATAACGAAAATAACGAGAGGGAAAACATAAGAGCTGTGGATATTTTAAGAAGGAATTTTGGTTCTATCAGAGATGCAGAAGATCCCAAAGACCTGGAGAAAGTAGGATTTGACATCAAACTGAACGATTTGGATCGTGAAACGGATGATGAAAGGATGCACTGTAGCACAAAAAGTCTCCAACAAGACATGGAAAGCAACTCAAGATTGGGAAATCCTGATGGGAATCATCATATTGATTATAATGTTGATTTGAAGAGTGGTGAAGATCCCAGCCAATCAAAAGAGCATGTTTACTGCACTGTATACTGTATTGCCAATGATAATTATAGGATACCTGTTGAGAAAACAACATCTGATCATGAGACCATTTCATCATCATCATCAGATGTGCTGGTTTTATCTCCCACTGACTTGTCAAATTCAGCATTGGATCATGATCCCTATCCAGAGCCCTATACAGTCTCCGACCTGATGGATTCTGGAATAAACAGCTCTTATAATGCTGACAACAGTTTATCTGTTGTGATAACATGTCGCATTTGTTTAGATGACAAACAAATCATGCCGCTACACTGTTGCAAAAAGGCAGTTTGTGAAGAATGTCTGAAAAGATACATCATCTCACAGGTATCCACATCCACCCCATTTCATTGCAAACTTATCCTTTCTTTTCAGCATTGAATAAAAAGTCTTGTTTTTGGGGATGTCCCTTGTTTGCATCTGCACCTCTAAAGGTGATTGATGCTAACCTAATTTGCCAGCGATGAGAATCACAGCCTCCTGAAGCTGTGAAACATCTGTGATCTTTATACCCTGGTGCAGTGATGGTAATACTGTGATATATGGTTCTAAATGATTACGGTCTTTAAGGTACACCAAGGTGCTTCAACAAGAATGTTTCAGCACTTTTTGGTGGAAGATCACCTGTCAGTCATCCTGATATTTGCTCTTCCTAATTGTTTGTCTTCTAATTTTAGCATGCTTCTGTTTGTTAATGGAGAGGTTCTCTATTGTGCTTCTGAAAACGAGCCTGCCCTGTCCTGCTTTAGAGAAGTGATGAATTTCCTGTGTTTCGCTTCGACTGGCCCATGTGATCATCACAGACTTTGTCATTTTAGGAGGGCCTTATTGTGTAAAACGGTGACTGTACACTACAGTCATGTCTGTGTGATATAAAAAAGAATGACCATATTTCTGAGTTCCTCAAAGATGCATGACAAACCAGTAAGTGCTTAAATGAGTCCTGGAAAATATAAAGTACATTTAAAGATCCTGTTTTTCTAGATCCCATTTTTCAAACTTTAGTTAGTGTGTAATGTTGCTGTTAGAGCATAAATAATACCTGTAAAATTATAAAGCTCAAAGTTCAATGCCAAGCGAGATATTTTATTTAAGAGAAGTTCCCTTTCAAAGCCAACAGCGAACATCCGGTTTGTACTACATCCCTGCACTTCCTGCTTTAATGACGTCAATAGAACAGTTTGTTGACTAATCTCCGCCCACAAGAATACGCAAAGAAGGGGAAGTGGTCTTGTTGCTCTCCCACGTGGAGAAAAGGAAGTGTTGCGTTCGTAGAGTGTCACCATGTCGTCGAGACCCTGTTATTTTCATCCCAATTTGTAACAGCCAAATGTAAAAGTATGACAACTACTAAATAAACAGCTTACCATTGTGAAACATCCTGCAAAAGTCTTTCTTGAACAGGTTGTAATCGATCCTCTTCGATATTCTCCGGGTCTGATTCCGGCTCAAATTGATACGGTAATATAGACATGTTTACAATAACATTGAGCTCATGCATCTCCCCGTTATGGTAAGAGGCGGGACCTTTTCCGGGCAACGTGCGATAAGCTGCTGTCGAATCACAACACGGGAACCGCTGGCACAATCAGAACTCGTTACGTATTTCTGAAGGAGGAACAAGAAAATACTTCATAGAACTAATTTTTTTACACGCGAAACATGAACACGTTATATTGCACACTGTAAACACAATCAAAGCTTCAAAAACACAGGAAAAACGGGACTTTTAAACTAATATAGAGTCAATTAGTCTTCCATACAATTAATTTAATTAATTTTAATTTGAAATTGTTTATGGTGATGGTTTAACGTCATTAAAATAGGCCAAAACAAAGTTTGTTTGGTGTTTGTTTCAGGAGCTCGAAACAGTTTGCCAAAGCGAACTTTCCGGAAAAGTTTGCTCTGGTTGGTAAACACCTTCGAACTACCATTGATCTGTGGTGATTACGTAATAGGTAGGCTCTGTCTTCTTTGACATGGAAATCTTCTCTTGTTCATTTCTTCTGTTCAGTCCGTGGGGGTCAGATGTACGTCTGCAAGTAAAAACATGAACACACTGGAGAGTTGTTATTTTAATTGAAAGAGACACTGACATTAGCCTCTTTCACACAGCAATACCGGTAAATTACCGTAAAAAATTACCAGAATGACTTAAATAAATACACACATTTTCTGTTCACACAAGCAACACATCAGCAGCAAAATACCGGTAAATTATGTGATGTCAATCAACTTTAAACGCTGCGCTGTTGTCTTCATCCCCCCGCATGAGGAGAATCACTTTAGTTTCACTATCTGTTCAATTTGACTACAAATGTTTTATGTGTGCGTGACAGGCATAACGGATAATCAAACGGAACTCATGTTTGCTATTAAAAACACGACAGTCGCGTAATATTAGCCACCGCACTGATGAATAAAGAAGGCTGGGGCTCAAGCATGACACGTTGAAAAACCTGCGAGACGTGTCGCACTGGTCAAAGATGGTCATTTAGCGCATATTTAAATAGAAACAAACGATTAAAAACCTTACTGTAAACAGGAAGAGTAATCACGTCATCTTAATAAGTCTTTATGATTGGCCTAAAGCAGACTTCTTACGTCAGTGCGTTCAGATTTCATACGTGAATCTACCTGTAATCTTCATTCCGCATTAACACAGCGCACATTACCGGTAACTTACTGGTAATATTGCAACTTCCCTTGCTGGTAAATTGGTTCTGGCAATTTACCAGCAAGGGAAGTTGTAATATTTTTGAAAAAGTCCTGTTCACACATGATCTGTTATCAGTAATTTACCGGTAATTTACCAGTAAAGACTGTATTTGTGAAAGGGGCTAATGTGTTTTAAGGTTTAATATTCGAAGACCGTGTGTCCACCAAAAACATTTTTTACTTATAAGTGAAGAACAAAAAAGACCTTTGCAATGAGTATATCGGGGCCTTTTCACTGCTTAAAAGAGACGATAGATGTTGAAATATCTCAACTTGTGTTGTATGACTAGAATTGCAAAAATTGTATCTGAAGGTTGCAGACAGCAAGGCAGCTTAAGAAATGCATCTGATCGCATCAGGTGAACCCCAAAACAACCCAAGTTGGATAGTTCATCCAAAAATGAAAGTTTGCTTATGTCATTCCAGACCTGTATGACTTTCTTTCTTCTGTGGAACACAAGATATTTTGAAGAATGTTGTGGTCCAAACAACATAGGACTGCTTTCATTGGGGAAAAACAGTTACAGCAAGAAATGGCAAGTTACACATTGAATTAGTTTAACATTAAGTAGTATGTTCTTGTAAAAACACACCTAAATTTTTGTTTTATTGACGACTTGCAATGAAATATACTTTATACAGTGTTGTTGACTGTCATTGTATGACGTTAAAAAAAAGCCTTTTTCATTTGTGTTCAACGGAAGAAAGAAAGTCATGCAGGCATGACATGACATAGGGGTGAGTAAATGATTAAAGAATGTTCATTTCTGTGTGAACTACCCCTTTAAGACCTTCATGTCACCCTAAAGCAAAAATATGTGGTTTTTCACATCCCTAGTTTGGACGTAGTTCTGTAATATCAGATTCTTAGAAAGAGGAAGAGGGTCTAGAGAAGGTTTTTTCTACCCTGTAGCAGTGAGTCATGTCTCTGGCAAGGGTAGGAAGAACTTGTGCTGTAATTGATTGCTTAATCACTGAGCTCAGCCTCTTTGTGCCCTAATTACATTACATGACTGTTGGCTAGAAGGTCTGTGTGTGGTTTGCAGGCAACATAGAAACAATTTGCCCTTCTGGAGGGATCTTGTGGACGTAATCGAGTAACGCTGGCTTGCCTGTTGCCGCTGTTCTCTCAAATCAGATTTATTGCCCCTGTGAATGATCTCGGGGGTCAGACAGAGGTTGATGTGATAATGATATCCATCTTTTGTGGTTGAAGGTATGGTCTAGTTTTGTCCTATTCATACTTAAGCAGTAACTTGCGTTTGGTGATCTCACTTGGCCTGTTTTGCTACACGCCTAGATAGTTTTTATCGACTTTGTTCTGGAGTGCACAATTATGACGATGATGCTGACAAAAAGAATTTTGTTTAAAGATCCACTTGCAGATATATCGCCACTCCTCCCATTGTTGCAGCGTGTGTTTTGCTTTTCAGGGACGTTCTGTAAAAGACTGATTACCTGTAAAACCTGTCTGTTTGAATTGTATCCAATGACAGCATTACAGCTGTGCACAGCGTCATAGCCAGGTGGTGTGATGCAGTTTCTGGTTTCAGCTACTTTTTGACTGAAAATATCTCGCTTTGCCTACTATGTGAGCTTTAGGCTTGAAAAGTTGTTAAGTGAAGTGCAATCATATGACTAGATTTATGGAAATTATTTAATTTAAAGGGATAGTTCACCCAAAAGGGAAAATTCTGCCTGCATTTTCTTACCCGTAAACTCACTTTATTGTTATAAATTTCACAGAAAAAACACTATTCTTTTAATATCTGAGTTTGAGGAAAGTTTCTGCTTTTGTTGTACAATTTGAATTATCATTTTTGCACTTTTTCTGCATTTTAAACATGACTTTGCCAGTATCTTTTCACAATCCTGCTTTTATTACAATAATTTTTAGGCCTGTGGCGTGCATGATTTCAAAAGCAATTTAGATAATGAGAATATATGAGCTTAAATGAATTCTATGAATTGTTTGTAACCAGATGAAAGGAATGGGTGATCGGTTAATGTGCACTTTTACTGAAGAGAAATGGCAAGAGGTCTGCACGACAAAAGGCTCATTTAAAAAGCTAATATTTAACTTCACAGAGCCACTGTTTCTCATTTCAGCCCTTTGTGTTGGGCTTGGCAAATGGGGTGACCAGTCTAAATGTCAGGTGCCTATGGCAAGGGCGTTTGGTTCATTCTTTGGAGTAACATTTCAGAATGTTGGCTTGTACTGAATCCATTAGCGGCTTACTTATGTTTAAAGAGACATGGATAGTCATAATATATGGTATATCACTATAATCCCAACTCAAGCTCAAAAACAGGATCCAGAACTGTAATTTTTTATATGATTTTATGTAATAAAAAAATACATAAAAGGATCAATTGTATAAATAAAGGTAACCATAGCCACCAACAACAAATGGGGTACTGTATCCAACATGTCATTTAGGGATCTGAGTACTAATTTATTTAGATTTTTGTAGTTCATATTTTTAGCAGCGTTGTTTCAAAAGGGAAGAATAAAGAGACAGCTTCTCAGAGCTGTCTTGTGCGCTGACAGCGTTTGGCACGGTAAACTATTTCTGAGAGTTTGTGTCTTTTTAAAATCATTCCCTGTAAAGCAGCACTGCCACAGCCATCAAAACACTGCTTTTCTAACAATTACATAACCTTCAACAATAAATTACAGCTACTGTGATTGGCTGCTCTAAGTGATTTGTTCATTATTATGCATAAAATGTGACTTCTTAGATTCAGTCTGCACTATTTTTTGGTTGTTGCTCTATGTACAAAAGCATTGCTTATTTTCAGCATCATGAACATATCAAGTTAAAAATAGTTAAGCTGTTTTTCATGATCTTGACCTCTTGCACCTCTTGATGAAAACAAATGCTGTGATGTTATTTCCATCAAGAGGTGCATACATTTTTGGTCCAGATCTTGTATTGACAATGCAAGAGTCCAGCCCTCTGTAAAGTCTCCTCCAGCTTATCCCAAAGACTTTCAATGAATTTAAGGTCTGGACTCAGAGGTGCCAATTCATATGTGAGAATGAATCTTCATGCTGCCTCCCAACCATTCTTTCAAAGTTTGAGCCTGATGAATCTTGACATTGTCATCCTGAAATATGGCCATGATGTGTCTTCCTACATGGTTGTTTAAGAAATGAAAAGCTACACAATCCATCAATTAGGGTTGGAAGAACTTTTACCAAACATATAACATGGTAGAAACATAAAAATCATTAACTCTCTAAAGCATTTGCCAATTTAAATCCAAACAGCTACTTTTTTTGGCCCTGCGTGCGTGCGTGCGTGTGTGCGTGCGTGTGTGTGTGTGCGCGTGCGTGTGTGTGTACCGATGAGCCAAAACATTATGACCTGTCTAATATGCTGTTGGTCTTCCAAAACAGCACAACCCGCTGAGGCATGGACTGTAGTATCTGGCACCAAGACATTAGCAGCAGATCCTTCCAAATCCTGTAGGTTGCGAGGTGGAGCCAGGTGGATCAAACTTGTTGGTCCAGCACATCCCACAGAGGCTCAATCTGATCTGGGGAATTCTGAGGCCATGCAGGGCAACACCTTGAACTCTTTATTGTGTTCCTTAAATCATTTCTGAACAATGTGTGCAGTGTGGCAGGGTGCATTATCCTACTGAAAGAGGCCACTGCCATCAAAGAACACGATTGTCTTGGTTTACTTGGTCTGCAACAATGTTTAGGTACACATGAATAGTCGGACCCAGGGTTTCCCAGCAGAACCTTACCCAGAGTGTCACACTCCCTCCACCAGCTAGTTGATGTCCTACAGTGCATCCTGGTGCCATCTCTTCCCCAGGTAAATGTTGCATACGTACACGGCTATTCACATGATGTAAAAGAAAACTGGACTCATTTGACCAGGCAACCTTCTTCCCCTGCTCCAAGGTCCAGTTCCAACACTCACATGCCCATTGTAGGACCCTTTTGGCAGTGGGCAGGGGTCATCATAGACTCTCTGATTGGTCTGCGGCTCTGCAGCCTCATATGCAGTAGTGTGATGTACTGTGTGTTGTGACACATTTCTCCCATAACCATTATTAAAATATTGTGTGACTTGTGCCACAGTAGACCTGTTGGCTCGGACCAGACAGGATAGCCTTTGTTGCCCTTGTGCATCAATCACCCTTAGGCGCCCAACACCCTGTTGCCTGTTTGTGGTTTGTCCCTCTTTGGACCACTGTTGGTAAATAATACCACTGCTGACCGGGAGCAACCCACAAGCTTGGCCTTTTCAGAGAGACTCTGACCCAGTCGCCTTGCCATAACAATTTGGCCCTTGTCAAAGTCGCTCAGATCTTTATCCTTCCATTTCTCCTACATCCAACACATTGTTTATGAGAACTGATTGTTTGCTCACCTTCTAATCTACCCAGACCTTAATATGTGGTCTTTTTAAGAGATAGCAATATTCGCTTCACCTGTGTCTGGTCATAATGTTTTGGCTCATCAACATACACATATATATGTATATACATGTATAAGGGATACTTAAGCCAAAAACTTTAAAATTATCTAAAAATAATATGAATTTAAATGACTTATTTAGTCAAAAATGTAAATTTGTTTAATTTAGGGATGTTGATCTTCCTGGAGTACTTAAATTACTTTTGTGAGTTGGTGAATTCCTCTTCCTGCCATTCAAAAATTCCAACTCATAAATTGTAGACAATTCTTAAAGGTAGACAATTATTTAATTCTGAATGTTGCCCAACCCTGATGCACAGGAGCTCAGTTTTTCAAATATCCTTTCCCCCCAAAAACTCTAAAAGACAGAAAATGGCAGAACTGTCTGTTTTCATAAACTGTCATAAGTTTGTGTTGGAGCTTTATTTTTTATTTTAATAAAGGTTTTGATTGTTGTAAGGAACACACATTTCTCAACGTTCGCCACACATTCAAAAGCCACAGTGGTGATGCCTAAACATTTCAGAAATGTCTGTCTGCTTTTACCTTTTTTGCCTTGCTGTGTTGTATATGCCTCATTAGATTTGATCTTTAATATGGAATCAAATCATGTGCTGTTTTTTATGAGTACTGTATAGTTAGTTGGCTTCACTGACCTTTTGTTGGCTTGCAGAATAACTGATCCGTTAAAATGTATAGACTGAATATTGCCTACAACCTTCTGTAATTGAGATGCATGAGGCCTTAGATTGAAAAAAGGTGATGCAGTGCTGAAATGAGGAGATGCAAGGAATCTGCTGAGGAAAAAAAAAAAGTTTGATTACTTTTTTATGGATGCTATCTGAAAGTGTTTTGACACACAATTTACACCCTGAGGTGTTCATCCTCTCACCGATAAGCATGGTTTCTCATGCTGTTTGTGTGTTGCCCCCTTAAATTCTGCACTCGATTTCACATCCATCAAAAAGACACCTCCCCGAGAAAAAAGCCCACCTCAAGAGGTGATGCTGGTAAATCAGAAAACATCTCGATAGTTGATACACGATGTCAGCGTGTGACATGGCAGGCTGAAAATCAGACTCTCTACCCATACTGAGAGGATTGTTCACGCCTGCGGTGGCTGCTGTGTGCTGTTATTGTGCTTGCTGTACGGTCGGCCCATAAGCAGCAGGCTGACAGGTGTAAAAAGGACCGGTGGGTGGCCCTGGGGGAGTGCTTGCACTGCTGTCACCAGTTGGTGCGACATTCTCAGGTAAGGGCTCTCATGGGAGTGCCAGATCTCATTAGGTAACTCCAAGCACACCTGGCTTGCAGAATCTCACCTGTTGCGAGCACAAGACACACACAATCAGCCACGATGGCCCTTCTCTCAACATGAGCATTGTTAGTGCTGTTTACTAAGACCATCTTTTGCATTAGTCAAGTGCGTCATTCATAAATGACTCAAGCAGCGTCCCCAAGCTAGTACGAGCCTGTTCCAGCAGAGCTTAGGGAATCATCTAAATTGTGTTCCAAATGACGTACTATACACTATGCACTTATACAATTCAATATGCCATCTAGTGCATGAGGTTTAAATGGGTATTTTGTCATCCAACATCAGAGTCTGATAGACCCTCCCCTTTGGCTATGTAAGGCTGGCTACACACTTAAATATTTTAAGCCTGATTTGCCACTCCAAGCGATTGGGTGGCGTAGCCTGATTCAAGGCTTGTCACAAATTATTTTTGTCCAAAAAATACTGGCGTGGTGTCATTATGATTATTTTACTGCTCCCGATTCGCATTGGAGCCTGCATAATCCCAAATTGTATCTTGATCGGGCTAGCACCGACGTGATAGCTTATATACCCAATGAGAGCTAGCACGTTTCACCAACTGGATGTTGCATGCTTCTATAGCTGAAACTTGGCAGCCACAAGCATTCCACAAAAGTGGAGTATTGAGATTTTTTTTTCTCCTTTGTTTTTCTTCCCGTAAAACAAAACTCACATCAGGAGAACCAGCTAACGACGTTGATCGTCCTCCATTTGTTCTTCTTTTGAAGTCACGTTTAATCTCCCTGAGATCTCGTCTTACTGTGAAAATGTTACAATCAACCATGGGCATTGGAACCATTGTGTGTGGGTGGGACAAGACCCACCCACTTTTTACGACCAATGATATTGGACCCACTCACTTTTATCGTCTCTAATTCAGCACATGTCTATTTACCTATACCAATAACCGATAAACACTTAATAGTAAACACATGTTAGATGCTTTATTTCCACTTTTCTAATATTTTCTTCAGTTTTATTGAAAATAAATGCCTTTCCGATCTGATATGTGATGGTAAAAGGGAGTGAGACTGGGAGTGAGGGAGTGGGAGTATTCATGAGTTCGGCAAAAGCCGGATTTGAACCTCAGATCGTTTTGCGTCAAAACTTGACGCCATGCGTCTTACCCCTACACCATGGCCATGATGAATGAATGGGTGATTTCTGTACATTTGTCTATCCCAATCAAACGCTTAGTAAACGGCAGTATATTTGTATTTAATGTAAACAGCCTCTAATGTTACTCCAGTAAAAAAAAGAAATTCTGAGAGAGGACCACCCACATTTTATTTGCTTCCGACGCTCATGCCGACGAATATTCTTGTCTGTGCATTCGGAGGATTAAAATGCTAAAAATCTGAAAAACAAAGCGGCCAAATGTTCCATCGGAGTGTGTATGATTCCAGCGGCTAAGTTTTACCATATTTTTTAAATCTAGCCTTTAAATGACTAGTCAGTTACTGTATGATTTTGTGACTCATCGCTAAAAAATAACTGTTGTTCTGTGAAACTCTTACACCATTAACCATAATTCAAGAATTTCCACAGAACAAGGTTGATTATCTAGCATAGCCATATTTAGGGTTGGACATTGTGGTAGTGGTAGTAGTAGTAAACTGTAAGTGGTAACTGTTGTCAGCGTTTCCTGGAGCTCACATCATGCAGTGACAGACGGAATTCAGTCTTGTCTAGTTTGGTCCAGAGTGCATTGCTTCCAGATATCATGACAGATTTTATCCCAGCTGATTTGTAACTACTCCAAAAAAACTTGAATTTACAGACATCTCTTTTTACCTCAGATAATGTCCACTAAATTCTGTTGCTTGATATTCCAGCATAAAAATAGGAGAGCAGAGAGTAGATTAGTTATTGCGATGGAAGTGCTTGTTAATCCTGTCGTCCCAAAGGGGGGCCGAAAGAACATGGGTGGGGACGTAATCCTCTCGCAGGGGAGGTACCAATAGTCACTGTCCTGCAGCTGTAGGGCTGCACCAAAGCCCTGCTGTTGTATGAACAATGAGAATGAAATTGATCTCACTGATCCATGAGATCCCTTAACTCCCTACAAGAGACTGGGAAAGGTCATTCAACACAGATCCATTTATCAACAAATCATACCACATTCAACCTGTACAAATTAGTAGGAACGAGCCCCTAGGGTACCTTCCTACCTAAGCCGTCTTCAGTCACAATTTACTGGAGCTTGGTGATTGTTGAAGAAGGTGGCGTTGATCATTGACTTGGAAGTACTGCTTGTACAGTGGCTATTTGAGTTGCTTGTGTACACAGATTGGTTGGACTTCCTGCTGCTTGTGTCCTAGCTTGTAATCACTGATTAAAACCCACAATTTCCAAGAACGCTAAATCACTCTCTGCACGTCACTGTGCATTTAACTGTTTTCAAACAGGGTGGATTACATATTTAACTGCACATGGAGTCATCTGAAGGCTTAACGTTGCATTCAAAGAAATAGAGCACTCAAAAAAAATGATCCCATCATTTACTCACCCTCAAGCCATCCTAGGTGTATATGATTTTTTCTTTCAGCCAAGTTTTTAAAGCTCCAAAAAGCGCATCCATCATCATAAAAGTAGTCCATTCAAGACTCCAGTGTGTTAATAAATGCATTTGGAAGCGAAGCGAAGGGTTTTTGTAAGAAAAATATCCATGTTTGAAATTTTACAAACTATAATCACTGACTTCCGGCAACGGCCGTATGTGCGTTGATGGCAGTCGATTTTCGCCAGAAGGGTGTCCTCTGACCCAACGTAGCTCCTCTTCTCTTATATCGAAATCCTCCAACATTTTTCTTTAAAACATCTCGTTTTAGATTTATAACTTGTGACCGGTGTTTTGTTTTGCTCTGTCCTCTGCGCTTCCGCGTTCGTCAATTTTCACCTAAGCTTATATTAAGACTACGTCATATGTTGGGTCAGAGGTCAGAGGCATATGACCCTTGCCGGAAGCCAATGATTATAGTTTATAAATATGGATATTTTTCTTACAAAAACCCATCACTTTGCTTTAGAAGGCATATATTGACACACTGGAGTCATATGTATTACTTATTTTTTCTTATCGTTGCATTTTAGTCATGTATAAATTTGGGTTTCTTTTAAGGTTCACGTTGGTCGGGCACACTTGGTGTGTCCCATCACGGAGTGCAGTGGATACTTGGAGGAGAGCTTGGTGATTTCACACCTGACCAGTGAGGAGCTTACAAAATACAAGTACTTCTTGGAGCTGAGCAGACTGGACTCCAGCACAAAACCGTGTCCCCAGTGCAGCCTGTTTTCTTCCCTAAAGGGTCGTAGCCAACAGACATCTACCAAGATTGAACACAAGTATAAGGTAAGGTTTTTGTCCATTCTGCAGATAATAAACTTGAATTTATGATTTGTAAGTTTGGAATTATGTGACTTTCTTTGGTAAAAGACATACTTGAGTAATCAAACGGTCTGTGTTCGTTATGTCTTCAAATATTCCCAAACAGATTCAGTGCACGAAGTGCCAGTTTGTCTGGTGTTTTAAATGCCATGCGCCGTGGCATGAAGGCCTGAAGTGTCGAGAGTACAAGAAAGGAGACAAACTGTTGCGTCACTGGGCCAGCGTCATCGAACATGGCCAGAGGAACGCTCAGAAGTGCCCACGCTGCAAGGTAATGAATGTGCTCTACAAAAATGCTGATTTTATTTGCTTACAATCGGTTTAAGTACAGAATGTTTCCATCTGAGATAGTGAAGAAGGATTGTGTTTGTTGTGTGTTTTTCTTTTCCTTTCCTCTTGTCTAATTCTAATTACGGTCTTGGTAAACATGCAATTGCAGGAAGTCAAAAGACTGGGGTGTGGGCAAAGTGATCCTGAATTAAAGTTCACTTGAGACCATTTTCTTTCCACTTCCATTTTCTTTCCACTTCCACTTTGACACAATTTCAAGAGACAACAAGCTCTAAAAGGCGTTGCTGTTTTTCATCCAAACATCGGTGCTTTGCATTCATGTTGTTTTGGAGGACACATCGTAACATGAGTGTTTGGCATTCCTTCGTCATACCTGAGCCAGATACCTGAGGGCTTAGCTAAGATCGTTCCTTTGTGAGCGAGTTTCTCAATCTATAATTCTGAGAAGTGGATTGTTTGTTGTAATAATCACAGTGTAATCATTCTAAATTATCATTGTGTGAGCTTTAGGCTTTCACTAATTAAACATGTCAGTCACTGGCCCAGATTCAGGTAAATCGTAACCCCACTAGCTCTTAGATCTGGCTAAAAATGTAACCAATTTGTAAAAATAATAGATGGCTGGATGGTGCATCTTTGTGATTAGATTACTCATTGCCAGGATTATTTCTTCTCTATGCCAACAGATCCACATTCAGAAAACAGAGGGCTGTGATCACATGACCTGCACGCAGTGTAACACAAATTTTTGTTATCGATGTGGGGAGAAGTACAGGCATCTGCGCTTCTTTGGGGACCACGCCTCCAACCTGAGTGTGTTTGGATGCAAGTTTCGCTACCTGCCTGAGAAACCCCACCTGCGCCGGCTGGTCCGAGGCTCTGTTTGTAGTAAGTGTGCATAAGCAGAGGATGCAAATTAATTTAAGTTATTTTGGAATATTAGAGGTTACCTTAGAAACATATCTTGAGATAATTTGGGTTATCTTGAGCTGTCTTGTCCAATTGATATCATAATGTGCTTTAGGTGTTTAGAGAACCTGTTTGATTCCAGTATATAAAGTATACTGTATACACTGATCAGGCATAACATTATGACCACTGACAGGTGAAGTGAATAACACTGATTATCTCTTCATCACAGCACCTGTTAGTGGGTGGGATATATTAGGCAGCAAGTGAACATTATGTCCTCAAAGTTGATGTGTAATAAGCAGGAAAAATGGGCAAGCCAAATTGTGATGGCTAGACCACTGGGTCAGAGCTTATCCAAAACTGCAACTCTTGTGGGGTGTTTCCAGTCTGCAGTGGTCAGTATCTATCAAAAGTGGTCCAAGGAAGGAACAGTGGTGAACCAGCGACAGGCTCATTGGCAGCCAAGGCTCATTGATGTACGTGGGGAGCGAAGGCTGGCTCGTGTTTTCCCATCAAACAGACGAGATACTGTAGCTCAAATTGCTCAAGAAGTTAATGCTGGTTCTGATAGAAAGGTGTCAGAATACACAGTGCATCGCAGTTTGTTGCATATGGGGCTGCATAGCCGCAGACCAGTCAGGGTGCCCGTGCTGACCGTAGAAAGCATCAACAGTGGGCACTTGAGCATTAGAACTGGACCACGGAGCAATGGAAGAATGTTTTTTTCTACACAACGTAGATGGCCAGGTGAGTTTACGTCGCTAACCTGGGGAACAACTTACAGAACTTAAAAGATCTGCTGCTAACATCTTGGTGCCAGATACCACAGCCCCTCTTCGTGGTCTAGTGGAGCCCATGCCTCGACAGGTCAGGGCTGTTTTGGCAGCAAAAGAGGGACCAACACAATATTCATAATGTTATCCCTGATTTGCAGGATTTTGTTTTTGCAGTTTTTAGAAACATCTAGAAAACGTGGCCAAACGTAGTGATTTTCAGTGTAACAATTCATTTAGTATCTGACCGTCGCTCCATTAAATAGAAATAACCAGAAACTCATCAAGTTCATTTGCAAACAGTTTTGCCATAAAGACAAGACAATATAAAGTTGCATTATTTATGTATCATCTGTTTATTATCTTGACTTATTTTAAACATTGGTATACAGACACACAATTGTGTATATAACTATAAAGTTATGTATCTATATATTTATATTTTTATACTGCGGCACAAACACTACACTTCCTTTTCCAGGAATGAAATATGAGTTCACTTTTATGTTAGCAAAAACAAAATGTCTGGACACAACTAGAGAACCCAAAGAACAGTTTACACAAATCCAGACCATTCTCGTTTAAAACCTCCTGATAACAGCGGTTAGTAATGGCACAGAGATATGACGGCTCTGTGATCTGCTTATAGTTTGCATATCTCTGTGTGTATACTTTACATGAGCCAGTGTTTGTGTGATGTCCTCCGGTTAGTGCAGTGAACCATAGTGTGATACCCAACCATCCATACATCACAGACACAAGTGTTTGGTTCACAGGTCACAGGGTTCACTTTAACCAAGTGACTTGCTCAGAAAGACAAATGCACTCCATCCAATCCTCTTTAGTCCAGAAGTAGATAAGAATTCTAAATGTGTTTGTTTTTGTGAGCCTGAATGCTTTTCTGTTGCTCGTTCCACAGTGAGTAAAGTGCTGGTGGCTCCAGTGGTCATTGTCCTTGTGGTGGTCGTCGGAGCTCTGGCTTTGGTCATAGGTAAGGATTGTGTAACATATATATATATATATATATATATATATATATATATATATATATATATATATATATATATATATATATATTTATATATATTTATATATTTTTATATATTTTTATATAGTTTGTTAATGTAAAATAAGCACCCCTCTTCTCATTAATAAGATCAGTTCTAAAAACTTAAGCCAAATATATCTTGATATGAAAAATGTTGGCAAAAGCAGCATTTTTGTACTTAGGCATATCATTCAAGACTGTATGGTCCAGAAAATTTATATTTTTATATTATGTAATGCATTATGTAGATACTTCTTGGTAATATTTGTTAATATATTGCCTTTAATTCATGCAGATTTTAATTTAATGTTTCTTTTTCAATATACGGTTATAATATATGCAAAAACATGTATGTATATGCAAAAAGCGTGTGTGTGTGTGTGTGTGTGGGGTGTTCATATATGCAAGTTATGGATATAGAATTTCTATATAAGGCGAATATATATATATATACGTCTTTCAAAAGTTTTGGATCGGTAAGATGTTACTGTTTTTAAAGGAAGTTTCTTATGCTCATCCGGGGTGCAAATATTATTTAAAAAAATTGTTTTCTGTTAATATATTTTCAAATGTAATTTATTTCTATATTGGCAAAGCTGATATTTTCAGCATCATTACTCCAGTCTTCAGTGTCACATGATCCTTCAGAAATCATTCTAAAATGCTGATTTGCTGCTCAAGAAACATTCCTGGTTATTAACAATGTTGAAAAAAAAATGTCATGATTCTTTGATGAATAGTTTTTACTGTATTTTGGATAAAATAAATGCAGCCTTGGTGACCAGAAAAGACATCTTTTAAAAACGTTTAAAAAATCTTACTGATCCCAAACTTGTTTCTATTTTTCTGGTACACATTTGTTCAGACTATGATTGTTTGACTAGATTAGTTGATGATTGCAGTGTGACCGAGCTGTCCTGTGTTGTGACTGATCTCTCTGCAGGCTTGTTTGCTCTGCCTATCTACTACATCTGTAAGCGGAGGAGGAAGCGCTCACAGGGATCGGGCCGCTGGCTGTGCTGATTCAGCTTGGGTCATCCTGCTCAGGACCTGGACACACAGACACACACCCCAAAAATAGCCCTGGGTGCCAAGTGACCAAACACTGGCCACTAGATACAACAATCAAAACGTGCAGTTTTCCTGTTCGTTGCATCTCGTGAATATCTTCAATTGCACAGTGACCCTTTCCTCCACATGACGTCTTTGGCATCGTGATCAAAGACTATTTGGGGAGATTTTGTTTTTTAATTTGTTTATTTATAAGCCCCAAACTGATTTGAATTCATTTCATCTTTAGGATTGGAACTATAGACTATAGAGTAATAATTTCCTGCAGGATGTGTTATGCAGTGGAGCCACACAGTGTGAATGATATTGTTCTTCAATCTATTTATGACGTGAATCAGATGTTATAATCTGTAAGCGTTTAGTGCTCGATGATGGTGAGTTGATGAATTAATGTCTGTCCCTCTTTATCCCCGTCTCGATCCCTCCCTCCCTTCATGCTGTGCCAACATCCGCTGGAATTTGCATGATCAACAAAACACGTTTCTGTCTACTACACTGTGGAAAACAAAAGGTTCAGAGTTACACAGGACCCAGAGCTCCACGCCAAGACATATAGGTCATCTAGGTCATGCAAATCAGTACTGTGTCATGCAAAAGTGTTCACGCTCTGTGTTTGCACAAATCTTAAACTGTAAGCAGAACACAAAATACACTGTGGGGTCAAAAGTCTGATACCTATTTTTCTTTTTTCTAATTTAGTATTTACATTTAGTTCAATTAGTTCAATTGTTATGCTGATAATATTTGTAATATTACAAATATTTGTTTACATTTTTAATACATTTTTAAATGTGTGTGTATGTGTAAATATACACATGTACACACATATATAACATAAATATTTAAATATGTGTTAGCATGCAATAAATATATATTATATATGCACACCACAGACAATATATATATATATATATACACACACACACATATATATAATATTAACATTGTTTGCTAAATAATTTAATACATTTTTAAAATGTTTATTTATATATGTATATACATACACATTGTAGAATTAACTAATATATTTAACTATTATATTTTTTAAGTGTGTACATATAAATATATATATATGAAAAATAACTTAGCAAACCAATGTTTTATTGTGTGTGTGTGTGTGTGTGTGTGTGTGTGTGTACATATATATATATATATATATATATATATATATATGAAAAAATCAAAATGTATTCAAATATTCATTCAAGTTTTATCAGCGTCACAATTACGGTGAAAACTGAACAATTTTCATGAATTTAAGAATATTTTAGTTGTCTATTTTCTTAGTCCTGTTTTATTATCAAATCGACATTAAATCAGAATTCACCCTATCATCTTTCTTAATGCACAGTCAATGTCTGAATGTGAGCGATTTATCTGTTCATGTTGTTATTCCAAAGGGAAAAAAATGTTTGCGAGAATTATGATGAATTATGAATGATCCAAAGAGCATATCTGACTGATATGAGTTCACATAATTCATATCAGAAATTTGATTCGGGATTAGTGACCTAGAAATGGCGAAAAAAAATGAAATAATGTTGTTTTTGAAAGGCAGATTTTAAGTGTGCATGGTCTCAGACTTTCAAACCCTACATGAAAGCATAGTGCATGCCTTGAACAAACTGATAGATGCATTACATTTTCTACTTGAGTGTATATAATTAGAAATGTTAATTTAAATTTTAAGTCCATGTACACATTTTGACGTTCATTTGTAGTATATTTTAGCTTTGCACGCTGAGACATAGCCACTGAGCGACACAATGCTCGAGACTATCAGCCCAATAGGCAACCCTGCTGTATATTACACAGTGTTATAGATTCATATCCACTGTAATCCATCGCCATGTGTTGGGTTTGTTTCAATCCCATGCTGTGACAAAAATCAAACACCGTAGCATGCCAACAAATATATAACTTTGACCGTTATACTACATTCACTCCACTAGGGTATATGCAATGAAATTGAAACAAAAGGCAACCCGTAAAGTCCAACGTCCCATGTTGATTTGATTTGAGCTAGCTATTTAATGCTAAAAAAGACGGCTGGTCTGGAGGAAAGCCAGAAAGTGCAGGGAAAGGCATTGTAACCATAGCAACATGGTCTGGTTGGAGTATCAGGAATATGAGTATTAATGCTTGGAGATACTTGTAGACCTGCTGGTCTAATACTCATATCGGAAAATGCCCTATACAAAATCAGTGTAATGCCATCTAATTCAACTCCGGTTACAAGTGGTTGCCAGGTATCATTTCTAAACAGATATCAATTGGATTTCGGAGACAATCAATTATAAAGATGCACTCAGGCTGGTAGTGAATGCCACTGTTAGGGCCAGTTCACACAGAGCGGGTTTTTGCTTTGAAAAAAGTGGTAGTGGAATGGGAAAGAACCGAAAGGTCTCGAGGCGCATTTTATAAAAGTTGAACTATTAACTTGAGCACCGCGTTTTTAAAATAATATGTCATGCACGAGACGTATGGAAGGCCAATAGGACCAAAACGTGTTAAGACGTAATTACGCCATTAAAGGTGCAGTGTGTAGTATTTATTAGGATCTATTGACAGAAATGCAATATAATATACATAACTATGTTTTCAGTGGTGTATAAAGACCTTGCACAATGAACCGTTATGTTTTTATTACCTTAGAATGAGCCATTTCTATCTCCATACACCACCGGTCCCCTTACAGTGAAATCGCCATTTTGCACTGCCATGTTTCTACAGTAGCCCTAAATGGACAAACTTCTCTACAGAGCGCTAGTCACTCTCTGCTTTCTCCAACAACATTTTTGTCTTGTGGGGGCCTCCGTAGCTTCTCTATGTGCTTCAAAATGGAGGGGTGAGCGGTGGGTGATTGCAATTCACAACCTCACCACTAGATGCCACTAAAATTTAAACACTGCACATTCAAGACATTAGACATTAGTTTCACACGTTTTGGCCCTATTGGCCTTCCATACAAAAGATGCGAGCGCATCAGTCTAGCCTATCGTGCGGTTTACATTGAAAAACAATGGAAAAGTAGCAGTGCAGTGAAATGGAAAAACATGTTCCATGTGAACAACCCCTTATTCTCAGGGAGAATTTCGTCACCTCTGCTATATTATCACTCCATTGCAGATAACTGATCTTTTTCTGTAGCTATATTTATATATGGGAAGACAACAGAAATCAGTGAGAATCAGAATGCTAGCTTGTTAAACGTCTGCCGTTTTCAACTCGCTAACCGTATGAACTGAAAGCTTTGACTGCCAGTCAGATGGTGTTATTTTTATTTTATTTTATCCACAGATGGTGCCTTTTACCAATGGGATTGAAATGTACTCAAATGAACTTTATGAGTTCATTTTGTATATTTTTGAGCACATCTGCTGCAATTGATTTCCAAACACCTGTAATATTTTATTCCATAAATATATTGAATTTTGTCTGGATCTATAGCACAACACCTGTGTTACATTCATGTTTTCTTTTTAAAAATGCACATTGTAAAAAAAAAATGTTTCATTGTTACATTTGCTGCTGCACTTTATTTTCAGAGTTAAAAAGTCAATTCAGGCCTGCAGACAGCAAATATATGTCTTTATCATATTTAATTGAGAATTAAATGGAGCTGCCAACATTTGGTCTCACCTGTGTTTATTATTGGTGTTTGCTAAGAAACGTATCACTTTTATAATTGCTTATACTAAAGGTTAGTCATCTGAAAGAAGTTTTCTGCATGTATCCGATGATGCACAGTTTGTGCTACAGAGACACTGCCATAAAAAAATAAAAACAATTAAAGATATTAATACTTTTATTCATGTATTAAATTGATCAAAAGTGACAGTAAAGACATTTATAATGTTAAAAAATAAATGCTGTTCTTTTGAACTCTTTATTCAATGGGAAAAGTGGAAAACCCGCAAGGTCTCGAGACGCGCTTTATAAAAGTTGAACTTCAGCTTTTAACTTGAGCACCCCATTTTTAGAGTGCCGTGTCATGCGTGAGACTGCAAAAGTATGAAAGGCCAAGAGGACCAAAACATAATTGACATTAGTTTCACACGTTTTGGCCCTATTGGCCTTCCATACAAAAACACTAGTGAAACGGTTAAAGACATCAGTCTAGCGTTTGCATTGATAAACAATGTTGTTCTTTTGAGCTTTCTATTCATCCATGAAAAATGTGTCAGTTTCCACAACAATATTAAGCAGCACAACTGTTTTCAACATTCACAATAATAAGACATGTTTCTTGAGCTCCAAATTATAGCATATTAGAATGATTTCTGGAGGATCATGTGACCCTGAAGACAAGTTTTGCCATCCCAGGAATAAATTACATTTTAAAATATATGAAAATAGAAAACAGTTATTTTCAATTGTAATAATATTTCATAATATTGACTGTATTTTGATCAAATAAATAAATGCAACCTTGGTGAACATAGACTTATTTTAAAAACATTTAAACATCTCACCTACTCCAAACTTTAAAAAGTGAATCTTTTGCTATGCTACGATGATTCTAATGTTTATTTTAGATCATATTGTAAGACTAGAAAAACAAGTTGACAAGTTTATCACCTAACAAAATCTCCATGACTATGTGAGCTAGGCCTACATCTAGCTCAATGAAGTGTGGTGACAGTGGTCACTACCGAATGAAGGCTTTCCGCTTTGATTTGCATGTGCAGCGAGATAAAGTATGCAGGTCTGACCATACGTTGGAGTAAAATAACCACTGTCTTCTTTTTCTCATCTACAGAGCTGTTGTCCCTGTCATTATATGGTCTGGGTGCAGCTGTCAGCTGAACTAGCAGCTGTTGCTAGCTAAGTATAGAAACGTCACCCATGTGGCAGGCTACTATCTTTTACGATGACATATATGAAAGCATATTTTGATATTACGGAATGTCATCATACTGACTTCCTCGCCACTCCAAACTTGTATAACTTTCTTCTGTGGAACACAACACAAGATATTCTTAAGGTGTTTATCAGTGGGGTCTAATATTGTTTGGGTTCCAATTTCACACAAGAGAAAGTCATACAGGTTTGGATCGACATGAGAGTGGGTAAATAATAACAGTTTTAATTTTGGGGCGAACGATCCATTTAATCATCATGTTGTGTTCTGAAGAACCTGATTTTACCAAGTGCAACATGTTCCTGGATCAACAGTCCAATCAACCAATTAGATTTGAGGGACAAGTTTACAGTTTATGTCAATTTAGGCTCACAACCAGGGTTAAGTGATTCCACGTCAGTGTTATTCAACTATCATTTCTCTCTGATTTTAGGGATAACATATGGGTAGGGATAGGTTTAGTGGTAGGAATATGGTTGTTGTGATTAAATTTTTGGACAGTAGTGTTCTAGGATCAACAAAATATGTTGCAAAAAATAAGTATACTTCAAGTTCATTTTATTAAGTATTGTAAAGGTCAAGTATATTTTTAAGTATACTTTATGTAATAAGTATACTAATATCAATGTACTAGAAGTATACTTGTTAGTGTACTGTTTCAATATTATTTGAGACTAAATTGGCCCACTTTTAAGTGTATAAAACTATACTTTTAAATATATACAAATGTTCCTTTTTAAGTAATATTTTTATACTTGAAATATACCTTTAATTGTACTTTACCTCTTTCCATTTTCTGAGAAGTATGTAAAAAGAAGACTGAAATTATACTTTCTTATTTATAGTAAAAAAAAAAAAAAAAAAAAATAGCACTTGAATAAACATATTTTTGGTAAGGGCAGGAACGAGTCTAACCAAGGCTATCTCACAACCAATTTGTACGTATTTTCTGAGGTGGCTAATTTGTACGAATCTGTACTCTAACTCGGCAAAATCAAGATGTACGTTGTGTTCCGGTCGTTTTGACCAGGAGCGGATATTCCTTTTCCATAAAATGCTAGTTGATGTTATCGCATTGGACTAAAACGTACTGACTTTGCTCACACAGGGTCTAACAACTTTCCAAAAAATGTTGATAATTTGTGTACTTCCTCATTATGCTTTGTTATTCCCATATTGGATTCAATCTTTTATAAACAGGTTTTGTATTCTGATTGATGTGTTATTGATCTGAGCTTACGCACGTCACTTTTTTTTGAGGAATAAACTTGAGTGAACTTAAGCTCAGATCAATGAGGCCTACAGTCAATCAGTGCATTTCACTTAAAGAAAACAAGTTGACAAACGATTGAATCCAATATTTGGTGATATTACAGCATAATATTTATAAGCAATTTAAAAGGCCGGTCATTTTTGCCTGTGAACACCAATTTAGGTAAAGGATTTTCAGCACAGCAAGTCAAGGATCGCCTCTTGTAATATTTGATTCTGTACACCCTTATCTGCACAGTGACTTTGACATGCAGTTTTGAGCATCTAAACCGTTCCATTAGAAAATATCTGTCCATAAGTGAAGATCACCATCTGGACACAGAGAACCGCATTAGCAAACAGAGATAGCGACTTGTCACTTGAGTCACAGTTTCCTCAGGTTTCCTTCTTTGTCCCTCCTTGCTGTTGGTCTCTGATAATGCACATTCCAGTCAAATCAATTTCCTGCCTGTCTAAGCACTTTGTTAGGGGTTTGCTGGCCGTAGAGCTGCTTCCTGAGGTCAGCTGACTGACTGACATCCTGTTGACACCAGCTACCCGCTGCTCCACCAGACTTTAATGGCAGTGCAGACCAATGAAGAATGACAACAAATATCAATCTCTGTCAGGTTAATACAATAAAAGTGACTCACAGTGGTATATTGTAGTTCTTACTCTTGAAACTTGGTGCTGCAAATATTATTGACTTATTAATGACACGTTCTGATTTGTTGGATGAAGTGTATGCTAAATGACTATATATACGTATATATATGTTTACAATGTATGAAAAGTCAAAGTTTAAGATCTAGGCAAGGATCTTATTCTCTGGGGCACAACTATTAATTGCCCAACAAATTAATATTATATGTGTTAATCTCATGAGCAAAAATATATACTATATATTGATCAAAAATATAATATTAACAAATACAAGCAACAATTATTTTTATTTACTCTTTAAAATAGACGTTTAATTGAAAATAAAAGATTTTTTATATAAAACTGTACCATGAAAGGACATGACAAAAAATAGTTATATTTATTTATAAAATGTTGTAGAAAATCTCCTTCCATCATATCAGTCATAGCTCATAGTTTTCTCCCAGTATTATATTATAATAATATAAAAAATACCTTTTGAACAAGTCTGACACCTGCTGGTCAAAATAACAAAAAAGTACCATTTTTTATGTATTGCAAAACTGCCAACACAGCATTAAGTCAAGCTTAGCAAACAGCAATAGCATCATTGTAAATATTAACCAAATACTTTTAGTATATTTAAGGAACTCAGCACAAGTAGGCATACATGTAAAGAATCAAATAACCTGATTACCTTCTTGACATTGTGTTTCCTGCCTCCTGCTTCCCATGGTGATAACTACTCATTTAATTAAACTGTGCTATTATTTTGTGGGATCATCCGTTCTGTGTTTGTATATCCATGCTTGAAGTGCTTATTACAATAAGGGAGTTTAATAATTATCTTAAAGCTGCCAAAATCACATCAGTAAATATTAGCTCCTGTTACACATCATTAAGAGCTTTGCTTGGCACAAGCAGTGGGCTACTTCAATTGAAAACTGAGCATATTCTATTCTATTCTATTCTATTCTATTCTATTCTATTTAAAGGGTAACTAAACCCTAGAACAACTTTTTTTAGTTGATTCAAGTAAGAGTTTTGACATTTGAGTATAAAGTGTTTTAATTCTATAAAATATGGTGTAAAACCGCCAAAGTGCTGCCCTCTTAAGGTTGAACGGTGGCTACTGCAGTTGAATTTTCCTATTGGACGTTGTGGTACATCGTGACGTAGGATGGTTCCTCCAACGGCTCACTACCGCCCCTGGCACGAACTCACCACGCCCTTCGCTCAGCTCCTGCTATAAAACATCTTGTTCTGTCAAAACCTCTGTAGCGAGTCAGGAGTTGGAATTTGAGTATTGAAAATTATCAGGATATCGTATATTAGAATCTAGTTAGCATAGCCGTTTATATAGTTTATAGATTATTTAGTGTAACCTAGTTTAGTTAATTTATTAGCATAGTCGTTAGTGTATTATTGTTAGAAGCATAGTTCGTATAGTATTGCATCAGTTAAGATAGCTTCAAGTTAGCGTATATATATTTTTAGCATTAGTTTTATCTGTATTTAGTACAGTGGTTAGTTATGGTACTGGACTGCATGGCTTTCCAGCAGACGTGGAAATTGGCGTCAGTGGTTGCGTGCACTTGGCCTGGATGACCGCGAGTATACTATCCATAATGCTAATGTTTTACCACTCAGACACTGCTCTCTTGCGCTGCGGTTTCGCTAGTATCGTCGGCATCGGGAGTTAACGCAGTTTGAGGCAGCGGCTCGAACCTGTGTTTACAGACAATTCATCCTCCTTCACTTCAGGTGAAGACCGCGGAGAAAAGTCCTCTACTTCAAATGACCGCTCTGTTGCAAAACTACTGGTGTCACTCCAGTCATTCTCAATATTTTAAGTCTGACAGCTGTTAATCAATCCGTCAGTGCGGGGTCATCCCCTACCCAGCCCCGCCCCGCCCTATACATAGATGATGTTCTAACCTGTAGTTATAATGTTCTGACCCGTGTATAACTACACGGGTCAGAACATTATAACTACATAGGTTAGAACATCATCTATGTACAATATTGACAATGGTCAATATTGTATATGTGATGTTCTATGGAAGGCCAACAGGGCCAAAACGTGTGAAACTGGCGTGTAAACACGTAATTACGTGTTTACGCGTCATTTACGGGTTAACACGTTATTACGCGTTAACACGTAATTACGTGTTGTCACGTGAAAGACGCGTTAACACGTTATTATTGGACCGTGGAGCTTTAGCACCACCTACTGGTGTAAAATAGAGCCAACAGAAAAACATTGAACAATGCCTTTTCAGAGCATTACATTTTTTTTACAACAATATAAAAATAAAATTAATTACTCTTCAGATGACGTTCATAATTTATAGCAAAACATCTAGCATTAATTCAACCTTTAACAGATCCATTAAAATAAGTTATTACTCCACCACCTGCGTGACATCCTATAACCAACGTGACTGAACGACAAATTCAAAAGCATTTCTAAATTCAGTTCATACTTCCAACAAACGAAATTCCAAGCCAAAATAACGTAAAAATAAAATAAAAAACCTTTCAGTTACCAGGCAAATTCAAACATTTCACCCTTCTCTCCCGACGCGGTGACTAGGTGAACGGTAATTAACTAAATGTTCTAAATTAATATGCACATTGCCTAATAATAATAATGATGATAATAATAATAATAATAAATCCACAACGTATAATAAACAAACTCAATTATGCAACATTGAGTTGCAGGCTATTTTAAGTTGTTACGCTGTTAAGTTGTTATGCTGCTATAAGGGAAAAATCCAAACTATCCATCATCGAACTAACTGCCAACCAAATAGAAAAAGTAATTTGGCTCAAATTATACTGTTGGTTGTGTACAATCGTGACTACTGCTCTACAGTGCAGTTGAGTTATTCCAAACACGTTTTTGCTCATATTACCATAATAAAAAGTTTTGCATCCATGCAAGTGCAAATATAGAATTATTTGGATTTGTGCAGAATGAGAGAGGAGCAACTCTGGTTTCAGTTTTCGCTTTAAATAGGCCTTCTGGTCTTATTCGTTTAGGCTTTAAAATAAATATGAAGGTTAATGAATTTTAATTATTCTTATGAATTTCGTTAGGCTACATTTAAAGGATTTGTTGTGGGAACAGCATACAATAGCTACATGTTGATAATGTTTGTAAACATTTCGTTTTTACCAGTATTTTTAATAAAAAATGTGACTGACACACCAGGGCTGCGTTTCCAGATAACAATCGATCGTCGCACTTATAGCATATTCTATGAGCGAACGTTCGTGTTGCTTTCACGTGCGTTTTACAAAAACGCACTTAACACGCAGCTGTGTGGGTATATGCGCTATATGCGGCGGTTAGGGGCGCAGCATCTTGGGGGCGCCAAAGCGAGGGGAATAATAATAATTAAAAATTATATATGGATCTGCTGTTGTGCAAATCCATCTTACCATTTATCAAAATCCACTTAGGCCTACACTGTAATTCCAATTGCCTAAATAATGTAAAGAGATTTTTAGATTTATGTTCTAAATATAATATTTTAATTATAGAAATATGAAGTGTTAGGGAAATGTAATTATTCAGGCCTATGCAACTATAAAACTGCCAGTATAGTTGGCGACATAGCCTAATGGATTCTAGAATCATTCAAATATAATTCGTTCTAACCAACTGTTCAAAAACGATGAACTATGCGTGAACGAAACCTACACTTTGTTTGAATCTATTTTTGTTGGAAAAATAGAGCAAAACTGTAAAAAATGACAACTTGTAGTTTATTGAACTTTTGAATAAAATGAATATCGCATTGTGCAATCGTGGTGATATGAAAACAACACTCTTGTTTACTGTTGTACAGTAGAATCACTGATTTTTTTTTTTACATCTGCCCTGAGAATTTAATCTACATTACAAAATATATTCTTCTCATGCATTATGGAGTGAAAAATTATTATGAATGTCACTTCTCAACATCTCCACGGGCCTCTTCCATGGTTGGTGGTATTGTTTAAACATGACATGCTCGTATTCCATTGAAAACAAACTTGGGCTGGATTTCCCGAAACCTTCTTAACACTTCGTCGCTCTTAAGTTACCTTGAGATATATCTAAATGTTAATATGTGTTTCCCGAAACGATCTTAGTTAAGAATACCTTCTGTAAGTCATACTTTCGTAAGGTTGGTCTGGATCATTCCAATAGTGGCCACCACTGTTTCTTTACATCTCAGTCTATACGAATATAATTCTGCTAATTGAGGTGTTTTCTTGCAAAGTGGTCTTTGGGTGCTCGAGCCCCTGCCCTTTTTCAAAATTAATCAAAAGTGCTCTCAGACAAATATCAATGATAATATTTGTGGTCAATAAAAAAGGACAACGTGTCCAATACTAACAAACTGCTCAAAAGTCGGAAAACTTCTGTTTATTTTTTCATATCAGTCGGTCTGAGGCATTGCGTGTGTTTTACTGGCTGATTTTCCTCAGTGTGTTCGAACGGCTCTCGAGCCATATATGGTTCCTTCAGAGAGCGTCTGTGGCTTTACGGGAGAAAAGCATTCCCCAAACAAACCAAAAAAATTTTTTCATCAGTAATTAACGCTAATGTGTTGATTTAATTAAAAATCTATATTTTATATATTTTGAAATTTTACATAAATCGTCAATGCCCTGTCCTGTTGTTTGTCCTGTACATACACCAACCAATCGTGATCTGGCAAAGTTCAGATTCCATTGGACAATGTGAAGTGGAGCGTAATTTTCTGTTCTAATTCATAAATCGGTTGAAAATGACATGGACCGACGAACTAACGTTTGTGGAACAATTTCCTGACGAAATTGATGTTAACTGACACCAAACAAAGCCCTGCACAAAACCACGCAGCACCAAAAGTCGCATTAATGTAAGTAGCCTAGTGTTAAATTCACTTGTATTTATGTATATTGATACACGTTTACTATTTGATGAAACTATCAAAGTTAATGAAGCCCTACAGGCCAATTATGTGAAATGGTTGATAATATGCATGCAGCATTATGAAAGAAGTCTCTTATGCTCATCAAGCCTGCATTTATTTGATCAAAAACAGCAAAATTGTGAAATATTTTTTATAATAATGGTTTTCTATTTTAATATAATTTAAAATTAAAAGTATATGTATGCCTGTGATCAAAGCTGAATGTATCATCATTACGCCAGTCTTCAGGGTCACATGATCCTTCACTAATCATAGATTTGACGTCAATGTTGGAAACAGCTGTGCTGCTTAACATTTTTTAATAACCTGCTTTTATACTCAAGATGAAAAGATTCTTTGATTAATAAAATGTTAAAAAGAACATGTAATAATATCTCACAATATTAGGCTACTGTTTTTTCTGTATTTTTGATTAAATAAATGTAGGCTTAATGAGAATAAGAGACTTCTTGCAAAAATAAAATGTAGTATCTAAACTTTTCAAACTTTTTCTGCCTATAAAACACTTAATGTTTCCTCATTATAAAAAGAGAAAAACGCTTAACAGTATAGGCAAGCAGATTAAGTTATGAACACAACATTTATCTCAATATTTTTCTCCTATAGAAAACCAATATAAAATGCTTAATATGAAATATAGCGCATAAAGTGTAGCCCACTCAGTTTTAATATCATCGTCTTACTGCATTAAGCCACATTAAGCGCTTTCTTTTATAATAGGCTGATTAGGCTCTATGGGAGAAAAGCTTAGTCCCCACATGGAAAAATACTATAGTATATTATAGTAAAATTACAATAAATTAGTAAAGGCCTACTATAGTGTTTTTGAACCATGGTAACGATATTACAGTAAATTGTAGTATATTATATAGTATTTACTACACTTCGTTAATTTACTGTAGTACATTTACTATAGAATGATTCAAAAACACTATAGTATTTACTAGAGTAATTTTACTATAATATACTATAGTATTTTTCCATGTGGGGACTAAGCGTTTTCTCCCATAGAGCCTAATCAGCCAGCCTATTATAAAAGAAAATGCTTAATGTGGCTTAATGCAGTTAGACGATGATATTAAACCTCAATGATATTGAGTAGGCTAAACTTTGTGCGCTATATTTCATATTAAGTGTTTTATAGGCAGAAGAACGCTTCGATGCCATTGTCTGTTTCGCAGAATACTGCCATCTAGTGGTAGCAGGTTTTCTTAGACAGCTGTGTGTGTGGATCGTGCAAATACTCCTCGCTGCAGACTGTAGCGCGGTGGCGTCACGCATTTTGGCGTCACGTAGGTGTTACGCGCATGCGCAAGAATGACGTCGCGTATGTATGTACTACGCATGCACGCTAGTATTTGGTATGACGGCACGCGTTTGTGTCACCACGCATGCGCGTAAATTCACACGCGTCGATGTTAGTCTGATGATCTGATCGAAAGCGATGGATTCAGTGGCAGTAAGTGAATAAGCATTATGCGTTTGTGTTAACGTATTCTAAGCAAGGGATTCCATAGAGTGGGTTATAATCTGTTTAAGATTTAAAAAGATGTTATGACATGTTTTATGATTCGTGTTAGCGTTTCTCGGTGCTAAAATATCTGTAAAAGTCTTAATTTGCCTTTAAACAAATTAAGGCTTTAAAGATGTCTTAGTACAGCAGAAAGACCTAAATTAATAAAGTAATGTCATTGATTGTTGTTGCATGCATTGCAATAATAATAATAATAATAGTTCCTCAGTTTTTTTGTCGTGTTTTCCAAACAGATATTTAAACATCTTTCAACCGAAATACATTTACATTGGAAGCTAAATTGGAGTCTCAAAAGAATGAATACAATTTAAAAAAAGCGAATACTTTCTTATAATTATAAGGGAAGGATTATAAATACCTTCCCTTAGAAATAGGTTTTCTTTAATTTTCTGAGCTTTGGATGATATTTGATATTGTTTTAATTATAAGCTAAAAAAATTTTTCCATCAATTTCAAGAATACATATTTTGTGTCTCCATTAAATGCTTCTTTGCATTGTAAATGCATTGGTTAAAGAATCTTTAAACACTTGTAAAACTACAGTGGAACAACAGCATGGTCAGAGCATACTGTAAAAGTTATGTTCCAGTATGTACTGTAGTTTATGTTACTAGTTTTTTTTGAAGGGGTAGAATAAATTAAAAAGTAATGGATATCTATTGAAGTCGTTTTAAAAAATGTTTTACACTTTATGCTAATAAAGCATATATATATATGACTGACTGACTGAAATATTGAGTTACCTTCAATTTATTCAAGAAATTCTTTACGCTGTCTGAAAAACATGTTGAGGGAAATCTTACATTGACCTTTATGTGACGTGTAGAATGAAGCAACTCTTTAACTTGATTGTAAATGTTTTTTTTTATTTTTTTCAAGATGCATGTTAGTATCCTTGAGAAAGGTGAAAACATAAAAATAAATCAATGCAGCACATGTTGTGATAAATATCACTGCCCGTTTTGTGAGACCTGGGTGTACAAACCAACAGATTTTTACAATGTTGCAAAACATGTTGAGCATCATCTGCAGACAGCTATCCAGGAAAATGGTGTGTGTAGTGCTTGAACATCCATAAACATATTATTTTATTTATTTTTATTTTATTTATATATATATATGCATTTAACAATGGTTGTTTACGTTTTCAGATTTCATTATCATCAGGTGCAACCTAAAATGCAGAGATGACTCACATTTTCATTGCTTGTACTGTTCGCCACTGTTCTGCAAAAGCACAATTTAAACTGCATCTCACAAATTGCAAGAAAAAGAAGGAAAAGATTCAATCTTCACAAAGAACTGCAGCATCTACAGTTCTGACTGGTAATACAACGCTACCTTCAGGGACTGATCAGTCAGCACACTTACCTCAAGTTGAACCTCAGCCTTCACCAAGTATACCACGCGTTTGTGTCTTCTACACCCGTTAATCATCCATCTCAAAGTCAAGTCCTTATGGTACAACCACTTCCATCTTCTCTGAGTACCAACCAACGTCTACCTTCAGGGTCTGATCAGTCAGCACCCTTACTTCAAGTTGAACCTCAGCCTTCACCAAGTATACCACGCCGCGTTTGTGTCTTCTACACCCGTTAATCATCCATCTCAAAGTCAAGTCCTTATGGTACAACCACTTCCATCTTCTCTGAGTACCAACCAACGTCTACCTTCAGGGACTGATCAGTCAGCACCCTTACTTCAAGTTGAACCTCAGCCTTCACCAAGTGAACCACGCACGTTTGTGTCTTCTACACCCGTTAATCATCCATCTCAAAGTCAAGTCCTTATGGTACAACCACTTCCATCTCCTCTTAGTACCAACCAACGTCTACCTTCAGGGTCTGATCAGTCAGCACCCTTACTTCAATTCCAACCTTCACCAAGTCAACCACACACGTTTGTATCTCCTAAAGATCATGTCCAAAGTGGTTCAAAAAAAATCAGAGTGAAATGTATTCATTGTGGAATTGAAGTTAACAAGAAAAACCTACGCCTCCACATTCGAAGAAAACATACAGAAGTGAAACAAACAATTACATCTGAACACCACTTTCTTAGCCAGTGCATTGACAGTGAGAATGGTATTTTGCTGTTCAAAAATCTTTCTTTGGGCCATCACTGCCAATACATGTGCAGAAGAGGACGTGGGGGGCAAACCACAGAATCAAGTGTGAGGTAGACCAGTGTAACACAAACACTGAATTTGCTTTTCGTAGTGGTTTAAAGGCGTTTGAATGCCACCATATTAAATCCTTGGCTTTCTGTCCTCGAAGCACTGATGATACTATCATTCTGAATGATGAAGTACTGGTGGAGATGGTGGAACAAAAGTGGTTTGGAGAAGACCGAAAGAAGAAGTGCATTGAAAGGCAGCAGACAGCTGGTATTATAGGTGTGCCACTCTCAGTGGAGGTGACAATTGCTGGACCCTCATCCACGAAATATATTTCAGTGTATGAGCCCAAAATGTCATATTATAGCCGGCTTGGAAGAGTTGTTGTTAGTTATGACTCCAAAAAAATCAGATGGAGTTGTCCATGTAACAAGACAAAACAGTCATGTGTGCACAAAGCGATTGCCAAGTGGCACTTATTTCAAACTCAGAAGTCCCTTTTTAGAAATGTAAGGACCACAGAAAGGACTGATCCCATCCCGAGTTCTCAGACAAAAACAGAAGATTTACAAGATACACAATACCCACCAAATGAGGCAGGCATAAAGAAAATGGTACTCTATTTATTGACAGAAAAAAGACTTCCTGCAGACCTGCCAAAGGAACTAATTAATGGCCTTCAGCCTAAATGTGAATTCCCACGCAGCTTAATTCCACAGGAGACTTTCTGCTCACAATGCAAGGAAAACCGATGCTAAGTGAGCCGATCCTCATCACATCAAGAGCGAAGATTTTGACCTTCACAGGAGTTGTTGAAGGTAAATAAGAATTTTTTTTTTTTAAGAACGAAAATAGCAATGTTCACAAATGTTGCTAGTTACTGCAGTTTGAAAAGCAACACCCTCTCTTTTAAGGGATTTCCACCTACTACAAAGTCTGCATCAACTGCAGAATGATGTTTCGGTATCAAGAGTTTACAGATGGGATCCATAATTTTAATGACCACCTGCTGGTTTCTCTGCATTTATGCATGATTCTTCGTAATGCTATTCAGGTATGTTATCCCTCTTATAGTACCAGATATTGCTGCTTAAATATATTATTGAAATTAGAAAGATTAAATGTATTGCATTTTAAGCCCTATAACCTTAAGATTCCCGTTTACCTTAATGTTTGGTTTGTTCTCGTAGAATCATACTGCAGTTAGCAGAGTCCTCAGCCTGCTTGAAGCCACTGAAAAGACCAAATTTCCCAGCCATGACACTGTGCTTCATGCATACATTCACTTTGAAGCACTGACAAACCATGATTATATGTACTCCTGCATCAACTGTGGATACTACCTAAAGTGGTAATCATGGACCTCCACAAAAAAGGAGTATTTAGTGTGCCTTGTAAGTTACTTCACTGTACAGTACCTAGAAATTATAACTTTATGCACATTTTTTAAATATGAATTTGATTTGTCTTTTCAGTCAGTGAAATAAAAAGTCCCCCTGATGACTTTGAAGGACACACCAACATTGTGTCCTTCTGGGAGCTAGTGACACAAGATATGGTTGGTCGGGGATTTCTTCAAAGTAATTTATCTTTATTACTATTATTATTATTATTAATATGCTGGTTTTTAATTGTTTTTGCTATTAATAGTAATTGTATTGTTATTGTTAACTTGTGTGCTGTACACTGTGCTTGTTAATATGGAGACATTTTATAAATGCTAGGTGGCAGGAATAACCCCTTCGTAGTTCCTCCGAGTTATGATTGTTGGGCTCCATGGATTGGTGTCAACACAAGAAAATCTGAAATGGTGTTGAACACTGAATTTGCGAAAATTCAGAAAACCAAACCATGTGACATGCTTGATCTTGATATAACTGAAGAACGACTCGGAGATGAGCTCTTCAAGATGAAGGTGAGGTCCTAGATAATACTTTTTAAATTAAGTAGTCAATGCTTTTTATTTATGTCATGATGGTGTAGGTTGAAGCCATACGGAAACTCTGCAAAGAATGTGGTTTGGAGTCTAAAGGATCCAAGATGGACCTTGTGTTGCGGTTAAGAGAGGAGATGCAAAACCGCTCCTCATATGACAAAGTGTTCCAAAAAATCTGGGGTGCTTCTGGTAAGTTTATATATATATAATATGTAACATTTGATTTAATATTGTTGTATTCATTACAATTAATAGATAACAAAAACATAAAGGGTCCAGTATGCCTTATACAAGCGTTTCCAACATGAGTACATTTCCAAATACAGTTATATTTCTAAAAGTTTACGCAATTTTCTGCATAACACTTAATTGTACATTCTGCTATTTATGTCTTTTTTTTTTTAGGTGGATGGGCAGTAATTACTTGTCCCTGTGGAGTGGTATACTCAATTAAATTTAACATTAGAGCAGAGTCTCCAAGAGACTTTGCTGATTTGCTCTTGTCATGGAAGCACTTCCCTAATGTTTCAGTATACGATTTTGCCAGAGGACTAGCAACACACACCAACCTTCGTGAACCAGAGACTTTACCTTTTAGCCCTCATGAAGGCAGACTTGCCGAGCCGACCCCTGAAAACATTCAGCTGGCTAAAGAGAGCAAGCTCACAGTAAATTTGCCCTGGTTAAACGTTAAAGACATGGAAAATGATCCCACCTGCCATCCTCTTACTGGTTCTTCTAAGCATTATGTTCTGTATGACCGCTTTCACGAGTGTAACACAAAAGACCCAAAAGATGTCCTCAGAAGAGTTGATTTAGTCCCAGAACTAAGTGGGTGGTTAAATACCCAAACTGCCGAACAACTCTTTGCTGGCATGCGGAAAAATAATTACTTTATGAACATGCTTACACCGTCAGCACATGTATTCTTAATGCGCAACATAATCCACCACTACAACAAATCACAAAATGAAAGTGTGAAACAAAACCTCAGAAAAATTGTCTCTCCAAATGATCAGCTGACCTTGAATGGTAATGGTCAGGTTGTTGTAGGTAAGATTTCTCTTATTACTATGTTTTTGTTATTGTGAGAGCATAATCAACTATCAACTTTTTTCCATCTAAAGGCACACCTCCAGAATCTGTTCAAATGGATGAGAGCGCCTCAGGAGACAAACCCAAACATGACCAATGTAAGCATGTCATTTAAAAAAAATGTGTAATATAATTTTAAACCAGTTTTTTTTTTTTTTTAATAAATTTACTAATATACTTGCATGTCCTCCTCAGTCCCTATTAAGTGTTCCACGGTGGGTATTCCTGCTCTGCAACATGTGCAACCAAACAAGGCATGCTGGAAACAGACACCCAGTAAAGTCCAGTTGAACCAGGTTAGTTTTTCTATTTTTTTTCTATTAGGTTTCTGTTATTGTTTTAATACTGACAAAAAAGAGAGACATACTGTAGTACTTCACTCTTATTTTCATAGCTAAACCATGCCTTAATGGATAAGGGACCGAAAAGAGAATTTTTGGCTTCTGTTGGAACAACAGTCCTCACCAGGAAGGATTTCTGTACCTTAGGACTTCTTCGTTATGTTGAAGCAACAGTGAGAAGCAGCTAACATGCATCTATATTTTATCCTTTAACCCATACTGCACAGTACTGTATTAACGGGCCTATTAAACATGTCCTTGAATGTTAACATATTTTAAATGCATTTCTTTTAATGTTAACAGATTCTGAATGCATGTCTTTCAGTTTTGAAGGATATTGCTCACTTTCAGGTAATTTAAAGAATTACCTTGATCAAATATTCTGTATGCATGATGCTTGTAAAAATAGGAATGCTGTTCCTTATTTTATTGTTGCACTTTTACTTAACAGGGCATAATGGTCCATGTCTTTAATTCTTATGTGATAACTTGGTTGCCACCCTTGTATGCTGACCCAATATCTAATGTTCCTGTGAGTATCATTGGCTTTTTTACTGCCTCAGTTACAAAACCTTACATTTTAAAAATATTTATATTTTAAATATTAAATCTTTTTTTTTTTTCAAGGAAAATCTAGCAAGTCATGAGTTCATTCTGCTGCCTTCCTGGGAAATCATTGGATGATCTGTGTAGGTCTTAAAATAATTATTTTAATATTCAAATATTCAGAAATTGTTTACATGTTCTGCTTAGTTATTTCATACTTTGAAAATGTAAAGCAAAATGTTAGCTCTTGACAGTTGATGTCAAAGTTACACTGTTTTAGATCATGAAGCCAAAAAAAAGAGAGATCTTTTGGCTTGATTCCCTCTGCGGACCTGGCTTCAGTGATTGCCGTTACATGAACAGTTACAGGTCTTACAAGTGAAATGTTCAGAGTTCATGAGTTCGGGTTATGGTAGTTCTGTTTTAAACCATATCCCCATTTTGGGTTGCTATTTATTTCCTTTTTATTGCTTGATCTATTCATTCAGATTTTGTTTATTCGATTGAATTTTTTTTTAAAAAGCTCTGATATTCTTACAGGACCTACAGAATATCAGAGCTTTTTAAAATTGGCTTATACTTTCAGATTAGGCTTTGTCAAGCACCCATATAAGTTTGTCTTAACATACTTCATCTGTTCTTTTTGTTTTAATATCACACTTCGCAGACAACTAGCAAAACATGTTGATCCTGGGCCATGGAGGGAGTACAGCTGTGACGACATTACTGTAAGCAGCAACCATTCCAAGCATAACAGTCATACCTGCTTTTGATGCATTAACTGTTAACATTTCTATTTTTTAATTCTCAGGGCATTCCCAGACAACATCAATCAAATAACTGTGGAGTGTTTGTGTTGATGGTAAGTCAGCATTGTGACCTAAGTCACACCAGAAAGTATTATAAATGTCCTACATCTGAAAGATTGTGCATGTTTTAGTATACTATTGTACATTTCTTTAATGTCTGCTCTAATGTGCTTTAATTCATATTGTAGTATGCACTCTACATTGTAATGGAGGGGCGTTTTGATTTCAGTGAGGTAAGGGTTCATTTTCAAAACTCTTCAATCAGTGTTCTCTAATCAGTGCTAATCAGTGCTCTGTTTTACAGAGTGACATGCTGACAATTCGAAGGTGGTGGTGCATGCTACTACTGAATAATTACCCTTTGAAGTAAGTTAGATCAAGCTGTGCTGTATGTACAATGTTTATTGAACAGCTTGAGACCCAACTTAATTGTGAACAGCTTTTTAGTAATACATTTTTTTGTCTTTTTAAAATAAATACTAATATCATTACACATATCAATCTACCCAAGTGGATCCTGGTCCTGGGGATGTCATTAAGAACAAACTGTCTTAATGAGCTCTTTATATTTTAAACATTTGAAGGTCAGATGCTGAAAGAAAAGAACTCCGAAAAAAGAGAAGAGTAGAGAGAGCAGGTATAAGTTTCACTTTACTTCTTGAACAGCACAAATAACAGGGTTTTAAAAATAATTCTACTTATTTTTACTTTACAATTTAGAGGTGATGAAAACTCCCCTTCCAGTTGATTACTTGACCAAGGACTGGACCAAGGTAAGTACAGTATAAACGCCTATCAATCTATCAGTGTCCCTTTTTAATATATCTTATGTAAAGTTACATTTTGGACTAACTGTTGACTATTTTGGATAGATGCCACCTGAGATCCTGCGGCGGATTCTGATGAGAGTCGTCATAGATGATGGCGATGTGGCTTACTTGAGGCTTTCGCTGACATGCCCGATTTTCAGGGATATTGTCAACAATCCCAAATTTAGAGAACAGGCACACTTTATATGGCTGGACAGTAAGTCTGTCTGTCTGTAATATCGATTTGTCTAATTTTAAAACCATTTAAAACTTTCAGGCTAGGCTTTCTCAATTTAAAGTTTGTCTTGAATATCTTTTGTCTAACATCTTTCTATAATGCATTTAAAAATACTTAAAATATTGTCCTTGTATGACCCTGCACTTTGTTAATGCCTTTCTTCAAAATGATTCAATATTGTTTGTTCTGTATTTTATTTAATTTAGGTGTCGTGAACTGGAGTGCTTTTTCTACTGAATACAAGCAACTGTTTCGGGTGCCCTACGCGTTAACTCAGTGCTTGCACTGCAATGCACTGTTCAAGGACTGCCCACCTGGGTATGTTGGCGATGGCAGAAGGAGTCCTGAGGATTTTATTCAGTTAGGGAGGTGGAAGGCTACTGCTCTGTTGACTGTTTTTAATGATGGAGGAATTTCAGTAGATTGGAGTGAATTTTCATGTGAATTTTCATGTGAATTATATATTGATATATATTTTATGATTTAGATATTTATATATATTTTATATTTTATGTTTTATATATTTATATATAATATGTTATGATTTATTTATATATATATATATATATATATATATATATAATTTATATTTTATACAGTGTATGTATGTGTATATATATTTTATACAATATATGTGTGTATATGTATATATATATATCACACACACACATACGATATAGATATAGTATGTGTGTGTATATATATATATATATATATATATATATATATATATATATATATATATATAGGTATATATATATATATATATATATATAGGTATATATATATATATATATATATATATATATATATATAGTATATATATATATATATATATATATATATATATATATATATATATATAGTATATATATATATATATATATATATATATATATATATAGGTATATATATATATATATATATATATATATATATAGGTATATGTATATATATAATTTATATCCGTATATAATGTGTATATATTATAATGTGTACATAATTCTGTAAGTACAATTGTAAAAGATTAATCTGCTTTGTTTTGAAATAAAAGTTATCATCGTTATCAGTTTTTGTTTTTTAGTATGCATATGGGAATACAGACACTTAAAATGTAATGTATGTAGTCAGTTTAAGTATTGCCATAGTGACAGAAACTGTCCAAAAATATACACAAAAATAAACAAAAAACATGACCGATGGCATGGTCAAAACAATGGTTATGTGTACTCAGTTTTGCTGCTAGAATTTTTATTACTATGTTCTTGTTGTATTCGTATTGTATATGTGCACAGGAAGCTTCAGCACCAAGAAAATAATCCTTGTGTGTGCAAACACACTTGGCAAAGCTCTTTCTGTTTCTGATAAAGATTTCTTTAGCGTTTTTAACATGTCAACATTTTATTAACTACTAATGTCAGAAGTTGTCGCATGCGTTTTAAAGGCGTGGGGCGTCACATAAAGCGTCAAAACCGCGTGACAATATCGCGTAGGACACGCATGCGCTGTCACCACCGTTATGGCGCATGCGTTTCAAAACATGCAACACGAAACATACGTGGCGTCAAAATACGTGACGTCACCGCGCTACAGTCTGCAGCGAGGTATCTCGGATCGTGCAAGGCCAAACTGGCGAAATGAAAGTCTCAAAATCCAAATGAATCAAATAGGATCGACTCACAAACGAGTCAATGAATGCACACGCGTCACCGGATCCTCAAATGCACATCGTACTCGGTGCACGCACAAATTCTGACCAACATCGAATTTTTGTATTCACAAATATGTCTCTGTTTGTACAAAATACTGCACATTCATGTCAATCTGGATTTTGCACATACAAGTTGTAAAGTTTTAATGTAGAAATGCACATTTGGTAGTTGTGCATACATTAATAATCAGCACCAGGCGCATTCACTGGTAGTTGTTTGTGTGGTTTGTGAAATGCTTGAAAACGTGAAATGCTTGAAAACGAAATGAAAGTCTCAAAATCCAAATGAATAAAATGAGATCAATGCAGAAAAGACGTCAATAAATGCACACACGCGTCACATGATCCACAAATGCACATCTTATTTGTTGCATGTGCAAATTATGATACACTAATGCAAAATAAAACATTTGTATTCAAAAAATGTCTCTATTTGTACAAACTGCAGCACATTCATGCAATTCTGTGTTTTGCACATACAAGTTGAAAGGCATTTGTTTGTGGATAGTGAAAAGTTCATGGATAATTGTGTGTGCATGCATTAATCATTTTGAGTCTAAAATCATCCCATACACGCGTCATCATTCCCCACACTCGCGCTCGAGCTTCTATTTTGCTCGCGAAAACTTTTATTTTGTCAGTCGTGGGGCGGACTTTACTTATTTCATTGTAACCTGAAATGTCATTGGTCAATCCCGTTTTCGAAGTCAGTTGTGAATGGACGCCTTTTGTAAAACATGCAATTGCAAAAGACATGGCTTCATCGACGGACCAGATGCAATAGAGTTCAACTTTATTTACTGACTGATTGCATTATTACTGTAATATGTCCTTCCCAGATACTATATTAACTGTATTTATTATTTTTATGGAGCTGTAGCTACTGGGGAAAATGAGAATACATATTGCTGTAGTGCACACTACACTATAGTTACCACTATACTTCCACTAAATCTATTGTTTACCCAGCCACAATTATATAACTTCAGAAATGTGAAAAGTGTCCATTAAATAGTTGTAACTATGATTCTAAATTCAAAATTGCTTCATGTGGCTTTGGATGAAAGATAAATCACTTATTCATATCAGTAAGCAAGAGTTGTTGTGTAAGCTTTTTGTTACCATTCTTTGTCAGTTTTGAGTGGTTCATATATATATTTTACATTAAAGTATAAAAGGGTTTCAGCACTTTACCCCATTGAAATGTTGTTATACAGTTACAGTACAAAGCATGAATGATCATACCCCTTTTTTATTAATAATAATAAGAAAATTATTTAAAAAAAAAAATCATATTTACAGCTATTTAATAACTTTCCACATTTCTGAAGTTCTTAGAACTAGTAAATAACACCCCGGTGCAGCCACAAATATCATAACTATCTATAATAGGCCTACTGTAATTAAGGCATATATTCAACAAATGTATTAAAAAGGAGAAAGACGCTATAGTTTCAGCCTTAGGCTACTCAAAGGCCTCGGAAACAAGGCCAGTGGGTTCGTTACGCATGTCAATTGATTCCCGGCGTTCCTGGTTTGCTTCTTATTTATTAAATAAACAGGCAATTAGTTGATGAAACCAATTGAAATCACAAAATAGTTATTTACTAGTTCTAAGAACTTCAGAAATGTGAAAAGTTCAGGCACAGGATTTTTTCCCACTTTAACCCCTGCTAATAACGAACTGCACTTATAAAGCATTTCTTTATCTTTTTTAATGTTAATTTCAACATTTCCTAATACATTATTAAAATCTTGTTAACATTAGTTAATGCACTGTGAACTAACATGAACAAACCATGAACAGCTGGATTTTTATCAACTAACGTTAACAAGGATTAACTAATGCTGAACAGAGGGGTTGTTTATGGTTAGTTCATGTTAACTAATGCATTAACTAATGTTAACTAATACAACCTTATTGTAAAGTGTTACCAGGATTCTATAGGAGACAAATTATGAACATTTCAAGGAAATCAAATAAACCAGGAAACCTGAACATGTTAGATATCAAGCAAAACCAAACCTGAGTAAGATGAATGAGTGATAGAAATGGGGAAGGAGAGAGAGATACTGTACATTTATACAATGTTCAAACAACAATAAAAGCAAATCACAGGGAGTCGAGGAACCTAATAACCTCTCTCAAGAGGTCCACTCCAAGGTTGTCTCTTGGTCCTCCCAAGGGGTCAACAAGTTGCTGAAGTTCAGCCAAGCGGTCGTTGTTCAGGGCATATTCAGTCAAGGGGACTTCAACGCTGTCTGGCCAGTTAAAAGCTGGCACCTGAGATGTGTGAGGCATTTCTGTGTCCAGTTGAGCTGGCTGCTCATCAGCACCAAACACTCCCTGGATCCCAGTCAGAGTTTGAGCCTGTAGGCGAAGACAACCACGCACAAACATCTGATATGGCGACATGTACCTTGCAGTTCTCAGGCGGTGATGATTCCACTGGTTAATAAAAAGATGCAAGTCCCGGTTTATTCGAGGAAGGTAGATGTAATGGAGTGCCCAAAGATGCCTCTCATTGTTGCAATATACTGTTCCATCATCTTCTAAAAGGGTGAACAGTGAATGATACACATTAACAACACCTCTCCAAACATCTCCCCACAGTCTCTCAATCCGTTGGTTATGGGTGCTCCTTCCCCTCAAAGCACTACCCCTGGCAGAACCTCGAAAAACCTCCATGAAAAGGCAAACAGCATTGTTCTCTCCACCTTGGTCACAGCGGACTCTTGATGGCACACCATACTGGTCGACAGCCTCAACAAATTTCTGCATCACAGTGCTGCTTCTGTTGTTGTTTGAAGCTTCCAAAAATGTGACCAGTCTGCTAAAGCCATCAATAGCCCCGTGAATAACAATTCTCCACCTGAAAATGAAATATTAATACTCTGAAATAAGAATGTATGGAATGCTTATATACAAGGTAAATTATTCAAAAATAAATTCCAGAAGTAACATTATGCTTTTGAACTAACAAAAAGCTGGCTTTCAACAACCAAAAAAAAGACATAATGGGCTGAAAAACAAAACTACATCTGACTGAAATCAAAAATGAATAATTTCCAAGTATTAACTAAATGTGCCCATCATGCTTGGTTTTAGCTTCCAAGTAAAATTAATAATGAAATAAACTCATAACTCACCTAATGAGCTTGTGGTTGCCATCCAGATGCCATAAAGAATTTGGCCCTGCAACTCGGTATGTCCGCCTACGTAGCCTGGAAGACATGGCTCTGCGTGCAGCCCCTTCGGGGTTGGTCCGGAGCATACTTTGACGAACCCGCCTTCGTTGCACCAATAAGCCTTCTCCAAAAAGTCTTGCACGTACAGCCTCTGGACCCAGTAAATCATTGCTGCAGACCACCTGTTGAACTCTTTCATCCAACTCCTCATCAGAGATGTTTGTGAAGCGGCCACGCAGAGATAGATTGAATGATCTGTGAAGGCCAACAAACATTTTTTTAATTATTCTAAGTGTAACATTGATTTATTTTACATTTTAAAAACAAAATTTTATGTTTCAGTTTGTAAGTAGAGAAGTCAGGCTGACAATTATCATTGTGCAATTAAACTAAATGATGACAGAGCACTTGTGAACAGAAGTAAGATCTATATTTACCTAAGACGTCGTTTCACAGTGCGCTGTGAAGTGCCAAGTATGTCTGCTATCTGAGGAATTGTGAACTGAAGAGACAATAAAAACTGCAACTGTTCAGTGGTGATGTGACACTGTGGACGCCCATTATGTCCCCTAACGTGTGGAGCTTGATAACCAAGGGAGGCTGCAATAGAAAACAATTAGATACGACAATAGTTAGTGGTTTGACATTCACTTTACTTTGACAGTTCACTATATCCAAGTAAGATTATTTTGTTAGAACTGCATTATTTATATTTTTCCTTCCTTTACACTGAACATTAAAACCTCTAATACGAAACATTTATTTCTGCATCCATCAGATTTTCGATAATAGTCCAGCCTATCCACTTCTGCATATCTCATATTAAAAAAACATTTATGCATTTGGCAGACGCTTTTATCCACCAGGTTAAACATACCACCAGGTTGTTGCTGCTGCCGAACGTCTGCCACAAACTCGCCAATTAAATGTAACAGTTCGTTGGCTAATTGGGTTTCAACAAGTCTCCCTCTTGCCCATTCAAGGCTCCGTGACATTGTTTCCATTCTAGACAAAATTTAACAATGAAACAGGTCAATCAATGTTAACTAGTCATCTATAAATACCAAACATCTTAAGGCCAGGAAACGTTAGGGGAAATACTGGGTGTCCACAGTGCCACAAAACAACATCACTTACCTTGTAATTATTGTTTCAATAGCATCCTGATCATCTGTTTGAGCCAATCGGGTGCACTCCCGAAATGCCCTATTACAATCAGAAAGAAACTGTCTCTGCGCCATTGTAGTTCGCCTGGAAAGAAGAGTAGTAGAGTTAGGAAAGAATGCTGATGTTATGGCTGCCCTGCTCGCCTAATGCCCTGCTGCCCTGCTATGGTTGCCCTGCTCGCCTAATAAATAAACTCCAGCTGGTCCAAAACGCAGCAGCTCGAGTTCGTACTAGAACCAGGAAGTACGATCATATTAGTCCAGTTCAGTCAACACTGCACTGGCTCCCTATTAAACATCGCATACATTTTTAAATCTTGCTTATTACTTATAAAGCACTAAATGGTTTAGCTCCCAGTACTTAGCGAGCTCTTAACGCATTATACTCCATCACGTCTATTGCGGTCTCTAAACTCTGGCCAGTTGAAAATACCTAGAATATCTAAATCAACTGCAGGCGGTCGATCCTTTTCCTATTTAGCACCTAAACTCTATGTCTTCCTAGCATTGTTCGGGAAGCAGACACACTCTGTCAGTTTAAATCTAGACTAAAAACGCATCTCTTTACTATGGCATACACATAGAACATTTTTAACTTTCTTTATTCAAATCAAATGACTGATTGTTAGGCTGCATTAACTAGGTCAGCGGAACCGGGAACACTTCCCATAACACCTGATGTACTCTTTACATCATAAAAGAGTGGCATCCACACTAATGTTAGTCTCTCTGTTTATCCCGAGGTTTACTGCAGTCGGCGGATCCAGGCCGTGTCCGGATCGGATGGTGGACCTGCATCTGGACATGACCAGCTCATCCTGGAGTGTCTGCTGAGACCGTGTCCATTAGTGTCTCCTCTGAATTTGCCTCACCGGGCGTCATCCTCAATTAACCCGTCTCGGCGCAATAACTCCGATCTTTCAAGTATTCATATTCTTGTGTAATCGACGCACCATCCTAAATGAACCCGTCTCTTGCGTGATACCCAAAATTTTGAATATTCCTATCTAATATGATTTATGACCTGCAAGGTTGCCAGAGTAATAATTATACACTGTTAATAATAGGCCAGAGGAGAACTGGCACCCCGACTGAGTCTGGTTTCTCCCAAGGTTTATTTTTCTCCATCATGCCCTGATGGAGTTTTGGTTCCTTGCCACTGTCGCCTTTGGCTTGGCTTGCTCAGTTGGGGACACTAAAATTATGATCCAAGTTACTCAACTAAATATACAAATAGAATTTATTAATTTGGTCATATATAATTCTATAAACTATCCAAATTAAACTAGCCAAATCAAATTTTGTTGCAATGTTGTCCTGTTTAACACTGTGAAGCTGCTTTGAAACAATCGTCATTGTAAAAGCGCTATATAAATAAAGTTGATTGATTGATTGATTATGGCTCCCTGTGTTTGTTTATTAATTTAATATGATTCAAAAATAATAAAAGCATATATCTATCCATCTGTCTATCTATCTCTCTATCTATTTATCCATCCGTCCATTTCTCTATCTATCCTTCTTTCTGTCTGTCTATAGTTCTCTATCAAATACAAAATTGCTTTATTAGCATGAATATAAATCATACAATATTGCCAAAGCTAGGTATATATGAACTAGAGTTGTTCTGATTCCGATACTAGTATCGGAAATATCACCGATACCTCAACAAACTCTGGCATCGGTGTGGCGAGTCCTTGAACCCATGTACCGATCCGATATCATTTTCTTAAACAAGACCGTGCTGGGTCCCAATTCGCATACTATCCGTACTAAATAGTATTCGAAAATAGAATTAGTATGTCCCAAATCGTAGTATGTTGAAATGAGTATTCCAAAGATACCCGGATGGTCTCCTATTTCCGGTCAGACAATGTTTACTACTTTGTTAATAAAAAATGAAAAAACAATAATTACAACTATATCATCCAGTCTATAAACTAATTGCTGGAGGTCTGTCATTTTGTAAATACATTAACACCATACCAACGCACAATTCTTACAAAACATGAAATGACCCATTTCATGGACTTTAATTATTATTATTTTTTTTTTACATTGATTATGTAATAGCTTTACAAATTAAATATGTCCTCTCTTGGGAAAATTTTTTTTTTCACTCAGCCAAATGTAACATAACTCAGCTAACATACATCACAGGGGGGTTAACTGACCAAATATGTAAATTGAAGATAATTCATAACTCATGAAACAACAGCAAATCTTATTGTTTCGATTTGCATCGCTATTTTTGACCATTTATTATGGCCTGCTGGTGCGCTAATCGCAAAGCATCTATGCTAACCATGTGCTCAGCCACTTTTGAACTCTTGACAATCTACCAATAAAGTAATTAAAAACCTGCAATGTATGCAAGCCATTCGTAATATATTTAACAGTGTTTATATTCAACCCGGAAGTGTGTTTTGTGCTTTTTGTTTGCCAATTACCTGAAAAGAAGTATAATATCGTTTGGAAAAGATGCTGAAATGATGTGGAGGATTTGGATTCCATTGAATGAAGCTCATCACAGGCGCGCCGCGGACCTAGTCTTCAGATTGACGGTAGATGACGTAGGATCATCGTAACCATTTGGTAAGCACTCGTTCACAATCTCATGAATAAATACAATAAAACGAAGGTGCGCATCACCACATTAATAGTCATGAGAATGATTACAAACAGTTACGATAGGCAGTGTCAAGGTGACACAACACATTTGTTTCATTTGAATTATTCATGAAATAGTGACCCAAGCACTACGCTGAGCTTACTTCATCAGCCATCATAAACCAACGACATGACGGAAGCTACGGGAAGAGCAGCAGGAAACTGAATAGATAGATCTGGAGTGTAATAGAGAAAATATGGCATAATCTCTTCTTTATTTTTAATAAATATTTTATTTCCTTGTGGGTATATTTTTTTTTACAAAAATGTAATTCTAAGGAAGACATTTTCTGATTTCAATTATTACTAATTCAAGCCACTGGTGATGACTTTCTTTCTTTCTTTTTGTATATTGTTACGACCCTTCTTTGGCTGTTAACACTTTTGGGATTAAGAAGGGGAACATTTTAAACCCAGTGAGATGAGAAAAACGAGACCACACATATAACGGCGATTAAACAATTATTTAATACGGAACTCAATAGTTAACTAAACATGAATAAACTCATTATGAATATATAGAAAAACAAATATACATAAAAATAGGATCTGGGGAGAACAAAGGGAAAACTAGATTGTACCAAAGAAACGAAACGAAAATAATATAATCAAAAGAGTCTTACTAAACGGTTTCAAACTAATCCTAAAGCTAAGAAAAGAAAGCAAAGAAAAAGTTTTCAGCGCTCACAAGCATGACAGATGCTGATTTGAATATAAATAACGAACAGTGACCGAGAGGCTGCATGAGTGTGCCTGTTGAGGAATGCATGAACAGAGTTGTTTTCTATACATGCACGCTTATTCTGTCATCTGTTGCCTGTTTTATATTGTTGTAAAAAAAAAAAACTAATGCTCTGAAAAGCATTGTTCAATGTTTTTCTGTTGGCTCTGTTTTACACCAGTAGGTGGTGCTAAAGCTCCACGGTCCAATAATAACGTGTAAACACGTCTTTCACGTGACAACACGTAATTACGTGTTTACGCGTAATTACGTGTTAACGCGTAATAACGTGTTAACCCGTAAATGACGCGTAAACACGTAATTACGTGTTTACACGCCAGTTTCACACGTTTTGGCCCTGTTGGCCTTCCATAATGTTCTAACCTGTGTAGTAGTAGTAGCCTGCTGATAAATAATACGTAATTATTGATGAATAAGTAATCGTGATGCTGAAGTTATCCTAGTTTCTCTCTACATACATGCAAAACAGTTAAAATTGTAACATATTCTGGTCATACTTGCAGTTGAGTGGAAGCAAAAATGAATCAAGTAGCCTATTGTCTGTAATTTTAATCCTCAAGGTAAAACCGGTACACATTCAAGGGGAAATGCAAACGTGTGTCCTGATTTCGTGAGCATGTTATTAATAAATTGTTTTTGCGCGAGCGGTTTGAGTATTTATGCAGTTCACAAATCTCTCAACTGCGCGTGCGCATGTGACGTCATCAAAATGTGAACGAAACCACCGTGCATGTGCGTCCAGTACGTGTTGGATCTGATCCAGCTACGTCATCGTGCTTCAGGCTGCAGCGACGACTTCTTGACTTTTCCAGCATTTTTCAAATATTGCTAGTGGGTGGAGTTAGGCTGTGAACAGGGATTTAGTTACCCTTTAAAGGCTACTATCATTGAATTCTCAGTCCAACCTGTTTTTCCATGTCTCACCAGGAGATGCCGCTGTTGACTGCGAGGATAATTTAACCGACAGTGAACTCTTTGCTGCTCTCGGGTACACGTGTCACTCATGACATCATCAGTTTGCTATGCCAAACTGGCATTCCTTTGTAATAAACTAATAATAATAGTAATAATAAACAAATAAAGACATTCTATTAGATTGTGAGAATTTAGCTTGATTGTATTATTGTTATTATTATTTGTTTTTATTTATAACCTAGCCTACCAATTATTGATTATAAATTACAAGAATATAGCATGTTGTTGCTCTAAAGCCCGGAAGATATTTTCTGAGCCATGGGTTCCCTCTGGATTTTCATTTGGGCTTGAAGAGTGGTTATTTTTGATTGTAGAGTAGCCTAAAAGTAAAATTACGTGGTTGACGTTACTTAATAAATTGATTTAACCTTTTGGTTCTGCAATTACAATATAAATTGCACACAATCACACCCTGAATTTTAAAGCTGTTGTCTTTTAAAACAAAACGTCCATGTTATTAACAATTTAATAAGGAAGCTTTAGGAATCGGACAATCGTTGTAGTCTTCATGTAATAACTTTCGCTTGTTGATATTTACCATGAAACATATTACTGACTCATAATATTCGGATTAGAGCCGCTCCTATTGGTCCGTGGCTGAAGCTGTCCCGGTAATGGGTGGGGTTTTGACAGCAGGCAGCGCGTGTGTGTGAAGCGGTTGTGTAGGACGGGGTATTTCTCTGAACTGAGAGGTGCTGTGTGTGTGTTTACTGGACCTGCATTTGCACAGTACCGCTGACATGGAGCCCAGACAACAGGGTGAGCTTACTTTCCGATCACTTTCTTGTCTTATTGTTCTTTTGAAAATACTGGAAATATGTTTGAATACTTCTGTAAATATCGTTTCACTTTGTGTATCTTTAAATAACTTGAGTAGATCCAAATTAATGATGCTGGTTTTGTTGGTTTTATTTTTGCATACCATAAAATACATATTCTAATAGATTAAAACATAACTAGACAGCTAACAGCCCAATGTTTCTATTTAAACAAATATCATCTTAAAAGTAATCGGTATCTCTAATTTAGGCTTCAATCTAATGAGGTGCCTGAGTTTAACGAAGACACGTGATCAAGTTTTCCGGGGATCTGTTGCCAAAACACGTAAACAAATGAGGGAATTGAATTAGATGCAGCTCCTCCCTCTCTCTCTCATGTTCCTTTAGGTGCACTGGTCTGGACAACCATGTGACCTTTCCATTTCATTTCCACGTGACTGTCCTAAGCTAAATAATTGAAATCTTGTGATCAGATATGTTCCAGAGTCATTACCAGTGAATTGTCTGGCTTTTAACTAAACAAAATTGTAAAAGTACAGTAGAAGTATAGACATCCTGTTGGCACCTGGTACTGTATTGCTCCACCTATGTAATGTAACAAACTTGCAGGGTTAGGCAATGAAAAGTCATATTAATATCATCAATCTATGTCAGAGAGATACGACTTCTTGGTAAACTGTAGTTCCTTTTTGTACTGAAGGTAGAAAGACCTTTCTATGTTTGAGATCTAGTCAAGGACAGCCACCTGTGCCAATAAGACCATTGATATGTCCTCCATGAGCAAACCTATTTAGCATAGTACAGTAAAAATTCAGAACAGTGAAGTTATAGTATAGTAAATTAAATCATGTCAGTGACAAAACTAAATGAGTAAATGTATAATAATTTGAGTCATTTACAACAATGAATGTGAATTTTGCATAGCTTTGTTGTGTAGTTTAGTAGTAAAGTGCAGTAATTGTATACATGTTTTTATCATTTGACAGAATACAAGTAAATTATTAGTATATTAGTTCAGTTTGTGAACTGGAAATGTGAAGTCAGTTGATGAATTCTGAAACACATTCTAGCTTACACCTAAATAAAGGTTCTTTATTGGCATTAAGGGGGTTCCAAGAACCTTTTAACATTCATGGAACGTTTCCATTCCACAAAAGGTTCTTTATAGTGGAAAAATGTTCTTCCGATTTTTAGAATGTTCTACACACTAAGGGAGAAAAAAAGGTTATTTTAAGAACTGATCACTGAACAGATCTTTGGAGAACTGAAAATAGTTCTTCTATGGCATTGATGCTAAAATACCAATTTGGAACCTTTATTTTTAAGAGTGTCTCTTACTATTTCTGTCGTAGAAAGATAGTAAAAGTAGTATACTAGTATTTTTGCATCCATTAGTTTAGTATAGGTGTACAATATAATAAAATGCAGTTATTGTAAAAGTAATACACAAACCTGAAAAAATGTATAATTGTATGTAGTTGTAGTTAAAAAAAATTTAATACATTAATTTAAATCAATATGAACAATTTCATTGTGCATTTGTGCACTCAAGCTTTAATATCTGTTTGTTTTGCCTATCGCTATCGTTCATCACAGAGCTGTACTCTAGCGTACTTTCTTCTGAAGCAATAGACTGGGGTAAGAGCTTGCTGTGTAATGTAATGAAAGCGAATGTGACAAACCCAACCACTGTAGTCTGTGTGTAGGTCACTTGCTATTTCCACCTCTGAGCTGATACGTTGTCTACAGCTTTTACACATAGGTGCTTTTAGATGGAAATAGACAGCCATGTTCAAGATTTTAGCACATTCAAAACTTGTAGATAGACACGGCTAAACCCTAGAATTGTGATATTTTTTGATTGACAGGCGCAGACCCTTTGTTGTTCTTCAAATGCATGTCACGTTGAGGTTCCTTAATGAGAAAGCATGGATTTGATAATGATATGCATGTCTGTGTACATTTTGTTTTTGAATGATATTGTTGAATGCAGCCTGTTTGCATGTTCTTTGAAATTTAAGTGCCATTTGTAATCTGTTTGGATTTGGTATGTCATAAGCTTATGAATCATTTCATGCGGTGTTCTTCTTATTTTCAATTTGCTGAATAACAGAAGACAGAGAAACTTTCCATGCAGGTACGTCTCAGAAACATCTTATTTCATCTGAAGGATGTAGCTTAGCTGAGTTTTAAAAAACAACCCATTACACACTTTGCATGCTCACCATCTGGAATTTCCTGCCAGTCACTAAATACTCTGCCGTGTCTCTGTGCAGCAGTCATACGGAGTTAAATCCAGTCAGATAATCGCTAAGGAGAAATCCCTCAGATTACTTCGGCAAGGCCAGAAATTACGCAATTCTTCACTGAAACCATGCTCTTAAATTGTACGGCTTCATTTCAAGCTCCGAATAGATTGTGTTGAACTGGAGTTATTTAGCGGGAAAAAAGCAGGATTTGTTCCATTTTTCACAGAAAACACTTTTCTAGGACTTTTTGTTTAGTGCCATTATTATTAAAAATCATTCACATTAATTGATACAAGGCTGAAATAAAATAAATATTAGATAAAAAACTTAACTAAGTATAATACAATTTATAACTGAAATAAAAATAAATTAAAGCAAAAATAGAATAATATTTAAAATAAAATGACAAAGAAAACATAACAGAATTACTGAATTGTAAGCTAAAATGAAATTGAAAACATAAAAATATAAAAATAAAGTTATTCAAAATATTAATAAAATATAATATTACATTTTTATTATGAATATTATTTTAATAAAATACTTATATACTAAAATAGTATATAAATAATACTAATAGGCATATATAACTGTTTAATTTAGCTGTTTTATTGAATTTAAGGTACACTATGCAACTTTTCCGTCCGCTAGAGGGCACCTGTTAAAAACAAAAGTGTAGTTTGATGACGTCAAGTTTGAGCACAGAATCTTGGGACATGTGGTCTTCACCTCACAGCCGGTGGAAAAGAATCGGGATAGGACTCAGGCAGAAATCATGTTCATGGATGCGATTATTAATGTTACTGTAGTATGAAGCAGAGCAGGGGCGAGTGCTGTGGAGCTGAGCAAGGCCGCCGGAGTGATTGTTACGCAAGACACACGGCTCGCGAGCAACGGGACTTTTATTATGACGGGACACAGACACAGTCGCCGGGTGCAATCTCCGCTTTTCCGGCCATGAGTATGAGGTAACGCAGCTCTGTTTATTATATTAGATAAATTTAAGTGTGTTTAAAATGATGTTATGATGTTACTCTGTGCGTTCGCTCGGTGGCTGCTGTGACACTTGTTCACACTCCAGTGAGAGTAAAGCTTTTCTGCAACAAAAAAAAAGGAAACCGAGGGTAACACAGATATGACGCAATTGACAGGCGACTCCCTCACACGCTATGCTCACACGTCCCAGTTCATTGGTAAAAAGAGCGATTTTCTCACAATTTACAAATAGTTGGAAACATTTGGGACATTGTAAGAACTCAACAGAACAAAATATATAACACTGGCCTGGTGGTTTTTGGATATTTGACTGCAAAAATCCTACATAGTGTACCTTTAAGTTCAATATTTGGATTTCCATTGATACAAGTTTTGATAGAAGTTTTTGTGTCATTGAGATGATTCAAGACGAATATAAAAGTCGTTCACACAAATTGCTGAACCTAAGAATTATACAGAGGCATTTACCTTTCAGTTGGTCACACTCCCGTTTTAATTTCACGTTAAATCTCCATTCCCTCCTACAGGGAACGATGGTTACATACGTAACGAGTCGTCCTCTTTCAGTCTGTCACGTTCAACGTTCAGACATAACTTCTCCATTCCCTCCTCAAGGGAACGAGGTTAAATATGTAACTGAGACTTTCCCTTTCAGTCGGTCACGTTCGACGTTCCAACATAACGTCTCCGTTCCCTCCTGAAAGCATAAACACAGTAACATTTAAATAGTAAAACAAAAGGGTTATTAGTACTTTAAGTGATTCATTGGTTTAATCAATTGGCAGCAGTGTTATACGTATATGTTTAAAGGGGTACTTCAGCGCTGGGAAGATGAATCTGTATTTAAACTGGGTCATTAATGTAGTAGAAATGTGAAATTATTTTTGAATTTGGTGCCTTCTAGACTGAGAAAACACAGAAAATGTATTTTTGTCTCATGGGGATGAAAGACAACAATTCCTAGAATGCACTTCGCTGCCCTACACTAGGCACAACATGGTTTACTTGCCCACCGCGTTTCTTTTTCATAAAATCAGTTCAGTTAGAGACGCTACAATTAAAAACTGAACGTGTCTGTTCAATATATTATGAGTGAGTCGATTGAGTGTCACGGCCGTCACGGCACAAACGCAGCAGGAGTCTGATTAACTTACATTCTTCACACGAGCTGAGGTAATCGCGGGATTCGCGGCTGCGGCTGCATTCACAGCGCGTGATCAGTCTGGCGCGTGTTCAGTTCATGTCTTTGGAAGCTTAACTTTCATAGGAATTCATTTGAAAAGTTGAAACACATACTTTGCTCTCCACTGCTCCGTTTACATGAATCTCCGCAGCTCCCTAGCCGAGTGCTGTGAGTGTGATGTTGAAAACATGTGGAAACAGCGCCTCCTGCTGGCTGTTGTCTTCAGCCTCTGGCCAAAAACTCCTCAGATGATGCAAAATGATGATATTTGCGTCTATGAGGAATTTTTCCAGAATTAAAATACATAATTCTCTCGTCTCAGGGTCATATAAGGGGGGAAAGTACGATAATTTGAATATACTCCTGGGTTTCTACTGATACAAAGCTTAATGCTAATCGCTGAAGTAACCCTTTAAGATTGTTTGAGACTGTTTTTTTCCCCACTCATCTCTGGTTTGTGTTTAAAACACATTTGTGTTTTGTGCATCTGATGATGATAAGATTGGCCTCCTCCTCCACACATTGCAGTCTTTCTCTGAGGACAGTGAAGTGATTCTTTGTGAGTCAAGAAGGAAAATGAGGACAGTGAGAGGGCTGGATAGAATAGTAGTGCATAGTCCAGTGAGCTTGAAGAAGCTGAACCGTCGAGCACACTGCCCTAAAGGGACACTTAGTTATTCGGATGACACACCGAACACCATGGCACGACTCTGACTCGTTCACCCAGACATAAGAACATGAGAAAGATCAACTCTGATGGCCCGTTAATGACAAAAATAGACTCAAATGTTTTTAAAGCCATCTAATGAAAAGATACAGATTTAGGTGATCAAGATGACCAACCACTTGAAGTTGTATTTGGTTTCCCAAGTCAGCAAGTTTCCCAGCTTCTGTTAGTCTAGATTCAAGGTTGATCTTAGCTGCACTAGCTAGTAGCTGATCCGATAACCCAGTATTAACCATATAGAAACGTATAACCAGTGCAGCAACCATTAGAATCTGGATTTAGCTGATGGGGTTTCAGCAGGAACCATGTTATTATTTTAATTGGTTTTAAAAATAATTGTATTGTGTCATAGGAATTTTTTCTTAAATGATCTTGGCTTAAATCAGAGAGCTCCGCATTTTATTTTGGTTCACACAGTTCTCCTTTTCCCACAGTTCTCCTTTTCCCAAAGATTTCGCTTGGAATGGAATAGAAAGGGTATTTTACATATTTACCATGAAAATTATCCTCTGTACCTCCTCTTATTCGAGACACAGACCCTTAAATAGATTTAGGGAATCTGATTCATGGGATAATTGGGAGGTGATGCAAGGCATCAGGAAAGTTGCTAGGCAACCTGAACAATGAGGTGGTGGAACTGTGAAATAATTGCTATTTAAGTAACTTATGCTCAAAGACCCAACCCTCAGTTTAAATCTATATGGAAAAAATCTATTATCTATAAGCAAATAAACAGTAATTGCATCTTATAGACTAGAGACTGGCTATTTTTATTTTTAAGTAATCGTGTCTCGAATTTGTCAATACTGATTATTTTCATATTTTAAATGTCAGCCACATGCACCATGTTGGAGATTTTTTCCCATCATATGACATTTAAATATCCAGACAAAAATGGAAAAAAGTCAAAGTTAATTTGTCCATGAGGTTTTTAGTGAATCTGTTACCATTTACTTAAATTATATAATATGCTGATTAGTTAATTAAGGCTACGTTTACACGACAACGATGTAGTAAAAACTGAAAAGTTTTTCCTTTGCATTTTTCACATACAGATGACACCATTGTCAAAACGATACCTGTTCACTCAGATCCATGAAAACAGCTACATAATGCATGCCAGACCAGTAGTTGGTGATGAAACACTATGCACCTATAGACTGAACACATTACACCCATGTGTAAACTACTTTTTTGTAGTTTACACGGAGGCGACAACAGTGTTGTTTTCAAAAACTTGCACTTTAAAACCAAATTTCAGAAGTTTGTGTTTTCAGGCCCGCAAAACACTGTTTTGTAAATAAACGAAAACATAACATTTTGATGTTTTTTGTTGAAAAAGTGTTTCGTAAATGGCCCCTTAATTTAAATGCAAATATTCACATTAACAAAGACTTTATATATAGGAAGATGGTGCACTCCGATTACTTATGAATGGGAGAAAGTGCAATGCTGCAAATAAGCCCCGCCCTCTAAATGAAAGAGACGCATCACTGCAGCTACTGTTAGAAGCTCCGATTGCTATAGAAACTGGCAGTGTTTTGAGACGCACGCTTAGGATTGTGAATGCGCATTAGCATTGTCCAGGCTGAAAAATGTCTTTTGTCATGATTCAAGCATTTAGAAACAAAATTTATGAGACAGTTTAATCATACGTTTGCCAAACAGTTTTGGAAAATTTTATGTTTCCCCATGCAAAGAGATAGGAGCTGCCCAAGAGACGTTGTAAAGATGGCCGCCGAGTGAAATGACTTGTCTTAAAGGGACTTTGACATTAACATGTGCTGAGTAAATCTATTTTTGTGTTTACACTTTATTTTAATAGTTCACTTTAGACATTCTACTAACTATAAGCTGGGGAGAGCGGGGCACAACTTAACGCTTTTTGACTGTCTCAGTTTGTGTAAATCTACTTGGGATTTAGAGTATTTATTTTTTCCCACATTAATTGCACACACATCTAGTACAATTATGTAGTTTTGTTTCATTAATACAGTGTATACTTTTTTCTTGATTTACCCCGAATAAATGGAAGTAAAATGTGACAACATGCCCCATAGGTGGGGTACATTGTAACATGACCAAATGACAGCTTAAAATGTCACCTGATATTATCAAAAAAATATCCAAGACAAACAAAAATATTTTGTCAATAAAATACAATTATTAACTTTTTAAAATAAAATATTTTAAATAATTTTTAATCTTTAAAAATACACACATTTTTGAGTTTGACAACAAACACATCGCTTAATACAGCTATACAGCATAGTTCAAAACATAATAATAATAAATCATTTCTGAACATTGACTCTCAGTCATTATTCACCCTTTTCTCATGGTTTCTCAAAAGAATTAATAAAAGAATAGAATATAATAGCATATTTCTAATAGGGGCTCATTGTAACGCAGTGTTACAAAACGGCCCACCTGTGCAACTGGGATTTAAACCACAGCTCGTGTCTTCTGCTGGTTAGATCAGCGTTAAAGAAAGATCTCAACTGTTAAAAGATATAAGATTACAATAATATCAGATTTGTCTTATTTTAAATAAACACAGAAAAACAGAGATGAAAAATAAACTTAATTAAGATATTAACTTTTTCTATGGTTAAATAAATGTTCAGTAATATCTTCCAAAAAAAAAATTAATTTTGGTGCATTTTTTTTCTCTAAATAATGTTGCTATGGCAACTAGTACACAAAGTTTCGTCATCCTGGCATGTGTGAAAAGTGTTAAAACGTGTGTTACAACTTACCCCTCGTTATGTTGTGCCCCACGCTCCCCGAACTCGCTGCTGCGTGTGAAATAACTCTCAATAATTTGCAATTACATGTCAACTAACTCATTAGAGTATTAGTAGACCGACTGTAAGGTTAGGGTTAGTGTTAGGATTAGTTGACATGTACTTGTAAAGTTACTTATAGCCAGTAGAATGTCTGTTGGGGAGCATCAAAATAAAGTAGCCGATATTAAGAAGACAGTCTACTAATACTCTAATGATTGCTAGTTGACATGTAGTTGCAAAGTTACTTATAGTTAGTAGAACTATCGAAATGAAAATGTTACCTTAATAGGTCATATGGCATAAATCTGAAAATCCAAATAGGTTATACTGTTTGTGTGCTATAGTTGAAAGACAGATGAAGAGAGGTGAAAATGCATAATGTACTTAGTCTGATTCCTTCTGAGTTAATGTCCACTAGCAAGCACTGAACTATCTTGCTTTAGTTTTAAACATGTAGATATATGATCTTCTGTATAGGCATTGTGTGTGGTGTAAATGATGAATCTGGGATCTCATTCCTGAGCACTTTTCTTTGCTAAAACCGCTCTGCTCCGCTCTTCTACCTGCTGATTGCATTAGCCTCTGAAAGCGTATCACGCGTTTCATACCACAGCACTCTAATCAGTTTCTCAAGTAATGACTGACCAGACCTCCGAGATGTGACTCTCGTTTCCTTCTGGACAAAAACAACCTCAACGTTTATTCACATTACTGGAGCCGTATCAAATGCATTAGTGCGTCATCATTTGAGCTTTCATTTTCTAGCTATTGTAAGGTTTTAGTTTTTGACTCTTCATCATGATGCTTTTGAAGAACATTTTTGAAGTCACAGGGTGTTTTTACAGTCCAATTTTAAACGGGGGTCGTGGTTTACAAATACGCCATTATTTCAATGTAATTTCACTCTCGGATAAACACCCTTAATGTAAAATATTTAATTATGTAAGCCATGTCAGGCATGTCTTGCAGTGCTGAAATGAAACTGATACACATAATGGTGTACTGAGTTAGGGGATTTTAGGGAACTGAGTTGAGCTTTCAGCGATAGGTGTGGTAATCAAACCATATTCCTACTTTCATGTCCTCTTCTCTTTACTAAGTTTGGTTTTAGCCCTCAAATGCATGAGAGGATACTACTGTTTTAGTCACTACTCTCTGTGTCAGCTATGAGGTGCTTTAGATTAAAATCAGCCATTTGTTGCCTCAAAACATACTTCCATGATGCTTGTAAAAATGCCATCATTTTGTAAATCAGTTGACCAATTCATAGGAACCTTGATGTGATCTTAAAGGAAACATGTAAAGCTCTAACTGTTACCTTCAGAAGATTGATGTGGCTAGATTGCAAGGTGTTTTCAGTCTTTCTGTCTTTTGTGTACAACCTTTCATTAGAACTGCAAAAATACACCTTCATTCAGGGGTGAGGCAGGATAATTACATAGAGAAGGTGATGGTTAAATGTGTTTAAAGGCTTCACTACTGTTGTCACACTGACTGACTGGCAAATGCCATTTAGATATAATGGGTGAACTTGTGTTTTAGTTTACCTAAAACTAGCTGTTTCCATTCCCATGTGGGCTAAATAAAATTTAGTCAAAGCTGCTGTATGGTTTCAGAAGACTTCTAAGGACTACTTTTTGGAAATGGTAAAATAGCCTACTACACACTACCAAAATTTGGGATCAGTAAGATTTTAAAACAAAAACCAATGAATAATTTTATAGCAATTATGCTTTAAATATTAAAATTGACACTTAAGTATTTATAATGTTACAAATAGATGTCTATTTCAAATAAATACCTGTCTTTTGAACTTTCTATTCATTAAAGAATTCTGAAAAAAAAAAAGATCCACAAGAATATTGAGCAGCACACCTGTTTTCAACATCGATAATAATAAGAAATGTTTTTTTGAGCTGCAAATTGTCTCGGTTATGTATGTAACCCTCGTTCCATGAAGGCCGACAGAAAAGGGAATCGGATCATGTGACACTGAAGACTTGAGTAATGATGGTGAAAATGTAGATTTGCCAACACGTAAATGAATTAAATACGTATATATATCGAAATAGAAAACAGTATTTTAAATTGTTTTACTGTATTCTGATCAATTAAATGCAGCCTTGGTGAGTATAAAAGATTTTCAAAATTACGAATAAATCTTACTGACCTCAAACTTTGTGGCATAAATAAATATATAATTTAATACATGTGATTCATAGAATTTCATAATGAATTATACCCTTATCCTTTAATGATGAGTTTGAGCTAAATTATTTAAGATTTTTGTCATCCTTTTAGCAATGGTGGATCGAGGTTACACAATATATTCCCGTGAAATCAAATCTGTGAAAGAATGTGTTCTTGTATATTTGTACATTTGAGACATGTTAACAATAACTTTCATTGTTCTTCTATTTTTGTACATTTATTTCCAGGTTTATTAGACAAAGAGCCTCTAAAGGAAGTGGATGAGGACATGGTGTCAGAGGTGGACCTCAACAACACTATCACAGAAGAGGAGCGAGAGGAAATGGAGAATGAACTGATTAAGGTACTTTCCCCACCGTTTTAGTGCTATAAACTAGGAAAATGAGGTACAGGCACATTAAAGGCTCTTTGCTCCTTAGAAACAATGAACTCAAAGGCCACAACGCTCAAGCAGAAATTGTCTTAACATTATGCAAATCCTGCTGATCTGTCTACATTTTCCTACTTTGCATGTTGTGACTCACTGTAAAAATTGCACAGGAGCTATTTATACCTGTTCTGACTCTTATTTATACCTGTTCTGACTTTTATTTGTGTAAAGGTGTAGTTAGGTTGATTCAGTCATAGTAATTAGTATTGACATGTGATCCAGTCTACTGTGCTGTAGGTACTGACATTTACTGTGATGTTGCCACACAAACGGTCTGCATTATCTCGTCCCGAACATACACCCTCTGATTGAAAATCATGTGACCTAAGCTTACCCGTTTTTTTTTCCGTGGGCTATTTGATCCTCCTAGATCTTCACAGTCCATCGAGCCATGTAAGGCTGGCGTTAACCGTGTTACAGTTTGTGTGTGAGACAGAAAGGACAAAAAGAGTGGACAGTTCATAGTAAAACTGCATTATTAGTTGTAAATGTTCATATAGCTGTTATAAATCTGAAGAGCATCACAAGAGTTTCTCAGCCCCCAACCTTGACCTATTTTCCTTCTGTCAGTTAGAAGAAGAAATCACTACTTTGAAACAAGTCCTGGCCTCCAAAGAAAAGCGTCACTTGGAATTGAAACAGAAACTTGGGATCACACCCTTGAGTGAACTACGACAGAACTTCAGCAGGAGCTGGTGTGACATGCAGACCAGCACTGCGTAAGTAGTGTTTGCTAAACCCTGTGATTAATGTCATCTTTTGTTGCGGCTTGTGACTACAGAGGCATGCACCTTTTTAAGAGGACAATAGTGGTGGTTATAACACATGACCAAAATGGTGAAAAAACACTTCTTAACAACCCAGTAGTTCTTCAGATATTCCCTTTCATGTAGTGTGTAATATAGCTGTTTGTGAATGTAAAAGGTCTGCAAAGTTTCAAAGATCAAAGTGCACAATAAATTGAGTTATTAACTGGGTTTCGGGAAGCAAACGTGAAGCAAATCTTTTCAAAGTTTGCACAAACACAAACAAATGTGAATTAGGTGCGTTTCCATTTAGTTTTTTGAGCGGATGACAGTGGTATTGGTAACCTAGTAACCCACAGTAAATAAAACACCATAAGCGGAAACAGACAATTAGTCACGCGGGTTTAATGTTCGCTATGTCAGAAGTTATTCGGCATATGCGTTTCCATCTCCCACTATTCGCATTAACTCTTTTTCTCAAAACCATCTCAAGTGAGCGTAAAAACTATGTTGATCGATCTGAGCGCATGGTCTGAAGCGCATGCCGCAGGTGTGTCCAAATCCACTTTTGCTAGTTTAATAACGGAAAAAACGGTCAGCGCACATGGCGCAGGTGAACTTAGGGTGTGTCTGAATTCACTTTTGCTAGTTTAATAACGGAAAAAACGGTCAGCGCACATGGCGCAGGTGAACTTAGGGTGTGTCCGAATTCACTTTTGCTAGTTTAATGATGGAAAAAAACGGCCGGCGCGCCTGGCGCATGGTCAAAAAGGGTTGTACCTAGTCTCTTAACGATGGGTGTTGTGGCGAGGTGGACGAACGAGAGACGTGGGAGGAGCTAGAGTGCCTCACAGGTGACACTCATTATCAATCACGAACCGGACTCACTCGCTTCTCCCACGTCTCTCGTTCGTCCACCTCGCCACAGGTGTGTTTTGGGCGTAACGTGCAATAAACCAATCAGAGTCTCATCTCCTATTCCCTTTAATAGCCAGTTGTGCTTGCACCAAGGCAGATTCGTTATTTACATGGCGAGCGGAGAGGCTGAACGCTTCTCCAGAAAGGAATCCTTTTGTTTTTAATATTTAAAAATGTTTGTGTGTAACAAGCAGAGTGTATGCGCCTATAGGCGCACATTACTAACACGCCCTTTAAATAAACTACGCCTTTTTTAGTTGTCTCACGACAAAAACAACGCATTGTTGGCGCATTGCTATTTTATTTCATGCCTGTAGCAATAGTGATTGACAACAATATTTATCAGTATCACATGCAATATTATTGTTTCTAAATACAATTCGGTACTTTGCAACAAAAAGATCTAAATTTACATTGGCCTGTTTTTTATTAACATACTTATACTTAAGAATGAATTGCAATCTGAAAGAGCATGTTGAGACCGCTGTGTTTCCCTCAGTCCATGTATATTTAGGTTATTGTAATCATGATGTGATCCATATCTGCTTCAGTTCACTTTCACTTGCAGTGCCGTTCTGAGACACTCACTCCATTTGCACAATGATAACGTCATTGCGACAAGGCTTTCTGCACATCTCTCTTTCTCTTTATACGCACAGACACACTGAATATAGACATGAACAAAATGGCCTATTATTGTCAATGAAAGAGAAATAGTGGAGAAGCTTGCTTAAATAAAATCGCATCTTATTATTTCTCACAAAGTATCATAACAATGTTGTGCGTAACTGTCTACTATCACTAGCCTCAGGAATAAAAGCTATTCTGTTTTTACACAGATTAATACACCGATTACAATCATGATGAAGAGAAACCATTCATAAGCAAAGAACTGCTATTTATTGGACAATGGACATTGATTCATATAGCAGACAATTTTGCCCAAAGCAACTTACAAATGACAATAATACAAGAAGAAACAATTGATTTAAGGAAGAAAACAAGAAAGCAAATGCTTGGGCTTGGGAGGTTGGTCATTGTATGAAAAGTTGTTAAATGTTCCATTTTGTTGGACTGAGTAAAAAAATCAGGTTGGAATTACTTTATGGGTTAGTAAATATAGACAGCATTTAATTTTTGGGTGAATAATGTGTATGAGAGAGTATATAATAATGTATTATTCATAATAAATAATTCCCTTATTGTTTTAAAATTATTATTATCTATTAGTACATTATAATTTTTTTTTAAAGAGATTATTTAGTATTTTACATAACACTTTATTTTACAGTTTCCTTATATTATATACTTACTTACCATAGTAAATTACGCATAATTACATGCAACTAACCCTCAACCAAACCCTAATCCTACCATAACTCTATAAGTAAGTACATGTTGTAAATTAAGATTACCCAGTACTTAAATATATAATCACACTGTAACAATGACACCATAAAATAAAGTGTAACCGTATTTTCAAACCCCACAGTCATGTTTTTTTTTTTATTACACCAATGTAAAATGGTTCTGAGATTGTTGTCATTCTCATTAGCTATGGTGAATTGACTTGTTGAAATTAAATTTTTTGGAAATCAAATCTGTGCAAGAACGTGTGCTTATAGAACAGTTCTATAAACTAACATTCTAAATCCCCAGAATTCTCTTTCACTATTGACACTTTATTTTCTTTTTTTGTATTGCTGTTTAACATTTTAATTATTATAATACCATTAAACGCTAACTGTCACACACATGTCCACAAGAGACTGGCGTTCCAGCGTATGACGTCGGACACAGGTGTAGCGTAAATTCCCCTGACAAATGCAGAAACGCAGAAGATAGAGCAAAACAAAACTTGGTTCTCGCGAGAACTAGCATATTCTCACAGGTGTGTCCTATGTCATACGCTGGAACGCCTGTATCTCATGAACCATGTGGAGCACTTTTGTGATGGATAGATGTATAGTGAGGAAAATAAGTATTTGAACACCCTGCTATTTTGCAAGTTCTCCCACTTGGAAATCATGGAGGGGTCTGAAATTGTCATCGTAGGTGCATGTCCACTGTGAGAGACATAATCTAAAAAAAAAATCCAGAAATCACAAAATATGATTTTTTAACTATTTATTTGTATGATACAGCTGCAAATAAGTATTTGAACACCTGTCTATTAGCTAGAATTCTGGCCCTCAAAGACCTGTTAGTCTGCCTTTAAAATGTCCACCTCCACTCCATTTATTATCCTAAATTAGACGCACCTGTTTGAGGTCGTTAGCTGCATAAAGACACCTGTCCACCCCATACAATCAGTAAGAATCCAACTACTAATATGGCCAAGACCAAAGAGCTGTCCAAAGACACTAGAGACAAAATTGTACACCTCCACAAGGCTGGAAAGGGCTACGGGGAGATTGCCAAGCAGCTTGGGGAAAAAAGGTCCACTGTTGGAGCAATCATTTGAAAATGGAAGAAGCTAAACATGACTGTCAATCTCCCTCGGACTGGGGCTCCATGCAAGATCTCACCCCGTGGGGTCTCAATGATCCTAAGAAAGGTGAGAAATCAGCCCAGAACTACACGGGAGGAGCTGGTCAATGACCTGAAAAGAGCTGGGACCACCGTTTCCAAGGTTACTGATGGTAATACACTAAGACGTCATGGTTTGAAATCATGCATGGCACGGAAGGTTCCCCTGCTTAAACCAGCACATGTCCAGGCCCGTCTTAAGTTTGCCAATGACCATTTGGATGATCCAGAGGAGTCATGGGAGAAAGTCATGTGGTCAGATGAGACCAAAATAGAACTTTTTGGTCATAATTCCACTAAACGTGATTGGAGGAAGAAGAATGATGAGTACCATCCCAAGAACACCATCCCTACTATAAAGCATGGGGGTGGAAGCATCATGCTTAGGGGGTGTTTTTCTGCACATGGGACAGGGCAACTGCACTGTATTACAGTCGTAAACCTGACTGATCTAGAGAAGATCTGTGTGGAGGAGTGGGCCAAAAAATCCTCCTGCAGTGTGTGCAAACCTGGTGAAAACTACAGGAAACTTTTGACCTCTGTAATTGCAAACAAAGGCTACTGTACCAAATATTAACATTTTCTCGGGTGTTCAAATACTTATTTTCCGCACTGTACTTTTATGGACTTCAAAAAGAGAAACAGCCATTCACGGACATTATAATGCTTGGAAGACCCAGGGCATCTTTTTAATATAACTCTGATTGTATTCGTCTGACAGAAGAATGTCATATACACCTAGGATGGCTTAAGTGTAAGTAAATCATGTGCTAATTTTTATTTTTGAACTAAGTTACTTTAAGTTACTACAGTAACATGGTAACTAGCATATCAGATGAATAGCCCTTCTCATGTTGCAGTTGCCATGGCCTGGAGGTTGTGGGCTGAGAGGGACAAACCGATCAGATGGCGTTTTCTGACCGATATGGATGATTTCTGTATTAGCCTGGATTAGAGTGACTCTAGATGTCAGTCTAGATATCCCGTTATACAAATCATGAGTAATACCACAATGTGATCCACCTCACATAATTAGACTGCAAAATGTACCTTGTTTTATTCACCCAAAAATGTTTTGTTTTTTTTCATTTATTCACCATCATGTCCTTTAAAACCTGTATGACTTTCTGTCTTCCATAGAAAACAATAGTTTTCATTCACGCTGCGCTTTTCCCTACGATGAAGGTGAACAGGGATGATCAAGCTCCAAAAATTACAAATAAACAACATAACGTCTCTATAGAACTAATCCAGACTGGTGTACTATAGTCTTCTGAAGTCTAATGATAGCTTTGTGTGAGGAACACACAAAGGAGGTTTTTTGTAGGCTTTTAAAGTCTTGTGACTGATCGGAATGTGCCACTTCAGATACTGTAATGTTATTGAATGTGGGAGTTTTGTTCTGACAGTTGTAGAGCGGTTGGGTCAAACTGATTTTCAGTGCACTGGTTTAGATTAACTTGCTGTCTAAAATGTGATGGGACTCTCAAAGAGACGTTTATGAAAAAGCAAAGAAAGTCACTCACTCTGGGCTTAACGTTAAGGTTTTTTTTTGGGTAACACTTAAGTTTTGGGTCCAATTTCTTGCTAATAAGCAACTTTTAACTAGTTGCTTATTAGCAAGCAAATTACTAGGATATTGAGTTAGTCTCAGTAGCATTATGATCCTACTGTTCCCTTTGTAGACTGTATTTATTTTTTTCTCTGGATTGAAGCATTTCTTCCTGTTTTGTACAAGATCACAGAAAAAGTGAAGTGAAGTTCTTCCTGCTTACAATTCAGAAAAGGCACTTTTTGTGTTTGTAAATGGTTTTAAGTTTGTTCTCGTTCCCCAGCCTCTTTTGGGAACTGGCATATCTAATATTTTAATGTCATGTTTAATACACTGTAACAAACTAAAATTTAACCATATATATACTCAGAAATAAAGAAACACCCTCCCACTTTCAACTGTTTTTTCTTTTTTGGAGGGGGTGTACAAAAGTAGCGGCCAGTTTCTAGTGTGGCTACCAGTTGCTTTAAGTCCTACAGTGCATCTCATCCTCATGGACTGCAGAAGATTTGTCAGTTCTTGCTGTGAGTGAGATGTCGATCACCTCTTCCACCGAGGCCATTGCAAGAGGACATATGGTTGGCTGCATGTGGTTTGGGACTGCAAGGATGATCACCTGTCTCCCTGTAGGACATTGCAGTTTATTGTTCCGGCTACATCTTCAGTCCTCATGACGTTCACTCAGGTGATCAGGGACCCTGGGCATCTTTCTCTGAAAACAATGACGCATGTTTAGTCATGTAATATTGTAACAATAATATCTGTGGTTATACGGTACCAGCATTGTTGTGCCTGTTATTCACTTTCATAGTGTTACTACAGATAAATGTTCCTTTTTGTAGAATCGTCATATTCATGGCTCTAGAGTGCGACTAATTGGCTCTAGAGTGCGACTAATTGACCAAAATGTGTAAGGGTGCACCTAAAATATTTCCTAGGTCGCACCAGTGCATTGCATCCGCTGATCTGCCTCCACGAACGAAGCGTTTTTTTCTCCTATGACGGAACACACTCATGGTTGGATAATGTCGTGGTCTTAACCAATCAGAGACAGAGATGGGGCGGGATTTTGCCTCTGATTGGCTGTGTTCCAGACTCCAGATATTCCTGCTCCGTGCGGTGTGATTTGAAATTGCGACCTGAGCCGCATTATAGAGTCAAACAGCATCAGCAAACTAAACGCGACGTTTGTGAGTCAATTTTACTGAGAGTGTGTGTGTGTGTGAGAGAGAGAGCGAGAGCCTAAACTACGTCATTGTCATGACTACCGCCTGTCAGTGTCAGCTGAGCTCTAGGAATAGATGTTTTGTTTTAGCCAGGCACATTTTGAAAAATCCCTAATGTTAACATTAAAGTAAAAGAGTCCTCTACTATATTATAGTATTTACTACACTTTGTTAATTTACTGTAGTATTTTTACTATAGTACGGTTCAAAAACACTATAGTATTTACTAGAGTAATCTACTATAATATACTATAGTATTTTTTCAAGTGGTGGCTGATATATCTACTGTCCCACTTTAAAGGGTCATGAAACCCTACAGCTACATTTTGAGATTTTAACAGAGGTATGTGTGTTGAATATCATTGAACATAATGTTAGCATCTGTTAGATTTAATTAAAAGGTGAAACTGGTAAATTTGTATGTTTTTCACCCTATTTTCGTCTTCCGGGTTTAAAAACTACATTGCGTCCACGTCACAGCTTGTGACGTAGCAGCGCACTATAGTGCTTCGTGACGCATCGGTGTCTCATTATTATTAATGAGACTGAATTTTCTTATCCTATGAAAAGACACCGTCTCTTAATTATTCATGACAGCACGAGGTTCTTTCCAATGACAGAAGTGACAGTCTGCGTGTTCACGGAGTAGATGAGAGGAGTTTATGATCATGGGTCGTAAGTGTTTGTTTCCCTGGTGTAAAGGTTCGGTGTGTTGCATGGCTTTCCCCGCGACGCTGCCAGGGCTAGTCTCTGGCTGCGGGCGGTTGGTTGGCCATCAACAAGCGATTCCTCAAAGCTGTTTGTGTGTAACAAGTATTTTTCTAATGAAAGTTACGAGAACTGGAGACAGGTGGACTTCGGTTTTGCTCAGCAACGCAGTTTGCGTCTTGCCAGCAATGCTGTTCAAAGTCCAGACGACTTTTCGATCGTTTCTACCTGGGGTTTCATGAGGAGAAAAGTCCTCCACCTCAGCAGAGCCCTGTGTACTGCTATCACTGTAAACTTCACTGTCGCGGTCCATCTTTATTATGGGTGTTAAGGGACGCGCGTAAGTTAGATCTCGGCTATATGTAAGTTACGGAACGGTTGTTTTTTCCGCTAATTAAAAATATGCATTTAAACTGTATACAAACACAACATATTTATAAAATGACAGTAATTGTCTATGTGCATTTCTATAATTTTAAACAATTCCGATTAATCTAATATATGCAGCAAGGCATTCGGTTACTTTTAAAGGTCAAACAGACGGTTGTCAGTGTATTTTATTGGACTTTAATTTTGCCAGCTTGAGCCTGCATTTCGTTACGTTTAACCCCATATTTTTGTTGAGATTTGGCATGGGCCACTGCACTAACAGATGACAGTTGCTCGCCCAACTCTTTCTCCCCTGCCTCGCTCTGCCACACCCACCCCTCCCTCTTCTCACGGGCATCCACGCCCATTTAAGTAGCATTTTTCAAAAGATTACGAGGTGGATTTGAGCTGAAAGAGGGGTTTCATGACCCTTTAAACGCTAACGTTTAGTATCATTGTTAATTTGTTGTGCCTGCAGCAATGTTAGTGTTACTTTCTGGCTCTTTGAAAAAACTTTCGACCACTTTTAATCCTGCGGTGATCTACCCGTAATAATTCATGATTTCATTATAGCATTTGTTTCAGCTGTCGCAATTTTATTAAGAAATATAAAAAAAAACTAGTCTACCGTAGCCTACAATATCCCTCAGTAACATTACCACAAAATTATGAAAATCGTCAAAGCGGGATATCAGGCAGAGTATAATATATACTCGAGCCGGGGAAATGTTTGGGTGCACCTAAATAAAAAAGGTTAGGCGCACCAGTGCAACCAAGGCAAAAAGTTAGTCTGGAGCCCTGATATTACATTCCTGAAAAGACGACCGAAAATGTATTAGCAATTTCTGTCCTGCAGCAAAACATGATGACAATTGCATTTGAGCCCCTGCGATTTTAAGTGCGACCTGGGCGCAACAGAGAGTGGTTTATTTTTCTAATAAAATGATTGTGCCAGAAGAATAGCGTGAGAACTTTATTATGTCTGCTCTCTCTGTATCATCTTAGGAGCTTTTATTGCATTTAACACATGCGCAGTGAGGTGATTTAAGCATTTTCAGACGTTTCAGTGATGAGCAGCATTTGGAAAACAAATGAAAACGCTGTGGATGGGGATGTTTTCAAATGTATACGGATTAATGTAGACATAGTCTAAGTTATTGGAACTATGACTTTGTCTACCTGTAAGGACTGTGTCTTAAGCACTCTTCCACAGGTGTGTGTGCAATAATGTTTTTGGTTCATTGAACAAGCATGAAGAACATTGTTTAAACCCTTTCCAATAAAGATCTGTAAAGCTTATTTGGATTTTACAAAATTATTATTAAAATACAGTATCCTGAAAAAGGGATGCTTCTTTTCTTGCTGAGTAAATTTATATATACTGTATATATGTAGTGTGTTGTAAACTCTGTAACGTTTAAAAAACAAATGTTTGTCTTGTGGATTTAGATATTTTTCAGAAATATTTTGTTCTATTTTATTTATCAATGACAATATTTGTTTTTTTTTGTACTGTTCTGGCAGATACAAAAAGACATCTGAGACCCTGAGCACGGCAGGACAGCGGACCTCAGCTGCCTTCAGTAACCTGGGCACTGCCATCACCAGGAAGTTCGGGGATATGAGGTACAATGTCACTTCCCCCTCTGCCTCTTTCTGCTGTCCCATCATTTCCTGTTTTTTGTCTGCAGGGATTTCTCACAAACGCACACTGCACATGTTGCATATGTTGCACAGTGAAATGGCAGTGGTCTTGAGGCGTTTACCTCGGACAGTCTGTTTGAGAGACATGGTTGTGTTATGTAAGCCTCATTTAAGCAGCTTTCACTGGGCCAGATTGGGGGCAGGTCCAGCTGGCAGAGAAATAAGAGCTTGTGATGGTATGAAGAATTTACCAGCTCCTCTTCACTGGCTCCTGTATGGTTGAGACTTTTTTTGTGACAATAGATGCTTTCAGAAGTGTCACAATCTACAACAGGGTGATAAATGATTGACTGCTGACAGTTTGTTGAATTATTTTATAATAGACCTTATTGAGAGCAGCTCCATGAGAGGGATAGACTTACCGTGTTTTCAATGACACCTGCTGTAAAAAGCTCCTGAAATTTCTTGGAAAGATATTTTTGCTGTGTTTCGTTAGCAGAACAATCCAAAAACGCATTAAATAACAGTACAACCGAAAGCCGTAACCATGTCTTGAACATTGGGGGGGGGACCAAAGTTTTTTTGTTTGTTTTTTGAGGGGAGGGGGTGGTCTTTTTATTTAAAGACATTAAAGGATTAAAAGGAAATTTATAAATAAGTTCCAGGTCTAATTAAACATATCCGTCATAAAACAGTTGATTAAATGTTTAGCTACCTGTATCATATCGCGCGCGCACTCTTTCACTGTAAAAACTAAAAGCGTAGCGATGGAATTCACACAGTAAGTCCTGCCTTCTTTGATCTGATTGGCCATTACTTTGACATTGACAAGCACTGTTAGACCAGCCTAAAAATGCAACTTTTTAACAGTCTGTCATCCTAACAACAAACAAACAGTGGAGTGCGTGGAGAGATAGTTTTTAAGAAATATCAAATATTGCCCATTTCCAACTGTTGGAGGGACTTGTCCCCCTCAATGTCTATGGTGGTTACCTGGTACAACCCACTGAAGAGATGTATGTCTATCCCTCACAGCCTCGCTGTCATTCCCGTTAAAAATCAAAGATGGTGCTGCTTCATGCTTTAAAGAGGGCCCTTTTTTTCTTAATAAATATATATTTTAAAACAAGATATTGAGAAGCAACATTGTTATATAATATGTCTGTTGTCAGAAAAATATGTTGTGCTATTTTTTTCTAATATCTAATAATCTCATTAATATATGCATATGTATTCTTTCTTTTATATATACCTATTTATCATTTTTATTAGTGCTTATCAAACTTAATGTTTCTTTTTTTAGTATGTTTAGGTATTTTCTTGCTAGAAAACATGATTAAAAATTGCTCAAATGTATAATTGGCCAAATAAAAGAACATTTGCAGTAGTGTTATAGGATATTTAATTGTTATATTCTCTTATTAGTGTGTTTTAAGACAAAGTTTTATTCATCAGTGAATTACAGAGATCAAATCAATTAAAATCAACGCATGATGCCCAGTTCTAGTGTTGATTTTACTGTAGACCCAATACTTCATTACCTTATTTTACTTCAGCATGTATGGCCTTCAGGTACTGTATCCCAGGAGGTATGTGTGTTTGGTTGCCAGTGTGTAACGCTGTCTCTCTGCATGTGTCTGGAGGGTTTCTACCTCATGTTTGCAGTGAACATTCAAAGAACAATGTGTAGCCTTGCATGCTCATCGGCTCCTAGCTATAGCAGCAGAGCGCATGAGGATACAGTTCATAGTTCTGTATGACAAGTAATGCTTTTTGCTTCTTGGAAGTTTACCAATATTTTATTCTTCAAAAATTTATTTTTTCTGTTTAAATATGGATAAATCTTATTATAACAGATATGGGGTTTCTCTGTGTGTCCTGAGTGGAATCAGTCCTAAAATGGCAGTATTTGGAATGGTTAATATTCATTAGCTAATTTAATATACAGTTGTCCTAAAATGTATTTGGACACTTAAGTCACACTTAAAAATGTATGAATGTCTTTGCATTAGATGCACACATATAATGTGTGTGAACTTGAAACTGACTTCATGTATCCAGTAAAAAGGAACTTAAAACACCTGTTGGCTAAAAATTAGTTCTGAGAAAAGGTCATTTTTTTAAGTGCAACTTAAGTGTCCAAATAATTTGTGTGACCACTTATTAAAATTCATTTTTAAAAAATCAGTTGCATGGGGTTCAGCTGCTGTTGAGGTTTGTATATAATTCTGATTCAATTTCTCTGATTTTATGCCCAGTAAATTAACCTGAAAGTTCTGCCAGTGTAGTTGTTCTTAACTAACAGCATGCATTTTATATGTCCTCAAACTATAGTTTGAGTCTCATTTGAGAAAATGTTGTTGCATGGCCTATAATTTGTCAGCAAAAATAATTTACAATGTTCTTTCCTATCTCTGATGCACACCAAAGGTCATATTCTATTGGGTAAGATATTGTATTCATAGATCCCAGTTAGACATCTAGCATCTGCATGATGCATGAGAACAGTGATGGCGCTGAAACTAAATCTGACTTCTTGACAGGACTCAGACACGGTGCTTCCATAAATAATCAATATGGGTGTGAAGGGGCATTCAAATATCTGAGCTGTTAATATGAATATTTCAATACCGTTTCAAAGAGTGTGAGTCATAAACTCCTCAGATGATCTGAAATGGTTCAATGCGTCTATGGCATTATAATAAGGTCTTATTTAATTTTTTATTTTCAATATTGAGCCAAAGTCACAATCATTTCTCTGTCTCCCACATTGACTATATTCCATTGTTTATTAGGCCAGCATATGTTGCTTTTCATTGTAAACTATTTATGACAAATAATGCATGTAATACTGTGTTTTATTAGTTTATGAAAGAAATAGCAGAACCCCTTTTTTCCTCCTGCTAGGATAAAGTAGATGTTTTCACTATGAATAGAAAACAGGAAGTGCAAAATGACCTGTACAGTTACCTTCTTAGCAGTATAGCTATAACAGAAATATCTGCCTATGTGATAGTTACTGTATAGCCCATTGAAAAGTAAGAGGCTTGTGCGCTACCGTTCAAAGGTTTGGGCTCAGTAAGATTTTATTTTTGAAAGAAATTAATACTTTTATTCAGCACAGATGCATTAAATTGATACAAAGTGACAGTAAATACATCTATAATTTTACAAAAGATTTATATGTCAAATAAATGCTCTCTGAAAATTCTATTCATTAAAGAAATCCTGAAAAAAATGAAATTTTCCACAAAATATAAAGCAGTCAACTGTTGCTAACATCGATGATAATAAGAAATGTTTCTTGAGCAACAAATCAGCATATTAGAATGATATGAAGGATCATGTGACACTGGAGACTGGAGTAATGATGCTGAAAATTCAGCTTTGTAATCTACAAAACTCTTATCGACCCAAACGTTTGAATGGTGGTGTAGATGTAGTGAAAACTACTGCTGCAGGCTACACTTAAATATAGCTAGAATTATAACTGTTTAATTATGAGCATGTTATGTGTCTTATTTGCAATGTATTTCTTTGTCCATGATGATGATTGAACCTCTCTCTTGCTTGGCCATGCTTTCATGGGACAGCTATTCTATACGCCATTCAATGAGCATGCCTGCAATGAGGTAAATGTGTGTGACTGCTTGCTTTGCATGTTTGTTCTTTTTTGTTGTGTATGCATGTGACACCATACACTGATCAGGCATAACATTATGACCACAGTCAAAAACTGCCCTGATCCGTCAAGGCATGGACTCCACTAGATACCTGAAGGTGTTCTCTGGTGTCTGGCACCAAGATGTTAGCAGCAGATCCTTTATGTCCTTTAAGTTGCGAGGTGATGGATCGGACTTGCATCCCACAGATGCTCGATTGGATTGAGATCTGGGGAATTTGGAGGCCAAGTAAACACCTCAAACTCATGCTCCTCAAACCATTCCTGAACCATTTTTGCTTTGTGGCAAGGCGCATTATCCTGCTGAAAGAGGCCACAGCCACCAGGGAATACCGTTTCCATGAAAGGGTGTACATGGTCTGCAACAATGCTTAGGTAGGTAGTACATGTCAAAGTAACATCCACATGGATAGCCCCAATGTTTCCCAGCAGAACATTGCCCAAAGCATTACACTGCCTCTGCCAGCGTGCCTTCTTCCCATAGTGCATCCTAGTGCCTCAGGTAAGCGACGCTCATGCCTTCAGTCCCCACGTGCATCAATGAGCCTTGGCTGCCCATGAGCCTGTCGCCGGCTCACCACTGTTCCTTCCTTGGACTACTTTTAATAGATACTGACCACTGCAGACCAGGAACACAGCACAAGAGCTGCAGTTTTGGAGATGCTCTGACCCAGTCGTCTAGCCATCACAATTTGACCCTTGTCAAACTCGCTCAAATCCTTATGCTTGCCCATTTTTCCTGCTTCTATCACATCAACTTTGAAGACAAAATGTTCACTTGCTGCCTAATATATATTTCACCCACTAACAGGTGCTGTGATGGAGAGATTATCAGTGTTATTCTCTTCACCTGTCATAATGTTGTGCCTGATCGGTGTATATCATATGCATATATAAAACAGTACACTGTTGAGTATTTATAAACTATTGTGGTTGTGTTGCATTAAAAACTTGGTAATACCTGCATGTACCAACTTTTTCATTACACAACAAAAAACCTGGAAACTTTGGAGAGGATGTTAGGACTCCTATTGAATGGACCAAGTTTAGAATTAGGTTTAGTGAAATGCATAAAACAAAAATCTTGTCTTTATTCCACAGGAACTCACCTAGTTTCAGGTCCTTTGAGGAGAAAGTCGAAAGCACAGTTTCAAACATTAAGGTAAGCCTGACTTAAAATTACCTTAAGTTATTAGTGGTCAAACACTAACTTTGTCCCTTAGCTCAGTGCTGTTAATAATTGATCAGCTTATCATTGGGAGTTTTCAACTTCACTGTGCTGGATGTCAACACACTATCCAATGTTATGAGAGTGTTGTGTTGTGAGCAGTCTAAGGTTGGAGGAACGGGAGGTGCGGGCAGTTTTGAAGAGGTCCTGTCGTCAGCGGCCCACGCCAGCGTCCAGGACACCCCTACTAACAACGTAACCGAGAGCAGCGAGCGCTCATGCTGAAGGTGTTAATGGGCTACAGGTGGAACTCTGATGCCCCCTAGTGGTCTGGAGACCACGGTGAAAATTGCACCAGGGGCCCGAGACATGGTAATACATGCCTTTCATATGTGTGCTGGTGGATTATCCGTCCAAAATATTTATTATCTTTTGTACGGAAGGAAAACAACCAAGTGGGGCATGTTTATTCTTTAACTTTTCTTCAAGGAGACTGCCTTTGGTGTAGTCCTGCATTACTTTATCATTATTTATACCTAACTAAACATATATATATAACTAAACATTGTGTTAATAGTAACAAAGCATGATACATTTCCAGGACCAAAAATAATGCCTGCATATCCAATCCTAAGAGAATTACTTGAAAGAATGTTTAACAAAATTGATGTTAACTTGCTTTTTTTTTCCTGTCATAAATCTGTTAATGCTCCTATTGCTGCTGTATACCCCACAACTTGAGCACGTTTGCTGATAACAGATGCAAATAGCTAATTATAGAACATGGATTTATGCTTTACTGCAGTTTATTAGTTTATCTAATATGCATAGTGTAAATTCTGAATTGGTAACAATTGTCACAGACCAAAAATGTATAGCTTTATTATGTCCTGGGTTTTTTTTTTTTCCTTCATACGTTCGTGTAAAATGTGTTGCAGCTTTACATCTTTAACATTGACATTTAAGTCAATTGTTGTTTTAAGGAAAAGGATTTCATAACTGAATTCTATCTTTAAATGCATACTCAGTGTTGAGCTGCATTCATTAATAGCGTTAGTCATTAAACGATTTTTTTGTGCAAATTCACCAAGTCCCGGCTCATTAATCATGAATAAAGGTGAACTCAACTGTAATCATAAACCATAACATGAAGATTAATTTTAATTAAAACTGTTGCAAAGTCTCTTTTTCTTGACCTTGATTTTGACCTTTGATTCGCTTTTTTGTAGCCCCTGCTTTATGCTTTGCTTTCCACTTTCTCTGTCAAAATTTCAGAACTGCAGAACTGAATTTGTGTTCACAAACATATTTTTAAAGTTAGGATGAGTTCTGCATTTCCCTTGTATTTTTATGTTTGACAAAGTAAAATCATGTTCAATGGTCATAAAACATTCTTTTTATTAAAGAATGTAATACAGGAAGGCAGTAAAATGCTGATCAAAACAAAAAGAGAACTTAAGTATCAACATATTTGGTTTTGATAAAGATTGATTTTTATCAATAAAATTACAACCGTGGAAACAAATCATGTCCTGCAGAACATTCAAACAAACCAGACGGGAACATCACACAGCCACAAACCATGCTTCTGTACAATGAAATAAGATTATAATAAAACAGTACATCTCGATTTAATAAACACTCTTGTGCACAGACGTGTGGAGGTAGCTTCATTGCGTGACAGGGCTGGAGATCACGGTGTTGCAAGGGTGTGGGAGTTTGTGTCAGTGGTCTTCTCAGCAGCATTATCTCCTTTGGCAGCAATATGGCGAGCTCTCTCCTCATTCAAACTCTTCACCAGACCCAACACCTCTGGGTGATGGAACCTTCCTGTGATGAGCAGTCAAAAGAGTTAGTGTATGTCCTAAAGACAAAGGTCTCTTTATCTGTCTTGATCAGGGCTGCCAAACTCGAATGGAATGTTTATCCAGGAACATGTTGCACTTAGCGAAATCAGGTTCTGTGCTCCTGGGGGTCCTGCAGTTTAGTTTCAACCCTGGTCAAACACGCATACCTGTAGTTTTCAAATAATCCTGAAGGACTTGAGTAGCTGGATCATCTGTGTTTATTTAGGGCTGTGGCCCTCCAGACCTAAGATTGACACCCATGATCTAGAATAGATCAATACCAATATTCAATATAAAGTAGGGGTGAAACAGATTACAAAACTCTTTTTGAGTCATTGATCGGATCAGCAAAAAAAAGTGTGTGAGGGAGACAAATATAACATTGCTTTCAATTTATGAAAGAAAACAAAGTATTTCAATACCACAGTAAAAGCTACTAGACTAACCATAGATTTAAAAAAAATAATGGACACATGTCCCTTCACTATCTTCAATGGTAGAAAAGTGAAGCCGCCAAAGTCTGAATATGGCGCTGATTTGGTACCTGCGTGAGTGCAGTAGTGACCTCGGGACCTGAGACTGCACATTAGAGAGCACAAAGTAGAGCCGCGATATCAAAACCCCGCCCACACTCTCGCAGTATGTGTTAGTACAGTTTACTGCGGAACAACTCATTATGTCGGTGTGAAATAAACAGTTATGAAAATGTGAAATTTAAAGCTAAAGCTCCAATCTAAAGCTCCCAAAAAGTTTACAATCACAGCTGTCAATCATGACGTCACTCCCTCATTTTTATTTTAAAAAACAAACACTTGAACTTACATAAAATAAAATCTACTAAAATGACAGAAACCATCTTTGGAAAAAATTTATTTGAAGTATAATTTGATTGTTTATGAGGATTTATGAGCTATATTGGGACCACCTGGGGGCGATCTAGCCGCTTTGGCACACTTGAACCTAAAGGCTGATTTATACTTCTGCGTCGGACCTGCGCCATAGCCTCTACGCCAGAGCTATTCAAATCTTGCCCTGGAGGGCCAATGCACTGCAGATTTTAGCTCCAACCCTGATCAAACTCTCCTACCTGTCATTTTCTAATGAACCTGAAGACATTGATTAGCATGTTCAGGTGTGTTTGAATAAGATTTGAATAGCCCTGCTCTACACTATGGGCTACACGTTGATTTTCATTTATACTTCTGCGTCCTTGTCCGCGTTGACGTGCAGTTACACATGAAGAGGTAGCATTATACCCCTGAGGGAGGGGTTCTGGCAGACCAATCACAGCTCTTACAGTCCACGTCGAATCGACGCATTGTTACATTTTTGGAGAGGTGCGCGTCAGGGTACGTCGTAGTCTACGCGTGCTACACACAGCCTACGAATTAGCTACGGCGTACATTCGACGCGGAAGTATAACTTGGGCTTAACTAATAAAATTCAAGTAAACTGTGCTTTTTCAGGTAGTTCCAACAGTAGTATTTAGGTACAGAAATTGAATAATCAAATGTAAAATAGCACTGCATAGATTTCACTATATAAATTAAATATAATTCATCTTTATTAAAGATTTTCACTTTGTCTTTTGTCATCTTGTGCTTGAATGAACAACAATAAAATCTCTTGAATGTTTAAACTGGCATGTTTAAAAAAGTGTAAATGATAAAACTTTCACTTTAAGATGTGATCATCTTTAAGAACATGATCAAACCTTCAGTGGAGGTGAAGAACTCCTGGAGTCTTCCAGGTTTGCCCTCTAACTCTTCATATTCATGAGCTTGTATTATCATCTCCAGCTGGTCCAACTCCTTCACCAGTTTGGCTTCTGGACTGGTCTGAGTCTCATACTCCTGTGAGGGGTGTAGTCCATGCAGTTCATAATGTCATTCCAAACCAACAACAAAAAAGAAAAAGCACTTGGTCCAGTTGTTTCTTTTTTGATCATTCACTGACCTCCCATAAGTTGTAAATCTCTCTCCGCAAGCCATCATCTAACAGGCCTGTGATATGCACCATTGCCTCCTAAAGAGAAAGATTCTCAATGTTTAATGTGTACAAAAACATCAAAAGTTTCAAATATACAATTTTACTTAAAACCATCACACCTTTTCCCTTCTGTGCTTCTCTGCTTTGCTAACATTATCTGCCGGAGCAATATCTCCCACGATACACTCAGCCAAGTCATGAACCAAAGCCAGCTTCATGCATCTGTCAAGAGAAGAGATTATTTTTTTTTATTTTAAATAAATGTTTTATTAAACTTCTAGAATTGTAAAGATATTTAAACATTTTGTACAATTTATATTGCTTGAAATTAGCTTTATCGAACATTTATGCAAAGCCTCAACAGATTTTAAGAAATTAAACCTTTGACATGTAGTGAATCTAAACGAACTGAAAAAAGAATAAATGAATGTATTTAAATCAAACAAGTGTGGCTGAAACTACGAACTGCACAAGTCTGAATGAATCGAACAGCGTAAATGAGTTTCACACAAATGTAAATGAACTTCAATGAGGTGAGTCTAAGGGAACCAGACAATTGTGAATGAATCCAAATTAACTGCTCAAATGTGAATCAATCTCAATATACTTATGAATGCTAAACTGACTACTCTAAAGAGAAAATAGGGAAATATTACATAATTAATTAGTGTTTCCTACATAAGCAAAAATGTTCTGGCTCTAAACCTCTCTTTTCTCTATTTAAAGATAAGACAAGTATATGGAAACTATCCATGGCTCAATATAGGCTTTTCAACCTTTTTGTGTTCTTAAGGTGTAAATGTATTATTGGTTGTTGTTTTTTATGTTACCCTGGCAGCTTATCTGTGTCTGTGCATCTTTTCCTCTTTTTTTCATGTCTATCTGTATTGTTTTTAATGCTGTTATGTTTTATAATGGTTAATCTAAAAAAAATAAATGTGATTTAATAAAAAAAAAAGTATGAATACTTAACTCTTATCTAAGCCCCGCCTTAAATCACTACTAACCAATCATACTTTAGCAACTGTTGCTACACAAACTTTTGTTTCTCTTACAATGAGGATCTGTGTTTGTTTGGATAGAGTTATACGCAATTTTATGGGAATCATCGAAAAACCGTTACAACATTGTTGCTAGGTTACTTATAATAGTAACACAAGAACCCGTGAGGATATACTCATGATGCTGTGGATTAACCGTCAACCCTCATTCATATAAACATGAAGAATATCTGTAAGAACACCAACGTTCGTTCAAAGGTAAATAGGCGACATATATGCGAATAATCCTCGATTTTACGATCCCTCATACAGACCGTTCTTTATTGACACTGATGTCCTGTATTGTTAAGGCCATCATTGACATTCTGTACATATGATCAGACACACTCTCAGGCTGTTTAATGCTTCTGTACACCCATCCTGTTCGTGGTACGCGCTGTAACACAAGCAAGCGTTAATATAACGTTAGCATATAAGTTAACCTGAAAATAATGTATTACGTTACATGTAATGTAATACGAATTTCACTCACTTTTAGCTGTCCGACTAATTTAATGAATTGTAACATGTTGTCCATTCCTTTACACCAACCGATAGGACGCCGACGTCAACGACCCGGATGTAAAACCACAGCGTCAAATGGAGAACATTGAGAGCGCAATGACATACATCCGCCACTAGATGGTGTCAGAATACAATCAATGGAAGTATTACTACCACAAGTCGAGCAAAATCTGTAAGTACTTAAAAAATAATACATCTATACGAGATATATAATTTATGAATAAAAATAACATCCATATGTCTAATGGTCATAGTCAATGTTTTTAAACTCACTTCACAGTATAAACTAGGGGTGTAACAATGTATTGTAATATATTGCAATAAAAAAGAGTTTACAGAGTTTTAGTGTTAGTACTACATTAAACTACTATATACTGTTGAATATAATGTATAATAATGCAATGGGGGGTATTTGTGGGTCTTGATAATGTCAAATGTTACCAGTAAAAAGTGGCCTACATTATTTTAAATATAGTCAGTGAGAGTACAAGCATATTCATCTAAAATAATTCTGTATTTTCAGCTTCAGAATCATGAATAAATCCAAGCCTGTTAATTTCAACCCCGGATGTAATACCAGATTTAGCATTTTAATCAACAGTGCATTTTTGTTAACTTTTTACCATATGTCGCTGAGAATCTCAATAATATCGTATCGTGAGTTCAGTATTGTGATATGAGGGTATTGTTACACCCCTATATAGGGAGACCGGGGATGGTTGTAACATGGGGTCAGTTGTAACACTGTAGCCTAAGTTTGACAGGTCAGAAAAGAGCTGTGGTAACGTCATTGATATCATACAGTCCCATCTTCTTTTTGAGCTCACAGGAGAAATTGCATGTGACTGAGCAAATTTGCAGATTTTAAGTGATTTTCAGGTAAGAAAGTAAAAATGTTCATCAGGATTATATTTTGCCTAACAGTCATTGAATTGTAGGTATAGTTATTTAACTTACATGACCTGAAGTAGCTATTTCTCTAGTTTAATTTGATGCTTTGTATTTATGGCAACTTCAAACCCACATGCTAAAACAGCTAGCTAAGTTCATTCTTACAATTTTTATTTTATTTTAAATGAATGCTGTTAGCAGTGGGGATAGTTGTGACAGTTTATTCAAAATGAATCCAGTTATCAATCACATCCTTTGTTGTGGCAGAGTCATGTGAGTTTTTTCTTGCGTATTGTGGGATTTATTCAGTAAATGTGTTTCCATCATAGTTTATGTGCATGTCTTCTTACCAGATAAAAATGATCTGCTTCAGTTGAACTCTTTGATTTTTGTGCACATTATTAGGATTTATGCGCATGTTGATGTTTCCATCCAGCGTTTTTTATATATTTTATATATTAAAACTGAATAGGTAAATGAACCCTTATGTGACAGGAATACACAAACATGCCGCAATTGCTTTGCACTACATGTAACATAGAAAAAAAATGGCATGTTTTTTTTTTTTTTTAAATGGTTCAAAATGGTTATTTCTTTGTTCTTCAATGATGTTTATGCAAAAATTGGATGGTGTGTGGGTGTTATTTCAGCAAATGACCTCTCAGTGTTACATTGATCCCCAGCTAGTGTTACAACCACTGATCTATATAAATGATCAGTGGTTACAACTCACCCCAGTAGTGGGATAGGTTGTAACAAAGGAACTCTTTGTATTTGACAGTTACTCACATAATATGTGATTGTGTAGTACATGTCCAATTGAGTTGTATATGTAGCAAATGTGTCTACCAAGTATCAAAATTTGAGACATCTAGCATAAACAACCACTGGGTTACTGATGCTCAAACAAAAAGTGTTACTACCATTCCCGCTCTCCCCTGCACAGTATCAAGTCTTGTAATTTGTGTTTGTGTTTCTGTGGGAAAATATCGATGCAAACCTGAAAAACATAATCCATACAAGATTTGTTACTTTACAATAGATTGACATCATGTGCTTCTTAAATTTTAATCATTGAACCATCTTTTTGTCTGTTAGTAAATGTTATTCAGATCATTCTTCCCTCGGTTGTTTTGGCCTTGACATATGCATTGTCTACAATGTTTCCTTAAAGTAAGAGAGTGGGGTTGAGAAACGCCCACCTCCTCACCATGTGCACATTCCTCAGAGACTACAAAACTGATTCAAGGCTGATTTAAGAAATTCTTCTCTGGTATAGCTTTGTATTGCAGTAGGGTTAGTGATTTAAGATTTAACTGCAATCATTTTCAATTTTGTAAAACAGATGAAGATGCAAATGAGGGTCTTCAGACATTGTGCGATGGCTGACTCATTATTTACAGGATATGAGTCTCTTTCTCATGTTTGTATGACAGATATAGCTTTTATTCTGTGATGGTCATCTTCCCCTACCTATGTCACCACGTTTTCTCATGACACCATTTCCTGGAGGTACGCTCTATTTGTAGAGGGTTTGTAGACAATACATCCTGCTCGTGGGTGTTCTGGTTATCACTTCTTGAACATCCACCAGGAAGGATGTGCTGTGGATATTTTGCACATTGTGGGATACTTTCTATCAGCTTTATTGAAATATGATTTAAAATGATTTGCAAAAAATATATAAGGGTAACACTTTACAGTAAGGTATCATTTGTTAATATTATTTAAAGTATTACCTTACATGAACTAACAATGAGCAATACATTTCTTACAGTATTTATTATTAATCTTTGTTACTGCTATAAAAATCCAGCTGTTCATTGATTGTTCATGTTAGCTCACAGTGCATTAACTAATGTTAAAAAATACAACATTTGATTTTAATAATGTGTAAATGTTCAAATGAAGGCTGTAGAAGTATTGTTAATTCTTAGTTCATGTTAACTAAAGTAGTTAACTAATGAAACCTTATTGTTAAGTATTACTAATAAGATGCTTTTAGTGAAATTGTGTCTGCTTAACATGGATATAAATATAAAATTATACTTACAGTGTTGGTAAATATGTTGTTTGTCAAACTAAATTACATGAAAATGTAGAAAACAAGTTGTAGAAAACAGTAATTCATTGATAAGATCATTTCAGATGACTCATCCAATAAATATAAATAGAAAATCTCAAATATACACTACCGTTTAAAAGTTTTATGCTCACCAGGCTGCATTTATATGATCAAAAGTACAGTAAAAAAAATTCTATTCGATATATTTTAAAATGCTATTTAATTTCCTGTGAAAAATGACTCCACCACATCTTCAGTGCCACATGATCCTTCAGAAATCATTCTGATCTTCTGATCTGCTGCTTATTTCATAACTTATTATGTTGTAAATAGATGTGTTGATTACTCATTTTTGTGGATACCATGATGATTTTTTAAGGGCCATTTAAGAAAGTAAAAAAAACATGTATTTAAAATATAAATACATGTTTTTTATCATTTTTAATTAAATACATCCTTGATGAATAATAGCATTAATTTAAAAGCTAAATCTTCCTGACTCCAAACTTTTAAACAGAATAGTGTACATTTCAGCATAAATATAAAATCTTATCTAAAGTATAACAACATTGCTGTATTTCTCTGATGTGAGTCTTTCTGGATGTTTGATGTGATTTGCATTATTGCAAGTAGTTTTTTAGTGATATTAATATTAGATATTAACCTCATTTGATTTTTGTTCATTTAAAAACTGAAACTAGATCACTTTGGAAATGAAATCAGGAAAGGACGTGTTTATGAGGCATCACGGATGTAATTTGAAGCGCTTCATCCCTTTGAGGCATGTTGTTTTCAACTTCATCTGATGTAGAGATCTTCATTTCGTCTTGTGAAAGGTTCTGATTGACCTCTGGGGCAGTGGGGAACACTTCTTTTCACACGTAGATGTGACGGGTGTCAGAAAAAGAACGACATGGACGTAGCTTCCGTTGTCAAAACAATGATAGCCGCACTCCTCTCTTTATTTACAGGAAACACAATGTTCCTTCCTCTCTTCTTCTGGCAGCAGAAAATAGACCCACAGCTGACTGCAGAAAGACACTGGGCTGCTGACCGCACATCTCCCTAATTGTCTCTTCCTCTATATTTAACCATTCGGTTGTATTACATTTCAAGCGTTCCGCCGACCTTTGATCTCATTTGACCAGAGAAGATCTAATATTAGAAACAGAAGCTAAAAATGCTCTGGGAACTCTTTTGGGGGATTTTGCAGCTCTCTGGAAGTTGTGTGAACTGCCTCGGATGTAGAGAGTGGGATACGACGACGGTTTCTCGTGAGAATGCTGTGCTGTCCAGTCAGTGGTGCTGGGGGATGTTTACAGAGGGCACGTGGGGTCTTCAGTGCATCACTCACAGGAGTGTGTTGGGGACGACGGCAGGTCTGCTCTCGGCACCCCGCTGATACTTTAACAGGCCGTCCTGCTCAGGGCTGTGTTGTCTGTGTTTGTGATTAGATTCTGGCCCGCTCTGTTTACAGAGTAAAGAGTCTCAACAACTCTGACCACATACTGCTTCATAGTCAAGTGAAAGTGAGTTTTTACGATTCAGAAATTTAACCGATCTACATGCACAAGAATATTACAAAATTTGGTCAAATCCTGATTATGTGTTTGTCATGTCAAGTTGTTAACAATAACCAAGATGTCCAAATTTCTAGAAATCCAAAGACGTGTTTGCATAATCGGTCTTATTTGGAAATGTGACAATTACGGAATATTAATTTATAATGTCATATATTTCTGGGCAGTTCCCATTAATGTTAATGCTGGCAGGTAGTATAAGAATCGCAAAACACAAAAAAACACAAAACACAAAAAAACTTGAATAGTCCCATAGTTCTTAGCACATTTTGCTATATATTGTGCTTCCTCTGTTCTGAATGATATGAATGAGTTTATTAAATCACTTTGCAGAATATTGAGTTGTTATTGCCAGAATCTTCAATGATACTAGTGGGGAATTAAAATGTGCATGTCTTAAATTTACTCAAAATAAGCTGATTACCACATACACTACTGTTCAAAATGTTTGGTCAATATGAGAAATAGTTTTTAAATTATTATTTTTCTTTATTCAGAAAGGATGCATTTAATCGCTCAAAAGTCACTGTTAATACTCTATCCTTAAAGGGTTAGTTCACCCCCAAAATGAAAATTACCCCATGATTTACTTCCTCTCAAGCCATCCTAGGTGTATATGACATTCTTCTTTCAGACATTTCAGATATTTTAAATTACAATGTGTTAAATATGGATACACAAACCCATCGCTTCACTTCAGAAGGCCTTTATTAACCCCCCGGAGCCGTGTGGATTACTTTTATGATGGATGGATGCACTTTTTTGGGCTTCCATTCACTGACATTTTAATGCTTGGATTAGCCAGGATATTTTTTTAATATAAAAGAAGATATGGTTTTGTCTAAAAGAAGAATGTCATATACACCTAGGATGGCTTGAGGGTAAGTAAATTATGGGATCATTTTCATTTTTGGGTCAACTTTAACCCTAAAATTATTACAATTTTTTTTTTTAATGAATGCTGTTTGAACTTTTTTTCAAAGAATCTGCTGTACAATTGATTTCAACATTGATAATATTAAGAAATATTTAATCAAATCAGTATATTAGAATGATTTCTGAAGGATCATGTGACACTGAAGACTGGAGTAATGATGCTGAAATTCAGCTTTGCCATCACAGGAATAAATTACATTTTAAAATATATTAGAATAGAAAGCAGTTATTTTAAATTGTAATAATATTTCACAATATTACTATTTTTTATCAAATAAATGCAGCCTTTGTGAGCATAAGTGGCTTCTGATTAGTAGTGTATACAGATATATTTTAATAGCTGTGAAGCATGCAAAAGAAACAAATGGATGACATTTGGATCAGAAACCTTGAAGAACCAATTCCTTGGGTTAATTTGAATGTTATATCCCAAAAGAAGTACAAGCTTTACATTGACTCATTCGGCAGACTTTTATCCAAAATGACTTACAGTGCATTCAAGGTATGCCTTTGCATAAATAAAACATAAACCTTCTTTTCCGTAGATTGCCATGGCGATGGGTAATGGATGTGGAATCCCCCCGGCTGCCTATGCTGGGTGTCAGGGGGGCCTTTCCACCACAGTCACACATTGTGTGAGCAGACAGTGCTGGGGCGATGGTGGCTAACAAACAGCACTGGCAGTGATGGCTTGTGGGTGCTTTGTGCGGCAGGGCAGGCAGACAGAGAAGGGCCTTGTCCCGGAGGGCCGTGTGAATGAGGAGAGGTTAGAGCGGGGGCAGGTGTAACACGAGCCCCGGCAACGCCACTGTTCAAAAGAACACTACCTTGAAGTGAGCAACCTCAGCCCGGCCATAAACTGAGTTCAGCGGTGGGGAGGAAAGGGGGGAGGCCACGCTGTTCCCTCTCAGGGATCACATTAGGGGCTCGCAGGCCTTTCTTCCTCAGAGGGAAGAGCCTGAAGAAAGGGACATTGTCATTCATGGCTCCTGAGCTTTGATTTAGAGCCTGTGAGAGGCTGTGGCGGTGATGCACAGTGAGAGGTCTGTGCCTCTGCTCTGCTCACTTCTTGTTAAAGTGGAGGTGAAGCTTTTGGCGGCCATGGAATCGATTATTGACGCGTTTTAAACGCAGTAGCACTACGTCCTGTTTGACGACAAACATGTTGAAATGCCATCATTTTGGCTCTGAAATGTAACCCCAGTGATGATGCCTAAAAGAGCAACCTGGCATAAATTACATACTGACATGATATATAGCTATGCTAAACTGAAATTTAAGGCTGCCCAGCAATGTATAAATTCTAAGAAAGATATTTATTCCAAAATATTAAGCTCTTGATTTTGCAGGAAGCACATTGAGATCCATCATTGACATTTTCTAGACTCTTTCTTTGTCTGTAAATCTGTCTGTCTGTCTGTCTGTCTGAAACTCACTCACTCACTCACTCACTCACTCACTCACTCACTCACTCACTCACTTATATTAGAGGGATCATTCACCCAAAAATGTAAATCCTGAATCTTATTGCAGCAGAAAGAAAGGCATACAGGTTTGGAACAACATGTATGACAGAATTTTCATTTTTGATATTGTATTTTAAAGATTTCAAGTGCTGCATTTTATTGCTTTATACACCATACTGTGACCAAGATGCAACAGTAACTTATGTAACTTCGGTAAATTGTGATTTAGCTATTACAATTTTTGTTCTGCTACAGTTGCTAGCTGGTGAATAGAAATGCAGAGTGATACAAACAGTGTGTGTTATAGTACTAATTATCAGCACTTTTAGAACATCCAAAGAGATTGGAGGACATGGAAATTGTCCTAATTTTCAAAGAACAAATATGAGACTACAAATATCAGCTCATATCAGCTCCTGTTTCCTTATTACTTACAGTAAGCCTGAATATTTCCCTTTAGTTTCTCATTTCATCTTTTGTAACACTTCTGATAAATTGCGTTTTGAAACGTTGCCCTGTAATCAAGGGAGTAGAGCTCATTCAGCGGAGGCTCTCAAATGTAACCGTACCTCGGCCCCCAAAGCTGACCCACTTCTCCCGTGTGAGAGATAAAGGGCTGGGGGAGAGAAGCACAGTGCCGCCAGGAGCCCTGTCCTCCTCGCCGTTGCTCCCACGGCTCGCTAAGATCACCCTGTTCCCAGCGCAACAGCAGCACCACGCCGCCCCGCCGTGCCCCACGCTCTCTCACACAGAGTGCCACTGTGCGACGGCCCTCCTTCCATTGCATAATGCAACATGCATGGAGTCTCTTTTTTCTCTTTCTGTCCCTCTTTTCTCTTGAGGACGCATTGGTTATGTATTTTCATAGAACGAGTCTGGTTAGGAAATGTTTGAAGAGAAAAAGGAAGAGGGTGGGGGTTCGTTCTGGATGGCGGTTTGGCTGTCACCAGAGCATGCACATGGAGAAAAGCCTGGGAAAGAGTGTGGCGGAGTGGTTGAAATCTCAGGTCATGATGATTTAGCCAAAGAGCATGTGATGGGTAGGACCCATTGAACAGCGGCCAATGGCCATACCTTTGAATCAGCCTTCTGAAGTGCTGGCCTGCTGTCACGTTTGAACGGTGGTACTTGTAAAAAGGAGCGTGGATCAGAGTCCAAACCCCCCGCACTGGCCGCCTGAAAGGGTATTCAGGAGGGTTTTAGGGGTCTGAGGACCAACTTTTATCCCTAAGCTGGTCGGGCGTTTCGAGCATTCACTGTGGACAGAAATGTGCGGGACTTAAAGACCAAAAAGCACAGAAGTAATATTAGCATTTAGGGATCACTGATCAGGAATTATGGCAGGGGGAGTCACAACATGTCCACGATAAGAGGGATTACTGAACACAAGTCATGTGGTTGTTTTTTCAAGCTGTAAAAACAGATTACTTTAGTTCATGACTGTCGATTAGACCACACTCTAAAAAATGCTGGGTTGTTTTAACCCAAATTTGGTTCAAATATGGACAAACCCAACTGTTGGATTACATTTTGCATTTCAATTTACAACCCAACAGTTGGTTTGTCCATATTTGATCCAAATTTGGGTTAAAACAACCCAGAATTTTTTAGAGTGCAGAAAGAAAGTTAAATTGTGAAAGGAGAGCTCTCAAAAGCCTCACATGTACATGTATTCATTAAGATGTAACTTATAGCCAAAATAAATCGCCATTAAAAATGTAAGATTTTATATATAAAGTGAGAAAATGGCTGGTTAATTTTTTTTTTTTAAACTGTCATTATTTGCTCACCCTATGTCATCGTATGACTTTTGATTAACACAAATGGAAATAATTAGCAGTTCATCCAGATTATCCTGCTCTTTTCCATACAATGTAAATGGGCAGTTAGTCCATCGAAGGGCATCTGTATTTTAATTTTGTTTTATTTTAATTATTTAATTTTTTTTTTTTTTTTAAATTATTAAGAAAAAAAAAAAATCCACCATAAAATATAATAAAAGTTTTTTACGCTGAATAGATGCACCCAAAGCGATGAATAATAATGCAAAATAAAATAATTTCTTGCATTGCATGGAAAACTGCTGCCAAAGATGAAAATCATATGGGTTTGGAACAACATGAAGGTCAATTATGACCAGATTAATATTCTTTAATTATTATTATTATTATTATTATTATTATTATTATTATTATTATTATTTATTTTTTTAACAAACTTTAATTGTCAAATAAAACATTTACAATACAACTTTACATACAGTAGCTTCATAGTTCCATAGTTGAGGAAGTTTATTTGTTTACTTCAGACCCATTAATACATCTAAAAAGCAACTGCATCTTTTCCACACATGCATTTGAGAGAATGTTTGCACTGCATCCTGTTCCATTGCATTCATTGGACCACAGCCAGAGAAGGTTAAAGCAATGGGAAACACCCCCAATCTATCTCTTCTTACCGATGTAGCTGAGAACCACTGTCTGTCACAATGCAAGTGACTGGGCAAGAAGGAAGGGGAGATTATATTTAGCCCAATGAACTCGAGGCAAAGAAAAAAAAAAGAAAAAACAGGGCAGTCGCTTGATAAATAAGGGGCCGAGAGCCTGAGAACGACGGTAGGGCCTACCAAGCAAAACAATCGTGGAGTGGACACAGAGAGGCCTGTGAAAACAAACAGAGCTGATGAGAACGTCGCTGCCTGTGAGCGCCTCATTAGCGACCAGATGCAGCCTTTCCCCTGCGGCTCTGAGCGCCGCTTCCTCCCTGCGCTGCACACCGGCAACCTCGCGGCACTGCTTGCTCGCCCTCGCCGTTTCCGACAGCTCTCCATTTTTCATGAAAGGGCGACACTTTTTCCCCCTCCAGCCAGACTTCTCCACCCTGATATGACAGCAGTAAATCATTGGTTTAAGTAATGAGAGTCATGTTTTTGACTAGGGTGTTTAATAAGGATGTTTCTCTTTGGCCTCTCTCCCTTATTGGTCTTCTTCATCTTTAGGCATTTATGTTGGCCTAAAGCTTTTATGGTTTTGAAAGCTTGTAGATTTGATTGTAAATTAAAAATTATACAATCATTCAGAAGTTTAGGTTTAAGGTTAAGATTTATTTTTTCAGCAAGAGTGCGTAATTAAAAGTGACAGTAAAGATATTTATAATGTTACAAAAAATAAAAAGGTAAATGCTGTCCTTTTGATCTTTCTATTCATCAAAGAAACCTTGAAAAACTGTAGGCTATCATGGTTTCCACAAAAATATTAAGACGCACAAACTGTTTTCAACATTGATAATAAAAAATAAATGTTTCTTTAGCAGCAAATCAGCATATTAGTATGATTTCTGAAGGATCATGTGACACTAAAGACTGGAGTAATGATGCTGAGAATTCAGTTTTGACATCACAGAAATAAATTACTTTAATATAATTTGTATTATTTTATTATTTATTAAAAATAGACAACAGTTATTTTAAATAGTAATACTATTTCACAATTTTACTGTATTTTTTATCAAATAAATGCAGCCTTTATGAACATTCTAAAATGTTAACATATTTTACCAACCCCACTTTTACCTGAAATTTATATATATGTAACTTTTATTTTTTTTTCTGTGGAACACAAAAAGATGTTAACTATTTAACTTTTTTTTTGTCTATACAATGAAAGACACTGAGGTCCAAAAAAACATGGAACCCTCTTGACTTGAAAAAAAAAAAAATTCACATAAGAAAGAAACTTGTAGTTTTGTGTGATATATGCTACATCTTTACACGGATGTTTGATCTGACAGCAGATGTTTGATCTGACACATAGCTCATGAAATATTCTCAGTTCTCTTGTTCTTCACTCAAACCACCTCCCCATATTTCTGGACTTAAACTCTGCCACAGTGCATCCCGAGGGGCTCAGTGTTCCACTTTAACGGCCTGCAGTGATTTACTATTAATCAAATGTTAATTAGTGAAGTGTGTTATGAGCAAACAACCTAAAAACAATTTAAGATTGAAGTCCATACCGTTCTTATAAAGTCTTAAAAACCAACGCCACCAAAAGATGTGATAAAACGCTCACACAAAGTGGTATTTTTACATTGCTTTAACCGCCTGCACTGTAACTTCCCTTGGATTTCCTAAGGACATGTTGAAGAGGAGTGTGTGAGTGTGTTTGCATGCATATGCATCAGGCCAATGTGGGAACGGTACTAAAGTGGCAGCGGTTCCAGATCTTGATAGAGGCGTGTTAGGGTGGAGAGGGCACTGTTTATCAGTCAGGGGATCGCTCAGCACAACACTGGGAAGTGCTGTGAGCACACTGCCACACAGACTCATTGTGCTGGCCCTAAAACACCAGCCTGCAAGAACATTTTTGACAAGCATACTCATGAATCTGAACCCAATAACTTGGCAGGTTTTATAAAGCAAGTGTAGACCTCTTTTATTGCCATTACTTTTTATTGTCAATAGGGGGCGCTCCATTTGGACTGTGCACATCATGTGGTGATTAAGCAATTGACTTAATATGAACACCAATATCTACAGCATTTGTGTGTGTGTGTGTGTGTGTGTGTGTGTGTGTGTGTGTGTGTGTGTGTGTGTGTGTGTGTGTGTGTGTGTGTGTGTGTGTGTGTGTGTGTGTGTGTGTGTGTGTGTGTGTGTGTGTGTGTGTGTGTGTGTGTGTGTGTGTGTGTGTGTGTGTGTGGACTGGTAATCCCTACGGTATGGGGACAAAATGTCCCCACAAAGATGGCAATATCCGAAATCCTTGTCCTTGTGGGGACATTTTTTGGTCCCCATGAGGAAAACATCTTATAAATCACACACAGCATGTCTCCTGTGATGGGTAGGTTTAGGGGCAGGGCAGTGTTGGGGGGTAGAAAATACGGTTTGTACCGTATTAAATGCATTACGCCTATGGAATGTCCCCATAAAACATGGAAACACAACATGTGTGTGTGTGTGTGTGTGTGTGTGTGTGTGTGTGTGTGTGTGTGTGTGTGTGTGTGTGTGTGTGTGTGTGTGTGTGTGTGTGTGTGTGGTCCAAGTATACCATACGTTATCGATACAAAATTACATAATAAAAAATGCAGAAGTTTTTCTGTTATGGGTGGTTTAAGGTTAAGGGATTTAATATACAGTTTGTACAGTACAAAAATAATTTTGTCTATGGAATGTCCCCATAAATTTTGTGTCTGTGTGTGTACTTAAGTTTTACACTTTTCTTAGACCATCAGTGTGAGGACAAAGACAGTAAAGTAAGGACATTTTAGCCAGTCCTCACTTTCTGAGACCCCTTTAAAGGTGCACTGTGTAACTTTTCCCTCCGCTAGAGGTTGCCTATTCAAAACAAAGGTGTAGTTTGATGACGCCAAGTTTGAGCGCAGAATCTTGGGACATGTGGTCTTCACCTCACAGCCGGTGGAAAAGAATCAGGATTGGACTCGGGCAGAAATCATGTTCATGGATGCGATTATTAACGTTACTGTAGTATGAAGTAGAGCAGGACCGAGTGTTGTGGGAGCTGAGCAAGGCCTTCGGAGCAATTGTTAATGAGATGGATGCAACACAAGCCTCGTGAACAGCGGGACTTTTATTATGCCACAGCCACCAGCGCCATTTCTGCTTTTCAGGTCATGAGAATGAGGTAACGCAGCTCTGTTTATCATATTAGATACATCTGAGTGTGTTGAAAACTATGTTATGACATTACTCTGTGCGTTCGCTCGGCGGCTGCTGTGACACTTGTTCAGACTCCAGTGAGTGTAAAGCTTTTCTGCCAAATAAAATCAGAAACCGAGGGTAATGCAGATATGATGCAACTGACAGGCGACTCCCTCACTCGTCCTGGTTCCTTGGTTACAATAGCAATTTTCTCACGATTTACAAATAGTTGGGATATTGTAAGTACTCAACAAAATATATAACACTGGCCTAGTGGTTTTTGGATATTTTACTGAAAATGTTTTATATAGTGCACCTTTAAAGGCCTGTTTGAGGGTGAAGACTTGGTTTTAGGGATAAGGTTATAGTCACTGGCCCACCGGTGGGCCCATTTGCCACTGGTAAGGGTTCGGGTTCGGGTTAGGTACTTAGTAGTTTCGCGTATCCAGACCTTTAAAGTGACGGCAGACATGTCTCGCAGACATCCTGTAGAATTCAACCAATCAGATGACGACTTCAAAATTCCTGAAGTGCTTCCAGAAAAGTGTGCCATCAGCCAACGGTCAGTGGGTGTGATGTCTGAGGCTGAGACACTTAGTTGTGATGGTTAAGGTTAGGGTATAAGGAGCTATAGATTGCATTGTGTCAATGAGTGTCCTCACAAAGATAGATGTACAAGAGTGTGTTACAAGTAATCAGTTTACTTTTAAGTTTTTTTAAATTTACTCAAAATCCAGCGTATAGCGTTAGTTCTGGCAGGGCACGTTAGTCAAGCTCGCATCAGCTGACTGTCAGCTGATCATGTCTAGCTATAAGAATACGACATCTATCACAGCATGCATATATATAAGCTCCTTTAGTATTAGCTGCAATTGCGTTTCTCCAGAGCTAATTACCCTCCTCCATCTCCAACTCCTCCACTCGTCAGTCAGCCACTCGGATTTGGTATTCTAATTCCCCTTGAATCAGACTAAATTCCCAAATTATGTTGTACATTTTAATATTGACATTAATGCTATCTGCAATACATCGTTGCATCTGTTCTGTTTACCTATAGGGGGTTTATCACTGCTCTTCCTGCTCTTATCCATGCTAGGCAGCAATCTAAGCGCCAATCTAAAAATATGCTAATTGTCTATCACTTTGACGATAGTGATCCTGACAGAATTTTAAGTTGAGAAAAAGTACACAGATTTTTTACTTTGATCCAATGACTAATTTTTTTCAGTGTTACTGGGAACTTTTAAAGTAGGCTGCACTGAAATATATATAAGGTTAGGGTTAAGTTAGGTTAGGGTTATGCTAATATTTCAGTATTCCCCCCATATTTTCTAAAAACTGTTTAAGATATTTTATCACAGATAATAGTACAAAGCTCAAGCATCTCATTTATTCCACTGCAGACATTTTGCTGCAATGTATTTTTCTGACATTGTTGTCCTTTCACTTAAGTTTCTCAAAATGTTAAAAATCATGAAAATATGTACATCAGGTGCTCAAATTCTCTCCTGCATAACCAGCAGTATTTATAACTTCCATAAACATGGACATTCATAAGATTTCAACTGTAACACTAGCATCTGAGACAATAAAAAGACAATATCAATAATCTATAATTCCCTGAAACTCAATTCTGAGAGAGATTATGGGATCCCGAGAAGGTCTATCATGAAAGCTCATTGGCCGGGGCAGACCCTCCTCAGCCCTCAGTGCCTTGGCCAAGACATAGTGCCTCCATGTAACTCATTCACACTGGACATGGGAGAGTTTCAAAGAATAGAAGTCAAGAACAAAGTTGAATGGGAGGAAGTCAATCTAGATAGTGAGAATCCCAGATGGTCAAATCAGACAAATTGAAGTTTATTCCAACGTACGTAATGGCTCCTCATAAGATGCCTGATAGAGATTGAAGGTGTGCAAAGCTGGGAATTGCTGCTTCAGTGCTATTTTTAAACATGATTTTTAAATGGAGAGTACTTCAATTGAAAGACGCATGACTTTCAATCATGTTTAAAAAATAGAACTGTGGCAACATAACGTGAGATAATTTCTACGTTCAGAATGGAATGTACTTTATATTTGTTAATTTCTGTATTTGCTGAATTAATGAGGCTTGGGAAGTGAACAATGTGTATCCGTGGGAAAGAGGAGTGTGTGTGTGTATGTGTGTGCGTGTGTGTGTGTGTGTGTGTGTGTGTGTGTGTGTGTGTGTGTGTGTGTGTGTGTGTGTGTGTGTGTGTGTGTGTGTGTGTGTGTGTGTGTGTGTGTGTGTGTGCATGTGCGTGTGCGTGTGCGAGTGTGCTTTAATGTATCTGAACGTGGCTGTAATCTACAAAGCGAAGATGTGTGTGTGTGTTAAAAACATGTGTGCCTGCCTCTAGAGACATGCTGTTGTTCCTCCCGCTGAAGGAGTTGTGAACGCGGTGGGAAGGTCACCTGATCAGCGCCCTGGGGGCGACCCCGGTAGGCCGCCACTGCAGAGTGTCTGGGAGGATCGAATGCAAGTGACAGGCGTGGGCTCCCATCACAAAAAGCTCTCTGTGGTTGTAGCACAGGGGCCGAGAAAGTCAGCGATGCTCCTCTCCCTCCCTGGCCAAAGAGCCATGAGAACAACCCTGAGAGAGGGTGGAGGAGAGAGTTCTGGAGGAAAGCCATTACTTCCCCCTTTCGACACTGGATGGGATGTTCAATTCATTTCAGTGAATCGGTTCCTTTGAGCAGTTTTGTTTCAATGAAACAATTCAAGGGAATCAGTTAAGAGGTTCTTTAATCATTACAATATACCCATATGCATTCGCAGTCTTTCAGAAAATGCTACAGCTGTCCCGTCCTAAACATATTTCCAGTATGGTTTCTTTCATACATTATTTCCGTTCCGTTCCAACAGTCAGATCCTTGGTTCTCTCCACATGTCAGTTCTCGGCTCTGTATGGATCGCACATTACCGAAAGAAGCGGTTCACAGTTCAGTGACTTGGTGAGTCATAAACCCTGATCATTATGAGATGAACATGTTCGAAAGAAATGCTTATTGAGTCAGCAAGGGATTAACACAGTAGTCACATGGCGAGTAATTAACCTGGATGATTGGAAGTCAGGCATATTATTTAGTATTTATTCATATTTTGAAATAGCTGTAATTTATTTATTTATTCTGTATCATTTTAATTTTAGTGCAAGTTTTACTTTTGTTATGTGCTTTTGTCTCTTTTTTGTTTTTGTCATTTACCTAGTAGCCAAAACTTTTCCTTTATGTTTTTTAAGTTTTTCCATCTAATATTTATTTCTTATTTAATTTTATCCTTATTTTAATTAACAAAAATGTTAATTAATAACACTTTAAGGGTCCAATTCTCAATTCTAGTTGCTTTTTAGCATGCATATTACTAGAATATTGGCTGTTTATTAGTGCTTATAAAACACATATTAATGCCTTATTCTGCCTGACCATAGTCTACATCCCTTCAAAACCTAAACATAACTACCTTACAACCTATTAATAAGTAGAAATTAGGAGTTTATCGAGGCAAAAGTCGTAGTTAAAGGGGTCATGGACTGCATTGTTGTTTTGTTTTATGTTTCCTGGGGTGCACTTATAATGTTAGAATATTTTTTTTACATCAAAAATTGTCATCATTTATAAATAAAAAAATTGTCATGAATATTTTAGCCCTCTGCTCTGAACGCTCCGTTTTAAGGGGTGTGTCCACTGGGAGTCTTCAGTGTATACACCCACTGCTGTGATTGGCTAACATCTTTGCATTTGAAATAGTATTACTCCCTCTTTTAGCTCGTTTTTACAATTACAGCTCTCGTGGTTAACTAATCGTGAAAAGTGTTGCATTATATTTAGATCTATGGCATTATATTTAGGTCTATGGCTTTAAATCTAGATCTAGGTTAAACAGGCAGTGATGAAGTAGGCGTTGATATTCCTCTGCTGAGGTTGCGTTTGCCTGCGTCATACATCCCCACTTTGAAAAACCTGTGGTTTGGGCCTGGTGTTTGGGCCTGATTTCTCAATTCATTAGTAGTTAGTTAATACCTGAACTAAAGTGTGACCAACTGCTCTAATTGTTTCATGAACGAATCATTCAGACCTAATATGCGAACTGGTTCAACTGATTCATTGAAATTATTTAAATGCACATTGCAGCTTTCTCTCCCTTCCCGTCAGCAGACACACTTAACCCTGCAGTTGCCCTGCCTCTTTTCTCTCTTTCTCTCCATCTCTCGTTATTTCTCTCTAGCCACTCACAGCTCAAGTCCCACTCGTCTCATGTCTCTCCATCCTCTGTTCACCTTTCCCATCTCTCCCACTTAGTTACTTTCAAACTTATTTTCACGCAGTTCAGAGATGAGATGAGTACAAGCACTGAGGGAGGTCTGCGGAGTGTGTACGTGCTGAGGAGTGTTTTTGGGGGAGGTGGTTGGAGAGATTAAAGAAAGGGAGAGCTGTGTGTGAGACTCAGAAAGAGAGAGGTTTTGTCCGTGCACACAGAGAGTTGTGTGTGAAACAGGAACGTTTGTGTGAGTGAGAGGGGGACTTCACAGAGATAGTGAGTGTCTGAACATCAGAGACCAAGACAGAGAGTTTGACCACTGTGTGTGTGTGTGTGTGTGTGTGTGTGTGTGTGTGTGTGTGTGTGTGTGTGTGTGTGTGTGTGTGTGTGTGTGTGTGTGTGTGTGTGTGTGTGTGTGTGTGTGTGTGTGTGTGTGTGTGTGTGTGTGTGTGTGGGCATGTTTTCGTGAAATATCAGGACACAAATGTGTATAATGACATGGGTATGACATAGGTATTACAAAAGAGGGTGAAATATGAGGACGTTCCCCATGTCCTCACTTTTCAAAATGCTTATAAATCACACAGGATGAGGTTTTTTTCACAGAAAGTAAACTGCACAATCTCCTGTGATGGGTAGGTTTAGGGGCAGGGGCAGTGTAGGGGGATAGAAAATACGGTTTGTACGGTATAAAATGCATTACGCCTATGGAATGTCCCACATTTCACAAAAACAAACATGTGTGTGTGTGTGTGTGTGTGTGTGTGTGTGTGTGTGTGTGTGTGTGTGTGTGTGTGTGTGGGAAGTATCAAAGCTAAAATTTGTGGGGAAAAACATATATATATATATATATATTATATCCTTCCTTTATGGACACTGAGATTAGTGAGCTGCTGCCCTGCAATGTGTTTAAGGCATGTTTTACACTGCATATATATATATATATATATATATATATATATATATATATATATATATATATATATATATATATATATATATATATATATATATATATATATATATATATATACAATACCGTTCAAAAGGTTGGAGTCGGTAAGATTTTATGTTTTTGAAATAAGTCTCTCATGCTCATCACAGCTGCATTTAATGGATCAAAAATACAGTAAAATGGTAATATTGTAAACTGTTTTCTATTTTAATATATTGTAAAATTTAATTTATTCCAGTGGTGGCAAAGCTGAATTTTCAGCATCATTACACCAGTCCTCAGTGTCACATGATCCTTCAGAAATCATTCTAATGTCAACATTTATTATTTCATATTATTATCAATGTTTAGCTGTTAGCTGTGCTGCTTGATATTTTCTTAATATTTTAGTTTTTTATTAATGTTTTTCAACCCCAAAAGTTTGAAGAAATATATACTTTTAATTATCAATGTATTAAAAAGTATGGTCGAACAGCTAGTTAGTTTGGTTAATGACTCAGCAAGCAAGGAGTTGAATTGTTAACTTCACTCTCCAACATGTTGCACAAGTTCTTCATCACAAATTTTTGTAATGTTTATTCAAATGAAGCTAACAACTGAAAATCAGTGGGAAAATGGGTTAAGGGTATGCTGGCTTTAGCATATTAGTGTCCGTGCTGTGCAGGCAGTTGTCTATTACATTAGGGCCTTTCCCTAAGAAAGTAATAGCCTATTTCATGTCAAGCCACAGAGCTAAGGACACGAGCAAAGCCTACAGAAATAAACATATGGGTATCAGTAGATGCATTAACTTATCTTAATCTCACTGTCTTTTGTGTTTCACATAGCGAATATATCCATAATATATCCATAATATTCACAAATAACAACAAAATATCCACTGTGATTTTTCTGGCATAAACCATATGTTATCTTCCATTTGGCTTTCCAAACAACCTCTCTTGTGATGATTTTCATTAGGCGAAAAAAAGAGTTTGACTAACCTCCCACCACTTTCCTCCTGGTTTGTAAAATGAATAACTCTCTTTCATAAGATCACATACAATTATCCCTGGTTCTCCAGAGGAGTTGACACAAAGCCACAAAGCTTTCTCAGTGTTTGCGTTGTGTGCAATTAAGTAATCTTTAAAATAATTCAGAGATGAGTAAAGATAATGAAACAAATTACATTTATAAAAAAATTAAAATAAACAATTATAATAAAAATTAAATAAATAAATGTATATAGTTATATATATATATATATATATATATATATATATATATATATATATATATATATATATATATATATATATATATATATATAAAATTACATACATTTATTTATATAATGTTTATATTTATATAAAAATGTCATATAAAAATATAACAAAATATGATTTTTTTTATATAGGAGACAAAAATTAAGATTGTGTTCTTTGTTCTTGGTATTCCTTTACCTTTATTTTACTTATTTTATATATATTATTTGTTTAATATTACATTTTATATTAAAATATGTACTATTAAAAATATACACTGGTGGCCAAAATTGTTTGAACACCTGACAAATATTGACCCTTTTTTGCCTTTCAAAACATGATTTAATTTCATAATGTTCATGAAGCTTGCAGATGGTTGCTCTGACCATCAAATATCAGATGAAGTGAGTCATACAGTTTTTATCAACTTAAATATTTGGTATGTCCACCTTTTGTAGCAATTACAGCAGCACATATCTCTGGAATAGTGTCAATATATTTCCACTGAGAACTTCAACACTTATGTTGTCTCATTCCTTCTGCAACTGAAGCCAAAGGCTTTCCTTTAAAAGTACAATAGATCTGTCCAGTTTATTTTCCAACTTGCCCCAAATGTGCTCGATGGGGCTGAGGTTCCGACTTTGAGGGGCCCAGTCCATCATTTTCAATGTTCCAGCAGATTCCTTCTGTCGCAGGTAGTTACAATAGTTAGAAGAATGTTTCAGGTCATTGTCCTCTGTGATCCAGGCCCAATAAGGCGACTCCCAGATGCCATTCTAATAATTTTGGCCACCACTGTTTTTCTATAACATTAAATATTATATTTTTTAAGACTCAAAAACTAATATTGTGTCACCCTTTTTGTATACCTATCTTTTTAAATTTATATTGGAGTTTATATTTTTAATGTGCCTATTTTCCAATGCAGTGTTTGGCTGTGCATAAAGAAAATATTGTAATAGTTAGTATGACAGTGAGTTATTTTAATGATATTTATTCCATTTTTTTCAATGTTTTACATATTATGAATATAATCTTTTTTGTTCAAAGTCCTCAGGGTGCACCGGATGGGTGTCATAATTGTTTGACAGTTGATAATCAGACACACCTTTTTCATATTGTTGTAAGAATGCATTTCATAAAGTTCAGGCATCCGAACACTCCAAATGCATCGAATAACTAAGATATATCATATCTGCATCAGATGTGCATGAGATTCCAGCTCGTAAGTGCTACTGTGTATAGAATCAGAGTCATTTGTTCGTTGTCTCCCACCCCACCCAAAATCTGCAGCACTCCAGTATTATTTCATCTGGTGAACCTGTAAGGGAAAAGACCCAGCCCTTCTCTGATAAGAGATAATTGACAGACAGAAATGTGTAGACGGTAGATTAATCTGGGTATTTTTTTTAAACTCACTCAATGCCCAGACACCAGACACGTTGGCCTGTAATACCAGAGCTCTTAAGACCGATCAGGAAATGACTGCTGTGGTTGTTATGCTTTCTACTTGTCAAGGGCCTATTATCCCAGCACGAACGTTTAGTCTTATTAGTAACCCAACGTATGTTTGAGGACAAGGGGCTACTCCCAATGGGGTGCCTGGTCAGAAAATACAGCATGTTCAGTTACTCAATCACTCAACACATTCAGCTTGACCAAAAAAAATCTGATTGCTAAGGGGGAAAACATTGAGGACCTGTGCCAATTCACTTGCGCTGAGACATGGGAAAATGGTTGGAGAAGTTGGCCACTGTCTGAATCATCATAGTATGGCACATTCAGTATCCCACAGACCAATGGCAGGATGGTAATTCAATTAAGGCATGAAGGCTGTCTCCCATACAGAGATTCAGTATTGTTCGGAAAGATGAAAGACGCCAATATCCGCCACTTCTCATGCTTCCTATTTTAGACGTGATGGGAATCAGAGAGATGTGACATTTATGAAGGTCTCCTTTCATAGAGGATGCTTTCCCAGACCCAGAAACTTTGATTGGCAGATGTTCTGCATGTCTGTCCATTACCCTTATCGTTCTTCTGTAGACCATCAATTCAAAGCTCCGCAATGCTTATTTTGTTTTGATCTTGTTGTTCTTTGAGAAAGATTGAATTGGAAGGAATGCAATATAGCTATGTTTCCATCCACCTTTTTAATGCGGACTTTGGGATATCCTAATATGGATTATTTGGGATATCAGTGATATAATTTTTTTTATCCAATAAGAAGATGGACAAACTATGATGGACACACATTTACAGATTAAATCCCTCAATGTGCAACAAAAACTTATGACTTTTCTTCAGCAGATGATGTGATTGATTGGATAACTGGACTGACCAGCAGACCAATTGCATTGCACAGGATCTCAAATGTTGGTTTGATCATTCTGAAATGAGTCAAAGTCTGTTATCAAAATGGTTGGGTATAATCACGATTGTATTCCCAAACACCAGCCGTCCGCCTGCACAAATGACGCACAAAGGGAGCCACAGTGGCTTCTTCAAATGCAGCAACCTCCATTTTTATTCGTTTTTTTGCACCAATTTCCCAGGAAGTGACAATTTTGTTATCTTGAACACATGGGATGGAAACGGCACTTTATTTGCAAATGTTTATGCGAAATTCGAATTTTGTGCATGAGTTTAATACACAACATTGGATGGAAACAGCTTATCAGACCCGTGTAGTTCTCTGGAAATTTGTGTCAAGTTAGGCTCAAATTGTACTCATTTGGAGCATCTTGTGATCTGAATCTGTCAAAGCAACAAAAACCTCATCATAATTTTAAACAAAACCGTTTCCCCACTTGAGTTAACATCTGCAGCCAACTCTTTGAAAAGTGTGAACCACTGCCTGTGACAGTAGACTGGTTTGACAGCACCGCGCATGGGTGAGGAGAGGGCTAGCTGCAGGTGGCACTACGCAGTGCCAGAATCAATTTCGCTGTCAGTGCGGAGCAGTGTGAGTACGGGAGGATGCCAAATTGGCAGAGTCAGAGCTCTCCGCGAAGGAAGCTCTGGTGTGGGCAGGACCCCAGTTCAAAGCAGAGGTGCGCTGAAGGCCACACACTGGCTTTCTCAGCTCTGGTCGCTTGCCCCCACAGGTACTTACTGCAGTGAGCCTTGTAACCTGCCAAGAGCTGATGTTTTGTCTCTGGTTGGGCACTTGGCTCACATTTATAGGGAAGGCATGTCATGAAAGCATGTCACACTCACCACTTCTCATGGTTTTAAGGTGATGTGTAGGCGGAAGAAGTGCAACTTGTTAAAGTTGCTCACTCTTTTCATCTGTGGTTTGGAAAAATAAACTCAGCTGCATGTGATGCTTGTTTTGCTTGAGCACTGTTCAAAGCTGGAAAGTTGTCGATAATTACAGTTGTAAGGCACTGAACAGCACAAATATGTTTTTGCTTCCATAGGATTGATGATTTGTGTTATTTTAGAATATAAACTATAGCTCTCTCTTCCCCCCTCTCGCTCTCTCTATCTCTCTCGCTCTCTCTCTCTCTCTCTCTTATATACACAAACACACACACACACACACACACACATATACATATATATAGTATATACATATATACAGTGGGTATGGAAAGTATTCAGACCCCCTTAAATTTTTCACTCTTTGTTATATTGCAGGCATTTGCTAAAATCATTTTAAGTTCATTTTTTTTCTCATTAATGTATACACAGCACCCCATATTGACAGAAAAACACAGAATTGATTATATTTTTGCAGATTTATTAAAAAAAGAAATATCACATGGCCCTAAGTATTGAGACCCTTTGCTCAGTATTTATTAGAAGCACCCTTTTTTGGGAAAGATGCAACTTTTGCAAGTTTTTCACACCTGGATTTGGGGATCCTCTGCCATTCCTCCTTGCAGATCCTCTCCAGTTCTGTCAGGTTGGATGGTAAACGTTGGTGGACAGCCATTTTCAGGTCTCTCCAGTTCTATCTTTGTCTCGTCAGACCAAAGAATCTTATTTCTCACCATCTTGGAGTCCTTCAGGTGTTTTTTTTAGCAAACTCCATGCAGGCTTTCATGTGTCTTGCACTGTGGAGAAGCTTCCGTCGGGCCACTCTGCCATAAAGCCCAGACTGGTGGAGGGCTGCAGTCATGGTTGACTTTCTACAACTTTCTCCCATCTCCCGACTGCATCTCTGGAGCTCAGCCACAGTGGTCTTTGGGTTCTTCTTTATCTCTCTCACCAAGGCTCTTCTCCCCCGATAGCTCAGCTTGGCCGGGCGGCTAGCTCTAGGAAGGGTTCTGGTTGTCCCAAACGTCTTCCATTTAAGGATTATGGAGGCCACTGTGCTCTTAGGAACCTTTCGCCTTCAGAACTGCCTTAATTCTGCGTGAAATTGATTCAACAAGGTGCTGAAAGCATTCTTTAGAAGTGTTGGCCCATATTGATAGGATAGCATCTTGCAGTTGATGGAGATTTGTGGGATGCACATCCAGGGCACAAAGATCCCGTTCCACAACATCCCAAAGATGCTCTATTGGGTAGAGATCTGGTGACTGTGGGGGCCATTTTAGTACAGTGAACTCATTGTCATGTTCAAGAAACCAATTTGAAATGATTCGAGCTTTGTGACATGGTGCATTATCCTGCTGGAAGTAGCCATCAGAGGATGGGTACATGGTGGTCATAAAGGGATGGACATGGTCAGAAACAATGCTCAGGTAGGCCGTGGCATTTAAACGATGCCCAATTGGCACTAAGGGGCCTAAAGTGTGCCAAGAAAACATCCCTCACACCATTACACCACCACCAGCCTGCACAGTGGTAACAAGGCATGATGGATCCATGTTCTCATTCTGTTTACGCAAATTTTTAATCTCTACCATTTGAATGTCTCAACAGAAATTGAGACTCATCAGACCAGGCAACATTTTACCAGTCTTTAACTGTCCAATTTTGGTGAGCTTGTGCAAATTGTAGCATCTTTTTCCTATTTGTAGTGGAGATGAGTGGTACCCGGTGGGGTCTTCTGCTGTTGTAGCCCATCCGCCTCAAGGTTGTGCGTGTTGTGGCTTCACAAATGCTTTGCTGCATACCTCGGTTGTAACGAGTGGTTATTTCAGTCAAAGTTGCTCTTCTATCAGCTTGAATAAGTCAGCCAATTCTCCACTGACCTCTAGCATCATCAAGGAATTTTTGCCCACAGGACTGCCGCATACTGGATGTTTTTCCCTTTTCACACCATTCTTTATTAACCTTAGAGAAGATTGTGCGTGAAAATCCCAGTAACTGAGCAGATTGTGAAATACTCAGACCGGCCCGTCTGGCACCAATGTGTGTGTGTGACCCTGGACCAGAGTCATAAGTTGCACGGGTATATTTGTGGCAGTATACAATGCATTGTAAGGGTCAAAATTATTGATTTTTCTTTTATGCCAAAACTCATTAGGATACTAAGTAAAGATCATGTTCCATGAAGATATTTTGTACATTTTCTACCGCAAATATGAAAAGAAATAATATAAAAAGAAGTATTATGCATTGCTAAGGACTTCATTTGGACAACTTTAAAGACGATTTTCTCAATATTTAGATTTTTTTGGACCCTCAGATTTCAGATTTTTAAAGTTCATAGTTGTATCTCGGCCAAATTTTGTCCTATCCTAACAAACCATACATCATTGGAAAGCTGATGTGTATGTATATCAATTAAAAAAAATTACCCTTATGACTGGTTTTGTGGTCCAGGTTCACTATTAACTAACTATTGACTATTACCTTTGCCTCAATAAACACCTATTACTGGGTAGGATTAAGGGATGTAGAATATGGTCATGCAGAATAAGGCATTAATTACTTTATAAATACTAATAAACAGCCAATATCCTAGTAATATGCATGCTTATAAGCAACTAGTTCATAGGGAGAGGTAGACCCTAAACTAAAGTGTCACCAATTTTTTAAATAAAAAATCATTAAAAATGACTTATTTATTTGTATGTTTCTTTAAAAAAAAAAATATTGCTAATTTCTCGCAATGATTTTTCTTTGTTAAAAATATTTTGTCGATCATTGATGCAATATTGAATAATTGAATAAGTTCTGATGACTGTCTGTGTTCTACAAAACTGAAATGTCCAGTGTAACATCATCACTGCAGTCTCGTTCGGGAACTCTGTGTGAAAACAATCCTAACGGATATCTGTTTTTAAACGAGCCTGTTGATGGAGGAGGAGGCGATGAGATCAACACGTAATTATAATCAGCATTAGCTCGCTCCTCTGCTGCCGGCCAGCCTAATTGTGTTGTGTTGGACGTGCCGCCTTGCGCTTTCCAACAAGCACTAACAACCACGTTACCAAAGAAACACAGACACTGCAGATGCCATGGGGCTTCCTCAAAGTCCTTGTTCCCACTGTTAAATATTAAACAGGTGGTGGGAGCATATGCTCACCTGCTCCCCGGTCATGTGATCATTAGTTATGTGAGCTAACCACCAGAGTGACAGGGGGCTTTGTGGTAAGGGCAGTTTACATTTAGCAAGTCTTGCGGTTGAAAATGATTAATTTAAAATGAGTTCATGTGCTGGTGGTTTAAACATGCAGACAATAGAATTTACAAATTGTTCTTAGACTGATTTTTAAACACATTTTTTGTTTTGCATTCCCAGTTCTGTCCATTTTAGTAGTAAATAAAACATTTTCTGTAACAATAAAATGTAACTCGGTTGCTATCCAACCATTGAGCTCTTTATGCTCTTTCAATAAATTTCAATATTTACTAAATCCAAAAATTGTGCCAATAATTACACATTGTTCTATCTTTTCAAGAAATTATAATAAAGTAATGTACTGTAAAATGTTCATAATGTAATTTGTTTTAAAGGATTAGTTCACTTCAAAATGAAAATTTCCTGATAATTTACTCACCCCAGTCCCATCCAAGATGTTCATGTCTTTCTTTCTTCAGTGAAAAAGAAATTAAGCATTTTTCTCCATATAATGTATTTCAATGGCAACCAAAATGTTGATCCAAATGCAGTTTCAAAGGGCTTTGAATGGCTTCAAAGGGCTCTGCACAATCCTAGCTGAGGAATAGGGTCTTATCTGGTGAAACCATCTGTCATTTTCTAAAAAATAAAATAAAAATGTATACTTTTTAACCACATTTGTTCATCTTGTGCCAGGCATTACGCAATCACGTTGGAAAGGTCACACTGGCAAGGCAGAAGTACCGCCCCATTGTTCGCAAAGTAAACATGTGAAGCATAGATATACATATTCAACACGATCACATGAGAATGTGCATCAATAGTACTAGTGTGCATTGTTATGGAATGTATATGCCAAATTTTGTTTTGGCATGCATATGGTACATAGTTTTTCGCATGGTACTTTATGGAGTGTATATGACACTCCCAGACGGACACATAACATTTAATCACATTTTATTACAGTATTATTATATTAATTTGTATCATTATTACTATTATATTTGTATCATTTTTATTTTTGTGTATTAAGCTGTTATCATGTTGTTTAGTTAATGTTTATAGCATTAGTGTCCTTTTTTGGATAACAATTTGCTCAGACTATGTGGTTTTTAGTCATCGTTCATAATCAATTTTCATTGCGTGGCCTTCTATTTTATTACTTATTGCGGTAATTAGTATATTTTAGGTGCAAAGCAGATTGTAGTCATTGAAGTAGGTGGATATATTAACTTCATATCAGTTAATGGTATACATGTTGTCAATGTAATTTTGACAACTAGCTATCAGTTTTTTCTTTTGTTTTATTACTGCACATTTAGCAGGATTTTTTTTGTGCTGTCTGAGAAATCTTTTAGCTTTGCAGTAAAATGGTTATTGTTAAATGACTAATAAGTCATCACAGACCCACCGCAAGCATTCTCTTTCATGGGACGCATAATTACATTCTTAGCCTCCACACAATTCTCGCAGTCATTTGAGCGGCGAACTCCCTCGGCTTATTCTCGTGCGTCATTGAGACGCTCTAATTTCCACTGTCACACTCTCACTCACTAATTAAAGTATAATTTAAGGATGCTAATTTGAAAAGAAACTCAATAAACATTTTGCGAAAATATATCTGCTCTAAAATTGATTTATGGTGTTGCTCTTTCGTCGTCTCCATATCTATGGCTTGTTTACGAAGCGGGGGAAATAAAAGGCCATGCATTTTTGAATGCCTTAAAAGAAATAGAGATCAGCTAAGCCCTCTCATTGACTTGTTCAGGCTTTTCTCTATGAGATTCGCTTTGATTAGTGTGGCGGTGGTCCCGGTATATCTCTCAGCGAGTCTTTGAAACTCAGTTCAACATACAAAGGCCATTTTATTTAGGATGCATTTGCATGAGCACAATCAAAGCAATTTAGAAGTCACGGCAGCCACTGTCTATATTCTGATCGAGCTGAACCCTGTGTGATGGAGCCAGACCCCCAGCACAAATGGAAACTGTACCAAGAATTAAACATGAGGATGAATCAGCTGATCCAACCTCAAGGTCTTTCCCACACCCCCTGCGTTCCTCACAGGAATGTGCAAGAGCTAAGACTCTGCATCCTGCACCCCACTGCTTGCATCTCTGGAACGTGTGGGGTTGCAAAGCCACAATGCATGCTCTGACACGCTGAGGTCACGCAAATAAAGGGCCGAGTCGTGTAAGTAGCTGGTTGATTTTGCATAATTGCGCACTGCGCTGACGGGCTTGGCCCATTGTGCCCGCAAACGAACCACCCTCTCTCATTCTATAAGTGGGCCAGGGTTTTGTACATGCCTGAATGACAGCGATGTAGTCCATGAACTCAGATAATCGAGCTTTTCTTCATCAAACGTGACCGAATTACACACTTCTGTCATGCACTGTCAATAAGATTTAGGTTTATATGGCCGATTTAAATATGGAAATGGCGAGCAGCTAGCCAAAAGCCCTATTGCGATGGTAATTTGTAATGAATAATTCTGATTTCATTATAATAACAAATCACTGGCTTGTGAAACCATTCCTGCGCTGGCACCGCTGTCTGCATCGCTTTTATGCCATACTGTATAACCAAGTCTGACAGATCATATTTAACATTTTCAATTCTGCAGACTACAAAACATTTTATTTTAATTTTTTTCAAAAAGCTTTGCCAGTTGGTTCCCATTGTGCTTTATGATCTGTCTGCTGATTATAAAAAATAATGTTTAAAAAAAGTTATATTCTTCAACAATTTCCCAGTGCTGCATGTTCTTGATTCCATGCAATACCACAAAATAACGGGGAATTCATGATGACTAATCAAAACAAATACAATATTCCATTATTCCCAATTACCTAATTAGAGGTTTATGGCACACTAATGTCTTTGGAAACACTGGTTAAAGCAATACCTATGGGACCTGAGAGCTTGTTTGTCTCTCACCGCTCTCTCGCTTTATAAATAGATCCAAACAATGGCTCAAAAAAACCATTGTCTACTCAGTAGACCGCAAAAGTGTCACAAGCCAGAGAGTGAAAATGACAATGGAGAGTGCCAGAGGAAGAGGGGTCTGGCTCTGAAAAGCTTGTGTTCAGCATAAAACAGACATTGTGTTGAAGGACATTGATACTGACATTGATGCACTGATCTCTTTGGAAAGCTGAGCACGATTAATGAGCGAAGTATAGTTCTTATTAAAACACAATTACGTCTCGCCGTTTTTTCTTTTATTGGTCGGATGAAATATGCTAATTTTTTGAGTTAGGAATTTTGGGTTTTCATGAGCTGTATGCCAAAATCATCAGTATTAAAACAATAAAAGACCTGAAATATTTCATTTGGTGTGCAATGAATCTAAAATATATGAAAGTTTAATTTTTATCATTACATTATGGAAAATAATGAACTTTTATCACAATATGCTAATTTTTTAGAAGGACCTGTATATGTATGTGTGTATATATGTGTGTGTGTATATATATATATATATATATATATATATATATATATATATATATATATATATATATATATATATATAAAACAAATGTTTGATAAATGTGTGTGCATTTATATAATAATTATACACAGTGCACACACACACACATATATATATATATATATATAGCTGCCTGAAGGCTCTGGAGGATGGTCGATACCACTGGCGACACAACCAGGTGTTGAAGGTAGTGATCGAGAGTGTCTTCTCAGCCATAACAAAGAGCAGACACCACCACCAACCCAGAAAGTACATGCCGTTCATAAAGGCGGGAGAGAAGCCTGAACTACAGCCCAGAGCTGCTGAAGGTCTGCTCAACTCAGCACAGGACTGGCAGTTGATGGTTGATCTAGGCAGACAACTCAAGTCAAATCGCAGTGACATCTTTGCGACCTGACATCATCATTCTGTCAGAGGCCACAAAACAGTTTGCCCTAATAGAATTGAATGTGCCCTGGGAAAACCGCCTTGATGTTGTGAGACCCGAAACACCCGATGAACCAAGGATACATCACTGATGATGAGTCCAAGTGCATCAATATATATATATATATATATATATATATATATATATATATATATATATATATATATATATATATATATATATATATATATATATATATATATATATATATATATATATATATATATATATATATATATCCATCATTTATATTTTATTAATATTCATTTATGTGTGAATATATATATATATATATATATATATATATATATATATATATATATATATATATATATATATATATATATATATATATATATATATATATACAGTTTATATTATATGTGTTATTAATAAATAAAGTTGTTGAAATATAACAATCACAAATCAGGTATGTAAAAATCCCCAACCTCAAAAAGGAAAACAGCTCATTTACTAAATTTAGTTTGACCTTGATAAACATGCAGGTATCAGGATCTAAAGGTTTTGAGGACTTTCAATGACCATTTATTATTAATAAAAAATAATTCAAGAATTCCATGTGCTATTTTGTGGCCTATTTGTGCAAAGTGTCACTAAAATAAACTTGAAAAGTACTTGAAACAGACTGAGCAAACTGACTCTTTCCTAATTGTTTTTTTAGTACCCTAGGGGCCTATTTAAAAAGCCAGTGCTCTAACTGACCATTGATGACCAATGAGGGATGAAGCCAAACAACCGGCAACCCTCCATTTGGAAGAGAGCATGCACTAACATGCAGCATGCAGAACTGCAGGCCAAGTCATATGGTCATTTCCATGTGATCATGCAGTGCTTTGCTAACTCTAAACCAGTCACTTGTTTTCTGTCAGACAGGCTCTGTTTCAAATGCTGAGCATTGATTTAAGGCCACACACACTCTGCCCTCTGTTGATGCTTCATGAGTCAACATGCAGGACTCATGAGAAAGAGTGTCTCACAGACTTTATTTACACCCTTGAAGAATGTCCGCCTCCCTCCCAGTCAATGCCACAAGTCTTTCTCCACATCCAGTATTCCCAAGGTGAATGTAATGCTTTGTGGAGTGTTGGAGAGGACAAGAGGGATGGTTTCCAACACCGCCTGCCTCGCAGGAAATTCTTGAAAAATGTGAAGTAAGAAGACATTACCCCATCCCATACAAATGTAAAAGTTAATATTATGTTTTTTGTTTGTTTGTTTGTTTTTTACATTTTCAAGCAGGCCCAGGTGGGAATTTGCTGAGATTTCTGTTGTGATTTTGGAAAATATGTTGAAATCTGCAGAATGGATTTAAACAGTCAAATGTTCAAAAAGCAGAGTTGAGAATACTACATTAATAGCTATTAAAACAAAAATGAAATAAAATAAAGACAATGTGAATTGTCATTAGCAATCCAATTTATTCTCAGCAATTTTGTTGCATGCTCAACGAGAAATGTAGGGCAGGCCTTTATTTTAATGATTGAAAATTGATAAATATTTTCCAATAGCCAGCATGCCTCGAGTTACTTAAGCAGAAGGGATCGCTTCAGAGGAATAAGCCTAATAATAATTTAATTTAAAAAACAAATCTATCTGAATATTATTTATGTTAAAAAGGAGCCACCGATGACTCATCAATGACATCACTCATCAATTAGCTCAGGGTCGACGGTCTACACACGTGCTTCCCGCGGGGTTGTCGGCGGCAGCTGACTTTCTCACAGGCTGCATGTCATTACGGAGCTATGCGTAACACAAACAATTCCTCGCTCCCAGAGTGTTTATCTCGTGGCACAGAGCACGGTGTGCCCACACATCAAAGTCGGAGGGAACAGACGCTGCTCAGCGGCAGCAGCTGCGCTCGGATCCTGTCCACACCCTTCCTGTTTGCCGCGGTCTACCTTGGGGCTGTTATTTTCCCAACAGAGCGACGATAACCCCCCTCTGCCTCTCTCCCTTCACCGGCTTTAACAGCACCACCGACCGCTGCAGCCTCGGACACCGCGGCGGTCAGGCCTCTCTCAGCGGGCCCATGTTTCCATAGCTATTTACCAAAGAGCGGGATTTGGGCTAGTCTAACGCCGTATTTTCATTGTGGCATAGAAGCTTCCGACTTTTTAGACTGAAAGAGAATCATGCTTTTTCAAAGAAAATGCAGTAAAATAACATGTTTAAATATGAAACTTTAAGTAGCCTATAGAAAGAAATACGAAAGTATTAGGTTTATTTAATTTACCATTTCTATAATGTGTACGTGTGTGTATATATATATATATATATATATATATATATATATATATATATATATATATATATATATATATATATATATATATGTGTGTATGTATATACACACACACACACACACATATATATATATATATATATATATATATATATATATATATATATATATATATTACAAACATACACAATATATACAAATGCATATAGGGCTATATAATAGCCTATATATTATGAGGGTGGCATAATTTTTGATTATTACAATATGAAGACTAGGGCAACACTTTTACTTAAACTTAAAGCCTTTTACTTTTTCTTAAAGCCGTTACGTATAATGCATTATAAAAGTATTTATAATGCAGTAATTATGGCTTGTAATGCACCTTATACCACATTGTATGGTCTCATGAACAATTCTAACCACAGTTATAATACATTATAAAACTTATCTATTCATTGAACACACCCTTAGAAAGTATAATGCATTAAAACGCATGAAAAACAAACAACCAATTTCAGAATCTGCAAGTATTACAGTGCATTTTAATTTTGGTTACAATTATTTATAATGTACAATATTAATACCTTTATTATGCATTAGGGCTTTAAGTGAAGTGTTTCCGAAAACTGTTCGTTGAAAGTTCAGTAACATAATATAGCCTATATATGTTTCTTTCGAAAATAGAGAAATTGTTAGCCATGCAATCAATGCCAAGATTATGGCTTTGATTCCCAGAGAATGCATGGAAATCTGGACTGCTGGCCGTAGCCATCTTGACAGCGCGTCACTCGGATAACTGAAAATGGACAAAGAGGCAGGACGTGGCTGAAGCTGAGGTGACGTGATGACTAACAGACAGCAGACAAACGGCTATCCACCTGTCACTCAAAGTGGCCACGCCCTTAATTATGCAGAACTTTAAGGCTTTATATAATGTAAACGAATGAGTTATTTAAAAAAAATCACCCCCCTCACAGTTGTCATGAAGGGTCACAAAATTCGTTGTATAGACCAAAACCACAATTTGTACCAGGCTGTAAACATGGTAAATTTGGGTATTTTAACATTGGGCTCAATGAGATTCTGCACTCTTCTGGAGCATGTCTCCAGAAGCCAGTCAATGAATTGCAATTTAAGTCACTTCCGTGTTGGCTTGAAGAGAAACTGGGGGACGTTGCCGCTTGATGGAAATGTATATATTGAATATTGTGAATTTAATATAAGTGACGGCCAAATGTAAAAATGCATCTGTATAGGCCTGTACTTTTGAAATAAGAAGCAAAAGACCTGTTAAGTGAAGACTGTCCCTAGAAGATCTGTCATTATCTGTCACCATCTCCAACCCACAGCATTTTCCAGCTCTGGGTCAAGACCCTCATAACGCTGTTTCCTCAGTCAGAATGGGCCATGCAGATTTCTCTGTGAGAGAGAGGCCGATTGAGTCTCCAGCTGCCATCAAACAAAAACATCTTCACAGGCGTGCGGCAGCACCAACCATGGTGAGCTACATCAAACAGGGCTGCTCAGACACCCCACAGACTTTCAACTTCAGAGCCACATCTAGACTTTTCTTTTGACCCCCTCTGTCTCATAGACCACCACACAGGGTCAGAGAGCACTGTTACACTGTCCTAGGGACTTTTTGTGCCAGTTTCTCAATGGTGGGCTGGCAAACAATATTTCAGTGTTCCATTAAAGTGCATTAAGTAATTTTTTGATAATTAAAAAAGCTACAAATAAATTAATACTTTTGATGTAGTTTTCTGTCTGTAAATCAATAATTCATTAAGAATGAATTAATACATTAGACGACATTTGTGTTAAATGGATACGCATGTGCTGTTTTTTGTATGTTTTTTTTTTTTGTCTCTTATATTCTCCACAGCTGCATTTATTGGATAAAAAAACGGTAATATTGTGGAAATATTACAATTTAAAATAACTGATTACTGTTTGAATGTGTTTTCAAATTTAATATATTCCTGTGATGACAAAGCTGAATTTCAAGCATCATTACTCCAGGCTTCAGTGTTACATGATCCTTCAAAAATCATCATTCTCATATGCTGATTTGATGCTCAAGTGTCGAAATTCTGTTTTCAACATTCAAAACAGTGCTGCTTAATCTTTTTGTTTCAAAAACATAAACCCCCGTTTTTACAGATAATACTTGAGCTAGTCACGGACTAAAATGCATGTTTGAACTGAAAGCAACATGCATGACTTATCTTAAAATATGTGGCTACACCAGTAGTACACCAGTAGGCCCATTTATAAAAGCTACTTAAAGGTGCAGTGTGTAATATTTATCTATTGACAGAAATGCAATATAATATACATAACTATGTTTTCTGTGGTGTATAAAGACCTTAAATAATGAACCGTTATGTTTTTATTACCTTAGAATGAGCCATTTCTAGCTACATACACCGCGGGTCCCCTTACAGTGAAGGCACAATTTTGCGCCGCCATGTTTCTACAGTAGCCCTAAACGGACAAACTGCTCTACAGAGCGCTAGCTACTCTCTGCAGTCTCAGACGACAACATCTTTGTCCTGTGTCGGCCACCGTATCTTCTCTATGTGCTTCGAAAGTGAGGGGGTGAGCGGTGGGCAGTTGCAATTTGCAACCTCACCGCTAGATGCAGCTAAAATGTACACAATGCAACTTTAAATGTCCTAATTTAAGGATACACAGAGTATTTACTAACACAATCATCCATTTTGAGAGAAATAGTAAAGGTGAATGCATACGCGATTTGGATTAGAACGAATTCAACCCAAGTGCTCTTTGGTGACGTGGATGATTACGTTGCGTTATCTGTCAATCATTGTATAAAGCCCGCTCTGGCAATTTGATTGGTCCGAACAGTTTCTGAACAGTTTCTGTTGGGGCATAGTTACTCCACAACGGTCCAGACCGAAGTGCCTGACCTCAAATATTGTGGGTGGGGCTAAATTCGGCTGGCATCCAGGCTAGAACTAAGGCCTAATCCTGGTTTAATCTAAGCCCTGTCTGTGAAACCAGGCCCAAAATATTTAGAGAGAAATGTAATCACTAACTTACAGAATACACATTTAATTAGTAAAGGCCCTGTGAACATAATCAACACAGTAGACAAAAATACAGTATTTTGGATGGATGCTTTTTTGCAAATAGTAACTGCTATTATTTAATTCACTGTTTTAAGTATGTCATTTTTACATTCTCATGCAGTTTAACTTCTGGCAGACGGGATGGCAAGCCAATCAGCTAATGTATTTCTTGGGCACCAGTGAGATCGGAACAGGAGGCACATATAGCCAACTTTGGTATGTAATCGATTTTTGTTTGGCTTAAGAAAATAATATTTTTAATCATTGAAATATTCATGCTAATTCAGTACAAGTGTAGTTTATTTTTTATTTAAGCCATAAATAATATTTTAAATGTTTTAAATCAGATGTGTCTCATACCAGTGATGTGACATCACACAAACTCTCTCATGTCTTGTTTTATAGTCTATAATTCACACATGAAAGACCTGACCAGCACCTGTCATGCATAACAACACAAGCTTTAATTATCACATATATTTCATTAAAGCGTCTGTTACATGTTTTACAACCTTGATATCCAGCTAGTTTAGCTACTGAGGGGTTTTTAGGTGTTCTATAGAGAAGTGTATGAATGTTTAAGTGCAACAGGACATATCAGCCTGTCTGTCAGGATGTGAGTTCTCAGAGGTCTGGAATCATCCAGTATAATCCAAAGTAAACATTCAGGCTGAATGAGAGAGAGACTCTTATGATAGAAGCAGCTCAGACAGTGAGAGCGCATCAAGGGTTGCAGGGATTCCCTAAACTTCCCTCAAACATTTCAAGGAATAGTTTACACAACATTGTCTCACCTGTGGCATATACAAGATTTTATTTTAGTTATAAGGCTAATGACTGAAATAATGGTCCATTCAATTTACAAAGATATTGCATGATTGATTACTTTTATGGCGCTTTTATAGTTATTGGTGCTTGAGAGCCATATGAACTGTTATTATTTGGAAAATATCCATCTAAAGATTTGTTACTAAATAAAAAAACAATACAGGCTTTGGGATGTCATAAGGGTATCCTTTTAAGATCAAATGAAGAGCATTGTGAAATTGTTCCAAATTAAAAAAGTCACTGTTTTCTATTTAAATTTATTTTAAAATGTCATTTATTACTGATGGCTTGCTGAATTTTTAGCATCATTACTCCAGTCTTCAGTGTCACATGATCCTTCAGAAATCATTCTAATATCAGGGCTCCAGACTAACTTTTTTCACGTCAGACGCACACGCAGGTTGTGATATTTGTTTACGCACGCTCAATCATCTCTAGGACCCTCCCCCTCCACACATTCGCCACTTCCATTAGCCATTCCCTATTCTTCTTCCACTCATTGGCCTGCCACACATTCTGGAATCATTTATGCGCCCCTTCCATGGCAAATTTACTGGTTGCACACTCTCAAACTTTGGTTGCAAAATGCGACCATTTGGTCGCAGTCTGGAGCCCTGAATATGCCGATCTGCTTGCTTCAATAAACATTTAGGGTCCTATCATACACCCGGTGCAACGTGACGGCAGGCACGTCGCAAGTGTTTTTTTAGGCTCATTTCAAGCTACGCAGTTATCATTTTCACATCCGGCACAATGTTGTTTAAATAGCAAATGCACTCGCGCCCATCTGTTTACCCATGGGCGTGCTGGAATGAAAACATGGTGTGTTTAGGCGCATTGTTGGCGCATTGCTATTTTCAGGGCAACTGAAAACGACTGCATTGTTGACCAACAAAAACCTGGTCAAAAGTCAATAGCGCAGTATTTTATTTTTGTGTTATTTAAAGGGCGTGTTAGTAATGTGCACTTATAGGCAGGTGCCTATGGGAGATGGAAGATGAGTCTCTAATTGGTTTATTGCACGTTACACCCAAAACACACCCATGACTCATTAACAGACTAGGTACAACCCTTTTGGACCATGCGCCTGGCACGTTGACTGTTTTTTCCGTTGTTAAACTAGCAGAAGTGGATTCGGACACGCCCTAAGTGCACCTGCGCCATGCGCTTTAGACCATGCGCTCAGATCACTACTTAATATTTTTGTGTAAACAATGATACTTTTTGTCAGGATTCTTAGATACAGAAGAAAGTTCAAAAGAACAACATAAGTATTTATTTGAAATAGATTGTTTTTGTTACAATGTAGAAGTCTTTAAAGGCTATTCCATGCATTCTGAGTTTTTTACTCTGTTAAAGAGTTGGATTCCCATGCTAAAACATGACCAAAGTTTAAAAAAATAAGTTGAATATTGGAAATTTCTGTCCCAAATTTCTCACAAGTTTTTTTCAAGTATAGGCCAATGATACGTCAACAAGCATGGAATTTTCTTGTACAGGCACTTCTCCCGGAAGGGTACGCGCGCACACGTCGACCAGAGCGAGAGAGCAAACGCACATCAACACACTTTGCTCGGCTTTAGGGAAGTCGATGGCTGCGCTGCTCATGTCACAGGACTTCACAAAATAAAACAATGTCACCAAAGAAGTGTGTTTTTGGTTGTCAGGGCAAGTCAACCCTGTTCAGCTTCCCAAAGAACCCAGCATTAGGGGGATAGTGGATGGAGTTTGTTTTTCCGGAGCAGCAACAGAGTTGCACAAGTGTTTTTGTTTGGCCCAAACAAATTTCGCCCCAATTCAACTCCGGATTTGCAGATCGTCTAATGCTGAAAGATGAAGTGTTCCCGACATTAAATGGTTCACGGTTATGCACTGGAACCGCAGGCATTGAGTAAAACTGCTTCACATGTCTGTGTGTTGTTGGCTATCGGAGCATAAGTGAACATAAAAGCGAAACAACATGAACGTGACTCTTTAGCTCCGCCCACACAATATGCCTCCAACCGCTCGGTTTTATTCGGAAAGACTCGGTATAGCGTATCTGTCTTTAATAAATATGATAAAACTAAAGACTTTTGAGATGTGCAGGATGCAATACTACTCTAAAGTTACTCAAGATTGACAGAAACTGTGTATGATAACCCCCTTTAACGTCTCTTTCGATTTAATGTATTAGACCCAAAACTTTTGATTATAAGTGTATAGTAACAGTGTAATCATGAAAATGAAGCAGATATGTTCTGTTCTTCCTAGCCATTGATCATTTTTCAGCATGGCAATATATCCTCAGAGTGGTCTTTGCCAGCTTCCTGTCAGCACCAACTACTTACCCTTACTGACCCTCTCTGGAAGCCAGCTCTCTGATCGAACGCCAACCTCTGCTGCTGTAAAGCCAGAGTGGCCAGAGTAGCTTGACCTGTAATGTAGGCTGACCAATATATTACAGGAAGAATGAGAGTGTGGCTTCAAACAATGAAAACCACAGCTGTTGCCATTCTGCACAGTAGCGCACTACACTTCCATCCAAGATGGCACTGGCTTTAAAAATTAGACAATTATATTATCAACTGGAGACATTGTTTGACAGAAAAACGTATTTACCTAGTCAAAAACTAACCTGCCATTTACAATCTAAACTTTATTATCATGTAAATAGTTTGCTCAATTAAAGTTGATAATGTTTAGCTTCTATATTCCTTTCATGAGGTATATATACTTGAAACATAAGCAAACAATCAACCCTCACAACCCACGCAATATTTACATCACAACCCTGAGGCGTGTGGCAGATTACTCAAATGAAAAGTCAAGTCTCTCAATTTAGGGATATTTTAGTTCTCTAAATCCAGTTCCTTTTGATGCTGTGTTCTCATTTTTACAGAGTTTATGGATTAAATGCAAAAGAATATGTTTTAATCACATAGTTGGGTCCATCAGCAAGCTTACAATAAACAATTCTAAGTTTAGCTTGTTTGTATGAAAAGACCAATTTCTAAAATCAGAGGTTCATAGTACATGAGGTAAAAAATTTGGCTTAAATTATTCTCCTGGTCTTCCTAATTAAAGTACATTAATTTATTTATATATATATATATATATATATATATATATATATATATATATATATATATATATATATATATATATATATCTATAAATAAATTAATGTACTTTAATTATATATATATATATATATATATATATATATATATATATATATATATATATATATATATATATATATATATATATATATATATATATATATATATATATATATATATATATATATAGAAATATATCTGGAGTTATGGTGGAGAATTGCCACAGGAGTGAGGTAGCCAGCCATTGATATACTGTTCAAAGTTTGGGGTAATATTGTGATATATTATTACAATTTAAAATGTCATTTATTCCTGCGTTGGCAAAGCGGAATTTTCAGCATCATTTCTCCAGTCTTCAGTGTCACATGATCATTCAGAAATCATTCTAATATGATGATTTGGTGCTCTAGAAAAAAAGTATTTTTATTAGTAATGTTGAAAACCGTTGCTTAATATTTTTGTGCAAACTGTGGATTCTGTATAAGTGGCCACTATATCAGCCTTCATTTTATGTGTAGCCTTTATTCAATTTTCAGACTTTGCTTTGTGTATTTACAAAATATAGTGCACATGAAAGCAAACAACAAACCCACACAATATTTACACCAAAACCAGCTTAGGCCCTTGAATAAGATGCTTTCCTGCAGGCAGCACCTACTGTATGTGGTGGCAATGTCAGTACAGCCATTTTGCACATAAACTACTGTAAATCACTGAAATACAGAAAGGTTTGTACCTTTAAAGCAATCATATTAGGTTTGGAAGGACTTATGGGTCAGTAAATAATGAAATCATTATTTCTAGGTGAGCTGTTCTTTTCTTCATGCAGATCAATTAAATTGTGGCTTACAGTTATAAGGATTATATGTCTGTTTTAGTACAAATGCCAGTGGGAAAGACAGCGGCAGAGCATCTGGGAGTTGTCGTGAACACCTCTGTCGTGGACCGCGTTTTTCCTGGTGTGAATGTAGCAAGATTCCTGCAGCTGATCGCGGCTCTTCTGATGACAGGTATTTTCCAGGGCTCGGACCCCCTCAGTCCAGGTTTTTCCCTGTAGGGTGTATGAAGAATTAGCAGACGTGTTGCTGATCTAGGGTCTGAGTACGGTCAGCTGGTCGCCCTCACTCTGCTTGATAAGACGAGCTGTGCCTGCTGTTGTCACATTCTCCCCCAGATTCAACAGTGCTGTCTCGGGTGATAGCAGTAAGACCAGAAGGCCCGGGGTCAAGCATGTGCGCTACTGCTTTTCAACTGCTCGCACTGATAAGTCAAAGTGTCTGGACTTCCAAAACAATGACGGCCCATTGGGGCGAGCCAATCAGACCTAAAATAAACTCCACACAGATTTAGGCTAGTTCAAAATTAGTCTGAAATTCTTGAATCTTGTACTTGAAACTCATCATCACCGAAGACAGGACTTCAGCCAACTTGCCTTTCATCTTAGCCCCTAAAAATTTGTGATTATATCTGAAAATAGTGTCTGGAGAAGAATATTTCATTCAGAATCCTGCCTTACCAGTAAAAAATAATACATTAGCCTAAGTTAGCTGCTTGAGTTCTTGATTTTAAATATGTTTCTTTTTAGCTATAACAGCTCATATTTAGATAAGCGGCTCAGTCCTCCTAAGACTAAAACTCAAGGTTCGTCGATGATAACCACATAAATGTTCATTACTCATTCATTGCATTCAAATGATTAATTCTACATGATTGTCCAAACATAATATTAAGGTATCCTACCTTTCAAAAGTTTGGAGTCAGTAAGATTTTTTAAGAAACAAATACTTTTATTTAGAAACGACACATTAAACTGATCAAAAGTGACAGTAAAGACACATAGTTACAAAAGTTTTATATTCAAAATAATTGCTGCATTTTTTTAAAATCTCTTTCTAATCATCAAAGAATCCAGAATAAAATATATCATGGTGTCCAAAACAAATCAGCATTAGAATTAGAATGATTTAGTGAGCATAAAAGACAAAAACCTTTCTGACACCAAACTTTTGATCTAACTTTAGTTTATAATATGATTGATTCTCAGGCAAGATATTCACATACACAATTTTATATTTTGCTTCAATTTTTTAATTATGTCTGTGAATTACTTTTGAATAGACGTTTATTCTGATCACAGAATAAACGTCATTTTTTTCAGCTCCTGTCTATTATTGCACTATAAAGGCCTGTTCACATCAAGAACAAATAACTATAGCAATAACTATATTAGCATCGTCTGCCACTTTAAATGCTCAAGCTCTTTAAAGCAGAATGGATTCTGATTGGCTCAGTCGTTTTATCGTTCATCAGCTGGAATAAAAGCATTCTGAAAGAGATTCCAATGTTATCTTTTTTCAGTGCCATTACTGTTATAGCCGTGGTGTGGACTTTTATATTTTGAATGAATCTTAGAACTATATCTTTGTCTTATAGTTATCGTCCTTGGTGTGAACAGGCCGTAAGCTTTTTCAGATAAAACCACCCTAAAGGTCACATGAATTTCTCTTAACCATGATCAACTTCATTGCCATTTATTATATAAGTCCATCACTGTGTAGCACACCCATTGCCATTTCACAATCATGGGGAGTGGAAGGATGCTTGCTGATAAAGAACCAGAGGGTGCAGCCCAAAACAACAATATGCAGCATTGTTTATCACCAGGCAGTGACACACCATATCAATGTTTTGGCTCTTTGGGGTCTTACCCTGGTAGAGATTAGCAGAAAGCTCTTTCCTGGATCTCTCTCTAACCTTGTGCTTCCTCAAGCCCTGTCTTAAAACTAAAGGGAAGATTGGTGAATGTCTGCGGCTACTGCCTAGAGGCCAGACTGAGTTCACAGTGTTATTACTTTTTTGTGTGTGTGTGTGTGTGTGTTTTCCACAGCACAAGATAAACTGTGCACAAGTTCATGCTTTGAAAAACTAAATTTCCCTTCACATAAGGTTAACAGTGGCGATGTATCTTTCAAGAGGGTTATATTTCAACTTTAAAATATTTAAATAATAAATATGTATGGTTGCACTTTATAGTACGTACACTTACAGTGTACTTATCCAAAGAAGTACTGGGTAATATAAGGTAACATGGGGTAGGTTTAGGGGTAGGTTTATAATAAATATGTACACGGGGAACAGAACTGTAAAATAAAGTGTACCATATGTATAATAAATAATAATATACAAAGCAGTAATGATTAGCACAGGTGTCCCAAGAGGAAACCCCTCCTTTCTTCTGTTTGTTTTTAGTGTAGAAAAGAAGATTATCTTGTTGGCCTTCACTGACTGGTGCCACGTGTGAAAGCATATCTCTTTCTCGGACTTTGGTTGTATCCTGCCGTCTAGAGTAGTGATTTCACAGTGGTCAGGTCACTTAATGTGTAGCTGATGACTTCCTCTTTCTTGTCTGTTAATTACTTTAACACATTTGCCTGTCTGCTCTGACTGGGGGCGTCCAGGGCAGCTGCTTCCCTGCAAGCAGAGCGAGCCAGAAGCCACTGATACGGGAGCAGAGCCAGACCGTTTATGCAATTGGATTAAATGGTCAAGATTTTCGGTGTCAAACAGCAACATCCATGCATTTAAGTGTCTTCTCTTAAATGAAAATGTTGAAAAATAGTAGCTAATGTAGCAAAGCGAGAACTGTTGATATGTTAATAATATGTTTAACTTTTGGTTTAACTTCAGGGTAGAAGAACACTTCATTTGCCATGACAATTTGTTGAATTTCTTTGAATTGCAATTCAGTGACGTTCACTTCCTGTCATTCCTATTCTAATTCCAATTCAACTTCATGTGAGGTGTGACAAATTCAATTAAAAATCCAAATCAGAAAGGGAACCCATTCTAAATTGTACGGAGTCCTGCACATGACATGAAAGAAAAAAAGAAAATAGGATGCACAATTTACTATTTTGTTCCCTCGATTTGCTAAATCATGTGGATGATTAACTATTTTAGTCTCCTCAGTTTATGATTTCATGCACATGATTTAGCAAATCAAGGGAACTACTATTACGAATTATTATTTTGGATGAATTACTATTTCGGACAATTTACTATTTCGTCCCCTCGGTTTACATGACATACAGACATTTATCCATAATGGATGAGTTTGCTGAACAAAACTGAAAATTGTTGTATTTGTGTAGGTTAAACTCTATACGTCTCAGCGCTGACTTTCTACAATGATCTACTTGAACTTCTGTGGCATGTTTGAGCATTCGGATCAAATGTTCATAAGGTAAGGACATTAAAAATGCCACAAAATGTTCATTTATTTTAGTATTTAGCAGAACTTTGCCTGAATAGCAGACAATATATAAAAACCTGTGAGTTCCAGGTTTTGACACTGGAAACAAAGCTATTGTGCAAATAGCGAAGGTGCCACAGTGAATAAAAGGGATGCATAACAATTGGGTAACAATGTTTGAACAATGAGAGCTGAATGCAGAAGGGGAAATCTATGGCTTCCTCAAGCTCATGTATCCTGACAGGAAGCTCAGGTCATATGACAGGAAGTAGAGAAGGGGCACCTGTCTGTGTGTGTTCTCACTCCATATAAGCAATTTTTGTATTATAAACCCTCACCAGTACACACTAGCAGAGATAAAAATGACTGATAAACTTGTTTACATGAGTATACGCTCCCTTGATAGCCATGCAAAATCACCACAATGATGTTGTTCTGATGCTGACATAATTCTGACAGACACTTTGTGTTGAGCCAGATGGCACTTGCAGTGCAGATTAGCGTGATTCTGAGCGTAGCCTGCGTGTTGATGGGTGCCGAAGCAAAATGCCAGACACAGTACGATGGAAAGCCGTGACAGAAATACTGCCCTGAATCTGAGAATGGCAGGAAGGGCCCTATTATTCTGACCCATTCTCTTCAACGTTGGCCCATACGACGCCTGGAGCCTGTCTGCCATGAACTCGCTTCCCAGGATTTCCGACTCACGGCCGGCGCTCCGACTAAAAGCCAAATATTTCACTCCAGAGACGCACAAGGCTTCCTGATATAGGATGCACTTGCTTGTCTCTCTGTGACCTTAAACACTAATAAAGCGCCTATAATATGACTTTGGAGTCAGAAGTCCACAATCCTAGGATATCGTCGGTTTGTGGCTGTTCACTCTTCCACTGACAGGAAAAATAAACAGATGCCCATTTGTCTTGGACAGATTGGATAACAATGAGAAAGAAGTAGATTATTTACTCAGGGGTTAATTGTTTCAGTTTGTCGTTGAAATGAAACCTTCTTGTGTTCAAACCAGGCACCAAAGAAAATAATCAGGTTAGTCATAATCTTACAATCTTTGTTGGTGTCTGATCAGCAAGATCAGTAGATATCAGTAAGTTTATTCTTGATTAGCAAACATTTTTCATGCATGCAAACTTCATTCACTAATCACAAGAGCATCCCTTGAGGAACATGAAATGATGATGGAGCTAGATTATGACCTCAGTAACTCTTTTAGTTCAGTTAGTGCAGGCGTTGTTCAAACTTTTTAAAAAATAGCTCATTTTGCTAGTTTTAGAAAAGTTTTCAGCACTTGCTAGCTGTTCAGACCAGATGGGCCAGGCTTGAGTACCAGAAAACCACCGTAGACTCGTTTAAGATGTTTTTTTTAAGTTCCCCCATTAGTAATCGTAACACTAGCTTAAAAGTGAAATCTGTGACATGTTGCATAAACATAGCCATTATGTTAAGACTAGTGTGACCAAGAGGCAATCAGTCTGACTTTACGTTATCAAATTAGACCAATTAATGTTTTTATGTAACTGACCTGAAGTTATTAACAGTCTTAAAAAATTAGATGACTAACTTGTAAGACTAGTCTTAGCAGTTGATGCAGACTGCCACTGATTCTGAGGTGATTTTACTGAAGAGCAATAAATGATCATGTTTTCCTAACTATTTTACTTGCACTATACTTTAATTTAACAGGACAAATGTTTGTTTGCCCTGAATCTAAAACAGGTCAGTGTACTCTCAAGGAAGAGTCAGGGCTGAGGAAGCTGCTGCCCAGGCAACTGTGTCCGTTGCCATGAAGCAGTTAACTTGGTTTTAAAAAGGCAGTTTGCGAGTGACTAAGGGCAGCCTTGTGTTCAGAGAAGGGCTTGAGATTGTGGCTGTTGCTGTTGTTTTCATTGTGTGCTTGGGACTCAGGGAGGGTAAGAACAATAATGCATGTAATGCTGATTTTGGAACGGGTCCACCCAGCTTTTCCCAGGCTGGCCAGCCTTGGGAACCACTGATAGCATGGCACATCAGGGCTGGGCCCCTCTCGCCGGGCCTAGGGGCAGGGCTGCCCGCCTTCTCCAAGCAAGCATGTTTGGGATGAAAGGAATCCTTCCTCCTGCCTGGGAATAGAAGAAACGCACGCAAACATCCACAAACGTTTGCACTAAGTTGCCTCCCAAGTTTGGACCTGCTTCGCCACATGCTATTAGAAGTCTCAGAGGTGACACTGACGAGCTTATTGCTCCACGCTGGCCGTCGGCAGACTTGGCGGAGGCCATATTCCGGTTTTTGTTTTGTAGTCCTGCCCCGGACTGATATCAGTGGCACTTGTTTTCTATAAGCCAAGGATGAAATGCAAAAAAAAAAAAGAGTAGGAGTGAAAGCTTTTCACAAATCTAATATAAAAATATACATAAATAATATCTAATATAATGTAATATACCATGCATATTTTCTGTTTGCTTTGTCTAGGACTGTCAATATATATTAGGGCTGTCAAACGAATACAATTTTGTGTTTACATAATATATGTGTGTGTACTGGGTATAATAATGTATATGTAAATACACACATATATATTTATTTAAGAAATATATATTTAAAGAAATTTATTTAAGTATATATTTTATTTAAGAAATATTTGCATGTATATACATTTATATAATTTATATTGTATATACATATTTTATATATAAATATAAAACATTTCTGAAATATACATGCATGTGTGTGTGTGTATATATATATATATATATATATATATATATATATATATATATATATATATATATATATATATATATATATATATATATATATATATATATATATATATATATACTGTATATATATATATATATATATATATATATATATATATATTTATATATACTGTATATATATATATATATATATATATATATATATATATATATATATATATATATATATATATATATATATATATACACAATACACACACATATAATATGTAAACACAAACTTTTGATTTGGTTGCGATTAACCACGTTCACGGCGCTTGTGCGTGATGCTGACTCAGGAGATGCCGGTGTTCTGATGTAGAACCCGGAATCACTGCGATGTGTTTACTACGTCAACAGTTTAGGAGACTGGCACAGAAGAGAAAAAAACGTCAAAAAATTTTGTTTGTTTTTTGCGCACAAAAAGTATTCTCGTCGCTTTATAACATTAAGGTTGAACCACTGGAGTTACATGGACTATTTTAACTATTTAACTTATTTGACTATTTTGGTGTCTTTACTACCTTTCTGGGCCTTGAAAGTAGCTGTTGTGTTGCTGTCTATGGAGGGGTCAGAAAGCACTTGGATTTAATCAAAAATATCTTAATTTTTGTTCCAAAGATGTACAAAGGTCTTAGGGTTTAGAACAACGTGAGGGTGAGTAATTAATGACTGAAATGTTCATTTTGTGGTGAACTAACCCTTTAAGGATAAGAGCCTATTCACTTCAAGAACGATAACTACATTAGTATCCACACCTATGCAAAAATAATGTCCTGTCCAGTTTTGCCGTCAACCGCTTTAAATGCTCCAGTGCTGAAAGCAGGATGGATTCTGATTGGCTGCCAATGCTATTATCATTAATCAGCCGGTTGAGAGGAAAAAAAAACTTTTTGAAAGTAATTCCAACGATATTGTTTCTTTGTGCCGTTATCGTTATAGTTGTGGTGTGGAATTCCCTATACTTACAGAATTAGAACAATTATTAAAACTGAATTATTGTGATTGCCATGTCTTTGTGTGAACTGGTCCAATTACAGAAATGTTAATAATGTGCTCTGTCCCTGTTATATATACTAATAAATAGATAAAAACAGATATGAGAATCCCCAGACTGATTCAGCAGGCTTTTTGTAGATGTGTAGAACAATAACAGTATGCAAATGCAATAAATAGAGTAAAACAAACCCCTTTCGGGCTTGGTGTATGTCTGGTCTCCTGTCAATATTCTCATGATACTGTCTTTATTTATCCTAAAAAGAACTTTGAGTGTGCATATCCATCAACAGGGGGAAACGAGGGAAAGTCCGGGTCTGTGAATCCGGACAGACTGCTTTAATTAGCCCTTATATACTTTAGGTCACACCTGGGAGAGCTGCAGCCTGCCCTGGGCTATGAGAGGCTGTTGACAGCTTGATTGGAGCTATCTGTGGTGAGGCCTGGATCTGGTGCAGGGTGTTAAAGGCAGTGGGTGATGCAGAAACCCTTCAGTAGTACAGAGGTTTGGGTCTTTTGGACAGTTAAATGGCAATTAAAATCTATGATTTTTGATTGCATTAGATTGCAAACCACTACATGTGCTTTATCCAAAGGGTCTCAAGTTCATTTTAAGGGAATGCATAAAGTCAGTTCCCCTCAAGTTCAAACTAGTAGAAAAAAACACTGTGTAGTTAATTTGTTACATTTATATAGTGCTTTTCTGGGTACTCAAAGCGCTTTACATGGGAGGAATCTCCTCAGCCACCACCAATGTGCAGCATCCACCTGGATGATGCGACCGCAGCCGTATTGCGCCAGAACACCCACCATACTCCAGCTGATAGGACAGAGTGATGAAGCCAATCAGTATATGGGGAGATTAGAAGGCCATGATGGACGGAGGCAAATTTGGCAAATTTCGCGATTTTTTTAACTTGGTTTAACATCTCATCCTAAAGGCAAGATCTGTTTGAAACCCTGAAATTCCCAAAAGGACTTTTGTCTTTGTTTTGAACAGTATCTATTGTTTTTACCATTTAAAACCTACTATTTGTTTTTTAAAATGTTTGTTGAGTGTGTGTTTCAATCATTCTTTAAATGCCACTTGGTTTGATATTTTATTGTGAAATGCACATTTATAAACAAAAAAAAATTGCTGTTCGGTTTTAAATAGGCAAATGCTTCAGAGTCTTCAGTATGTCAATACAAGATCTTGCCCCAAAAATATGACGTTTGTCAAAAAAAATTGTGATGTTATTTCCATCAAGAGGTGCATACATTTTTGCAAGAGTCCAGCCCTCTGTAAAGTCTCCTCCAGCACATCCTAAAGACTTTCAATGGCTCAGAGCTCAGAGGCAATTCATGTGTGAAAATGATTCTTTATGCTCCGTCCTAACCATTCTTTCACAGTTTGAGCCTGATGAATCTTGACATTGTCATCCTGGAATATGGCCATGATGTGTCTTCCTACATGGTTGTTTAAGAAATGAAAATCTACACAGTCCATCAGTTAGAGTTAGTAACTGTTGCCAAACATATAACATGCTACAAAGATAATAATCACTGCAATGATGATCCAATCACTGACTCTTAAGCATTTGCCTATTTAAATATTTTCTTTCTTTTTGGCTGGGCAAAAACATTTATGTTTTTAAATATAATACTTTTAAAGTAAAAGAATGAATGAATTTTGTCTGTACTGTTACATTGTAGCCATTTAAAATTACCAACAAATTATAGTTCAGTTTGACACTACAGAACTTGTGTGGAAGAAGCTACCCTCCTCCATGATGCCTGCTTGATATTTCTAAGGTTTTATATCATGTTAGGTAAATTGGACATACAACAAACAAACAATGTGAAGAATAGGGTTACGAGCTGCGGCCGCAGTGGTGGGGGTGATGCTTGGCTCGCGGTAATCTCCCAGTGGCAGTGGCCCTGCCGGCCCTCCCTGTGTTCCTGGACGTCTCTCACATGGTGATTGGGTTTCAGCGCAGGGCTCGAGCTGTGGGAACGAGTCATCACACTGGCGGGCTGCCTGGGAGACTGTGCTACGCTCCACCAGGGGGAAGGCACATGACAAAGGGGGGGTTTTGTGAGCCCAAACAATGTGCCGTCTTCACTGTTTAACCCAGGAAATTCACTACAGCTGCACCTCCAACTAGATGAGAAGCCCATGTGTGAAAGTGTGTCTGTCTGTGTGTATGCATAGGAGTGTGTTCAGTTTATCAACTTACGATATATGAAATACGATACTAACAACTTGAAATACTTATATAATCTCAATATAATCAATGTTTATTGAAACATTTTTACAGGGCTTTGAATATGACCAGTCCACTATATGTAGATACTGCAAAAGTGCATAACTTTTTAAAGCACAATTTTAACTTTTTAAAGCACAATATTTTTGGATTAAAATATCAAAAAACCACTAGAACATTGTTATATATTTTGTTGACTTGTGTACCTACATAATCCAAAATGTTCCCAAGAATGTTTTAATACAGAGAAATAAGCAATTTCAACCAGGACACGGACCGTGTCCGTGTGTCGCCTATGACATCATACACGCGTTACCATTGATTTCCGGTTTTATTTTATAATTATAAAGCCAAAAACGCTTTAATATAGCTATTATGTCTTATATTAGACAGGTGAGCAACTGACAAAAAAACTGATCATTGTTATATAGCTCATCACAATTAGTCTTTGTTTAAATCTCATTTTAATGATTTACCGCGAGTAGGCTACCATGTTTTATCAATCCATAATATTGAGCAAGCTTACTGTAGTTTGCAAAAGTGTCTCGTAGAAGCCGGCGAGCGAACGCACAGAGACGCATTTTATAACTTTTAACACACTCAAATAATGTATCTAATATGATCAAATAGGCTGCAGCTATATGACCGTCATCAAGCTAATAGCAACCTAACGGCGTAATACCACGGTCTAATTAGCCTACATAATGTGGCTTTAACACAATATTTTACCATTACTGCCTTCTTGAATATTTACTTTAATGGTACAATGTAAAATGATTTAAGGTAATTACGGTAGTTTTTACTTCTAAAAACATGAAACATTTTTTTTTTTACTAGCCTAGACCTATGGTAAGGTAAAGATATACTTGTATAGACAGGATAGGCTAAACGTTTAAAAAACTCAAGTAGCCTAACCTAAAAGTAAAAATAAGGTACGTTTGTCCGATTGCAGAGCTTGCTTGCTGTGGGAAGTCAAGAAAACATTCTGTCGTTATTTTCATTTTAATAAAGATTTAAAATAAATTTAATTCTTTTTTTTCTCCTCTCAAACGTCTTCAAGATAAAGGTTTGCTATCTGTAGGCTAAATGGACGCTAAAACAATGTAACATGCGCGAGACGAACCTGAACTACTGACAGAAATTATATAATAATTATTATTAACTTAATAATTCGCGCGCTAAATAAACCTGACTACATGTTGGCAAGTCACTGTGCATCCTCAAATTATCCTTGCTAGAAACCCTTTACCTAGAATCTCTGCCTATTTGCACACTGTGTCCAAGCTCTGAAACACCGTCGCCTTTCTTGTGTAAAGTGTTTCTCACGCTTCTGGGGCCCTCGGGTGCAGAACGCGAGTGCTGAAGCTGGGCAGAGTCAATTATCAGGGGAATGAAGTTTGAGACCTCCATTCGGTGGCTCGGGGCGTGTTTTCTTTTTTTCGGTGGGTGTTCCCAAAGCAGGACGTGGGCGTGAATGCGAGACTGAGGCTCCAGCGGTTCGTGGGAAAGACGCTCAGAGTGTTTGGTGACTGTACCTGTGCGCACTGCATCATGAAGCGGCCTTGTGAGGACAGCACGTCCGACAGCGACATGGATGAAACTATTGATGTGGGCAGCGAGAATAACTACTCGGGGTAAGCCTGCATGGGATGCTTGTTTGTTGTTCTGCAGCTGAGGATTCACTTGTAGGTGTTATCTTAAAATATTTTCCTTTGGACATTAGGCTATAATAAATGTATAAATATATTGGCATATAATATAATTACATTTATTATGTATAAACATTCTAGTTCATTTATAATTTAGTAATAATAATTGTAATATTTTAATCTTTTTAGATAGACTAAACTCTTTTAACTCTTTTAAACTCAAGCTTTGGTAATACTTAATAAAAATTAACAAACATTATGTAACGCTCAAAAGTTAGAATGTCACTGAATAATGTATCATAGAAATTAATATTTTTTATATATGATCACATATAGTTAACTGAAGGTTGTAACTTGTATACTGTCATGTAACCTAAAAAATTTGCCTAATGTGGTAACATCGGAATGAAGTGGTTTAATTCAAGTCAAATATTATTTAATATGAATAAATCAAACTGACTACATTAGATTGCACCAACAATAATTTGATTGGTTTGATCAAGTTGAAATGGATCTTAAAGGTAACAATTGCATGTTACCATTTTTTAAAGGAGGCCTATTGCTTACATGTTACTAAACTTGTTCAATTTTATAGATATTTCTACCTATTTGAATGTAGGCTATATTAATGCATTGTATTAAGTAGTTATGTTTGGTAATGACTTACAAGTGAACATTTTAATGACCAGTTATCACTGTCAAACATTTTAGGTAACCAAAAATATGTTTCATGTGGTTCATATTTAAAAATTATAAAAGTTTTGTTCATCAAAAATCAAAAATATAATACATTTAAAGGTAGCTATGGACATTTTTTTACAGTGCACTGATACATTTTCATCCCTTTTCCCCCCAAAGTCAAAGCAACGGTTCATTTATAAGATGTGGCTCACCCACCACAACATCCCAAGTCATGGCCAGAAAGAAGCGGAGAGGGGTAATTCACAACTTTTGAGAGAATTTTCATATTTGTTCAAATCTTTTAAATACTGTCTTTAAAACACTGATACGTTATACTCAGTTGATTATTTTATATATCACAGATCATTGAGAAAAGACGGAGAGACCGAATAAATAATAGTTTATCAGAGTTACGTCGTCTGGTGCCGACAGCATTTGAGAAACAGGTGAGTTCACATCCCTGTGTGCTTTATGAAAGTATTATTTCTAATAATTATAATATATTAAAAGTAAGTGGAAGAGGATGTTGCCACATTATTTCATCAAAGCTATCATATTAAAAACATATCCTATTTCTTCTCCCAAGGGATCTGCCAAGTTAGAGAAAGCGGAAATATTGCAGATGACAGTGGATCACTTGAAGATGCTCCAGGCCACAGGAGGAAAAGGTAGACTGCTTGTTATTGGCTCCTGTTTTGCACTCCACCGAACACTGTAGTGAAATTTGAGCACAGAGTTCCCTTTTGAACAGATTAAAGTGGAAATCAATGTTAATGGTAGGATTGAACTCGTGGGAAAGTGCCGGCAGGACAAAAGAAGCACTTGACCCTGGGATTGTGTTTGCTTTCATAAATCCATGGGAGGGGAGTGGGGCCACATTCACAGGCTGCACTGTTGGGGGTTTGTTAGGGCTTTCCAATGAGTGTTAAAAACGAAGCAGAGGGGAGACAAAACAAACACACAAACAGGTCAGGTCACAATCCCAGTCTGCTTAGGTTAAGCCTCTCGAGCACAGTGGGGTTGCATTTGATTCATCATGATTAAGGCTTCACTTGGTGTTCAAGTTTGAATCGCTCTCTATGTTTCTTTCAGGATATTTTGATGCTCATTCTCTGGCTATGGACTTCATGAGCATCGGCTTTCGGGAGTGTCTAACTGAAGTGGCGAGGTATTTGAGCTCCGTGGAAGGTCTGGACTCCAGCGACCCCCTCCGCGTCCGCTTGGTTTCTCACCTCAGCAGCTGTGCCTCACAGAGGGAAGCGGCCGCCATGACCACATCCATAGCCCATCACCAGCAGGCCCTCCATCCGCATCACTGGGCCGCCGCTTTGCACCCCATCCCCGCTGCGTTTCTGCAGCAGAGCGGACTTCCATCCTCAGAGAGTTCCTCTAGCAGGTTGTCTGAGGTTCCTCAGAGGGGTGCAGCCCTGCTGACCTCCTCCTTCACCCACAGTGACTCCGCACTCAGGGCGCCCTCTACAGGCAGTGTCGCCCCTTGCGTACCGCCACTCTCCACCTCGCTGCTCTCAATATCGGCAACTGTTCACGCAGCGGCCGCCGCGGCTGCAGCGCAAACCTTCCCTCTATCGTTTCCCGGAGGATTCCCGCTTTTCAGTCCCAGCGTAACAGCATCTTCAGTGGCTTCTTCTACTGTGAGCTCTTCCGTTTCCACATCCACCACATCCCAACAGAGCAGCGGGAACAGCGGAAGCAGCAGTAAACCATATCGACCATGGGGAACTGAAGTGGGAGCGTTTTAAGTGTTGGATTTGCTCTTGTTGCATCTGGACGTCTTCCACACTTTGTACATAAAGGAAAGAAAACAGCTATTGTGCCTGCTTTGGTCAGCACCATGGGCTTTTTTTTCTTCTTTACACTTCTCGTGCACATATGCAACATCAAATAAGCCAACTTTCTGGGAGGGAGGGAAAGAAAGACAGACTTGTACACATCACACTGTGTGGACACCCATAAGGATGAAGAGTGACTGTCATTTTTAAAGAAAATCATAGTTTTAACTTTGTGTAAAGGGCTGGGCTGTGGGATAGTGCCCGCATAAACACTGCTAAAATGCTGCATTTGATATGTATGCTTTGATAATTCTCCATAGAAAAGCATATTGTCAGATTTTCACAAACACACACTCAGTAGCTTTGTTTTAAAAAACAGCTTGTTCAACGACAAACCAAAGGTTTTGCAGATAATCACTAAAGTGAGGCGTGAATCAGTTTTGTAATCTATGATTTAACAATCCAGTTTGTAAATCTGTATATGTGTAATATTGTAACTAGAGTTTATATTGAAATTAGACAGATGAGTTAATTTGGTATGATGCACTTCAATCACTGTTTTTTTTTTTTTTTTTGGGGGTGTTGGGGATGGGGGAGACGGATCTTCTCCACTTTACACAATAGGCCTACTGAAATTTTTTAAAAATAACATTCACTAATACTCATATGTGAGATTTTCTACTACTGTAACTTTGTTACCTTTTTAATAACCCTACCACGCTCTGTAAGATGTAACCTTTTTCTATGCAAAAAAGAAAAAAACTGATGTCCCTGAAGAAACCGAGTGTTTTTTTTCATTCCGACACAAATGCCATAAAACCATCATTCCGTTTGCCTTCACCACAACAGATCGTGGAATGTTATGAGAGAAATTAATTGTTTTGCCATAGCATAATTCGAGTTCTTGAAATTGTATGGTGGAAAAAAATATTTGTCTTCTTTTATGTGTTTTTCTAATAATGCAAAAGAAGCCAATGAAGTCAAACAAACAACAGCAATTATAAGTGCCACTTCAACAGTTATAAATCTGTCAACAAACTTTAAAGTAAGCTGCAAACACAATTATTGAATGAAGTTACTTAGTCACCAGCCATTTTAAATATGTTCACTTTTGTTTATAAAATGTCTCAATGCCATGTGTGTTGACGCTGCAACATAATGTCTAAAAAACATTTAAGCAGTTCTCATTTGCTGTTTACTGTTATTTGAAGGCACGGTCCCTCAAGGTCCTTCTTGGTCCCTCAGGGACAGCTCAAGTCAAAACTTATGTAGCTGTTCTGGCGGGCGTGAACAAACCGCCAGTCGGACTGCAGTAGTGTGCGCCACATGAAAGCACAACAACACCAGTCACTCCTCCCCAAGATGGGTCTTTATGCCGGCCTAATCCAGTCCCTTTATGCCAGGGTCTGTTAGACAGATTTACATTAGTAAATCACTGTCACACCATTAAATTCCTTAAGAGAAAAAGTATCAGCATTTCCAAGTGAATGGGGATTAAGGCAAACAGCGCCTGCTACCCACCGGCAATCATGGGAAAAGTGCGAGGCCATAAATCCGCCGGTTATCTGCTTTAGAGCGGCTGGTTCTCACGCCGGGCCCCTGCCTTTGAAGTGGCCGTCATATATCAAGGCCGCACATGATCTGCCCAAAACATCACACAGGCAAAGAGTCAGTGGTGTGAACGTGGTCAGTAAGCCTGTCAGCTTCATTACTTTCCACACATGAAAATGCTTTGGCTACAACAAGATGTGCCTTATATACCAGACCACAAGATAAAAGCAGCATCTAGATATGATCACAGCTCAGACAGATCATATTTTTGGCTCTGGGGCACAGTGAGTTTGCACACAGTCATTTAAACTTTTTAACATCAACTGTTGGGTATTATTTGTTGGAGTATTTAATATATTGAGTATTTAAACACGTGTGTGTGTGTGTGTGTGTGTGTGTGTGCCCTTGTTTATATTACATTGTGGGGACCAAATGTCCCCATAAGGATAGTAAAACCTGAAATCCAAAAGGCTTATAAATCACACAGGATGAGTTTTTTTGAGAAAGTAAAAATGCAGATTGTTTCCGGTGATGGTTTAGGGGCAGGGGCAGTGAAGGGGCATAGAATACAGTTTTTAACCATAAACCATTACGTCTATGGAGAGTCCCAACAATGATAGTGAACCAGACGTGTGTGTGTGTGTGTGTGTGTGCGTGTGTGTGTGCGTGCGTGCGTGTGTGTGTGTGTGTGTGTGTGTGTGTGTGTGTGTGTGTGTGTGTGTGTGTGTGTGTGTGTGTGTGTGTGTGTGTGTGCGTGCGTGCGTGCGTGTTTGTGTGTTGGTGTGTGTGTGTGTGTGTGTGTGTGTGTGTGTGTGTGTGTGTGTGTGTGTGTTGGTGTGTATTTCTATCTACTTCAGCCTGAATCCACACTGACTCATGGGGACTTGTGTCACCATGGGGACCTAAATTGAGGCCCCATGAGTAGGCTAAACAAACTTATAAATCATACAGAATGAGTTTTAAAAAAGCAGAAAGTTGTGTGTGATGGTTGGGTAAGTTTAGGGAAGGGTTAGTATAAGGGGATAGAATATACAGTTTGTACAGTATAAAAACATTATGTCTATGTAGTCCACACAAAGGTAATTAACCAGACGTTTGTGTGTGTGTGTGTGTGTGTGTGTGTGTGTGTGTGTGTGTGTGTGTGTGTGTGTGTGTGTGTGTGTGTGTGTGTGTGTGTGTGTGTGTGTGTGTGTGTGTGTGTGTGTGTGTGTGTGTGTGTGTGTGTGTGTGTGTGTGTGTGTGTGTATTACTTGACATACCTCGGAATACCATGTGAATACTATGGTATTACCTGTGTAGCCTATGGTAGCATAGTAGTATTACTATACTGTAGTAATACTATGGTAGTATTACTAGTTTGGTAAAATATGGCAATTTCCCCATTATGATTTACCTTTGATGACGTAGACACTACAACGTTAACAAATATTAAATTATGAGATGTGTGAAGTCATGAAAAGGCAACAAATGGGTCATTACCAGAGCAATACTGCCATCTGGTGCTCGATAATTTTAAGATGCAACTAAATTCAGTTACTCGTTTTTTGCAAATTACGCTCGTAATTTTTAAAATATGAACTGCTCATGTTTACATTTTAGAAAAACAGATAGAATTAAAAAAAAAAAAAAATACCATATTAATTTAATCAATCAGCGAGTAGGCGTCATCCTCTCCCGACCAATCAAAGCTTTTTCACGCATGCACAACACGGAAGTAAACAACTGGTATGTAACGTTACATGCGCTAGTTTACCTGCCAAATGCATTCATTTCTTAACATACTGTTGTATTGACTGTTGGGACTTTATCACGATTTCGCCGTTGTTGACAAGAGTTTGTCACTTTACCGCAAACCAAAGGTTATTGCCCGTGATTACATTTTTGATGGACTTCATAGTCAATAGTGCAATGACCTAGCCGTTATTTCTGTATACATCGAGTTATTAGAGAATATGAAGTCGTTTAAATCTCCAGGACGTCATGGATATGCTGTGGAGGTTTCACCTTTTCTCGCTTCTACGGTCGCCTGTGCTTCCTCTCAGTATTATGGAATAGCAGGTAATATTAGTAGTTTGCATGGCAAAGATGCATAAATGCCAATGAAAACCTCTTTCTTGTCTTGAAGGATGTGGGACACTTCTTGTGTTGGAGCAGAGAGAAGCAGATGTTTCACTTGTGAGGAGGTAATTTGCTTTCTTTCTGTGAATTAAATAGACAGATCGTCTACAACATATGTCTTGGTCATAGTGATCACCAAAACCAAAAGAAGCAAACAACCAATTACATGTTGCATGAAGCCTAGCACCATTATTACTATTATTATTATTTTTTTGTGTCTATGTTGCTTTACTGTATTGAAAATCATCCTACAAATACTACGATGATATTTAATTAAAACTGTATCTTACACATGTACTTTTTTGCATTAAGTAATTAGTGTGCACTGCAACAAAATCTTATTGGAAAATAGTTTTGTCATTATTTAGAAAAGATCTAGAATAATTTCTTTGCAGATAACTCCGATAACAGTTTTGTATTTTATTGTGAAAGCATTTACATTAATACTTTTGAGGTCATTGTAAATCCCTGTCATCTTGCAGTTATATGAGGACAAGTGGAGTCAGTGATGTGACTGATTGTATCTTTTGGTCTCATGGGCAGTTATGACTGGAATGATGGCCTCTTCGATGTGACATGGAGCGAGAGCAATGAACATGTGCTGGTGACGGGAGGAGGTGATGGATCTTTGCAGATCTGGGACACAGCCAACCCGCAAGGTCTTCTGCAGGTGCTGAAAGGGCACACACAAGAGGTCAGTTCAGACTTTTAACTTCCAAAACAGCATGTTAAAGCTTCCTGCACTTCATAACCTTTAGACTGCAAAACGTCTGACCTTACAGGTGTATTCAGTAGACTGGAGTCAGACACGGGGAGAAAACCTGGTGGTATCAGGATCTTGGGACCACACAGCTAAAGTGGTAAGTGGAGTTTGTATTAATTTATGCCCGGTACAAAAAAATTCGATTTTGGGCTGTCTGAGATAAAAGATGATCAATCGGGATTTCTGTGGTCGTGGCTCCAGTCTGTGGCAGACTGGAGTTTCCTTGGTATTTGAGGTGAAGGTTTGTCTTCTGATTTGGGATCAGACCCTCGCTCAAACATGTATGGTGAACATTGGAAGTATTCAAAATGATTCCACATGTGTAGCAGGGATGTGACACACCCATCCAAACAATGTTTCAGAGAGGTCAAGACATGATAGAAAATAGCCTATTACTTCTAAATTAGGATGTTGTTTACGTAAAAATATTTCTAACATTGTAACTGGACCACAACATTCAATTTAATATAAAATAATTTTAAAAAAGTAGTTCATGACACCTTTAAAGTCACTATGAAATCAAAATGGGCAATTCTTATTTTTAATGCAATACTGCAGTATGTATAAATTATTTTTCCATCTTTCCACATCATTGTTTTTTATTAAGCAAAATAACTTCCCTTAAAGGTACACTATGCAACTTTTCCGTCCGCTAGAGGTTGCCTATTCAAAACAAGGCCGTAGTTTGATGACGCCAAGTTTGAGCGAAGAATCTTGGGACATTCTTCACCTCACAGCCGGTGGAAAAGAATCGGGATAGGACTCAGGCAGAAATCATGTTGATGGATGCGGTTATTAACATTACTGTAGTATGAAGCAGAGCAGGGGTGAGTGTTGGGGAGCTGAGCAAGGCCGCTGGAGAGATTGTTATGCAAAACACACCGGAAACGAGGTTAACGCAGATATGATGCAATTGACAGGTGACTATGGGATCAGATTCCCGCCAAATATATTGCGGTCACACATAAAAAAACAATTTTAAAAACACATGTGAAAATATAACAATTTACAAATAGTTGGAAACATTTGGGATATTGTAAGAACTGAACAAAATATGGCCTAGTGGTTTTTGGATATTTTACTGAAAAAATCCTACATAGTGCACCTTTAAGCAAAATATTAAATTAAGCAAAGTTTTAACGCTAATCAAGGATTTGTTGATCTGGGTTTTATTTTATTTCAAGTTGTGTTGCACAGATTAACTATGTAGAAAGACCGTTAGAATTAAAGAGCTTATTAAAATGATCAGTTAAGTTAGAATTATCGGGATGAACCGATGCCAGGCAATTCAGTTTACACCTTTATGATGACGCATACTATATACAGGTAATTAGATGAGCCAATAATATGAATGCAACGCATTTTCTTTATTTTGGTTTTCGATGGGAAAAACACTTGACGAGAAACCTTGTGTTGCATTAATATTCTGTGTTCGTTGGCTTGCCTATACAAACTATTCAACATCAATAAGGTGTATATTGAATTTGGTCTTTTAATATCCCTGTCTTGGTGCATTAAAACTTACTACAAACCTGGTAAAAATGACTGGTGGGCAATGGAGGAAAGCTTTGTTTTGCCCTCTAGGTGGGTGTTATGGTATAATGGTGTGACGTCACGTGAAAAAATCAAGTCCCGTCCTACATTTTTTTACTTGTTTTAGAAGCCGTTTCAGTAATACATACATTACAATATGTACGGAAAGACTATCGTGACTTCAGTTTCATGCTGACTTTAAAAGATGAGGCTTAGTTGATCTAAACAATGCTAAATAAAACGCAATTAACCATATACTCATACATTTTGGCAATTCCAAATTAAACAGATTTGTTAACCTTTAAAATGATGAAAACATTCTTTCATGTGCATTGGTGATCAAACATAACGATGTTACATGGTTGTCCTGTTTTCCACACAGTGGGATCCGGAGCGATGCCAGTTAGTGAACTCCCTGCAGGGTCATGAGGGTGTCATATACAGCACCATCTGGTCTCCTTATATCCCAGCATGCTTTGCTTCAGCCTCAGGTAGGATAATGAGCTGTATATCTGTGCTCCCATGAAGCTTGGAGGGATTGCTGCTTTAGTTTGGAAAAGTATTGTGTTGAGATGCACACTAGAAATGCTTAACAATCTAGGGGTTATCAGACATGCATGTGCATAAAAGGGTTTGTTCACCCAAAAATGAAAATTCTTTAATTAATTACTCACCCTCGTGTCCTTCCAAACCCGTAAGACTTTCGGTCATCTTCAGAACACAAATGAAGATCTTTTTGATGAAATCTGAGAGCTTTCTGTCCCTCCGTTGACAGCTGCGCAATTGAAACTTTGATGAGAGGTTTAGTCCAAATTTTCTGAAGAGACACAGTCGCTTTATAGGATGAACAGAATGAATTTAGGATTTTATTTTATTTGAACTATACTTTTAAGTTTGTGGAGCATGTGGTAGAGCAACAGCAAAGTAAACCCACACAATGGGTTTGATCCCTAAGAAGCACATGTGCTTATAAAATATTTGAATACAACTGAAGTCATTTTGGAAATATGCTGTGTATTATAATTATACACTTTATATAAATTATACACTAGACAGCAACTTATAAGTTGCAATAAATACAGAAATACAGTTTGTGTATTGAGACATGTAGCACCATTTCACAATCTCATGGAATTAGCAGAAAAAACATTGAGAGACAGACTGAGTGTGTGTTATATTTTAAATATCCAATCCAATTAGATTTGATAATTAGGTCTAGTGGCCAAATCATTCACCTCATCAGTACCATCATTGACCCCATGAGGTCAGCAGTGAGCTTTCATCATCCTCTTCAGCGTTATTTAAATAGCACAAAACTAAAGTAAACGTAGTTAAGGGATAATTCACCCAAAATTTAAAATTCTGTCATCATTTACTCACCCTCAAGTTCTTTCTTCTACTGTTTGGTTACCGACATTCTTCAAAATATCTTCCTTTATGTTCAACAGCAGAACAAAAACTCATGCATGTTTAGAACAACTTGAGGGCATAATTAATTATTTTGGGTGAAGTATCCCTTTAGCTATGCCCACTAACATCTAAATTCCCTTAAAAAAATGTTTTTCATATGTGCTATTATTTGTGATTTATATAAATTAGTAATCTGCTTTTGAATAATAGCTCTAATTTTGCTACATTTTGTGCTGGGAAAATGTACAAAAGTACATTCATAGAAGAAATATCTGCATAATCATGATTGCATAATATTTGCTTTTTTTAGCACGTACTCTTGAGTCTGCACCATGATCTGTGTGTGTACTTGTGTAAGAAAGACTCACAAGGGTCTCACGAGCACACATCTTTTTCAGATATAGCAGGGGTTGGTGACCATATTGCAGCTCTCAAACCAGCAGACTTGAGTTCATCAGCTCCAAACGGCTCTGTTGTGATCTTATCAGCAGCACATTGGGCCTGCAGCACCCACTTACTGCTGATGTGCTGTCAGAGTCTCAGTGTCTAAAATGAATATACCCAGAAATGAAAATTGTACCATCATTTACTCGCCCTTACGTGGTTGCAAACCTTAATTACTTTATTCTATGAAGCAGCAAAGGAGACATGCATCCCTTTATAATGCATTTTATGCATGAACGGTGACAAGGAGTCAAGCACCCTTCTTAGTGCATCAGACTAGCCCTGAATGCACACATGAAGCCCATTTATGGTTCCGTGAGAGATCATATGCATAAAACGTTGAAAGGTTGATGCAAAAATCTCATTCATGTTGATTTATATTGAGTTGAGCCTCCTCGGAAGCTTTAGTAAGAATAACACACTCCTGTGCTGATGGAGGACTTTTTCTTTTGCTATTAAATTTTGACACCACGTGTGTAATGAGATGTGTCTGAAAATCGATACTAAATCCCAGTACCGTGGCAAACAGCGAATATGATCATGGGACAGGCGGTTTCCATGAAATGCCACTTCAGCAAAGATGTTTAAGTTATATATATGTTGGTTTTCTCATCACAGAAACCACTTATGTAAGCATATAACATAAAGCCAGCATCAGGTTTTCACTTTCCATATATATGTGGCAACTTTTCACAGCTTTCAAGCACAGTTTTAAGAGGGACGATTGTGACTCTGTAACTTCCTGCAAGCCTGATGTTTTTACATAAACTCTTTCATTCCTTATTAATGTCTCTTCAAAAATCAAATGCCAAATTGCAGTTTTGTGGGAAAACATTTCAGTCGGACCAGTTTTTGCATGGACACATACCTCCTCCACATTGCAGGTCTTTGGTGAGACATAAAATACACAGAATTTGCTAGTTCATGCTGTGTAATATAATGTTGGCATATTTCATTGTAAATATTAATAAAAAAATTCAGGTTAGAAATATTAAACAAAATTCAGCTCGTTTAATGTCATAATATATATTAATTGAATTTCATTCTATCCATTATCACAAATATATATAACAAGATATATTAGGGCTGTAAAATCGAATAATCATCCAAAATAAAGGTTTGTGTTTACATATGTGTGTGTACTGTGTATAATTATTATGTGTATATAAATACACACACATGCATGTATGTGTTAAATATGGCATATTTAAGAAAATACATGCAAATATTTCTTGAATATAAACATGTATGTGTGTGTATTTATATACACATAATAATTATACACAGTACACACACATATTATGTAAACACAAAATTTTATTTTGGATGCGATTTAAACGATTTTACAGAACTATATATACACAGTTAGTGTGTTTCTATATATATATATATATGTGTGTGTGTGTGTGTGTGTGTTTGAACATTGATAATAAAAATAAATGTTTCTATATTAAAAGATTTCTGAAGGATCATGTGACACTGAAGACTGAAGTTGTGCTGCTGAAAATTCAGCTTTGCATCACAGGAATACATTACATTTTAAAATGTTATAAAATAGAAAGCAGTTCTTTTAAATTGTAATAATATGTAAATGTATGTGTATATATGTATATATATATATATATATATATATATATATATATATATATATATATATATATATGTATATGTATATGTATATATGTATATGTATATATATATATATATATATATATATATATATATATATATATATATATATATATATATATATATATATATATATATATATATATACATATATACATATATTACAGTGGGTACAGAAAGTATTCAGACCCCCTTCAATATTTCAATATTCAAAAACTGAAATATCACATGGTCCTAAGTATTCAGACTTACATGTGTGTATGTATGTATGAAAAACAAGTAAGATTACACACGTTACAATATAAGCTATGTATGTGAATATACATATATATATATATATATATATATATATATATATATATATATATATATATATATATATATATATATATATATATATATATATATATATATATATATATATATATATATATATATATATATGTGTGTATATATACATATATATATACACATACATTGCTTATATTGTAACGCATTTAATCTTACTTGTTTTTCATACATACATACACACATTTTTCATCTGATAATGTATTCAACAGGGCCTACAAGTGCCTCTGTGCTTTGAAGAGACAATTTCAGCACCTCCCTTATCAGAGATTTCACCTCCTCCCGCTGAATGCCGTGATAACAGGAGCCCTGGATTCTCTGACGGGGATGCCACTGAAATCTTTAATGCAAACCGCTTACATGCCAACAATCTCAGTATGAGATCTGTTCTGCTATAATTAAAATAGAAGTGCCCAAAGCAGACCACATATCAAAGTTATTGTTAAACTTGAGCTCATTGAAATATTGACACAATATTCCTCAACCTTGAAACTATTGTTATTACCATCAGTAAGCTGCCTCCTACACATTGAGGACCTTTTTGTGATGTTTTCTGACATATTCTCATGTGGTACAGCCTTGTGATTCAAAGATTTTAGTTGAGGATTTGAATAAATGAATTTCACACAATAATTGCTGAAAAGGTTTACTCATATCATATTATATTATCATGATTATAAAAAAAATATATATAAAAATTTTTATTGTGGCTTTCCATATTTTAAGATCAAAATCTGCATCTGTGACGAGGGTAAAATCATGAAATCTTATAAAAAGCATTTACAAAATTAAAAAAAATGATGTAGGCAAAAGGCAAAGCAAACTAGCATAGACTGAAATCGGCTTTAATAATAATCATATCTATAGGCCCCATAGTTTGGATTCTCTGACATCCTTTCTTGATGCTATGTTAAATGGAAAATGAAACCATGTTGCAGTATATCATGATACAAAAACACTGTTGAAATATTCCTATAGTACTTTAAAGTGTTTATGTGATGGGCTTAATTTATTGTGACTTTACAGCTCAGGCAGGAACTCCCTGCGGGTCGCACTTCAGAGTGGCTTTTATTTATTCCATCAGTTTCAACAAATCAATAAGGGTTACAATAGTCATTGGCATAAGCCTCCTGAGATGTAATTAGCTAGAGTAGGGCTATTCATTTAAATGACGATCTATTGGATCGTCAATAAATGCAACGTATTTTGATGACGTTTTTAGGACTGACATACATTTTGAACATATTTACTCCAGACTTGGGTTTGTATGCTCAGGGAACAGCTAGTGTGTTGATACTTTGTGGATTTGTTCGCAATAGTAATAGAGATGCTTGCCTTAGTACACTTTTAAGTGGTCTTAATGTCACCATAAAATTGCAGAATTTATTATAAAAATCATGATGTATTTTTAATTTTATTCACGTGTCCTCGTAATCTTTAATCAAAATAACTTTTTTTTTTCTTGTTTGAGAAGCCATTTTTAACTCAAATATATGCCACAGTATGGAACAAAAGGCTATCACAACTTCAGTTTCATCCCAACTTTAAAGATTAAAAATTAATTGTTAATGTCTGTGAGCATTCCTCATATGCACTAATATGGCTATGATGTGTTTATGTGATGCTCACTTAATGTTTTAAGTTTCTGCATGATTATACAGTATAGTTGTTTATGATTTTTAGGAACATCCTAGGTCATTCAAAGGGGCCTGTGGTTAATAGGGATCATATGAAATTTTTCCAGCAGGCTATTAGTACACATTTATCCTTAACCAGCTTTTGAATTCATATGCACCATGTAAAGACACCCCTGTTGAATGAATCTTGAGGCTTTGCTGTGGTTTGTGGAGACTGATCAAGCATAGCGTTCGTTCTGGCAGGTCACGTCAAGCTCACATCAGCTGACTCTCAGCTGATCTACTACCTTTTTGAATAAGACACCTATCACAGCATATCTATATATAGGGTCCATTCTTTATTCTCAGCAGCTATTGCATTTCTCAGGAGCTAATTACCCTTCTCCATCCCCAGCTCCTCCTGTCGTCCAGTCAGGATTTGGCCTTTCTAGGCTGCATGGATATGTAGGGAGTTCTTGCCCAGTACCATACCACCATTCATCTTTGATAATAGTAGTCCTGACAGAACTAATGTTGCCCCTTCTAGTGACTTGTAAAAAGTGAACGGTTGGACCATTTATTTCTTACTTCAGAATAGAAATGCTGTGCTTCAAGAAGAAGGTCAGATAAAAGGTGTAAAAAGAGATGCGACAAGAAATTCCCTGTAGAAATCTGTGGCCCGTGCAGCGGACTGGCCTGCAACAGTTCCCTCAGCGCCTTGCCCTGGGTCCATTCATGCTGAGTGCAAGTGGCCCTTGAAATGAATGTTATGGTTCAGAGGATTCTGCTGAGATCGCAAACCAGGAATTTATATGAGAAATTGAGTGGCTTTTTAGAAGATTTAAAGGTATGATGAATTGATGCTTATCTCTGTTGCTATAGGGGATGGGACACTGCGAGTTTGGGATGTGAAAGCGGGATCCTGCAGACTCGCCATCCCTGCACACAGGGCTGAAGCCCTCAGCTGTGATTGGTGCAAATATGACCAGGTGAATATTATTTCCTCTATTCAGTTCATTCACTGTCAATGGGCACAAATGGGATTTGAGTTCATATATATATATATATATATATATATATACATATATATATATATATATATATATATATATATATATATATATATATATATATATATATATATATATATATATATATATATATATATATATATATATTAAAGTGTAATTGTACCAAACTGTTTCAGGTCTGAATCCGCGTTTTAAACGAATCAGGTGGACCATAAAGAGAACCATTTACATTTATCATTTTCATAAAGAGAACCATTAACTTCACTCCTCCTGAATGAATCAACTGTTTGAACGATCGAATGAATGAATGATTCAATGACTTACTCAATTAGATATTTACAGAGTTGCTTGACAGCCCTAATAAAAATATATTTCTATTTTTATATTTTTTTACATTTAATTTATTCTTGTGATGATGTGTCACCTTCAGTGATCGTTCAGTAATCATTCTAATATGTTTATTTGGTTAAACATTTCTTAATATTATCAGTGTTGAAAACGTTTTGGTTACGTATGTAATGCTCGCTCCCTGAAGGAGGGAACAGAGACTGGTGACTTAATGTCGAACATGACCGACTGAAAGGGAACGATTCGGTTACATTATGTAACCCTTTTCAGGGTTATTTGATTGTTAGAAAACTTAAAGGAACTGTATTTATTTGAAATAAACCTTTTTTGTAACATGAAATGCCTTTACTGTCACTTTTGATTAGTTTAATATTCCCTTGCTGTAACAAATTAATAAGTATGTGTCTTTAAAAAATCTTAGTGACTCCAAACTTGTGTATTTTAAGCATTTTGATGGAAATTAGATTTTAAAAAATAAGGTGCAAAAGCTCCTTATGTATATTTCCGAGATGATACGACTCACTATATTAATCATGTAGTGTTAGTAGAGTCATGTCAACTATGTATCATACTGAGCACATACTATTTAAAAAAAAAAAAAAGAAAAGTATGCTGTATATATTAAATAGTGCACAGTAGTATTTAATTCAGTTCATACTGTCCTTCAATTATGTAAGAAGATCTAAAATGACAGAATAGATGGTGGACGAAACATTTACCTCTCATTTCTAATCTGTTCTCAGAATGTTCTGGTCACTGGATCCGTGGACTGCAGTCTCCGAGTGTGGGACTTACGGAACGTCCGAAATCCTTTAGCTCAAATGATGGGCCATTCTTACGCCATCCGCAGAGTAAAGGTATTTTTAGTTTGATGGCCAACTCATTTTTAGTATTTTAGTTCAAAAGCTGGCCTTCATTTCTTCCAGAAGAGTGTCTTGAATGTCATTTCAAGGGCCATGCAAACAATGTGTGAACAATGAGCCGGAGAGTTTGAAATACTCAGCTGGATGAAGTGTGAAGACTCTTACTACATCTGCATTTAATGTTAGTTTGGTCATTGCTTTGACTTAAATGAACTAACAAGTCTGTTGAACATTAATGAGTCTTGTGGCTGCTTCTGTCTGTGAAAATCAAAGCGTATTTCTGTACTATATGTGACAGCTATGGATTTCCGTATTTAAACAGATTATCTTTAAGGATCTGTGTAATTGAGTTGGGGAAAATGTTAGCGCCTGAGTGTCCAAACAGTCAGCAATTATGTCGATTTAAAGAATTCAGTTCACTTTGCACCTGACCGGTCTGCTGCCAAACATGGGAACAAAACACACAAATAGTCCTTCCATCTGATTTTATGCCACATGAGGACCCTGGTATCTCCAAATGGAGCTGTGGGAATAAAACCCACTCCAGCTGGGTCAGGGTGAAATCACAAGCTGTTTCAAGTTAATGGTTTTGCTCACAGCTTTCAGATAATGTAGAAATGTGTGAAATAAGGAGCTACTAGCACAGAGTGTTATTATTGCACTGGGAATACAGGAGGGCAGTGAAGCATGAGATTGTGTGTTCCTGAATGTAATGATATCAAATAGCTTTGAAATGAACACTGTTTATTCTTTTTATATGATTATTATGTCGTCTTATACTGTATCAGTGATGAAGAGGTTCATTCATTGTCTTTTGCATTTACTGTTCACTCCTCCTGTAGTGTCATGACAATATTTTGATGAACCTTTCCAGCTAAGGTAATTAAAAATAGAAGGAGAGTCGATCAATAGAAAGGTTTAGATCTCAAAGATCTAAGTTGAGCAAATAATTTAAGCTGGCTAGCAAGTATAGAATTTGCTTGATCCGGAGGGGAATGTCCAATGTCACCATTTCTAGGAAATCTTTGACCATTGTATTTTAAATCCTAATAAATTCATAATCCTAATAAATTACGTAGATGGTTATGTTTGTTCACCTCAAACTGAACTGAACTAAACTAAACTAAACTGAACTACATTTCTGCTCACTTTAATAAATATTGTAAATAAAAATAATAATTATTATTATAATAATTGTGTGTAAAGAGAAAGAGGGATCATGCAAGTTTCATGATATTTTTTATTTAGGACTGTCCTGAATAAGCTGTTTCACATAACAAGACCAAATAATAACTGAATTCACACAAATGAACCTGTTCAAAAGTTAAAGTAGCCTTGAATCTTAATACTGTCTGTTGTTACCTGGATGAGCCACGACTGTTTTTTATGTTTTGTGATAGTTGTTCATTAGTCCCTTGTTTGTCCTTAGCAGTTAAACTAAGCTCTGTTCTTCAGAAAAATCCTCCAGGTTCCTCCTGAGGGATGCGTCTCAGTCAGCTCCCTAGCTCACAACTAAGTTGTGAATCAGTATATCATGTAAATGAATTCGGGCTCTGGTAAGGACAGTAAGGACGCTGGCTCACTACACATAGGGAAATGATGACTCTATTTCCGGCGACACTAAAACAAACTATTGTACAACATCACAACTGGTATTTATGAACAACAGCAGAACTGACATCTTTCAGACATTATTTGTTTGTTATTTAAAATGCATTATGACAAGTACTTTGCATGCAACGTTTCAGCTGTAAATAAATTATTTTAGCTAGATTATGTTCATAGCCTGTCTAGGGATTGTATGTTGTTTTTTTTAAAACATCTATCGTGTATCTTTATGTTTAGTAAACTTCTGTTAAGTGAACTTGAGCACCGAGTGAGAATCGATTGTTGGATTGTTGGACTTTCTAGCGAGCGAACGTTTTAATGCACTGGTAGGATTTTGTGATTTAAGACAGCAGTTAAAATGGCAGACTCCCTGATCAGTGCCCTAACTACTGAACTAGGGAGCAGATTGAGACCTACCCATTAAATGAAAACCAAACATGACTTTACTGCATACCCTGAAAGCTGAATGAATAGTATAGCAAAAATTTGAACGCATTCAGAGTGGATTTTTTTGCGGTTTACACTATCTACCAAATGATGAAAGGATTTGGGCCACATCAAGCTGTGGAGTAAATATAGCCCATATGCAGTGTTCATCGATAACGATATCGGCATGTACTTCAATTGATTTTTATATTTATTTATTTTGTCAAGCAGCCACTTTGTTAATTCTTCTTTCATTTGTCGTTTCTAGTTCTGCCCATTTTACAAGACCGTCCTTGGGTCCTGCTCATATGATTTCACAGTCAGGTAAGCCAAATGTTTGACCACAGATGCATTTGTTCTGTTCTTCTGATTATCAGCACAACAGCATGTTTGCAAGTTTGCTATTTCGTATATACTGTTCTGCAAACAAGCAGTTAAAGGGTTAGTTCACCCAAAAATGAAAATTCTGTCATTAATTATTCATGTCTTTCTAAACTCGTAAAATGATTTTGATGAAATCCGAGAGCTCTCTGACCCCTCCATAGACAGCAATTTAATTTACACTTTCAAAGCCCTGAAAGGTCGTTAAAACAACACGCACACCAAACTGAAACGAACTATTGTATGATGGGATAAATTAACTTTAATAAATTAACCTTACTTCAAAAAATATTTACATCTGCTTACAATCTTACATAACGATGTATCTTCCATTACAACACAGTAAGAATTCTAAAGAACCTTTCCACATTTTTCCCTGAACTATCCAAATCTGCTCACCCATGTTGAGGACAGAGGATCTTTCCTAGTGGCCTTTGGATGAATGGTGAAGTCTGCATTGCTGGCACAGTAGCAGAAAAACTGATGCCTTTGCCATCAAACAGGGTTGTAAAAGCCATTGATCTCATTTCAGGGTAGACTGTTTTATCTCCTTTTGCAGTCGTTTCATTCTGTTAGTGCGTGGTTGTGTTTTTATTGAGCGTGGAGATCATTTTTGCATAGGGAGAATGATCTTCAATAGGACCATCAAGGACGTATCAGCAAAAATCACTGTAGTAAAGCAAACTTTATTATATCCAAACTTTCTGGCTGCCTAGTTGCTGTAATTTGATAAAGGAACCACAAATTAGTTTTATACAAATATATCCTCAGATTCTTAATAACTGTTAATTGTGATTAAGTCTGAAAGGCCTTTAAGAACATACTAACTATACTATAGTTAACAGAAGTCTGACATTGCATTTCAAGATTAGCACGCCTTTATGCTCCTGCCAGACATCTAGTAATGTTCCAGGTTGAAGCTCTTACACATAATTTGTATAATTTTGACACTTTGTATATAAAAATTAAGCGCTTTAACAAAAATACTGCTACACATTTCTGTTTTATACTAAGGGACATGTTACTGTGGTAATTGGCAGCCTGTCAATAAAGCTTAACTTGTTTTAAACCTGGAACATTCCATTCCTTAGTTAATCTGTTCTGTTGTGAGAGCCCCATAATTGATAGAGGAATAGATGGTCATTGTCCCTACAAAGTGACAACTGATCTTTGCCTTGGCTGTTGGAGAAAGATTACAGAGAGTACTTTATCTGGGCTGACAAGCTTTTAAAATGAGAATTGACTTTCAGATTGAGCCGTGGTCTTATTAGAGGTGAGTTTGATTTTCTTTCCAGCGATGCTAGTCACCTTATTGCTTAAATGTTATGTTTATCTAAGCCTAGAGGGTAAATGTGCCGGCCAGTCAGTAAATAAACACTGCAAGTTTGTGTAGTACAATAATCCTAACCTATTTATACCACTCAGATCCATATAAAAACAAGAGAAAGAAACATGTATTCAATTATTCATGTGTCCAAAAAGCTAAATGTATGTGGTGGGGAGTCTGTATGCTAAAATTGAATTAATATCTATATTTATACACAATCACTGGACCCTTTATTTAGCACGTCTTGCTAGTACCGTGTTGGATCCCCTTTTGCCTTCAGACCTGCCTTCATCCTTCGTAGCATAGATTCAACTGGATGCTAGAAAAATTTCGGTCCACATTGACATGATAGTATCACAGATTTTACGGCTGCACAGCCAAGATGAGAATCTCCTATTCCACCACATCCCAAAGCTGCTCTATTGGATTGAGATCTTGGATTGAGATTGACTGTGGAGGCCATTTGAGTGGAGTGTAGGGAACTTGTCATGTTCAAGAAAACAGTTTGAGATGATTTGAGCTTTGTGACATGGTGCGTTATCCTGATGGAACTTCAGTAGCCATCAGAAGATGGTAATAAAGGGATGGACATGGTCAGCAACAATACTCAGGTAGGCTGTGACTACATTTAAATGATGCTCAGTTAGTACTAAGGGGCCCAAAGTGTGCCAAGAAAAGATCCTTCACACCATTACACCACCGCCAAGGCAGGATGGATCCATGCTTTTATGTTGTTTACACCAAATTCTGACCCTAGCATCTGAATGTTGTAGCAGAAATCAAGACTCATCAGACCAGGCAACATTTTTCCAGTCTTCTGGTGTAAAACCTTGTATCCTCAGCTTCCTGTTCTTAGCTGACTGGAGTGGCACCCGGTGTGTCTTCTGCCGCTGGAGCCCATTTGCATGCGGAGCGTTCAGAGATGCTCTTCTGCAGACGTTGGTTATAATGAGTGGTTATTTGAGTTAGGGCCGGCTCACACAGAATGCGCTTACACGCACTAGACAGACATATTTGACCATTGCATTCGCATCTTGCATCTTTTGCAGTGAAGCAAAAGCAAATGTATTTATATATTTATTGTAAAAATCCATTGACATCTCATTTTCAACCTGCAATTAATGATTAGATTTTCCATAAAATAGCTGTCAGTGTGAAAGGTCCAGTGTATACGAATTGCATATTAATGTACCTTAGAAACTTCAGAAATCATGGATTGAAAATGTCATATTTGTTCAACTTTTAGTTTGTTGTCGTTTTCCTCAGTTCATTTAATATAAATTACAGTGAATTTCCTTTAGAACTGGAAATTGTGGTTTTGCTTTCACAGAAATCTATTCTATTGATTACAGGAAATTTGCTATTTGAACAGACCAGGCGCTCATACTTGACCACGGTGTCATTTAATTAGTTTTACATTCAGAGTCAACTGTGATAATGCCGACCATGAGGTAATTACCAGAAATGATTTCCGCAGGAGGAACAGATCAACATGAATCGTTTTGTTCACTTGTGGTAAAGAGAAAAGGCTGTTTATTTAAATACAAAGTCTTTTTGAAGGGTTTGTGTTCAAAAGACCATGAGCCACCTGCTGCCACACACACTCACACAAACTTGGCTGTTTACTTAACCCAGTCTACGCAGTCGCTTTTTTAGATCTGTCAGGTCTCGTTTACAGGAGATAAGGTGTCCTCTTTCATACATAACAGCTGGCTTTTCTGAGTTGCTATGACGGCAGTTACTAATACGGGATGCTGTACAGAAGGAAAATTGTCTTTCTGTGTGTTCTTTAACAACTAATTTGATTTTGCTGTATTGTTCTCTGCTTTTTTCTTTCTTTCAATGATGGCAGTGTGTATAGGTTGATGCATTGCTTTAAATGAAGTACGACATATCAGTGTTCTGAATGTCAAAATACACACCTTCTGCACATATCAGGTGCATTCTGCTGTTGACAGTGAATTTCTCTCAGTATCTGCAATTTCAAAAAACATTTGTCACTATTGTACTTTAACTATAGTTGCATTTGATCTGGATAAATTGAGAATCACAATTTTTCCCACGATTCTAAATAGACAACTAAATAATATGTAAATTACTAGAGGTTCTGACAATTAATTTCTGCAGTCTATTTTAAAAACATTTTTAATTTTATTTTTAAATGGTTTGAATGAATGATTCTATGGGCCATAGTTTAACAATCTAAGCGTATGGTCTGTGAAGCGCACGGCACAAGTGCACTTAGGGCGTCTCCAACGTTTAATGGTGGGAAAAATGGTCAAAAAGGGTTGCCCCTATTCTCTTTATGAGTAATGGTTGTGTTTTTGGTGTAACGTGCAATAAACCAATTAGAATCTCCCATTGCCTTTAAAAGCCAGTTGCGCTTGCGACTATCCAGAGAGGAATCATTTTGTTTAAAAAATTTTTTTTAAATGTGTGTGCTGCTGTGCATCCCTGTGTGTACGAGTGTTGTGCACCCGTCAATAGGCGCATATTACTAATGCTCCCTTTAAATAACACAAAAGAATATGGCTTTAGATCAGGTTTTTGTTGGTCATTGGCGCAGTCGATTTCAGTTGCGTCAAAATAGCAACGCACCAACTATGTGCCTGAACGCACCTTGTTTTCAGACCAGCACACCCATTTGCGAACAAATGGGCGCAAATGCATTTGCTATTTAAACAACATGGTGCTGGATGTGAAAATGATAACTGCTTCAGACTGAAACTAGCAAAAAACACTTGTGTTGTGACTCATGCCTGGCACCGCATTGCGCCAAGGGCGTGATAGGGCCCAATGACTCACTCAAAGACTTCACTTTTTTCATTACATTTTTGAACTATTGTCTTGAATGCATGATTCAATGATATTTTTTAACAGTCACATGTTGCCACCTACTGGTCTAACGATGAAATTGATATTTCTTTATTTGAAGCATCAAGTTACTTTCAAAAGGTAATTTCATCTATGCTGATCGCTACCATAAACATCTGTATTTATATCTGAACTATAAACATTTATCCCAGCACTTCTGTGATAAATAGAATTATTTTAACACAGAAATAATGATACTGTGTGGCTATTTCATCAACTTCAGGCAGTGCCAACACAGATTTGGATGTTCACTGTGATCGTACTTCTCAAAGGTTTAATTCAAAGATTTAAGGTCAAAAACAGCCAAGCTCGTGCAGGCGTGCAGTGGGCAGAGCTAAAGAGTCGTACACACACAAACCTATAACACACACACACAATACATCATGTCATTATCTTTCGATTCACTATACGTTCATGTTGTTGACATTATATGCACTTACGCACCGATTGCCAACAAAACAATTGATGCAGTTTCACTCACCGCTTGCGGTTTCGACTCATGCCCGGGAACAAACAAACTCACTTGCAGAACTCCATGGCTGTTCCTTAAGGCTGGGTTATTTGGGAAGCTGAACAAGGTTATCTTTCCCTCACAAACAAAAACACACTTCTTTAGTGACATTGTTGATTTCTTGGTCTAAAAACAAAATGACAGCGCTGCATACGGCTTCTGTAATCCAAACGAAGCTTGTTGATGGGCACGCTCTTGCTCTCGCTCTGGTTGATGTCCGCATGCCCTTATCCGGGAGAAGAGCCCATACAATTAATTCCACCCTTTATGATGTCATACCGGGCCATACTCAAAAAAACGTTCCGAAACTTATTCGAGTGTATTTGGTACAGATTTTTTTTTTTTTTAATTTGGACATCCATTTAGAGAATCCAACTATTTAACAGTGCAAATAAGTCAGAATGCATGAAATTGCATTAGACGTACCCTTTCATTTGGATTTGGTCATCTGCATTTTTCTGCACTGATTGTGTGTGAAAAGTTTTTTATTACATTGTGAACCTTTGACCTTTCCTGAACCTTTAACACGCACAGTCCACGTCGATGCAACGTTGGTGGTTTATATCAGCATCTCTTTCTAAAGACGTCCACACCCCGAGCAGCTTTCATCCCACTGTGCTTATAAATAATATCCTTCACTTCTGCTCTATGGAAATGTTAGTATTAATGCCTGCCTAATGTTTTCTTTTAGACAGGGAGTTTTTTTCAGAGAGGTGATTTAATTACATTTGCTGAATAGATCAGTCGGGGCCTGGTGAGCCAGGGCTGCGTCAGGGCTTTGAGCCGCTGCCCCGTCAGAAAAGACAAACGGCCGTTCAATTAGCATGATTGCCTTCTGCTGCTCTGCGTCCACAGATTCTGGGACTACTCCAAGAACCAGCCGCTGCTGGAGACACTGGAGCACCACTCAGAGTTTGTGTGTGGCCTGGATTTCAACCTGCACATCCCAAACCAGGTACACTTGCCAAAACACACTAGTGGGCAACACTTAAACATCTGAAATTGTGGCCTAGGTGTTCAGTGCATGTGTGTCACATTGTACTATAGTGCTCATATACTGTACTGTAGGCAACTTGGGTTCAAATCCAGTTTAGCATCCCAAATTAATATTAGGAGAAATTTCAATACTGCAGCAAAAAGACTCTAAGCAACCTTGGACTTTAAGCTTCAGTAGTCTAAAAATGGCACATTGCAATAAAAAACTGCTATATGCATTTGAAGTGGTCTTTGATTAAACAATTTGTTTGTCATCACATGTTTTACAATGATCTAGTAAAATATATGTAGGTAAATATTGCTGATTAACAAATTTGGTTATATTGATATAAATGAAAGTGAAATATAATTTGTCCTAGTGTTCATTTAGTTATTTTTGACTAAATGTCTTTATTTTATGTATTATTTTTATAATCTACTTGAATCTCCAGTTTTTTTTTAATTATAGTACTTCTGATCAAATAAAAATGTTAAGCCATTTCAGAGCAAATACATAAATATGTTATGTATCCAAACATTGCCAAAAGGCTGAACAATATTGAGATATATTTATTCTATATATTACAGTCTTTCTGTGATCTTTTGTGACAAAAAAGTATGTTTAAAATATATAAAAAATATATTCAAATATATTGAAGGTGTGTACATTTTAGAGGTGAGGTTGCAAATTGCAATCACCCACCGCTCACCCCTCCCTTTCGAAGCACATAGAGAAGCTACGGTGGCCAACACAAGACAAAAATGTTGTCTGAGACAGCAGAGAGTAGCTAGCGCTCTGTAGAAAAGTTTGTCCGTTTAGGGCTACTGTAGAAACATGGCGGTGCAAAACGGCGATTTCACTGTAAGGGGACCCGCTGTGTATTTAGATTGAAATGGCTCATTCTAAGGTAATAAAAACATAACGGTACATCATGTAAGGTGAAAACATAGTTATGTATCTTATATTGCATTTCTGTCAATAGATCCTGCACCTTTTAAAATAGAAAAGAGTTCAATTGTAATAGTATTTCCCAATATGAATGTTTTTCTGCATTTTTATCCGTTTTAGTCTAAGACTGAACAATATTGAGATATTTTTGGGCTATATCGTGCAGTCTTACTTTCTGTGATCTTTGTTTTTTTTGTGTGTTTTGCAAAAGCTGCAATTTAATGACATCTGTTCTGATGGAACTTAAATCAATATTTCCATGACTCCATCTGCAGCTATTGATTTCTATTAACCCTCACTGTACAGCCTTGTCTGTTGACTTCATTTTAACTGAGATGTCTGTCTGTCTGTCTGTCATTCGCGGAGAGGTAGCATGCCACGCATACATGGAATCAGTCACGTACAGTAACAGAGCACTCAGCTCATTGAGATATGGGCCGCAGTCCTCTGGGGAGCTGGTCCTGTCTGACGCAAGCACTCACAGTGATGAATAAAAGTCAGAGTAGTCAATGAGCCATCACTGAGCTGACACGAGATGTCTGCAGCAACCCAAAAAAAAAAAACTCAGCTCCACAGTCTCTGCCACTGTGCCATTTTAAGATTTAACACTGAATCCCTTGCAAACTGTCTCCTCAGGCCCTCTTTGAACCCTGTAAATATAAAGTAAACAGACGGAAAGTAAGACCATGTAGCGTGATGCATTTTTAATTGATTTCAATAAATTAACTTATAACGTATTTCTCTTATTTACTGGAAAGAAAAATATATACCGGGATCTAACTGAAAATGCATTGTGTCACTGAATATTTTGGTCTGCAAGGTATTTTTATGTTGATTAGAGTATTGTGTCAAAAGTTTGGGCTCAGTTAGAATTTTCTTTTGAGATAGATAGATAGATAGATAGATAGATAGATAGATAGATAGATAGATATAGATAGATAGATAGATAGATAGATAGATAGATAGATAGATAGATAGATAGATAGATAGATAGATAGATAGATAGATAGATAGATAGATAGATAGATAGATAGATAGATAGATAGATAGATAGATAGATAGATAGATAGATAGATTTTATCAAAACAAAATAAAATTGTGGCTGAAGTTATTTACATTATTTTCAGGGTATAATGGCTCCATTCAGCTTTTTCAAGGGTTTGCCATTACCTTCACATCTAATTTTGGTAATGTAGAGTTCCTGTCAATCAGAATGCAAATTTGGGAAGCTTTTAAGCTCACTTAGATGTCCTGGCCATTTCTGAGTATTTTGTGAGTCTCTTATAAGACATGATGTGTCTCTTATACTAATAGTGCGCAACCAGAGAAATCACAAAAAATGGGCCACAGTGCGTCAGAGCCAAATTGCAGGATTGGAAAATTATGTATGTATGGATTCTCTCTTATTGTTAGTTCCGCATGGGGCGTAAGTACAGCTGTTGGCAGGCTGCAGGTGGTGTGGGTTGTTCCTGCAAGGCGAGGGCAAGAACTGTGAAGTGGTTTTTCTACCGCAGTCTCCCTGTTCTCTGCCAACCGTACGCACATACACACCTTGTGCTGCTCGTACTCGCTGTCAAGGCCAATATGTAAACCCACAACTCAGTCTCAGCCATTGTTAAATACTCACACACGTACACATACACATACATTAAAACCACTGTCATTTATTGGCTAAGTGGGCATGATTATAGCTTAGTTTTAACTATTTCAAATAGCCGATATATCAGTCTATCAGTAGTTCATGCACATTCTTAGACTTAAAAAACACAATTCCAAATGAAAATGTGCTTTTCTTCATCCTTTATTCATATCAGTTTGATTGATCACCTCTGCTCAGATTTGCCTTTTGCGCTGAACATCTGTACAGTTATTATGCCTTTGAACAAAGTAAAGCCTTCAATGCAATAATTATACTGTAACCGGTTCTTGAGAAAAAGCCCAGCTCCACCTTCATGTACACCCACAGCAGGTGATACATCATCCTTTGCACCTTCGACAAGGAGCTAGAACGTTTCTGCCAAAGAGGACATGTATTCTGTGCTCAGATATTGTTCCTCATATGAGAAGAGTGGAGCTCCGAATCAAATTCCTGCTCTCTTGCCTCCAGTTATATTGAACTTTGTGTTATCAGCTGACCACCCGTTCACTCCCCGTGCCTGCTTCGCCTCACTCTCTGCATCTGTTTTTTTCTGCACTGTTGCCCGCTTTCTGGCACCCGGTCTCTGTTGTGCATTTTGCAGTCAAGTAATTAATGAAGGACTCTTTTTTCCCCTCAATGGGTGAGTCACGGGTTTTCTGCTGGAGCGCTCTTGAGTAATGAGATACAGAGGAAAAAGACTGCAATAAAGGGAGCGGAGCTTTGCTTTGGCATCACTATATCCCTTTCATATTGCCTTTGAAATTCTATTCCAGTCTCTGAAATTCTATTCCAATCTAATATATATATATATATATATATATATATATATATATATATATATATATATATATATATATATATATATATATTAGATTGGAATAGAATATATATATATCATATGTTCATGTTAATTTTTAGCTGTCCTTATTCAGTTTGTCTTGATATTTCTATTACAATTTTTAATGAAGAAAACAACAGGTTCTTTGTTGAGTTGTACATGGTACGGTTGCACTTTATTGTGCACTTGTATTCCTTATATGGGCAAAAGGAGAGGCTTTAAATTTAAAAAGTCTTTGAAGCAGCATCAAAAGAAACAACCAATTCTAAGCAATTCATTGTCTGACATCATTATTGTGCATTTCAGTAAAGCAGCATATGCATAGAAATCTCTTTGTTTTTCAATATCAAGGGTTCTCTCTCTCTCTCTCTCTCTCTCTCTCTCTCTCTCTCTCTCTCTCTCTCTCGCTCTCGCTCTCGCTCTCGCTCTCGCTCTCGCTCTCGCTCTCGCTCTCGCTCTCGCTCTCGCTCTCGCTCTCGCTCTCGCTCTCGCTCTCGCTCTCTCTCCTCACAATTTTTTTAAAACTTTGCCACTTTCCAATCAGGCAAGAAGTTGTTGCTGTTTTTTTTTTTGTGCCAAAAAGAAATTTAGTTGTGTTTCCCTCTTTTTATTTAATGCTATGTTATTTTCATAGTACATCAAGCTCTTTGATTTAGAAGATTTTAACTTGTCATGAAATGGCCCTTTTATATTGATGGGCTTGTAACCAGCTGTGCAGTACCATAACCAGCATCCATCTTAAGTGTTTATACATGTCATATGATGTAGGGTTGGCCCGATAGACGATGCCATTGACCATCGCCGATGGCTGGCAGACATTACAATTTTTAGCCGGCATCGTGATTTCTCTAGATGTTTTACACAAACTAAACCAATGATATTCAAATGGCAGACCTCGGTCCACATCCGGACCCCGGCATGTTTCCATCCGGACCGCTAGAGAGAACAGGAGCTCCATTTTCCTGTTTCTGGTTGAAGAGCGGAGCGTCAAAACAGCTCTATATCTTCTAGTAGTTTTATCTAAAGCCAGACATGCTTCATTTAAGCCCTTTCATCTCCTTGCGCGTTCTTCTTTCTCAGATGTGCGCAGAATTAACGGAGCTTAACGTTCAAATGCAACCCCCCGATGTCATTGTCCATCGTAATGTTTCACTGTAGCTTTTTCCTTTTCCTTTAGTGTGTTTGTGAATGTATGATAAAAGAGAACACTGATCCAGACCTGCCTAAAACCCCTTGATCGAAGTCCAGATCAGCAAATGTCCACATTGTGAAATATTAGCATAATGCCCGGCAAAGAAACCAGGCAGGTTTCAGTGAATTGAGGTTTTGCCATCATGTCGCAGAGACGCTTTGTGTTTGGATGCGAAAGCATAACCTCTTTTGCTTTCAGAGGTTAAGATTTATTAATAAAGCTGTTCCTAAGCAGTACAATATAAATGTGCCTGTCCACAGTGTGTTTTGAAGAGGACCGCTTCCTGAACCTGGGAGAGTATGCAGTAATACTACTTACCACTATCAAACGTTCTGCTCAAGTCGTGCTTGCAAAGTTGGTTCCGATAGATCGGAGCTAAATGACACGGTCAAACCATCAACTTTGTAGAACTAAGCGCGTTTTAGTATGTTATCCTATTCTATTACACCTAATAATCAAAATAATGAAATGGCATCATATGACCCCTTTTACATTGCCTGACGCAAAGCTTCTAATGTCCTTAGTTGTCAAATTTTTACATTTCATGGATGCCATTGTAATTGTGTGACTCTGGCCTTTTTTTCTTTTTTTTTTTACAGGTTGTAGACTGCTCTTGGGATGAGATTGTAAAAGTCTATACCCCTTCATGCCTGGCCGCCCAATAGGAGTTGATGCACCATAGAAAGATGGGGCCGCAAGGTATGGGGGAGTCACCACTCAGTTTTAATCACAGGTGAAGAGTTTGCCAAGATTTCACTGCAGTTTTACTAATGGCGCTATTAAAGGAGAACCCATGGGACACATCGGGAGCATTGCATCGGGAGCGCGGTACAGAGGATGGGGAATCTCATGCTGTCACCGAGGGAAAAAACTGCTCATTTTTGGAAGTGTGATGTTGTTAGTGTTTTTTAATTGTCAAATCAAACTAAGTGAGATTACCTTAAACAGTGAGTGCCTTATTATTGTCTAAAGCTCATTTGTAAATTATGTAGTATGTATTGTTGTTCCCTGCCAAATTGTTTCCTGTTTGTTAACCCTTAAATGCATGAATGTTTTGTACATCATTTCATATTCCGGATCTATAATTAACACTGATGGATCTCAATTATATAAAACTCTCCTGCGTAACGAGTAGAAAATAATAAAATAAAGCATATTTTGTTACGTTTTGGAGCTTGGAGGAGTTCAGTTTGAGCAGATGTTTTATACCATCATCACTGTCCTCATCAGAGCTCATTGATTGTTCAGTACTTTCTCTGCTGTAAATCACAGAGCCATTTCCAGTTTTGCTGATGATACTTCCTATTCTTTTGTTTGCTGTCTGCGGAAACTGAGTGAAACGTCACTTCATCATTGTGGATCAATCACTGCCACCTTATGGAATAAATGTGAATTGCACTTATTCAGTCGTCAAAGAGTAAATTATTGTTGTGCAGAAATAATATACTCACACTATTACACACTTGGGTTGTTGGCGACCCTTTACAGTTTTTACAACAAATGAATGGGAAAACAGGCATTCTTTTATCATTTTATTTTTTTATATTGTTTATAATGAATTGTTTGAGGAGTACTAAGAAGGTTGATGTCTAACTTAAAAAGAATGAGGAAAAGTGTGGTGAATGACGTCCCGGGTCACTAAAGACCTGAGGTATGCTTTTAAGGGTTAAACTGATATTAATAAATAAATGCAATCTGTCATTCACAAATGGGGTAAAATTGTATCTTCTGAGGAACTTTGATGAGCCTAGTTCTTTTGAATTAAATTCATATATTTAACATTGCCTCCAACACAGTGTTCAAATTATAGCAGACAAATAAGTGAATATTAAATCAAAGTTTGAGCACCTATGAATGTCGCTTGTTTTATTTCACTTGGAGCAGAATATAGGAATAAAAATGCAAGTATACAAACATTTAGAGGTATAAAATGTAATCTAGTGTTAAGGGAAAAAAGTAAAATATATAAATAACTGGTTTGAAACCTTTTTGGGTGGGTGGGGTGAATATACTAATATATATAATACTATACTATATATATATATATATATATATATATATATATATATATATATATATATATATATATATATATATATATATATATATATATATATATATATATATATATAGTACACTATGCATTCATGTAATCTGTGTAGTGGCTATCAAGGATTTTCCAAAGGCTTCTTGTTATCCAAATGACCTTGAATCACCAGAACTGATATGAAGCCTTTGAATTTGTAAACAGAAAGTTTCGAAGCTCAAACTATGACTTTAGATATTGCTTCCATGTTCAGGGAGTTTGACTATACAGTTTTAGATGCGAAATCTGTTCTCGTACAGCCAAACAACCTTAATTGAACTTTAAAAAAAACCCACTAAAAACAATTATTTAACCCTCTTAATTAAGGCATCCAAAATGTTGAAGGCTCCAGCAGGGTCTGTATTACAGATACATCCTTTAGAATCATATCCCATATGTTTAGAAACCATGGAAACTCCACTTGGGAAATATGCCTTGGGCATTAACATCTTAATACTTTGCAGTTCGCGCATCTAAATTCCGCACAGCTTGTATTGCGTTAACTGTGAACTACCTCTAAGGAGAAATAAAAGTGTAAAGTACATCAAAGTAAATGGATTGGCCGCAGTTGACTCCAATTCAATCATTGTACAGAGAAGGATGCAGTCGAAACTGCAGCGCGTGTCGCATTTATTCAGCAGCGCTCAAGCGCGTGTGTTGTGTGAACTAGGCGCGAGCGAGAGGAGAGTGCACGTGAATATTCAGCAGTGAACTCGGAGCCCAGTGCGTAATACGGAGACGCCGGGAACCCCCAGTCTACGAAGGAAGACATGGAAGTTTGCAAAGGACGTTTGTTGGGCATTTCGGTGGCCGTTGCTCATGGATTCTTTTCGGGATCGCTAAATATTTTGTTAAAAGTCCTCATTACGACGTATAACTTCACGTATCTGACTTTAATTCAGTCTCTGACCAGCGGCACTGCGGCTCTCACGTTAGAGGTGCTGAGGAGACTGGGCAAAATAGATATACCACCCTTCAGCCTCCAGTTAGTCAAAGTTTTTGCGAGTGTCTGTATTTTGTCAACTTTGCAGTCCACGTTAACCCTCTGGTCCCTCAGGGGACTGAGTTTACCCATGTATGTTGTGTTTAAGCGATGCTTGCCTTTGGTAACGTTAGGGATTGGAGTGTGTGTGCTGAAGAATGGGTTCCCATCACCTGGGGTGATAGTAGCAGTTCTCGTCACCACTGGAGGAGCAGCACTGGCTGGTAGGATTATTTTGCACATTTATAGATGAAATAATAGTTTTTAATTTATAAGCTTGTAATTTATTCCAGGTTATATTTCTAATATGTAAGTATTGAGCATACCTTAAAGTCTTGGGTAAAAAAAAAAAAAAACCTTGAACATCACCGCTATTGCCAGGGGAAAAAAGACCACAATAGGGGCATGTTGTCACACTATGCAGAGGTAAGTTTTCACAATTATTAGGTTGTCAGCCAAATTCAAACATAATTCATGAAAATATATAACAAGTGTTGCATGTGAAATACATTTATGATCAGCCAAAATCCCTAGTCTTGTGCACAGTTAAAACTACATTAGTTTTTACTTGTTAACAGCTACACAAATATGATTTTAGATTTGAGGATTGAGATCATAAAGACTATTGTTCTAATTTAATCTTGTTTAATTTATTCTAATTTGATCTAGATTTACATACATTTGTGAAATTGGTTCTTTGAATTAAAACCTACAGGCAGTGTGACAACTAGCCCACCATAAAGTCTCAAAATGTAATATCCAGTATAGAATTAAAAGAACTATGCTAATCTTGCCTAATTGCTGTCTTGAACATAATATGTGATTCTGGGCTATGACTGTGATGTCGGCATGAAATACATCTCTCGTACAGTTTCATTTTTTTTAATGACCATAAATCATGTATGGTGCAATCTCTTTGCAGTAACTTTGCACTGCGTCGTTCTGGGTTTTTTTTGCAGGTGCTGGAGATCTAACAGGTGACCCTTTTGGCTACGTGACTGGCGTTTTAGCTGTGATTGTCCATGCCTCCTATTTAGTACTCATCGAAAAATTGAGTGCAGACAGTGATTACGGGCCACTCACAGCTCAGTACACCATTGCAGTGGTGGCTTCTCCTGTTCTCTTCATCTGTTCCATTGTAAGCATGGATGCCATTGAGATGTGGACATATGAAGGTTGGAAGAACCCGTATATCACAGGAATCTTCTGTACCTGCATCCTCATTGGCTGTGCAATGAATTTTACCACACTGCACTGTACCTATATCAACTCGGCCGTCACCACCAGTTTCGTGGGGGTGGTCAAGAGTATAGCTACTATCACTGTAGGCATGCTGGCCTTCAGTGACGTGATGCCAACCAGACTGTTTGTGGCAGGCGTGGTAGTCAACACCATCGGCTCCATCACCTACTGTGTCGTGAAGTATCACGAGACAAAAAAGAAGCTGGCATACCAGGAAATGGAGTCCACTAATAATGAAGAACTTCCAGGAGAACCTTATGTGGAACCAGCCAAACCTGATGGAGATATGGAAACTGTTCCAAATGATCTGGAGAACGTCCCCAATGGTAGCCTGATGGCATCAGCTGATGGCAATGACCAGGGTCCCATTCGTGAGAATAAAGTAGCAGAGTCCATAGAATTAGAAAGACCGGGGGTCCAATCAGAGGATCCTACGAGACAATCTCTGAGCGACAGTTACGTAGGGGTCTGGAGATCCGTTCGCACCTTAAAGTTCTTTAAGAAAGACACTTTACTTGATAATATGGAGGTCCAAAGTCCTTGATGATTGGTTTCCCGAAGTGCATGTTAATTGTGAAAGTATTGTTGAAAACTGATGGTGTGAACAATGTTTGCCTTTTTGTCTCCTGAACATGATTTTATGAAAAACATTTATTTTTTATAAAAAGGTATAGTCTGTTTGTACATTAGAGGGAGTATAATCACATGACATTGAGGAATCCCCTACAACAGATGTGCCAGTTTATTCACTTAAAATAAAAGATCCTTTTATTTTAGGATCAAATTGAAATGACTATTAGTCGGGGGGAAATCAAATATCTTAATAGGGATAGTCCATCCAAAAATGAAAGTTCTGTCATTATTTACTCACCATAATATAGTTTCCAAACCTGTGTGACTTCCTGTGTTCTGTGGAGCATAAATAACCAACCAATTTCTATTCCCATTGACTTCCATTATATGGATACAAAAAATACAATGGAAGTCAATGGGAACCAAAACTTTTCGGTTATCAACATTCTTTAAAATATCTTCGTTTGCCTTCCACAAAAGAAAGAAATGCTTACAGGTTTAGAATGACATGAGAGTAAATTAAAGGGATAGTTCACCCAAAAATGAAAATTAACCCATGATTTACTCACCCTCAAGCCATCCTGGGTGTGTATATGACTTTATTCTTTCAGACAAATTCAATCAGAGTTATATGAAAAAAAAATTTGAAGCCCAAAAAAAAGTGTATCCATCCATTATAAAACCACACAGCTCCGGGGGTTAATAAAGGCCTACCCACTTGGATTACTTTTATAATGGATAAATGCACTTTTTGGGACTTAAAATGTGTGGATGCCATTATAATGTCATGTCATAGATACACCTAGGATGGCTTGAGAGTGAGTAAATTATGGGATCATTTTCAATTTTGGATGAACTATCCCTTTAAATACAGAATTTTATTTCTTGGGGTGGAGTATCCATTCCTTTAACTGAATTAGATTGTTTTTATTTCGAATGATTATTATGTTTCTAAGCACGCAGTGTATGTGTTTTGTCTACGAATGCAGTTCTTGAATAGCAGGCATTGAATTTTACAATTTGCATGTAGTATGCAGAATTAATTTAAACTGATTTTACATCGAAATTATGATCTTTGTGTTTTATCTTTAAAAACAAGTATGAGATAAAACTGTGCAATCATTTAAATTCCTCTTTAACTTCCAGCCATCTGGGATACAACCAATATAGAGATGGAGATACATTATATCGGTGGTTCACAATTGGTCGGTCACAATCTAGAAGTTGATTGTAAATCTGTTCTGACAAAAAAAAATTTTATCCAATAATAACATTCAGCTAAACTTTTAATAAGGCTTTTAATAAAGTTAAAGGAGTAGTTCACTTTAAAATGAAAATTATCCCATGATTTACTGCCCTCAAGCTATCTTATAGGATTATATGACATTCTTCTTTCTGATGAACACAATCTGAGTTATATTAATAAATATCCTGAAGCGTTCAAGCTTTATAATGGCTGTGACTGGGTTCATTGAGTTTGAAGCTCAAAACAGTGAGGGTGAGTAAATCATGGGATATTTTTATTTCCCTAACCCTAACTACTCCTTTAAGACAGCAAATGATACTCATTTTTTGTTTTATTTTGCCAAATTAAGCAGACAGGTTGTATGATGTGCCTTCAATCTCATGAACACTATTATGCAAGGGAAAAGAGCATATCTAGAATTAAATATTTATTCTCTTGCAGCAAGGATAAATATGGTTTGAGCTGTCCATCACGTGTTTTGTGCTGTGGGTTATTGTCATGGCGAGAATATGAAATCAAGAGACAAGAAAACGACAAAGCCTTTTGGGGATCTGACCACATCAGAGCAAATCATCAAAATATAGTTCAGTGTTTGCAACTTTTTGTTTACTTTTGAAAAAAAAAAAAAAAATCGGTACATTGTTGGGTTGCCATTTTTAGTTGAATCTTAAAATCTGAATACTGACACAGCTGAGAACCGCTAGCCTGACGTGGTCATACTCAATAGTCAGAATATGATTATTGCCCGAACAAAAAATGTTGTGTGCGGGGCTAAATTCGGCTGGCATCCAGGCTAGAGAACCGCTAGTATTGAAGTCAATATCTATCGAGCTTGTGTTAGCTGACTTCACCAAATGTAATGCTCTGTGCATTTGAGTGGGTTCCAATCAGCAAAAGCAGACCACCATCACAACTGGTTCTTTAGGGATTGCTATACTAAAAATGCAAAACAAATAATATAAGCATTTTTTTATGTAACACACAGTGAACATGCCTCTCTGGTGTTCTTGCTAAAACGAGAGTAGGCTACATCGGTTGCTTTCACAGTCAGCACTTTACGGTGGGATAAAACATCCAAATGTGCCTTTCAATACCTCGTTTTTTTGGTTTGTTATCATTTATTTTCAGTCAGAAAAGCATCTCCTTCCCAGCTCACAGGGAACATTCTCAGAATGTTATGAACAAACGTTTGTCCAGTAACGTTAACAGAATGTGCATTCAAAGTTATGTGGTCTTTAATAATTTTCTCTTTTTTTGACGTTTTTTAAACGTCACTACTTGTTTCAGAATGTTCAGAGAACATTTAAAAATAACGTTTGCAAAATGATAAAATGGAAGAATTTTTTTTAAAATCTTTTTTTAACTGTCTGTTTGACTTAACTACATTTTAGGCCTCCCAGACCAGCATTGGCCTATCTGTTAAACCACAGAGCAACATAAGAGTGTAGGAGTACACTCATGTTAAACTCTCCGTGAATTTCCTTCTGTTTAAAATCATCCTTGCCTGACAATGAACAAGTAAAAACAAATAAACTTCTCATGAGTACCAGGTGCTTTTGTTATAATTTTTCTTTTATAATAGATAGCACAGCATGGAGTATTATCTTCTTTATTTTGCTCAAGGCACAGAACAAAGACAATTTGCCAGACAATAGCACAAGCCCTCTGAGCTAAACGTATAAAAAGTTAATGTCATGCTTGAAGGCATGTGCGGAAAAGATGTTCTTTTGTACCGATAACGCTTTACTTTTCATGAGAATTTGTTTGGTTTTATGTTCCTATTTTTAAAATGATTTATGATCCGTGGAAATTTAATTTAAAATTCAATGGTCAAATAGATATGTCCAGGATTGTTCTTTATGAATGGCAACAGCTGATTTCATGTAATATCACATGTAATATTACAGCAATATAAAGTAAAGGATGTATTTTTCATTTAGGTAGGCTATATATTTCGTTTTGAACAGGAATTTGGGTCATTGCTGTTTTATGGAACATGCTTCTCCTCTGATCTTTTTTCCTTTATTCGGCACATTCAAATCATGGATGTAAGTGATTTGCATATCTTTACCTAATCAGGCTGGAGTTCATTTCTGTGCCTTCGAGTGGTTTTATTCTCTCTCTTCTCTGCTCAGCTGAGTAGATTGAATACAAAAGCTTGAAAAATGGAACTCTGCAGTGAAACACATAAAGAAAATGAAAGCATGTTTGTCCAATGGGCCACTTAGTAATCCAGACTTGGCCTTGGCATAGCAGAACACAAAAGAAGAGTATTTCGAAGAATGTCTGTAACCAAACAGTTGAGGGACCCCGTTGACTTCCATAGTATTTTTTCCATACCAGGTCAATGTCAACTGTTGGTTACAGACATTCTAAAAAATACTCTTCTTTTGTGTTCAGCAGAAGAAAGAAATTCATACACGTTTCAGGGTGAATAAATTATGACAACATTTTATTTTTGGATGAACTATCCCTTTAAGCAATTCCCATGCATGCATGATGCCATCTAGCGGACAATGGTGAGTATATTGCATTTGTTCGCATAATAATGGTTTTGCAGTTTTATGATACATATAAGCTATAGAATCCTTGTATTATGCGTAATAAATCAGTTTATGTACTTTTACAGTTATATGTATAAAATACATATTATGTTTCTAACCATTTCATTTAGTCTACATTACATGTGCGATTTTTTAGATAAATAAGACCAAACTTCTGAAATAAAAGGCATCTCATTGTTTAAAAATAATAGGCTAAATAATATTGAAACAACACTGACCTTTTTAAATAGCTTTAATCTTAATTTTTTCCTTTTTATTTTTGTTTATTTTTGTCATATTTATGTGATTTCTGTAATTTTTACTATTTTTTATTGTTTTTTTATATTTCTTTCAAGGCAAGTCAACCTTTAGCCTATTTCTAAAGCACTTTTAAAAACTTTTTAAAAAAGAAAAATAACAAAGTAATTAAATATAAAACATAATCAAAATACAACATCATATATTTTATCAGCTTTGAAACCTTTTCTCTATTTGAAAGCTACAGAAAAATATATGTTGACTCAAAATGATTTTGTTTTAGTGCTTCAACTTCAACTTATTTCATTTTATATATATATATCTTTTTCATCTAATATTTATATTTGATTAAACTTTATTCTTATTAGCAAAAATGTTTTAATAGTTTTAGTTTGGACATATAACTCTGAATAATGCAAATTATATAGTGAACCCTATGTATGCTTAATTATAATGTAGGCTAATTATTCATTGTGATGTAATATGTTATTATATCTTTATTTATCTTGTAACATTGTTCAAACGTGACGTTGAGTCACACACTGTAGAATAACAAGGAAAAGGAACTAAAGAAATAAACGAAAACGCACGCAGTCAGTTTTGTCACTCTACGGACACTGTAGTTTGACGTCATCCTAACCGGTTAATTTTGAAATACGGGCGCGGTTTTCAGCATCTCTGAAGTTCATATCTAATGTAATTTCAGATTTTGTACATTATCTATATGTGTCTTATTACGCCTTACGAAGTGTGGTTTGGTTTAATTGGTTGTGTATAGCGCGATTAAACGTGTGTAACGTTTGTCATACGGATTGTGGTCATGCAAACAAAAATATGATGGTCTTTTATTGCTTCATTTTAGACAAATGGAGGCCAACAAAGAATTACCCAGTGCCTTTAAAACGCCTTGCAAGCCTGCAAAAGTGAAAAGTCCAGGTAGAGTGATCTTTAAAACGTCTGATACTATAATTACACGTTATATTGACTTTCTCATCATCGAGATGATTTTAGAAGATGATCCTATATTGATCCATATGTGCTGATTGAATAAAATGTCGCTAATAATGACTTGTTTGTTATCAGTCAGTGCATGCGGAACCCCAGTCACCATTCCTGCCTCTCCTTTCATGAAGAAGCTCGGCTGCGGGACTGGAGTCAATGTCTATCTCATGAACAGGTACAATCTTACATACAAACATACTATTTGATGCATGTTTGTGCTACCTACTCAATGTTAGTGTAATGGCCACAATTAAATCTATGCCAATATTTACGCCAGGATGGGCAAGCAGACTCATTCACCATGGGCCATTAAGAAGATCAACAGCAAGTGTGCAAAAAGTCAAATGAATGTTTATCAGAAGCGTCTGACTGAGGAGGCAAAGATCTTAAAAGACCTGCACCACCCCAATATTGTTGGTAAGTATTTCTTGAAAATATTACAGGTAAAGAGGTAAATATGAAGATAAGCCAAATATCTTTTCCCTGTGTGGTTTCTAAGGTTTCAGAGCCTTTACCACCGCAAAGGATGGCTCTAAGTGTTTAGCGATGGAATACGGTGGAGAGCAGTCTCTGAATGACCTCATTGAGAAAAGAAGAGAGGAGGGTCTACAGGCGTTTCCAGTGGCCACTATTGAAAAAGTGGCTCTTCACGTCGCACGTGGTTTACAGGTATGGTTGTGAAATCAGTCGTTTGTAAATTTACTATTAAGGCCCATTCACACCAAGAACAATTACTATATAATTGTAAGATATAGTGTTAAAAATCGCTCTCAATGTAAAAGAATTGCAGAGCCCACTCTACAACTATAACTATGAAAACTATGAAAGCTTGTTTCCACCATTGAATGAAAAATACAACAGGTCAGTGGTGGTCAGAATTATTGGCACCCCTGGTAAATATGGCTGTAAAAAATAAATCTGCATTGTTTATTCTTAAATATGATCAAATATGGCTGTAAAAAATAAATCTGCATTGTTTATTCTTTTGATCTTTTATTAAAAAAATTCATTCAAACCTTTCATTGAAGTAAAATTGAAAGTGGGGAGTAAATCACAATATGAAATAAAAGCTTTTCTCCAAAACACGTTGGCCATTATTGGCACCCTTTTATTAAGTAATTTTTGCAACCCCCAAGATAGCAGCTCTGAGTCATCTTCTATAATGACTGATGAGTTTGAAGAACACCTGACAAGAGATCAGACACCATTCCTCCATACAGAATCCCTCCAGATCCTTCAGATTTCCAGCTCCATGTTGCTGCTTCTTCTCTTCGGTTCAGCCCACTCATTTTCTATAGGCTTCAGGTCAGGGGACTGGGATGGTCATGGCAGAAACCTCATTGTGTGTGTTCAGTGACACATCTGTGTGTTGATTTTGATGTTTGTTTTGGATCGTTGTCCTGATGGAACATCAAACCACGGTCCATTATAAGATTTCTAGCAGAGGCTGTCAGGTTTAGATTTTTTATCTGTTGGTTTTTATGTGTTGGTTTTTGCTCTGCACAAGATGTCCAGGACCTCCAGGATAAAAATAGGCCCACAACATTAAAGATCCTGCTGTATTTATTTAACTGTGGGCATGGGGTACTTTTTATCCCTGTTTGCACCAAAACCCATCTGGTGGGTTTGCTGTCAAAAAGCTCTTTTTATAGCTTCATCTGACCACAGAACCAGGTCCCGTTTGAAGTTCTAGTTGTGTCTGACAACTGAACATGCTGGAGTTTGTTTTGGGTGAGCAAGAAGGTCCCTCCCAAACAACATGTGGTGATGTAGGGGTTGTTTTTGTGTTTTGTTTTTTCTGACCCCAAGACTCAACTAATCTCTGTGATTCTCCATCTGTGATCCTTGGAGAGTCTTTGTCCACTCAAACTCTCCTCCTGCATTGGGACGATATAGAGGCACGTCCTCTTCCAGGCAGATTCGTAACATCTTTAGTTGATTGGAACTTCTTAATTATTGCCCTGATGGTGGAAATGGGGATTTTCAATGCTTTAGATATTTTCATACAGCCACTTTCTATTTTGTGGAGCTCATCAATCTTTTGCTGCACATCAGAACTATATTCTGTGGTTTTATTTATTGTGATAGACGATTAAGGGAATTTGGCCTTTGTGTTTCCTCATATTTATACTCCTGTGGAACAAGATGTCATAGCTGGACAATTTCATGTTCCTAGTCACCTTGGTGTGCTAAAAAATGTAAATATTAATGGGAATATTCCTCAGAGATATTTTACTCTAGGATATAAAAAATTCTAGGCGTGCCAATAATAATGGCCAACGTGTTTTGAAGAAAAACTTTTATTTCATAATGTGATTTTCCCGCAACTTTCCATTTTTACTTCAATGAAAGGTTACATTTTTGCAATTTTTTTGAATGATAGATCAAAAGGATAAACAATGCAGATTTATTTTTACAGTCATCTTTGTTCATGTTTACCAGGGGTGCCAATAATTCTGACCACCACTGTAATTGTGACTTTTTTTCTCAGAGTTGCAAAACATAAACTCACATTCGTGAGTTATAAAGTCAGATTTGCAAGATATAAACTTGTAAGTTGCAATTTTATAGGGGAAAAAAAGTCAGTTCACAATTAAGCTCATATTTCGCGCAATTTTTACTTTATTTCTCAGAATTTGGACTTTATATCTTGCAATTCTGACTTTGTAACTCACATTTGCGAGTTTATAACTCACAATTCTGAGAATAAAGTAAAAATTGCGCTTTGTAAACGTCACAGTTAGAGTGGCAGAAGATATAACTTCAGCACGTACTTCTAATACACAGCGATGTGTGTGCATATGGACGCTAATATTGTTATTGTTCTTGGTGTGAGCTGGACTTAACGTTCAACATCTGGCTTTTTGTTTTATGTGTTTACAACAATAATGTTTCTCTTTGCCATTACTGTTGTAGTTATGGTGTAAACCCCTGAATAGAATCCCTCACAACAGCACTGATCTGCAAAACAGGTGTTGTCTCAAGCACACATGATGCAACTAATCAAAAGCTTGTGTTTAGGCTAGAACACATTAAATATCTGAACTTGGTTTATTGAGTGTCATGTTTGACTGGATGTTAGAAATATGGTCAAACGAATGGCCTGAAAAGTTATGATGTCATCATCCTTCACAAACAAGGAACAGGATACAAAAAGATAGTGAAGGCTCTAAATGTTCCCAGACACCGTTGTAAACATAGTTTGCAAGTTTAAAGTTAAAGGAACAGTGGTTACACTACCTGGACGGGGCAGATAAAAGAAGTTATCAACAGGTGCAACCGGATTTCTGAAAAGGCAGGTTCAGAAAACCCCTCAAATGGCTGCAAAAGACCCGCAGCAAGACAGGCTGAGGTTTCAGCATGCACACTAGGATGCTTACTAAAACCGTGCCTGAACTCCAAGACGTACACCACTACTGACCCAAAAGCACAAGAAAGGTTGGCTCCAATTTGCTCAAAATCATATAAATAATAAGCCACAGAAGTTTGGGGATTCTGTTCTGTGGAGCGATGAAACAAAACTGGAACTTTCTGAAACAAAACTGGAACTGGATCTGGAGGGATTCTGTATGGAGGAATGGTGTCTGATCTCTTGTCAGGTGTTCTTCAAACTCATCAGTCATTATAGAAGATGACTCAGAGCTGCTATCTTGGGGGTTACAAAAATTATTTAATAAAAGGGTGCCAATAATGGCCAACGTGTTTTGGAGAAAAGCTTTTATTTCATATTGTGATTTACTCCCCACTTTCAATTCTGATCAGCAGTATGTCTGGAGGAAGAAGAAGCACATGCTGAAAAGAGCACTCTGCCTACTACAGTTAATCATGATGGTGGCTCAGTGAAGAAGCCACCATCATGGGTGTTATTGGACCTTCCATCAGGATAATGATCCTAAGCACACCCCAAATTCCACCAAGGATTGGGTACAGAAGAAGTCCTGGAAGACTTTACAATGGCCATCACATCACCTGACACCATAGAAAATCTCTGGTGGGATTTGAAGAAGGTGTTTGCAGCACACAAACCCAAGAATGTTACCGGAGGCCATTGCTAATGAGGAATGGTCTAAGATTCTTCAGAAATGCTGCCAGAAGCTAGTGTCTGGTTATACATCTTATTTGCAGCAGGTCATAACAGCAAAAGAGTGTTCTACGAAGTACTAAAGACGCTTGCCATGAAATTGAATAATTTTGAGACTGACAGCGGAAGTCTTTAAAAGTTGCACCACTTGAAACATTTGTGTTGAGCTATTTCGATTACTTTCATTTTCGATTACTTTACTATTTCAAATGTCCAATTACTGCTCATTGCAAACAGCTGAAAGTCTGTACATTTTGCCAGTGAACCTGATTTGCAATGGGGGTTGAATCAATGATTACAACTGTAACTACATCCTTAGTGTAATCTACAGGCTTTTACTGTTTTTTCCATTATCAAATGGAATTATGTAACCTCAAGCTCCTACTACTGTTTTATTGTTGTTTTTTCCTTCAGTACCTGCATAATGAGAAAAAGCTTTTGCATGGAGACATGAAATCATGCAATGTTGTCATCAAGGGTGACTTTGAAAGCATCAAAATCTGTGATGTTGGTGTGTCACTGCCTCTGGATGAAAACATGCAGGGTATGAAAAGATTTAACATGACTATTTTTACTTCATTTGTTCATTGTTTTAAGATCCACTCTATTAAAGTATCATTTCAAACCTATCTTTCCTCAGTGAGCGATCCAAAGGCCCACTACATTGGGACGGAGCCGTGGAAGCCTAAGGAAGCCTTGGAGGATGGGGTTATCACAGACAAAGCTGATATCTTTGCGTATGGGCTCACGCTGTGGGAGATGATGACACTTTCTGTTCCTCACCTGGAGATGCTGGACACTGAGGGAGATGAAGATGATGATGGTAAAGTTACAGTAATCAAATCCTTGTGCTTTTTGTAATATCCTATAGCTTTTGTAGTTTTCATACTTTTTTTTCCTTAGATGACTCCTTCGATGATTTTGATGAAGATGCATATTATGAGAGGCTGGGAACTCGACCAGCTTTGGATGAAGCCACTCTGGGAGGTTCTTACCAGAGGATGGTGGAGCTCTTCTGTCTCTGTACAGAGGAAGACCCTTATAAAAGACCATCTGCAGCTCACATTGTTCAGGTGCTGGAATCCAACAACCAGCTTTCTGATAAAAACAGTGAGGTCATTATAATTGATTAAATTGGCTATTCCATTCCTGTCAATGTAAAATATATTGGTATGTTTACAGGTTGGGTCTGATTTCTGTCTGTCATTTTTACTTTGTGAGTTGTCTGTCACATTGTAAATATTTTTCTGTTGAGGATTGTCATGTTACAGATGTTCTTATGTATTCTAACGACATTCAGACATGTTCTAGATACTGTATCTGTTATGGTGCAATTTGAAATAAACTATGGTGTTTGTGTATAAAATCAGCACACGACTCATTTCTTGATGGGAATTTGTTTTTTAGAAGACAAAAGGGTAATTATTTAAATGAATTACTGGTCACAATTTAAATGTTCAGTTACCTAAGCTATATAACTCAGATTGAGTCACACATGTATATGAACAAGACCATTTATTTTAAAATATGTACAAAGCAAGGAGCAGCTAAACAGTTTTTGCTCATTTTACAACACATTTTAAGGAATTACTACAACAGGCTTATTTTCCAAACAGGAACCTTCAGGAGCCACTAGATTACAATAGACAGCCAGTATTTGTGCTGACGTAAACAGTGCCTTTAATGTTGCGTTTATTCATATTTAAGAGAAAACATCAGTTGGCAACAGTAAAATGAGATGTTTATATCAGACTGACTTTCATTTGAACATCTAACAATTTTTTTAAAAATCAAAAACTGGAAAAAGAAAACGCACAAGCATTAACAAATGCAGTCAAACTAAAACCTAGCGTAGTTGTTTTTCCTTTAACTGATGAAGTTGTACACCAGAAACGTTGGCGTCTCGCAGTATTTTGTAGCAAACAGCTTCCCCTCTGGTGTAGGGTCAGAAAAGGCAATTTCTTCTTTGGTCAGATGGCTCCCATACATAAAAGTATTCCTGAATGAGTAAGAAACAATATACGCAAAGTCATTTATGCAAACTCCCACTTGAAAATCTTTCATCTTCTTAATGCACTGAAAATGTTTGGTACCTGACAGTGTCCAGAAGGCGAGTGGCGATGCTCTTCCTCCTCATCAGACTGAAGACCCAGATGCGACTGACGCCACAGATGGCTTTTTCCGGCACGGTAGAGCAGCACCAGGCTCTGTGGCGCTCCATGAAATCCTCCTTGTTTACGTCTTGGGGTTTCTCTGGCTGCTCCAGCACCCGAAAGGCCTAGAAAACATTAGGTTCAGTAAGATCAGTTTTACTTTGGTTCATCACTGCCATTCTGAGCTCAAGTCTTTAGTTAGACAAAGACTCACCTGTCTTATATTCTCAGCCACCAGACATCCCACAACCATCCTGTCACTGTTAATGAACAGGTAGGTTTTAGCCGAGCTGGGGCTACTGAGTGTGATCTGCTGAAAGCCCAATTCACTGTCTGCGATCCGTCTCACGTCCTCTGCCTGGAATAAAGCAGCACAAGTTAGAAAATACTGATGATTTAGCTGGGCAGCAACGGTTCACATTACTGACAGTGCGGTTTTGGTACGTGCAATGTACAGGCATGTTGACATTTTTTGTGTGAATTTGTCAGTTCAAGCACAAAGAGAACTCAATATTTGCACGCTTTCTGTATGCTTCAGATGAGTGCGCACACAAATCTTCTCAGTGCACAAGTTCTTAGCGTCTTGCACTTGAATGTTTACAAGGCAAGGCTTAAATGAGTTTAAACTAAACACAAATAGCATCAACACCCGGGTGATGAAGGGTCAGCGTAAATGACTGGATCATGTTCGATCATACGGGACCTCATACGAGAGTGACTTTTGTCTATGCTTTTTGATCATCGCTGTTGTAATGTATTGGGAAGCAATGTGTTATCCGTCGACAGAAACGTACATTAGCCTAACTCTGTTTAAGTGTTGTTTTCAACAAAACATATTATAGATGCGTCGTCAGATTTGAGATTTTTTACCGAGAACCGTAACACCCCTAGTGGGCAGAAGAAGCGTTTGAGCTATAACAACCACAGCCAGCATACCTTTTTTGTGGCATACTTTGGATCCTCAGGAAGAACGAGAATAATCTTTCCATCCCAGAACTCTGCCACAACCCTCTCCTTTTTCCAGCCCTAAAACCACACAAATTGATGTGAAATTGCAACATTTTTGTAGCAGAACTGCATTGATGACAACATCACGATGGCTCACCACAAACTTAATGGTGTCCAAGAAGCGCTGATGGAACTGCGTATGCTGGAAGTTATCCTCAGGACTATCTGTACTGTACAGCATCCCACAGGACCCGCACGTGGTAGCGCCAAACTGCTTTTGACCAGCATCCTAAAAAGCAGACACGTTAACCATTAACAAGAGGTGACGAACCAACGATTTATTTCCATCCAACTGCACCTTCTACTCACAATGATGAGCTGGTTATCCGTTTGCTTCTTCATCTCTCTTCTCAAAGCACTCCTCTCTTTGGCCTTGAGAGCAGGAGTGGCAGTCAGTGCAGAAGGAGTGCTGGTGTTCAGGGGTGGTGACAAAATCCCTTTTTTCTGAGGTCTAAGACCAAGAAAGAACAACTGATAAGGCTCAAACTAAACACATACAACGTAAAGTTAAGCGGTTTTATATGGTCATGACAATAAATACGAAAGAATGAATATAACCTGGAAAACCAAGGTCATAAGTTATTACATCACAGTAGCTTTATGCAACTACACTTTTGAAACTATTTCAATTGTACATGTAAATCAATATTCAATACTTTGCAACTGTTTTAGGATTTTTTGTGTATATGATTGTCTTACCTTTTAGTGCCAAAGATGGGATATACAGATGAATCTTCTGAATAGAGAGTAATAATAATAAATCATATTTTAGAAATATCATCATATATAGTTGTGGGTATAACTATCTCTATTTATATATATTATCAGATATTTTATTTAACAGTTGTTTTGAAACAGAATTTTTATAAATCATATTTATAAGACAATAATATACATATTTAACGAAAACATAAAATAGTTTCTAGTTAGAAAACATGAAGTTATTGTTAATGTACACATACATACATATTATATAGATAGATCTTTTTTAAAATAACTTATTTAATATTCAATTAGTTTCTAATTAGAAAGTTTTTTTGATATATATATACATACATATACATATACATATATAATAGGCAGCCAGACAGACAGATTGATAAACAATTTAATAATTTACCATCATTATGAGAGCTGTTGTGATCTGGTGGAATGTCACTCACATCAAACACTGAATCAGTTTTTGCAGGCGAGTCCTGGGAAGCATTTTCAGTTTTTAGAAACAGATGATGAAAGATTTACATTTGAAGCTATTAGCAGATAATTCAATAGTCTAACCTGGCTACCGGCTTCCATGGACTTGTTTGGGCTAACGGATCTCCTCAAAATCACCTTTAAATCTTTGGTAACACCATGCAAATCGGCCAGGACCTGAGGGGACATATTCTTGGGACTTAACATCACTTGCGTTGACTCGCTGATCTCAGCAACTTCATCATTGGTAGCTTTATTTGTGTTTTCCACTTCCGGGTGTTTTTTTAAGAAGACGGCACGCCGGACTGGGGACCGCTCTCCTGGTGCTGGTGTCACTTTCTTCTCCTTCGTGGGTTTCTGAGAGTTGGGTTTCTCGTAGGTTGACGGCGGTTTAGGCTTTGTGTTTTGTGCAGACTTTTTGTACAATGAAGTGGGTCTTTTTCCGGTGCTGAAGAAAGCTGCTCCCACAACAAGCTTAGGTTTACCTTTGGATTTCATAGAGCTAAATGAAATGGGAAGCACCGTGACTTCCAACGACTGATCCATTTGTGTGTCAGAGGGACTTTTCCCTTTGGGTTTAGCAGTAAAGTAACCTTTCAGGTTAGACTGTGGACCAGTGACACTGCTTTTCTTTTGAACCCTCCTCACTGTTTTTTTAACAGGATCTCCAGCAGATGAAGGGGGGTGTGATGGACCATTGCTAGGGGCTGACGGTGGTGACTTGACCTCCTTCAACAGTTTCCTCTCAATAGGTGTGAGATACAGAGGCTTCTGCTTGCTGTAGAAGGATCTTGCCCCCAATACTGTTTTGCGTGGTGAGATTCGTTTTGGAGGAGATTCTAGTGAAGAAGTCCTCTGCATCTTCTTGGGTGTACTGAGAATGTTTTGGGGTGATGCCAGTGAGATGGGAATGTTCTCTTTTTGTCGAGTTGACCTTCTTGGAGAATTTCTTGAGGTTATTATTTGTTTCTTAGCTGGGTTACTGTGGTGGGTTTAAACAAAATGGGGGGGAAGAAATGGTTTGCAATATGCGTCATAATACAAATGAACATGTCACAAACTAATATCTTACAAAATTACATCTCAAACCTTTCAGCATCAGGAGAGCCATGTTTTCTTTTTCGGGATAACATCTTCAAATCACCTGAAATGAGAAGACAGGGAATTAAGAGCATGACGTGATATCTAACAATTCTATAGGACGCCATTGTTGGCATTTCTGGAACATTCTTATATTTCTGTAATATTTGTTTTTCTGCCTCTATAACTTATTGAGAGTGGTGGGGAAAAAGTAGTAACATGAGAAAATTTTGTATTTGACAAAAACAATCAATTAAGTTACGTCAGTAGACAGGGAATATTGTGTCCTTAAATTGAGAGATATAAAAGAACCAAGCTGAATGTTTTCCTGTCAAATGTATTGCTATGATACAGGTATATTTAGTCTGGCCCAGATTATGAAACATACAGTACATAAAACGTCAATACATCTCGCTTGTTTTTACCGCATTTCTTTTCTAGGCGCCAATAATTTACAAGAAGCAAAATCTCTTAAAATACACGCTGGATACGATCACCATCACACATTTCATTTGAATACTGACATGATAACAATATCTGTAGTAAATAACTTACCAGGAAAAATATATCCGATTCTGTTTTTTTTCCTGTGTGGAAACGCTGAAAGAAAATAATCCTAGCAAATCTCTGCCCTTCACCCGCGATCTGTTTTGAAGACCGCGCCAAAGTAAATTGTGGCGCACACGGAAACGGAAACAGCGAGTGTTGCATGACAACATCCGCTTAGTAATGGGAACTCGGATTCATCTCTGCGAATCGGTTCTTTGAACAGAATCGGTTTAAAAATCCTGTCCGGTTCAAGTTTTTTTTAATTTTTTTTATTAATTAAATGCATGAAAGAATAGTAACAGCAATTGTCATCATTGTCGTACCATAATAATACAATAATACACCAAGGTCCTTTATTCTTTCAGTCCAGATTAAGTGCCAGATCCTTAAACACAGCCACTATTCTCGTAGCTTTTAATAAATAATAAAACATAATAATAAATAATTCATTTCAAGTTTAAATCTTAAAAAAAGAGGTTTGCATTTACATTTATGAATATGACATTTGGCTAACAGTAAAATAAGATTTATAAAATACATATAATTTTTCTTTTCATATTCATGAAAACAAAACAAAAACTACATTTCTATATGTAAATTCAAAATTAGGATTTACTTAACATTTAAAAAAATCACATATATCAAACCAAATGTAAAGTAGTTAGGTTTCTCTAAACAGAAGGAAGAGATGGTAATATCATGTCTCTTAAAGGAGCACTTATCTGAGAAAAACCCATTCATTAATTTAAAAGTAATTTCTCTCATTTTGTTAGTTATCAGGTATTTGTGAGGCAATATCAGTTCTCCAGTTTGTCATATAAAAATAAAGTAATTTATAATCATCCACGTTAAACAAAATAAATTTACATCAGTCTGCAAAAGTTTTTTTTTCTTTTGATTTTTTTTATTAAAGTAAACTCTGATTCGTGTCTCTGTGTTGAAAAAGTTTGAATTTGAGAAGTAACGAAGTTCTTTAAGAAAGTCTTTGGTAGTTTGCAGCTGCTGACCTGAGGATAGTTCGGAATATGAATCGTTCAGGCCCGTTGAACCAATTCACTGAAAAGATCCGATTCAAACGAACAATTCTGTCCCGAATCGGGAATCGCTACTTCATTGCAGCGATGCTTGGTTCCTGTTGTGGTCGGAATGGATGGCACACATGACATGTGCCTATGATTTACCTCTTATCTGCTCTCTGTTTTGTTGAATACATATAGTGAGACCTTTCAAAGGTTGTGTCTTTGCGGAAAGATGGTGTTTTACTTTAAAAGCGACGGTGAGTACTGAGTGTGTGCCCAGGCAAGACCATGTTTATGTTGTCAACAAAGACAGTATGAATACGAAATAATTGTAATGCTTAAAATAAATACAACAAAAGGATGACCAAAACTGTAATATATGTAGTTTGACATGGTAAGATTATATTGTTAGCGGTTCAGTATGTCTTTAGTTAAAAAGCAAGAAAAAAACAGTGCTTTTTAAAAGTTGCCATGTATGCTTATCATTTACAGTTGTCTCACCGCCCTATACCATCTACATGGGCAAAGATAAATATGAAAGTAGGTGCTTGTTTTATCATAAATAACACTTTTCAGCATTCTGTGCTTGTAAGACCATTAATAGGAGTTTCTGTTTTTCAACAGATGAAGATCTTATAAAATATGGATGGCCTGAAGATATTTGGTGAGAATTTATTTGGTACTCGCCACCACAAATTAAGTTCTTTTTTTTTTCTAGTTTTGATCTGCAATGAATGTTTCTGTGATTCCAGGTTCCACGTGGACAAGCTCTCATCTGCTCATGTATATCTAAGAATGCCCAAGGTATTTTGAGAAGTAAAACGCATTTTAGCATAAAGCTGTTTATAATATTTCTGCTTTGACAACTGTTGCTTGATTAAAGGGTGTAACAATAGAAGACATACCAAAAGAAGTCCTGATTGACTGTGTCCAGCTGGTCAAAAACAACAGTATTCAAGGTATTGCTTCTTTATGAAGGACATCCAAAGTTGTTTGTTAACGGCGTTATTGAAGGTGTGATCACAACTGCATTTTTATTTACAGGATGCAAAATGAACAATATTAATGTTGTCTACACACCATGGGGGAATCTGAAAAAAACAGCAGACATGGATGTCGGTCAGATAGGCTTCCATCGGCAGAAGGAGGTATGATGAGAGATAGTAAACTAGATCTCAGTCAGATATACAAAATAATAATAATAAAAAAATATATATATATATATATATATATATATATATATATATAAATATACATATATTACTGCCTGTCTGAACAGTTCATATTATTCTGAAGTGTTCATGAATTACTACAGAGGGTATGCAACTATGCATTGACTTTCATATGAAATCTTGCAGATAATTGCAAATTCTGTATAAATATCCAAGTGCACTTCAACAGGTGAAAATTGTGGCAGTAGAAAAGAAAATCAACGAAATTGTCAACAGACTAGAGAAAACGAAAGAGGAGCTCTATCCTGATCTGGCCGCTGAGAAGGAGTCTCGGGACAGAGAGGAAAGAAATGAGAAGAAGGCTCAAATACAAGAGCAGAAGAAGAAAGAGAAGGAAGAAACGAAGAAGAAGAAAGAGATGGAAGAATTAAGGTGCTGTATATACATAAATGATAAATGTAACAAAATAACCTTTGTACACCAGAATCGGTCATTTTAAGACCTGTTATTTAAGTACAAGCATTCATTATTTGAACTTACTGTACATGTAACATCTACTTTCTTGTAGGAATTATTCAGCACTCATGAAGAGTGACAACATGACCACAAATGAGGTGATACATGCTTAGAGTTGAATATATATTGCTGAGAATAAACACATTCTGTTATGACTAGACATGATCATTTTCTCTGCAGGATGGCTATGATTCAGATGACTTCATGTAAAGGAATGGATCTGCTGCAATAAAGAAGAACCACCATCTTATCCCCACAGTATCTTGAAGTTTGTCATTGCACTTTCAAAGGACGTCATAGCGGTCATCAGAAATTTCAAGACCGCTCTAGAGCATTTGGTTTTGTCATTCCTTTGAAAATAAAAATGCAATATGTAAAGTATGTAAAAAAACACTCTTTAATTGCTAAGATAGTAGATTGCTCGCTTAAACAATACGAATTTGAGGACCTTGGCTGATACTGATACGTTGTTTTATTATGTTTTTGAATTAATTAAAGATATTCACTGTGGAGATATGTTAATGGATCTGTACACTAAGACCCAGAGATTATTTGTGCTTATAAATGATATGCCTTTCTAGAATGATAGTGTTGAACGACAAGCTCTTAAACGTTTCACTTTTTGATGTTCTAAAATTAATAAATCTTTGGCATTCTCAGTTCATTTCTCTTTGTATATACATCAATCAGGCATAACATTATGTCCTAATATTGTGTTGGTCCCCCTTTTGCTGACAAAGCAGCCCTGATCCCTCAGGGCATGTAGTCCACTAGACCCCTGAAGGTGTGCTGTGGTATCTGGCACCAAGATGTTAGTAGCAGATCCTTTAAGTTCTGTAAGTTGCGAGGTGGGGCCTCCATGGATCAGACTTGTTTGTTCAGCACATCCGACATATGCTCGATGTGCCAAGTCAACACCTCAAACTTGTGCTCCTCAAACAATCCCTGAACCATTTTTGCTTTGTGGCAGGGCGCATTATCCTGCTGAAAGAGGACACCGCCACTAGGGAAAACCATTTCCATGAAAGGGTGTACATGGTCTGCAAAAATGGTTAGGTAGGTGGTACGTGTCAAAGTAACATGAACATGGATGGCAGGACCCAACGCATCACACTGCCTCGGCCGGCTTGCCTTCTTCCCATTGTGCATCCTGGTGCCATGTGTTCCCCAAGTAAGCAACGCACACACACCCGGCCATCCACATGATGCAAAAGAAAACGTGATTCATCAGACCAGGCCACCTTCTTCCATTGCTCCGTGGTCTAGTTCTGATGCTCAAGTGCCCACTGTTGCCGCTTTCGGCAGTGGACAGGGGTCAGCCCCCTATGCAGCCCCATACGCAACAAACTGCAATGCACTGTGTATTCTGACACCTTTCTACCAGCATTAACTTCTTGAGCAATTTGAGCTACAGTAGCTCGTCTGTTTGATCGGACAACGCGGGCTACCCTTCAATGCCCATATGCATCAATGAGCCTTGGCCACCCATGACCCTTCCTTGGACCACCTTTAATAGATACTGACCACTGCAGAACAGGAACACCCCATAAGAGCCTATTTTTCCTGCTTCTAACACATTAACTTTAAGGACAAATTGATCACCCACTATAACAGGTGACATGATGATGAGAATGTTATTCACTTCACCATATAGAATTACATTCAAATGTGTTAAATGATTTGATTTGACTGAAATGAACTACATACTATTATGGTTTTAATTTTGTTTATGTTTTCTTTTTAGTAGTATAATAGTTAGCTTTCAAGTCGAATTGGCGATCTGTTTATTCGATTTGAGGGGAAATACGTTGCTTTAGGTTACTTTAATGACACTGTAAAAAAAAAATCCACTAGATGGCAGCATTTCACCGCATTGTGACTTATTACCTCAGCCAAAAAGATCAATTTCTATATAGAAGTGCACTGAATATTCGATTTAAAAAAAGTATTTATTGGTTCGTTTAAGTCACTTTCCACAATCGGTTTTTCACAAAACGGGACCACTTCATTATTTGTCCAACAGGTGCTACCAGTAAATGTTGATTATCAACTGAACACATTTTAGATTATGAGTATGACATTTGCATTTCACAAGCCTTGCTGTTTTTTTTTAAATTTTGTTTCAATGAAATTTAACATTTAAATGTATAATCGAAAAGAAAAAAAAAGAAACATCAAAATTTACTTTTTTTTACGACACAGTTTATAACATTTCAGTCACTAGGTCAGAATGATTTTATTTTAATAAGACTCATCCAAATCAATTTAGTGGTACACTAATAACATTGACAGTTGTATGTTGTGGCTGAGCGATCAGAAATATCGTAGCCTACTTAGGAATCTAAAGGCTGCAGGCAGACCACATCCTCCTGAAGAGCAAGCACACTTGTTGTGGTACAGAGTACAGACAGACACAAAAGAAGGAAGTTACTGTGCGAAGGCGGCGTCTTCTGTCCAAGGCCGAGCTGGAAAATATGACCTTGGACTGGCACCTCGGATGTCCTTCACTGGCGGGATGTTTCTGGTTTGTTTATAGGAAAGATTCAGTCACATTCTTTTCAAGCCAGTGGCACTGCACTAACACAGGCCTTTCCAGCAACACATTTACAAAAAGGGTGGCTTGTGTTAAAGCAATAAGATTTAAACTTGTCTTAAAACTCATACTTTCACGACTGCCACATACACTTTAATGTCATTTAGTATAAAACAAACTGACAAGTAAATAAAATGTAAAATATGACTTCAGTACGTCACTCGATTTAAAGTTGTTTTTATGTCAGAGCTGTCAAAGTCTGGCCTGAAGTGTGTCCTGAATTTTGTCCCTCAGCCAATCATTTCCTTTTCAAAAATTAAAAGTGATAATAATTTTTGAACATTTTAAACACCCTTAAAAATAAAGTTTCTTTATTGGCATTGGTTTCATCCTTAACTGTCTCCCCTCCTTTTTGAGAATGGATGTGAAAATGCACAAACCTAAATGGTTGTAATTCAAGAATGCTTTGGACCTAAGTTTGGTCTTGTTTTTTGAAGACGACACTTTTATTATTATAGATTATTGCTGAAGTGAAAGCACTTACATTTTTTGGGCATATATAACATATATATATATATATATATATATATATATATATATATATATATATATATATATATATATATTATACTTTTTAGAGGATAATAATATTTTATAGAGTTTTATGGACAAATTTTCTAGATTATATGTTTTATTATGACCCTTTAGCATGAAAACCAACGTTTCAATGATTGAAAGTGTATTTCTTCTATGGCAAAAAATATTTCTTCTATGGCATCGCTGCGAAAACTCACTTTTGGAACATTTCTTTTAAGAGTGTATGGAGGATTTCTTTTGGACTATCAGACCGTGTATACACATACCTGCTGCATGGCTGAAGTTAGCATCAACAAAGCAGCGAAAACTTCCTGAAATCCTAACAAACACTAGTTTAGTCCAATCATCCACCGTCACAGTTAGCTTAGACCTCCACTGGGTGGATAGGGGTCTGCCACACATAACCTGTCTGCTCCATTAACCTCATGTTTAGAAAAAATATCTCTCTAGATGTGGCTGTGGGGCACAAACCAGACCCTGTCAGCTATACTTCACATCTTCACTGGCCATTAGCACATGCTGCGGCCAAAACTGTTGGCAGGGACCACACACGCACACTTACACTGACAAAGCGGGGACAAAGAGCGAGAAGCGTGGACCGCCACACAAAATGAAAAGGGATGTGCCTCTGTGGTCTTCCGAACCGGTCAGGCCAGCTGGAGCCTTCAACAAAAGCAAACAAGGTCATAAAGTGGGTGCAGAAAAGAACAGGCCTGGAGAAGAGCCACTGTGATGTGAGGAAATGTGCGGTACACATGGGTCTGACTGAACAGTTCCTGCTCTGTCGGGGAGTAGGAATACAGCTAACTATGAGATAAAGTGCTGCTTTATGAACCACAGTGAAAAACAACTGAAATGGTCAAAGGGTCATGATTATGAATCATTCACTTCATTTGAAAAGAAAGTATCAGACAGTACAGGCCTTCTCATCATTATATCATATATGCAATGCCACTCTTTCAAAATGCAAATTATTTCAAGACTTGCTAAGTTTTCTGCACATAATGTAAAAAAAAGAAAAGAAAAAAACTGAAATTAAACATCAAGGATTATATTACATTGATCAAATGTGACAGTAAAGACTTTTATATTGTTACAAACATTTATTAGAACTGTCAATCGATAAAAAAAATAATTAAATCGCAATTTTTTTCTGTAAATAATCGCGATTAAAAACAACTGCATTTTTGGCCGCAGAGATATCACACAACACATGAAATCCCATATTCACGGCAGTATGTTGACGGAAGTTGTGGGATTTCATGCGTTGCGTGATATCTCTGTGCCTAAGTAGCAGTGCTTCGCCTGTGCTTCCCCATAATATAGTCCCAAGTCAATATCTACCTAGGAAATCACCAATAGTCTTAATCTGCATCATGATTTGTATGCGTTGTGAATATGCAGGCCACAAGAAGTAATTAGGTGTTGTTGTTTTGTTTTTTTTGGATCTCTTTTACTAGGGACATGCTAGCTGGCAACATAGGATTCCATTCATTATGCTAAGCTAAGCTATAGCGGCGACCCTGCCAAACTAAAAAAATGCATTTGCCCACATATCTAATTGTAGGAAAGAAGTTGCATAAGCCCTATTTCTAAAAATGGTTGAGTGTTCATTTAAAGAAGGGTGCTCAGGAGCCAGGCGAAAGTATAAACAAGGCTTGAGCCCGCAAGTTCGCGAGCTACGCAGAGGACTTTTACTCAAGCAGCAACCTCCCGTGGTCTCTCTTGAAGCCAATACGGAAGTGACTAAAACTTCAGTTCATCAACTGGCCACTAGGGACAGGCTCTGAAGAGATCTCGATTTTGGCGCGTCTTTCAGACAAGGGCTACGTCTCAATCAGCTCCCTAGTGCAGTATACAGGGCACTAGTCAGGGAGTCAGACAGCACTAAAATACATATATTAAATAAACATTGTTTTTTACTTTCTATGAATCAGTGAGTTTTTCCGCAAATATATTAAGCAGCACAACTGTTTTCAACATTTAAAAGTAGAAGAAATGTTTCTTAAGCAGCAAATCAGCATATTAGAAAAGGATCATGTGACATTACTGATGCTGAAAATTCTGCTTTGGCATCCCGGGAATAAATTATAATTCAAAACATTAAAATAGAAAGCAGTTCTTTTAAATTCTGATATTATTTCACAATATTACTGTTGCACTGTATTTGTGATCAAATAAATGCAGCTTTGGCGGGCATAAGAGACTTCTTTCAAAGGCCTTTAAAAATCTTACCGACCCCTACATTTTTATGTTAGTTTAATTGCAATTTAATTGTTGTCATGGTATATGGTATATTTTTACAAAATCCCTACACCCATTTCCAAGCACATTCAAGCTATGATAATTGTTTCATAAATTTGAACATTATCGTTTAACCGCCCTCTCTTGTGAGTTCAGAACCCAGTGGAAAGCATTTCAGCTTCATTCTTCATAACACATGAGCTCTCCCCATGGGTACAGTTAGAGGTTTATTTTGTGCTTGACTTATCGACAGTATACTTCATGCTGACGATTCACTCCAGAGGCCCCTGACACAGTGATTGGACAAGATCAACAGAGACGTGACCCACTGATCTATTCAACTCATCCAGCTGACAACACAAATTCCTCTGGCACAGATGCAAAGCTTACACCATCAGCAGAAGATTTCCCGTCAAAACCTTGTCTCACCTTGCTTAAAAAAAAAAAAAAACATTGCTATAGCTAAAACCAGCTTAAGGTGGTAGCTGTTTTTCAAGACATGTTACCTGTTTGGTTAGAAGAGGGAAGGCGTCAATGAATATCCATCTCAATGGTAGCTGCTTGTCTGGCATGTGATAGTCCAGGTTACAAAACCAGCTTGCTGTAATTTTTGCTCATTCACACGTGTTTTGGAGATGCAATGCAATGGTTAACATGGCCCAGTAAAACCCCTGCTGGTAGATGTTGTCACTACAGCATCTGACATAAAAAGCTGCTCACTACAGAGCCAATTGGAGTTTGACTTAACTGACTTACAAATATATCATAATAATAAATAGCAAAAATGTCACTATATTACAGTAGATTTTTAAATGAAACGTTTATGATGTATATATTATTGTAAAAATGTTTATTTCATTAGAATACAGCAGAATACATATCTATGCTAGCTTTTAATTTTGCATTAAATTATTTTTTATAGTTTTGTTTTGTTTTTAAATCTTTAAATACACACATATATATATATATATATATATACATATATATATATATATATATATATATATATATATATATATATATATATATATATATATATATATATATATATATATATATATATATATATATATATATATATATATATATATATATATATATATATATATATACTTTTCGTTTTTAAAGTCTTTCATGTTTAAGTTTCATGTTTGTTTGTTTTTAGTTTAACTAATTATTGCATTCACATACATTTATATTATAATACATTTCTATTAAATGCAAATAAAAAATACTGAACAACATGCACAAGTTTTCAAAAACATATAATATAATATAATATATAATATCATTAATATAATAATTATAATAAATAATATAATATAGTTAATACACTGTAAAACATATTTTAAAAGTAAAGTACCTGGTTGCCTTAAACTTTTGAGTTCATTGAAATTAAAATTTTGAGTTTATACAATGAACATTTTTCAGAATCGACATCACCCTTTATTCAAATATTATTAAAAGGTTTTGTAAACATAATGTGTAATTGTGTGTTTTATTTGTTAGAATGCAGTGAAACATTTCATGATTTATCACAACATTTTTTCAATTTCTGTGGTTCAGATACAATAATATTTTGAGTTTCTCTTTATTAAAACAATTTCCTTCATTGTATTAACTAAAATTTTTTATTTAAATGAACTCAAAATTAAGGCAACCAGGTTACTTGCTTTTTTAAGTTAAACCAACAATATTTTTTGGAGTGTATAATATAATGAATATAATAAATGTTAGTATTTAAGTATTAGTATTTATAATTTATTTTATTTCAGCTTTATTTTAATAATAAATATATATATATATATATATATATATATATATATATATATATATATATATATATATATATATATATATATATATATATATATATATATATATATTTAGCTTTAGTTAACAATAACAACACTAGAAACCAGCATGTTCCAAAACAGCAACCAACCAGCTGATTTGAGCTGGATTTTCAGCAGTGAAGCAGACATAGCTAGTAAAGTTATTTGTAATTCAACATTCATATCAACACAAGATTCAGAAAGTTAGAACAGCATTTCCACAGCAGGTTTGGGTCAAAAGTAGGGCAAATCAAAAATTCTTTCTTCAGAGACATTTCTGTGGAGAACGCACAGAGCAGGTCAGGCATGTGTGGAAAGCTGGAGAATATGCGAGGATTGCACCAGAGGGAGCCATTAAATCAAGGTCATGTGACGCTCACCATCAGTCCAAAAAACTCTTGGCACTGTCATGTCTTGAAATTCACTCAGTGAAGCCATATGATTCTGGATCTTTGAATACAAGCCCAGGAGGAACCATGGAGCTCAAGAGCAAAGGATATTAGCATTGCATCCGAAATAAAGCATCGCTTACAAACATGCCATATGGAGAAAGTCTCCTTTCTAAAAAATGTCCCGCAGAGGAGTTCATGAGTTTAGATCAGCCTCTTGAGTCGAATTAAATCATTGGCAAATACAGATCAACACTGTATACATACAGTCCCTCTGCTTTCTCAGTGACACTTACAGCAAAACACGTTAAGAAGTCTGGAGGGGGCTGTGGTTTCAGCCCCAGAATGTGGCTGTGGTTGAGGGTTTGTCAGAGGGAGGCGTCAGTGTAATCTTTGTGGTCTGGAAGTCATTCTCTTTATGTCCAAATGAGCTTGTTTATTTTTATCTATTGTGAAGTAAAGTTTCTTTATTGTGGTCCAGTTGAGTAACTCTTTCAATGTCTCCCTGCATGAACCTTGTCAAATAGCTCAGCGACAAACCCACAATGGCCTGTTTTAATGAGTCAATACTCTGTATTTTTATTGTTTTGCCCATTTAACCGCATTGCTTATAAAATGTTCTCATTTCAGGGTGACCATACAAAGCCTATTAAATTTTGAAAACAATAGACAAATAGACATGATGTTGATGTTTAGAAATCATGTCTGCCTCCATGCATTTTACATTCTCTGTATAGAATGCTTTAGAACTGCAGTCACAGTCTCACCATCCTTGCTTTGGCAGAAGGCCCATTAATTTGACAGCTGACTTACTACAGTACATTGCCCAAAATGTGCATTATACATTGTGCAGTGCTTGCATGCAAAGTCACTTTGGATAAAAGAATCTGCAAAATAGGCTTACAGCATGGTATCTAACAATACAATACACTCAGCTCAGACTAGAAATTTGATTAGCTATATTTTTTAACATCTCCTTCCAGACTATTTAATTGGACTGCCAAGTTGACAAAAGACTGCGACTATGACAAAAGTGGGGAGAAAAAGCTAAAATACTGCATCTTGATCTTAGATGTAACTTAGATGCAACAATGAAGCATACCACTGAACTGAAATGCATAATGAATCCTGTTTTCCTGATAGAAAAATGAACTCAACTTTTAAAAGTCAATGAATTTGCAATAGCTGAATGCTAAACTTTTGACAAGCCAAACATGTCAGTCTCTGAGTAACATTATTTAAGCCACAAAATAAACTTTATTCCGTAAAATAATGTAGCCTGACCTACGCAAAAAGCATTATAAACATTTCCAGCACATTTTATAATTACCCACAAATCAAACAAAGTTCACCCCTTATGCACGTTATCACATCCGTCAAAAGATTTGGCTAGCTGTTAGTTGGAATATTAGAACTAAAACATTGCCATTAAACACTCATGGGCATCAATCATTTTACTGAATACTTGCCGGCTAAGAAATAAATAAAAAATATTACCTTACTATCCATCTGTTTTCAAATCTACATCCTTTGAATATCACAATATTGATGTCTGTCAAAAAAAAAGAGATGTGCACATACATGCAGTGTTTACGAGAAGCAGATAAATGCATCGCTTACATGCATCGCTTTCCGAGAATAGGGAGAAAATGGCAGCCTGAGTGGCTTCAACATGCTGTCTGTCAGAGACGGTAACATACGCAATACAAAACGCACGTAAGTATAGATTTGTTCTTCACTCGCTGAAATTGAATCGGAATGATCAGGGAACAGAGTGAAATACTTCACACTGCATGCTAAAGAGAATAAACAGCAATCCATTTGAAAAACATCACCGGTTTAGTGAATGTCATTTAATGTGTTGGTTTTGACGGACATTTTATATGCACAAATTATGCATTCTGATCCTGACTTTCCAGATTTTAATATTTCCATTATATAATTTTCTTTTTTTCCCTAATTTTGGCAATAGATGAACCGTTAAATGAGTGATCTTGAGAAGAGTCCATGTAGTCGCTGATGTAATATAAATGATAAACTTGACAGGTGATTTTTATAAAAAGTAGATGACTAGATTTTTAATTAAAAGATTAAGGCAATTATCAAAGTTTGATAAAATGCTGTTTAATTTTCCAGTAAAAGATTATACATTTTTACATATTTTGTTCAAATGTGACAACAATGTGAACAACCCCTTAGCAGATTTAGACTTATTTATGTATGTTATATTTATAGAAACATTACACAATGTACAAGAACAACAGACAAATAACTAATTTAGCAGTCTTAATACCAAAAATATTTGTCTGCTGATCAGCCAATCAGAAAATAGTATTACATGTGTTTCTTTGCTATATTCATGATTTATTTGATTTGGTTTCAAATAATTTCTGCAGATTGGGTTAAATTATTTGGTTTTCATCTGGTTTCTAGCTTTGAACATGATCAATATTGATTCAAATCAATTCATTTATTTAGTTACTTCCTTTTATAATTATAAATATTTTTATTTTTATATATATTTATTTGAGTACAAGCTATAAACCAGGATCAGAATAACTGACATAACAATCATTACCTTGTACTCCATTGCATACCTACTAGGAGGTAAGCAATTACATTGACAAACCAGCCGACGTGATGTAACATAAATATCATGCAGAATAGAGCCCTACATCACACACGGCATGCCTACATCTGTCATTACATCTAATTACCATATATGTAAACAATGCTACACATGAGACTGCATGGAGACAGTGGAGGCGTTTATATAAATGAGTATATAAGCAGTCACAGCCTCCTCAAGACATCCTCCAAGCACAATTAGAGAAAATGGCAACATGTCTTGGCTTTTATGCTGAGTTGTTCATCTGCGGTTGCCTATGCGGAACCCTCGGGGAGGAACAGGACTTGACTGGCAAGTATAGCTAACAGGGTCCAGATGGCGCCCCTGCGTTTGGGAAGGAGGTCAGGGGCTGTTACTACAGCTGCGGGTTCCTCTGCACCAAGGCAGGGCAGTGGAAAATCATATTACAATCACCATATGAGGTGAACACCCAATGAAGTGGACGCACCCGAAACCTTTCAAAAACCATATGAAGAGGTAAAGAAAAGGGTTTGCAAGGTGCCACAGCCAAAGGAGGCAGAGCTGACACTGCCTTAATTTTATGGTCACCACTCACATTGTTGTTGTGGCATGTTAACGAAGCATGTAAAAGGGAAACAGCTGGGGTTTATTGCCCTACGTGCAGTGCCATTTCAGATCAAAATCTGATTGGCAGAACAACAGTACTTGAGCTCAATGTATAAGATTAGGGAGAAACCAAAACAGCAGTGCAAAACAGTCAAAAACTGCTGATGAATCCATAGCAGAATCCTACTGCTAAGCTGGAGGGAGGTTGGAAACATGTCAAGACTCTTCTAGGGGAAAATACAAAACCAGGGCTGAGCTGTTTGCATAACGGTAAACTTCCTATGGGCGAAAGGGATAGTCCACCCAAAAATGATTTTTTTTTTTCATTATTTACTCACCTTCATGTCATCATGTCACCTGCAAGCATATTCTTTTATATTGCACTGAATAAAGAAAGTCATACATAGTTGGAACGACATGACAGTAAGTAAATCATTTAACATTCCCTTTAACATTCTTTGTGGATCAAGTAAATTGTCAATTCTTGTTGATTGGTAAGGGATAACAACAGTCAGTTTATTGCAAAAAACAAGCTTTTTGGATAACATGTTTATCAGGGCCCAGTTAAACAAAACTCTTTAAAGGTGCAGTGTGTAATATTTATGAGGATCTATTGCCAGAAATGCAATATAATATACATAACTATGTTTTTAGTGGTGTAAAGACCTTACATAATGAACCGTTATGTTTTTATCTTACTGTGCGTTCACACCAGACGTGACTAAATTGCGCTATTCGTGTAGTTGGACGGTTGAACATTTTGAGTTTACTTGCTTCATTCACGCGTGACATTCGCTTCATAACAAATGCAAATTTGTGTCATGGAAGGGGCTCCTGCCAGGCAGCTCCACACTCATTGCGAAATGGCTGAAATGGATTGTTTTAAAATACGGAAAATAAGCTCAATTTGCCGGCTTTAAATAGCTTGTAGTCTCACGCAATATATATATATATATAGCTCAAATTGAGTAAAGGGCACTTTTTACGACTGTCTGACCTCCCTCCCTTTCTTCCAAGCAAGAACCTTTTTATTCCTGTTTCTATAAAGTACGAAGATGTATCGTACAGCTCCACATATGATTTTGTCCTCATTGTTGTCACTACTAGAGCAAGCTCCTGATTGACGGCAAACGGCCAAAATGCTCAATTCGTGGCATGTCATTCGCACGATTCACACCGCAGAACGTCTATTCGCAACTTTACGTCTGGTATGAAAGCACCCGAATGAGCCATTTTACCCTTACTGTGAAGTCACCATTTTGCGCCATCATGTATCTATAGCCCTAAATGGACAAACTGTGCTAGCTACGCTGTGCTGTCTCAGACGACGACATCTTTGTCCTGTGTCAGCCACCGTAGCTTCTCTATGTGCTTCGAAAGGGAGGGGTGAGCGGTGGCCATTTGCAATTCGCAACCTCACTGCTAAAATATACACTTTGCACCTTTACGCTAAGAAAACCATTAATTCGATTACAATAAACAAACAGACAACAAACATTTTACACACATTTGTTCATGCATGCTGTCATTAAAGCATAAGGAAGACAAACCAAACACTAAGACATTCATGTGCATTTTGCAATTCAACTTTTTTTCTTTTTTGTAAAATTACTGATATAATCTATATAATCCACAATGAAAAAAACAACAACTTGTATTATACTGGAAATTACTTTCTTGCATTTAGACAAAGTCTTTTGGACTGAATGGCTGGAAGACGAACATCTCTTGGCTTTCTTCATGCATGCACTTCACAAATGATTTCAAACGAAACAACTCTGACTTTCCAAGGCTCGATTGACAAAAAACAACACATGGATAAGTGTAAAATGTCTTAGCAGAGGCAGTGGGATCTCGGGGATTTTATTAAAAAATGTTAAATATTCCGCCTGTCGAAAATCCAATAAATCAGATATTTTGCGGAAAGTTTTTCATCTAAAAAGAATGAAAATCTTCCCAATGTCCTTATCAAATGTACATTTGTTTTCCAGTTTGACATGTTTTGGTATTTGCTATTTGCCAAGCATAGTTTAATTACACACATGCCAAGAAAAATGAGTTTGGGAAACAAACACCAGAGCACCATGTGACCCCAAACCAGGTCAGAAAATTATAGACTCTTAAGACCACCTGTAAGGAGGAAAACATTTCACAGCAAAGCTCAAACTTACTTAGTGTATAGCCACAGATCTTTTGTATTTATATCTAAATATTTCTGCAAACAGCAATCTGGAATAACTTCATTATATTGGATTAAAGCCTTTTGTCTGCACTTTTATTGAACTCAGGTTTGACTCAACTGCCATTGCCAGATGATTTTTTTTTTATGTTTGATGAAAACCTAACCCACCCTTGTTTACTGTTACTGACATAATAGAGTTTCTTTTCTTTCTTTTTTTACAATAAAGCATCACACCGTTCCCTCTGCCAAAAGTTCCAAACTGATGGCGTTTGTTTTGAGAGAAGCATTTCCTCCTCCATGTGGTTTTAATAAGGAGTCTCTGTGTCTGTATAATGAAATCCAAATAAATATGCTATGTTCATGTCTTATTTGGTTTGATTTCAAACAATTTCTGCAGCTTCAAATCAATTATTTGGATAATTTAATTTAAGAGAAACAAACAAACTAAGAGAAAGACTATATCTCTTGTATCAAAGCTAATCCATGGCGTGTGGCGGACTTCTGAAATGAGTTTTTCTGTTGACTGATGTAAATTCCTGTTCATGTTTCATTTGATGGAAATGCACAAAAGATTAAAAGGTAACACTTTACAATAAGGTTGTATTAGTTAACGCATTAGTTAACATGAACTAACCATGAACAACACCTCTGTTTAGCATTAGTTAATCTTTGTTAACGTTAGTTAATAAAAATACAGCTGTTCTTGTTAGTTCACAGTGTATTAACTAATGTCAACAAGATTTTATTAATGCATTAGTAAATGTTGAAATTAACATTAACAAAGATAAATAAATGCTTTATAAGTGCTGTTCATCATTAGTTCATGTTAACTAATGCATTAACTAAACCTTATTGTAAAGTGTTACCGATTAAAATAAAAAAAAAACATAATATAACACTTCATTTAGGCATTTACTAGAAATCCCAGCCCAGTTTTGGTTAAATTTAAGTTAAACAAGTAAAAAGAAACAAGTTCATAAAATTCAAAACAATGAAACAATTCAGATCACTTAATCTGTGTCAGTTTTGTGAACTCAAAAGAAAGTTCTGAATACTCATAAAAGTTCATTTGTTTGAACTAATGTTTAATTTGAGTTGGCTCTATTCAAAAAATTAATTATTTTGAGGGTTAATTTGCAGACTGGCTGACAAGATAAAATGACAATCAAGTAACTTTTCACCTGTATTTTGTGAGAATGCAACAAAAAAAACCCTCCCTCTCAAATTTGATCTGCAGTGTTATGTGATTTTTAAGCCCATGATGCTAAACAGGTATGTTTAGAAGTTCTGGTTTTGTTCAGGTTGTCACTTTTCCAAAAGGACCTTTCATTGAGACTATTAATTGTTAGCTTGCTGTCTGGGTTTATAGTCTGTTAAGGTTTATGTGTAATTTACAGTTCCCTGAGCGCCGGCTAAAAACCAAAGTTATGCTGTACAGGATGTCTACAATGTCTGGCCGTGTTGTTAGAGCATATATCATGACCTTACAGGTGGCTTCATGAGGTGTGCTGTTTGCCCCTTTTGACACAATTAAAAAGACCATTTGCAAAGTGAAAATGAAACAGTACTGTGAGAACGCTAGTTTTCAACAGCTGTGCAAAGAAATCACTCTATAAATGTCCTGCATCAAAAGTCATAATACCAAACCAGCTCTCAGTCAAGAATCATGTCTAACAGGCCACGTCCTACAACTGTGAAGCTCATCATTTGCTTCTTAACTTATCTAATACATGCCGTCACATTCCAAAAATAGCAATGCTATCTGTAGCTGAGGAAAGCATTGGAAGGATTACAAACCACTAACTAGTGAAAATGTCAAGCAAGAACGTCTTATCATTTCCAAGGACATATATCCAATAAAATATCCGCAGATCTGTGCTGATGGCAAGTCAGAGCTCTGCTGCTTTTGATTAATATCAGGACGATGTGTGTAGAAGTTTGAGGAAAAGAGAAATTTTGAGATTTTGGATGATATTTTGATCTTTTTTCTCGACTCTAGAAATGCCACATTAGTAACATTTTCCCATTTATTGCAAAGCACTGATACACGTTCAACAGTTTGGGCTCAGTAAGATTTTAAAATGTTTTATATACACCAAGGCTGCATTCATTTGATCAAAAATACTAAAAACTGTTATTTTGAGATACACTATATTGCCAAAAGTATTGGGACATCCCTCCAAATCATTGAATTCAGGTGTTCTAATCACTTCCATGGCGGCAGGTGTGTAAAATCAAGCACCTATGCATGTAGATGCTTCTACAAACATTTGTGAAAGAATGGGTCGCTCTCAGGAGCTCAGTGAATTCAAGCGTGGTACCGTGATTCGTCCATTCGTGAAATTTCCTCACTACTAAATATTCCACGGTCAACTGTTAGTGGTGTTATAACAAAGTGAATGTATGCCAAGATATTTTGGACAATTTCATGCTCCCAAATTTGTGGGAACAGTTTGGGGATGGCCCCTTTTTGTTTCAACATGACCAGTGCACACAGCAAGGTCCATAAAGACATGGATGAGTGAGTTTGGTGTGGAGGAACTTAACTGGCCTGCACAGAGTCCTGACCTCAACCCGACAGAACACCTTTGGGATGAATTAGAGCGGAGACTGCGAGCCAGGCCTTCTCGTTCAACATCAGTGCCCGACCTAACAAATGCGCTTCTGGAAGAATGGTCAAAAATTCCTATAAACACACTCCTAAACCTTGTGGAAAGCCTTCCCAGAAGAGTTGAAGCTGTTATAGCTGCAAAGGGTGGGCCAACTCCATATGAAACCCTACGGATTAAGAAAGGGATGTCATTAAAGTTAATGTGCATGTAAAGGCAGGCGTCCCCTCCAAAAAATTATTTATTTTAATGCAAAGCTGAATTTTCAGCGTCATTACTCCAGTCTTCAGCGTCACATGATTCTTCAGAAATCATTCTAATATCCTGATTTGCTGCTCATTTCTTATTATCAATGTTGAAAACAGATGTGCTGCTTAATATTTTAGTGGAAATCTTTTTGTAACATTATAAATGTCTTTAGTGCCACCTTTTGATCAATTGAATGTGTCCTTGTTAAATAAAATCATCAATTTCTTTAAAAAAATCTAACTGGCTCTAACTTGTTAGTGTATATTGATTAAAAACAAAAGCAAAAGTTTAGGAGCTGGCTTATTTTGCACAATAATTCCTTAAAACTTCAGATTTGCCATCACAACAACAGCATTTAACTTGCGCCCTGAAGTAATGGTTTAAAATGAGCTCTGACTTCAACACACTCGGGCGGCTGTCTAGACGTTTTTGACATAATCTGTTTGTAGAGCTTTTAGAATTTTGTTGCGTAATGAAGTTTTGCTTGTTTAAATTGTACACTAACCATGTCCTAACGGCATACTATTAAAAATATCAAAGACAAGTTCAGTCCCCAAATCAAAGTCATAACATTCAGGGGAGTTTTCATAGAGTCAGTTATTTAACCCCACAAACATGTTTTTTTATAGCTTTTAGCAAAAAATCGTAAACTAGTTTTGCGGATACTTCTCCCTTCGACGTTACCTTTGCTGCTGTAGAGAATTTATGAAACATCTAAGTGAGAAAATGCTTGCTTGAAATGAATTCCGCATGGAAGAAAATGAAACTGGCCTCAGCCCGTGGCTTAACATCTGGCGCAGTTTACTCTGGCAAGTCATATGTTATTCAGGAGAGGGAAAACATGACACCCTCTAGCTTTTACATTTTTTCAATTTCATACTTAAAGCATAAGAAATATGTATCTACTGTACATTGTTTTCATATATCGCCAGGGAGCAGCGCTCTTTTTGACAGAAGAGGTGAATGACAGATTTTTCTCACGGCCCATGACATCCTGAGTGAATTCTGTCATTGTGTCGTTCTAGTTTTCTTCACTGTATAGCAGCTCTCACACAGAAGGTCAGGGTTTGACACTGGGACATCTGCAAACACATTAATGTGCGTTATTAAAGATACACTGGGATAACATTTATTTGGTTTGAGGTCTGTTTCTGACAACATGAAGTGTCGAATAGCATTTGAGTGTGTTTTGATGATTAATATAAACTTTGAACATTATTACTTCGCCTGGCTTATTACGTTTGGCAGCTTTGATGGATGGTTTAAGGACACTTGGAAAGTTAGAATATTGAGCTGTTAGCCATTGAATAATTATGTAACGCTTGGTTTAATGAGAATCTCTGACCTGTTCTTGAGGTCATCATGTTTTCTTTGGCAAGAGGAAACTGCCTTGAAATGTCCCACACTATTATAGAGGATGGGGCCTAAACTTCCAGGCCAGCTGCAGAGACTCTGGGTCACAGCACCCAAGAGAGCTTAAGCTCATGAATGGGCAACACATTCTGCACGCTGTTTCCTAATGTACTGGGTGGTCATATACTCTTTGTGTTTCATTAACTTCCATTCCCATCCCAGGCAAATTTGAAAAATGTACCTGTGGCAACATTGCTAGCAAAATGATATTAAGTTTCCTGACAGTTTCAAAGTGAAATGTCTAGCGAGTGGCACTAAAAACGTGTTCAGTTTTATCTTTAACTGATGAACCGACGTGATTCTGGCAATGTTTTGTTACGTTGGTTGTTGCATGTATCGCCGCAGTTCTGAATTGAAATATCCGGTGTGTGGCATTAAAAGGTTAATGCTCCATCGCATTTTAAAATAACGTATGGGGAGTGCGCATGGTTTAAAACTTTCCACACATGCCAGGATGACGAAACTTAGTGTATTTACTACTTGCTATATCAACATTATTTAAAGGAAAAATTGTGCCAAAATTAAACAATCTTTTTAATAAAAAACATTTAACCATAGCAAAAGTAAATCTCTGTGTTTTTGTGTTTATTTAAAATAAGACAAATCTGATATTATTTTAATCTAATATCTGTTATTTTACAGTTGAGATAGTTCTTTAATGCTGATCTAACCAGCAGAAGACGCAAGCCACGATTTAAATCCCAGTTGCACAGATGGGGTGCGTTGAAACACTGTTACAATGATCCCCTAGAATTACGCTATAATATTCTATACTTTTATTAATTCTTTTGAGAAACCATGAGAAAATATTTTAGTTTGTCTTGAATATTTTTTGGGATTATATCAGATTTTAAGATGTCGGTCATGTTACAATGTGCCACTCACATGTTACAACGTACCCCCACCTATGGGGCATGTTGTCACATTTCACTTCCATTCTTTCGGGGTAAATCAAGAAAAAAGTATAAACTGTATTAATGAAACAAAACCACATAATTGTACTAGACGTGTGAAATTAATGCGGGAAAAAATAAATACTGTGGATTTACACAAACTGAGTCAAAAAGAGTTACAACTAACTACACCAAACTCTAAACCACCCGATAGTTTTTTACAAAATGAAGTGTGAGATAAAAACGCAATTGCTTAAGCAATCATGCCATTTTAGCTTGTTTAGCTTTGAACTCTTTTGTGATGACTTGTACCTCTCCAATTGTGGGTATCTGCAGGTTGAAGTAATGAGCATGACAAAAGATAGGAGTGTAGTCTTCATCACTCGCGAAAACTGTCTGTCTTTCACCACACCTCCTTTGCCATGCCCACTGAGCTATCGAGCAAGTTTTTTTTATGTCAGAAAATCCAAACACATGGAGCTGGTTATGTGATGCAAAGTCCAAAATGTATTAATTTACAAATCATGCACTATGGTAAAAAAGAAATTCACTGAAAAAAAGAAAGATTTTTACTGCTTGTTGAAATTGCTTAGTTAGAATGAGCTAAAGCAACTCAATTGCTATACATTTTGTACTAACTTAATTTGATTGTGTTCAATCCATTTAAATATAAATTAAATTAAAGTTACTTAATCCGTTTGTGTTTAGATTACATGAATGATTTGTGTTGCATTAACTGACACTGGGAGGGCCTTGTTTTTTTATGTGTAAAAGTGTTATTGGTAACACTTTACAATAAGGTTGTATTAGTTAACATTAGTTAACGCATTAGTTAACATAAACTAACCATGAACAACACCTCTGTTCAGCATTAGTTAATCTTTGTTAACGTTAGTTGATAAAAATACTGCTGTTCATGTTAGTTCACGGTGCATTAATTAATGTCAACAAGATTTTATTAATGCATTAGTAAATGTTGAAATTAACATTAACAAAGATTAATAAATGCTTTATAAGTGCAGTTCATCATTAGTTAATGTTAACTAATGCATTAACTAATACAACCTTATTGTAAAGTGTTACCGTGTTATTTTATGTATTTTTGAGCAAGATGAGAAAGGGGGAGATTTGATTGTATTTAATATTCAATTATGTTGGAATTATTAGAATGATTTAAATTACAGTGGGTTACCATTGTGGAGAAGAGCAGAGTATTTGCTTAGGCTGTAGACTAATACAGCTAATTCCATACTGAAACTGCTTTGCTGAAGAATCTTTTAATGCTTAGCATTTAAGATGCTAATGTGTGCTGTAACTAGCTAAACATTTTACAACTAGCTAGTGCAGTATTCATACAAAATCACTTTGAGACTACTTAATTGAGACACTTAAAATGTATTCAGTATATGATGTTGAAGTTACATGAACAAATTATGTTTGTTTAACTTAATTGATTCATGTGGGACCGATGTACACAATTAAATCATGTAAATCCAACAGACTTTTTTTTTTAGTGTATAATATAATATCATGCAAGGAGTCAAATAAGTCTGCTGCGCATGCCCCGTGAAAATAAGTCTTTATGAATCCATAATCTGCCCCTGTAATCATAATTTTGTATGTGAAGGATTAAGTGCTTGCTGTGTTAATGCGTGTAATGTTCATTTAGGTTGGAAACTGCAGTGATTTGTATGTATTGTTTTTTTTGCATTTTGCAAAAATATTGCCACAGGAAGGCCACGTTTTCCCAATTAGTACAGTATGCAAATATGGGAGGACGGAAAGGCAGATATATGCAGTTTTATTTTGCCGCGCATTCATACAATTTCAAGTTCTGTGCACTCTGAGCTCCAAATGTAATTATCAACAAAAAAAAAAGTTATAATAATTTAGGATCTGAAGATCACAAATTGACCTCTTGGCTGAACACAAGGAACTGTATACAACTGCATGGCCTGCATTGTTGAGGGAAAATAGAGTTCAAAGTACATTTTTACATGTTTGATTTATAAGTGAACAGAACAGCTTAGTAACTGAAACAACTAAACAACCACCCAGAATACCTTAACAACAGCATAGCAATGCCCAAGCAACCATTCAGATAACCATATCAACTGCACAGCAACATACTAACAACCACTCAGAAAAGCTTAGAAATCAGATAGCAAATGTCAAGCAACCACTTGAAAACACCCAAGCAACTGCATAGCAACACAAAACACCGTAGCATAATGACAGCGAGTTTCACTCACAAAGGAAAAAAAATAGTTGTTTTATCATTATTTGTCATTTATAATTCATAATATATTCAATTCGAATGCCCCAGAGCATGACATCATATCCACTTGCACAATCATTCAGGGTCCTATAGTATTGTGGGTAGACATCTTGCTTGAATATTTATTTGGCTCCCTCTACTTACTACATGCCAAAGTCACATAACACACAGGCAACCAAAATCTAGTTCCACTGGAACTCATTAGAATATCTGAAGTTTGGCTGTTGCCATCGAGGTTTAACGATTCAGCTGGTTCTCACACAGTAACTATGTTGTCATTCCCACAAGGAATCAATTGCCTTTAAAAAGCTGTTTGGTACAGTTTTCTGGATCAAAATTGTGAATTATATCATAAACAGCAAGCTGCAGATGAAGGTTGAAGATCAATTTACAGAGTAATGAACTGAGAAAGAAATAATGGGATTGAGGAATAAACAGATTTCTTAAAGAAACAAAAGGGACTGGGAATTACTGGAATTAGGGATCTCATACCACATTCAAATGTCAATCATTTAATGCTAATGGTTTGTTTTCTTATTAAAACTTAGCCGTAACACAAGAGAATGTAAAACTAAACTATATTAAAAAAAAAAACTCATTGCATTAATGTACATCAAGAGATGAAACATGAATGTCATTTAGTGACATGCTAATCAGACTTTGCTTTCGAATATAGACAGCCTTTTGATCATGTAGATCTTATTTTAGCTTTGCAGTTTGCACTTGCTTTTGATATGCTCTCTTTGCAGAAATGAGCCATATAATGATCCATCATATGGAGCTGACCTTTTCACTGTGTGATTTATTGTCACATGTGGAAACAGTTTAAGCTTGCTAGTAGTCAGATATCACAGAGGCTTCTTATCGCGTGCAACTCTTTGATGAAAGAAAAGCTTATTTGCCCATGCAGCCGGCACAAGTTGTTTTAACACCTAAATAAAACAGCCTATAAATTCTGCAGTTTGGTATATTGTTTTTGAAATAAAAACACATTATATTGACGCTTTACTTAAATCCAAAACTTCGAGTATTCTATGGTTCCGATATGATTTATTTTGGTTGTATAAAACAAAGTTGCAGTTTAGTAGCTACTGGTCACTTTTGGCAATTTAAATCCATAAACTGCACATCTTGTCTTGATTTTTTTTAAACTATAGTTTTAAACGATATACTTGCTGGGTTAATAGCTAATCATGGAAATGCATTTTTCTTATTTGTTTCATGATGTAGTATGGAATGACAAAAATGGTAAGAACTTAGTGAACTTGAAAATGCTAAACATGCTCTTTTTTTACATTCTTATAACCCTTTATTGTTGTGCAAAGAGAATAAACTGTAAGCTAACACATCATGTCCTCCTCAAACACATTAACCAATGCATAAAATTATGCCTGTTAAAATGATCCATATTTACAAATTGGAAAATCAAACCAATACAAACATTAAAACTTAAAGTTGCACTGTTCATAGCCAATTAATAAATTGTTTTGCCTCATTGCCTTGGTTTTTGCAGGTTCATGCAATGCCAGCAAATGTAAAATGATGTGTTCACTTGTATTTTTGCACAGTGTTTCATTAAAGGGACAGTTTACCCAAAAAATTTAAGCTCTGTCATTAATTACTCACCCCCATGAAGTTCCAAACCCTTAAGACTTTTGTTCAACTTTAGAACACAAATAAACCTTTTTGATGAAATCTGAAATCACTTTGGCTTTAAAAAGTCCATAAAGAGATCGTAAAACTAATCCATATGATTTATGGTTTAATTTGTCACATTTTCTGAGGGGACACGGTCGCTTATGATGAACAGATTACATTTAGGGTTTTATTAAAAACATAAACATAAACTCACACATCAGTTGCTGTAAACAGAAGCTCAAGCATGTTCGCTTGATGTGTGAGAACCAATGCGGTTCATACTCGTGTTACGCAGCACGTATGAGTTTCTGCGACAGGTTTGTTCTCATGCATCAAGCTCGCTGGTCAATGTTTAAATGTGAATAAAAGCCAAGTGGTAGTTGTGTAGCTGTCAGCGGAGGGACAGAAAGATCTCAGATTTAATCAAAAATATGTGTTCCGAAGATGAATGAAAGTCTTATGGGTTTGGAATTAGATTTATTAATAGAATTAATATTAATTACAATAATTTTTTCAGTGAACTTTCAATTTGTACATACCTTTGATGAGTGAAAATATTTGGTTTACCTGAACTCATAATAAAAATCATGTTTCAGAGTACCTGCTCTGAATTTTCTGGGATTATGATGCAAATACAAAATGGAAAATGTTTCTGTACTACTAAATACACTCAAAAACCAAACGTTTAACGTCGAAATGATTCTAATGGATGGTGCCTAGTACAATTAATGGTTTCATAGCAGCCTGGCTCTGTAACCATTGATAAAACAAGATTGTTGTGAAATGGCTCATATATAGAATTGTGCTTGAGCTCTTTTCTAAGTGTGTTGAAAGCCTATACATAGTGTACTGTTGTTCAGAGCAAGCTCCATGTTTAGGGAATGTGCATGTGGGCCTCTAAAATTCCAAAGAGTCCCCACCATCATCTTGTTTAGAGGGAGATCTCCAAGTCGACGTCTACCACCATCTACGACAAGAAACATCATAACTCTGTCCAGAAAGGCAGTCAGTGTATCACCATTTGGGTTACTTTTAAGTTGTATCTGTTTATGACTTCTGGGCAGGCTCCCCTGGTGGTCCAGGTGGCCCTGGTGGTCCTACAGGGCCCTGTATTCCTACTGGTCCTGAAGGTCCATGTACCCCTGGGAGTCCAGCTTGTCCCCGGATTCCTGCCGGTCCTTTGAGGCCAGGAATTCCATCCTTCCCAGGAGGCCCCATATCACCCTTCTGTCCTTTTTCACCACGAGGCCCTGGTTGCCCTAAAGACCCTTTTTCTCCTTTAAGTCCTGGCCCACCTTTCATCCCAGAAGCTCCTTGCACACCTGGATCCCCCTTAATTCCCAGAGCACCCTTTAATCCTTGAGGTCCACGATTTCCTACAAGTCCCCTGTCTCCTTTCAGTCCAGATATACCTAGAGGTCCTTTGGCTCCCTGTTCTCCTCTGCTTCCCTTTGGACCTGGTGGACCAGGCATACCTATTAAGAATCCAGAAAAAAACATTAGACTCTTCAAGAAAATGTTATTTTACAGACACTACAGCAGGGCTCTTCAAATCTGGCCCTAGAGGATTACTGTCCAGCAGAGTTTAGCCCCCAACCCTAATCAAACGCACCTGAACAACCTAATCAAGCCATTCAGGTTTTGACCAGGGTTGGTGTATTAAACTCTGTAGGACAGTGGCTATTCAGGGAACTACAAGTAGACAACAACCTTTCAGGATAGTGAAGTTCTGGATCAGCTTTGCATGACTGCTGTCTACTAGCTTCATCTCCTCCATCACCAATGATAGGTTCCTCACATCAGCTTCGAGGCGTACATTCAGCATCATGTACTGAAATCTTAGAGTGTCAGCTAGGTGAAGAAGTAGCAAGACTGTGTTGTTCAAGTTCTGCAAATCTTCTGTGTGACTGCCCATTCTGGATTGGCAAGAGGAACTCTCTATGTTGATATATTTGTACATGCTCTGAACATGGCTCACGGTTGCATTGATGCTGGAAGAAATTGTGTCAATCTCCATTTCAATGGAATCCATTCTTGCATCCAATGTCACAAATCGTTCCCCGGTCCGGTTTTCGTAGTACTTTGCGTGGTACTGGTGGTCATGCATGTTCTCCTCGTGTTCATCAATGTAGGACGAGACATTGTCCAGTTGCATCTGAAGGTTCATGACTTGCAGAGTGAGGTCATGCACCATCTCTGAACTCATGCTGATACGCTGGTGAGTAGCAGAGACACCACTTTGAACAGCCCTCACGGTCTGCATGGTTACGCTGGCATTGGATTTCAGGGCACTTAAAACTCTGCTGTAATTCTGCCAGTCTGCTGTAATTTTTTGGAGCACCAAGGTCTCCTCTTCGGCCTTCCTCTGAAGAGCACCTATCCACAATGCACTAAGAGCAACAGTGGTGTTGACTTGTTGCATTGTGGCCTTCAAATCATACTGATCCTCAACCAGGTTTTTCATCCCTTGATCAGTTTCATTAATGACAACCTGCCAGCCAGTTACCTGATCTAGGTATTGGCCCAGAGACTGGTTCATACGCTTAATGACGATTCCGTAGGCCTGGAGATCTCTCGTCATTCGGTTGCTGGATTGTGTAAGACTTTGCTGAGATTGGGTGGCCTGGTCCAACTGCTGCTTTTGATTGAGTACCATCTTCTGGGTCTCTTCAAACTCCTTCTTCAGTCTTGCAATCTCCTCTTGGAATTGTGCAACATCTAAGCAGTTGGAATAGTTGTTTGAAGTGCTGATATCTACAATAGAACAACCAAACCATGAATCTCTTGTAAAAAAATACACTGCATAAAAACGCACTCTGTGTGCACAGCTGTTTCTTAGATCATTATTTCGGTTATAAATGATTTCTCACGAGGTTTTACTCTCTGAGGGGCTCACTGACCACAGGAAGTGAACCAAGAGATTAGATAAACATATTAGATAAATTTAGCATGCCTATTTTAAATGTAAGCAACTGTGTGAAAACAAAGTTTTCTTTTCGCAGTTTCACTTTCCTGTTGTTGATTAGTTATATTATTGTTGACTAAAACTATTAAAATAGTTTTCGGTAATTGATACAAAAAAATTACCAAAATGTTGCCTTGGCAAGTTTAAAATGACTAAAACAACAATAAATTAAAGCTTTATAGAAATATAAAAAACTAATAAAAATAACAAAAGCAAAATTATTTAAACAAAAATGCAATACACTAGTATATAATTAATAATAAAATTGAACTGTAATACCTAACAGTTCCCAAAAATGCTTGTACCGTAAAACAAGAATTCTTACCTTTTATACTCTCCTGGACTTTGGAAATTTGTTTGTGATAAAATGATTCCTCTTCAGATAAGTTGTCAACTCTCCTGAAGACTGACATGACAAATGTATTGATATTAAAACTGTGAATTAAGAGAATTAGGTTATGTGTAACAAACAAACAAACTTACACGCAAGCAAAAAAGTTCAATATAAATGTCTAATTCTAATCAGAAATGTGAAATTGCATAATGTTGGAATGTTGGATCAGTTGAAGTAATCTCTGTTCCCTTAGAGAATACAAAGGTTTGGAATTCTTTTCTGAAGCTTTCGTCACACACCAAGAATCAATCTTAGACTATGGGGACTGGTAAAGTGTAATGGACCCTTACTTGTGGTTGTAATTTATTTTCCATCTGTATGTCTGCATGTCACCTGCTGTATTTTAAAAAGGAGCTAAAAGAAAATTGCTTACTTTTTGTCACTAAACAGAATGCTTGTGTTACTTGATTTGACTTGTATCATGCAAACTTCAGATTCACTTCCTACATAAAACTCCTTAACATAATAACAGGCATATTACACACATATCTGCTTTCAACAACATTTTTGAGGAGTTAAAGCAATATGAAACAGATGTGTGTGTGGAATCATTCTGAAAAATCTGTTTTTCCTTTAAATGAACCATCATCTTGTCATCAAACATTTTTCATCAAACCAAACAACATTCTTCTTGATTTATTTTGCCACAGTTTAACTATGTTGTGACCTGGTGTGGTATTACATCCTGTCGGTGCGACATGCTCTCAAAGTTCTTGTTGGAGCCCCACTGCATTTGAACATTGATTTGATGTTGTACGATATAATTATAACTTAGGGGATAGATGAGACTCGGACGGGCGTCCGTAGATCTGTTCGCCTCGCGCGAAAAATCATTGGGGGGGACCAAAAGTTTTTTTGTTTTTGCCATATTGGTCTTATTGGTTTATTTAAAGGAATTAAATTATTAAAAGGGATTGAATGAAATAAAGAAAAAGAAATAAGAATGGTAAACGTTCCAGTTCTATTGTAGTTATGAAGTTAACTATTTGAAAATAATCTATATATTTTCAATATGCACACATTCACTCATATTTTCATCTGCCAAATATATAAGAATGCAAAACATTTCTTGTCACGCTCAATTCAGTTATGATTTACATAAATAATGTTATATTTTCAATTCAAAATTTCATAAAAATTGTAAAGTTTGCATCACTTGATTTTACTGTTGGCAACAGTTGCCAAATATGAAATGTTTAGCTACTTACATCTTACGGCACATTCTTTCACTGCTATAACTAGTGTCAGGTTGGAATTCGCACTAACGCTGTTAGAACCGCTGAGGAAGACCAACATAAAAATGTAACATTTTGTCATCTTGCCAACAAACAGAGCGGCGTGTAATGGAGTAAAGCAGAGCAGCATCAATAGTATCAAATATTGGGGGGGACAATTTGGCCATTTCTAATTATTCAGGGGACTTGTCCCCCTCAATGTCTATGGTGGTTACGGCCCTGCTTAAAGGTATATTATTCGCAGTTATGTTATGCTTTCATGCTCGTGAGTGGGCCAAAAGATTCAGATTTGGCATATAACATCACACATGACGTGAGATTTAGTGTGTGGCTCCACACAGGGAAATACGTTGTATACATTGCTGATTCAAGAACAAATATTAATAAACAATAAACAGAGAAAATTGTGTTGAAAACTAAGTTTATTATTAATGATAGTGTTGCAGTGTCATAAAATCTTACCAAGGGATGCCAAGACAGCCACTGCAATGACGAGCAAAGCTAAAAAGCCATAGAGCATTTTGACAGCTAGCTGAAGAGAGTGTGTCTGCTGACATTTCATACATCCTCCTCTTGCCCTTCCTGTGGACACAAAAAGATACTCAATTCTGGGTATTCCTGCCAGATCTGAACTTTATCATAAATGAACCATTACATCCTAACTATTATATAAAAACATTTAAATCTGATCCCAGACCGACTATTAACATCTAAATACACAGCTGTGCCTGAAAAAAAAAAAAAAACAGTAAAGAGACTAATAATTCAACCAAGCTTGCAAATTCTGTAAATTAAACTTTTCAAAGCCTACACGCTCAAGAACTGAACATTTAAAACAGATGTACAATAATCAATCATGAACAAAACAATAGGTTACTGTCGTAACCCCGGTTCTCTGAAACATCGAGTGGAGAGATCCACCTATGGGAAGGGCATCCATACCTGACCTCTGCAGAAGCATCCAATTGCACCAAGTCTGACAAGACAGGCAGGAGCGGGCAGCCAATGCCCAGTAAGGCCCCACCCCTTAAGGCCCCACCCCTTGTTCTCTTTCATCATCTCGTTTCGAGATCCACCTATGGGAGAGACATGGACAGCTCCCCGATTGCCCAATACACTCACAGTGAGGTCCTGTTAGCCAGAAAAAGATGGTCATCCCGAGGGGCGGTGCACGACACGTCTCATAATCATGAACTCGCCACACCAACGCAACCGCGTAACTGCGGTGTGAAGCAGGACATGAAACATATGTGTGGCACTCCAAAAAGAAGCAGGGTTAGGAAGACCCCACCCCCAAGACTGAATGTGCTACTGAGGTTCTGGTGACATCCAGCCTATAGTAACGCACAAACGTATGGGGAGAAGCCCAACTGGCAGCAGAACAGATATCTTGCAGAGATACTCCCCTGAACAGAGCCCAAGAGGCAGCCAAGCCCCTCGTGGAATGAGCTCTGATGTTCCCTGGGGGTTGCACTCCCTTTGATTCATATGCCAAGATTATAGCGTCCACAAGCCAATGTGAGAGGCGTTGTTTAGACAGGGGATCCCCTTTGTGGGGAGGAGCCCATGAAACAAAGAGTTGGTCACTCTTCTGGAATGGCTGGTCCTAGACACATACGTTTGTAGCGCACGGACTGGACACAGGGCATTTAGCCTCTGATCCTCCACGGAGGAAAAAGGCGGAGGAAAAGCGGATAGCTCCAACACCTCCGATGTGAACGCAGGGAAACATTTCGGCATGAAGGCTGGATTAGGCTTGAGAAAACCTTATATCCACCCAGAGAGAATGATGCACGAGTGGTGGACCGAGAGTGCATGTAACTCACTGACACGTTTGGCTGATGCCAAGGCCAAGAGCAAGGCTGTTTTGAAGGACAGCAACTTAAGGGGAATATTCCCCAGATGCTCAAAAGGAAATTGAGACAGAGCTTCCAGAACCATAGAGAGGTCCCATTCAGGGATCGTTCTCCTAATGACTGGCAATGAGCGATGGGCGCCCTTCATAAATCTGCGGATTAGAGAATGCTGCCCAACCGTTGAGCCCTCAAAACACACATGACAAGCAGAGTCCAAGTCCAAGTCCTTTAGCGAGAAGAACATAGGACAATGGCTGTTTTCGCGCGAGGTGAACAGATCTACAGACGCCCGTCCGAGTCTCATCCATATCATGTCTACTATCTGAGGGTGGAGGCGCCAATCTCCGAAGAGCGGGTTCCCCCTCGATAGAAGATCCGCGCCTCTGTTCAGAATCCCTGGAACATGAGTCGCGCGTAACGACAGGAAAACTCACCCGCTCCATACCAAAATCGCGAGAAGCGAATGTCAACTGATGTACAGTAGCGTATGCAGCCTATTTATGCCCGCAGGTAAGGGGTGGGGCCTTACTGGGCATTGGCTGTCAGACTTGGTGCAATTGGATGCTTCTGCAGAGGTCAGGTACGGATGCCCTTCCCTTTGGTGGATCGCGAAACGAGATGATGAAACAAAACAGTGGGGATAAATATAGACACATGTACATGCAAAGCTATTATATAAGTCAGACCATTGCTAAATATTTAATATTTCTGGAGATCACAGACATTCAGGTACAATTATATAAAAAAAATAAAATAAAAAAAAAGATTCACTACTGTTTAACTCTCTTTTACGGACTTCATCTTTTGTACTCTGTGATGCCTCATTAATAAGGAGAGCAATACGCTATAAAAAAAGAGGATTTTTCTAACCTCTCAAGGGAGGAATTTCCTCTTCTTCTCCAGTTAAGTCCTCCTCTACAAAGAGAAATTGCACAAAACATGAATAAGTCACGACTTTGCAATTTATAACATCATACTTAAATTTAATCATTATCCTATTAAATCATCGTTCATCGTATTGGCTAATCAAACACAGTTCCTTTTGAGACTCATCATTTACCTCCTGCACAGTACAAAAACAATGTACCATCATATTTTCATCATGTCAGGTCTCTGACTTTAATTGCAAGAGATTATAAGAGGACAACTAGATCCACTGCAGGGATTAAGCACATATTTGGTCTTATAACTCTATATCAGGAGGATCCAAATAAAACTGAAAGAAGAGAAAGTCTCCACATACCATTAAAAAGCTGGTTCTCGTAGCCACAATAGCTATCTGCAAAAGAGAGGGAAAAGCAGCAGGGTTGATGTATGTGTTCACAAAATGAAGGTCAATAGAATGACAATGCATGAAAGAGAATAATAAGCACATTCACCAGAAACAACAAATCATAAACTAAGAACAGAAAAACTATAAGGCCTGCTTGCTAGTACTCCCTTCAAAAAACAAACCAGTGAACTTGGACCGATTAATACTAGATGAGCTCACTGTTGGAAAGAACTTTATATTAGTACAATTACACTAAATTGGTGAGGGAAGTGTTTCTTACTATATATGATGTGATCTTTTGGATTATTTATTCCGCCTGGGATTAATTCCATATATATATATATATATATAATGAAATTATTTAATAAAATTTGGCTGCAAGACCATGGTTGGCCAGGAGCTGCAGGCTTTTGGTGGGAAAAAACACATCTGTTCTGGCCAAATGCCACAAAAATAAAGGTGTGGTGCAGGACATAGCTATGAATAGAATAAAGGATGAATGTTATTGCATATAGCACAACATCTGGAAAAGCATCGTCAGCAAAGGGTTATCCAGGCTAGGCTTATTTCAGCCACCCATGACGGTTATTAACCAAAATAGCTGATCACTACCTAGAAAAGTAGAACCAAAACATTGTATGAGGTGCTTCAAATGAGGAAAAAATTGACTATATGCCATCAGAATGTCCAAGAAGCTTTATCAACAAGGCACAAAGATCAAATGGAGTCTCCAAACTGAATCATGAGGGAAGACCTTGTTAAGCCTGTTCTATTCTCTATCTGAAATACTTGAGCACAAACATCAAGAAGTGTTATGGTCTTCAAGACCATCTATGTCCCACAGAGCTTACTATTCCATGGGAAGAAGGAATAGGCTACACAACAAAAAGCATGAAAATGTTAAGGTGCCTCTGAAGGTTGCAATCTATGTTCTGCAAAATCACGGTGGAGCTTGGACGCATAAAAGGAGAAGCAACGACAGTGAAGAACGAGAGGACCAGGCCTGGACTTTGCGTTGTGGTTTGTGTGTGTCAGGCAGTCTTTCGTGAGGAGGATGCTGTTTTTACTTTAATTTTGGTGTTTATTTCTTGATTAAAGTGTTAAATGTTGGCCAGTTCCCGCTTCTTCTTACCATAACAACAAACTTCATTACATTGGTGCTGAAACCTGGGTATAAGGAGGGACATGCTGTCGCAGAGCCCTCACTGCTGAGGGGAATCGCGGTGCTGAGGATGTCGGGCAGCACAGAAGAGTGAAGACCGCGAGTGGCTGCCCGAGGTGGTGGTGCTGGAGCGATTGAAGAACAGGTGGGATAGAGAGCTCGCTACCATGCTCCTGGGTCGAGGTGGGGTGGCTGTCATCCGAGAGGGAGCGGAGATGTCGCCGGCGTTTGCAGTGGGCCGGAGCCTGCTGCCGTCCGCTATGTTTGGGGAGGAGCAGGGGATGGGGGATACACTGCCGGCTGCCCTCAATTGGAGGAGCCACTGCCGGCTGCCAGGAGGCGAAGGATTATCGAACCGTCCACCGAGCCTCACCGGCTGGTTGAGGACCGAGTGGCAGTGCGTCTGGGAACCGGACAAATATATCTTTTTTTTTTTTCGTCTCTGTCGCTCCTCATGGTTCCGGCTTCTTTTCTCTCGCCTCGTCTATCCTTACCCCCAGGTGCCATGGCCGCGTGATTGGTCCTCCCGAGGGGAGGGGGTAGAGCACAGTCTCGGGAGTACCCCCCAGCCTGTGAGGGGCGATGGGGGTATGTGGTAAGCAGTGAGGCCAAGGGACAGTGAGGCCGGTGGCGTGAATGATAATGGCGCAGGCTACGTGCCGCACTGTTCTTGTATCTCACGGAGGAGCTCGGACGTATAAAAATCAGTAGCGGCGACAGGGAAGGAAGAGAGAGGACCAGGCCTGGACTTTACATTGTGTTTTGTTTATGTTTTATTATGTGTATGTGGCAGTCATCTGTGAGGGGGCTGCTGTTTTTACTTTCAATTTGGTGTTTATATCTTGATTAAAGTGTTGAACTTGATTAAAGTCACTGGTTCCCGCCTCCTTGTTCCAATAACAACGAACTTCATTACACAGTAATTGGAGATAAGCCAGGGTTTGCTTTAAAAAAGTGGGCATCAACTGTTTGCCTCATTTTGTGAAAAAACTTTGACAAAAGTACAAAGCAAACTACAAAATGAATGGTGACTCAGTGTCTCTATACCTTGCAGCTGGAGAGCACTGGGTTGGTGAAGTACTGAGTACAGCGTTGTTACTGGAGGTATGCCAGTCATCACTGCCAATGCTGTTAAACGTCAAACTGTTTTTTTCTTTATCGGACAATATTGTTCAGCAAGTACTTTTAAAATAACATCCCCCAACACGACAGTCCCAGGGAGTTTGCACCTGCTTCGTTTTCTATTTGTTTAAAATCTTGGGTCTGTATATTTCGAACCTCAGGCACGTCTCAGAGCCATGCTTTGCATGCCAAACCTGCTAAGCTCATGGTGAGATTGTTTATACCTACTACTCAAGCTGCTGAGGTCAGGCCTACCAGAGCCAGAGTGCTTAGAAGGGGCAAAAGCTTGATGAGGGAGAAAATATCCCCACCAGTCCTGGCTACACAGGTGGCTCGGAGCAGGCGCAACCTTGGGTCTTGTGGTAGTGTGAGTGTTGCCAACAGTACAGAGGAAAAGGAGGGAACCCTCCTGTCTAGTCTGGATGTCTGAATTCCCATTGAAAACATTGCTTACATGGAAACAACCATCAAAAAGCACTATGGCAGGGTCAAGTACTTGAAGTATGAAAAGAGGCAGGATATTTAATTAGCTTGACGGGTTATTCAAGGTTCTGGAGGAAATGGAAACTTTCTAGATTTCATCAGAAGTCTGAGAGCATAAGGTGAATATGCCAGTGTTTATAAAGGGTGGGTAGTTAAAATTCAAAATACAGTTATATGATGTAAACAAATTTTAAACAAGGGGTCAGTCTTCAGTTTGCATGTTATACAATAATATAATACAGCACATGGAACTCAAAAAGTCAAAATCTGGCCACATCTGCAGTTTTCTCTCTAAATCAACAGCATTTGTTGACCTTAGAACATAGAAATATTATTTTAATTGTCTAATGTGGTGTGCTGTAAAAGAGTATGATCAATTTCACATTAGCATGGACACAATTTAGGTAGCATTTGAAGGATACAATCTTAAAACAGTTATCAGTTATCTCAGGTGTATACACAAGTAAAACAGTCCACTTGGGCAGATGTTTTACAGTATCTTAACAACCAGCAATGAAAACAACATCTGTGCCCTGACCAAACATTACAGGCTGCATTACAACATTACAATTTCTTTCTGGGTCAACAAAACACTGTGAGAAGAACTAAAACCACATGAATTACAAAGGTGGCATGTAAATACTGATCTGAGAAAATAACATATTGTCAGCAGCCCATTCTAAAGACTTCAACAAGAAGTACCGAGATGCACTAACTCCATCAAAACATGGTTGTCAACATATTTAGTCTTTCTTTCACAATATGTAATTTGTTATGAGGCATCCTTTCAGCTCATCGCCTTTTCCACATATACAGCAAGGGCATCAAATGTTTATATAACTCAAGAGTTGAGAACTCTTTGGATAACAAGGCTTAAGAGCCAATCTCCTGTCAGAACTTCACAATGTCAAAAGTTTGAGGTTGACCTCTTCAACACCCTCTACAGTGACCAAAGATGTCTCTCTCTCATTTGAAAGTCGCTTTGGATAAATTACTAAATGTAATGTAATGTAATGTCTGAGGATTCTCCTAATTCTTCAAATCTTGCAAATGGAAAGCTACTTGATGAAGTTTTCTCAAGGCTAACTTCTGGGGCTTTGATGTCTAAAAGAAAGAACTGGCGTAGTATGATCTCTAAACTGTGGGTTCAAGAGTTTGTCTAGTGTTCCCATGCCTTTAAATGGATACGCTTGACTGAAAAGCACCAAAACACAGGAAACATACAGTAATCTTGGTATTATGTGACCCGATGAATGCAGCGGGTATAAAACATCTGACAGGAACGCCTGCAACTAGAGATGGGAAGCCGAGGCAGAGGGCAGGGTCTTTCCAAACCACAGAAACTCAACCACAACTAATAAAGACAAGTGTCTCTGTAGCTCTACTTGATGTACAACTGCTTTACACGCATTATAAAAAGTATGTGCCAAAAGTATGTGCAGTTCTACTAAAGAGTTTAATGAGAATAATTGAAAACATTCTTACTGTATATTGTAGTTTCGGAAAATAAATGAGTTAAAAAATGGAGAGGAATCTCACACATCCACTCCCATCTTTAGATATCTGCATGTTTACAGTCACACATTAATTACATTAAAATATATGTTCTGGGATGTTTAACAGCCTCTTAAAGACAACCTCATTAGGCTTTAAAAACTTTTTTTTTTCTTTTTTTTTAACGGGTCTTCAATGCAGAACCTGATTTCACAACATGTTCCTGGACCAATATCTTTGTTGATCCTAAAGCAAGGTTCCAATCAACCAATCAGATTTGAGAGACAAGTTTACAGGTTACGTCAACTTTAGGCTTACAACCAGGGTTAGGTGCTTCTACATCAGTGTTATTCACCTATTTTCCCTCTGATTTTAGGGATAATTTATGGGTAGGGTGGGAGTATGGTTAGGAATAAATCAACACGATCTCATGACAATGCGAATAAATAGTCAGACAGGAATGTTGTCCCAGGATCAACAAAATATGTTGACCCAGGAACATGTCTAACTCTGTGTTCAATTGAGCAAGAGCGTTTAATTAGATATGATACATTTCAATTAGATGTAACCAAGAATAAGAGCCTGTTTTCCCCGTTCTGTCTATAACAAATAAATTCATTGGTCAGATCTTGGGAAAACAGCTGAAGGGAATATGCATGTGCGGTTAACACTGGCTCCACACCTGCTGCCCACACTTGAAGAAGGAAGAACTTCCCGCACATCTCTCACAGCACGAGGAATGCATTAGGAGTCATGCTCTTTCATGAGTCTCTGGTTTATGCATTAAAGAGAGAAACGTTAATCTTCATTTTGGATATGTTTCCTATAAATTCAAGATCCTACCAAAGGATGCAGTCCCAGATGTTCCACTTGCCTTCAAAAAGAACTCACTTGGGTTTTATGAAAACCAATGGTCTTATATTATTATGTGTTGAATAAAACCAGCATCTAAAATGCTGCCCCATCGGTATGGTTTAGCCGAAAATTCAATAGCAAATAGTGTCAAGCAGAGAGCGGTGAAGGTATGATGTATTTTGCTGTCAAACAGAACCTCAAACTCGCATCCAACATCAACAACTCCCTGCTTTCTCTAGAGCCTCAAAGTTTCAGTTTTAAATGCATGCTGTTAGTACGCTCTTGTTAGCCAGTATTTACATACATTTCTCACATGAATAAAAAAAGCATTAGTCAAAGTATGAATCAATAAAAAGAAACATTGCTTACCTTTCATGTTGATTCTGTAAAACACCCCAGGTCACTTTGGTAAAGATGAGTGTGGAGACTTGAGACCAAATATATTTCACCTGTCTGAATGTTCAAACTTGGGATGTATTTCAAAGACTCATCAGAATCCAGAGCATCAATCAAGAAGAATACGAGTTTGCTTACAAAAAATAAGTCACTACATTTCAGACTAATCCAATGTTGAGGAAACTTGTGGGCACAGCATCCAACAGCTGTTGTGTCAAGAGGAACCCTCTATAACATGCTGCCTCTTTGCTATAGAACCAGTGGAAAGTAATACCTTGGACAGTAACCATGTGCAGCTTTGGGAAACATGCCGGAGAGAGGGAGTGATTGTTTCTGTGTGGGAAAGGGAGGGAGTCTATGAAGGAGGAGAAAAGGAGGTGGAACCCAGTGCATGTGCTTCAGTGAGTCAGTCTTGAGCACTGGCCTAATTGTTAACAAATGTCTGGTATTGGAGCAACAGGCACCTTTATCTTTTGTGGCCTCTTGTTGAAGATTTACACATTATGTTTGCCGTATGGAACGAAAAGGGACATGCTGTTCTCGAAGAGTCTCTTGTTGAGAGGAGAGATTGCTTGTGAACGTGAAGTACAACTTCATACCTTTTGCACACGGTCTCAACTACAGACAGTGCACACATGCTTAAAATGGCATTTTGTTCTATTGAGCAATATTAGCATTCAGTTTGAAATCCATTCACGTCATTCCAGTCACGTATATTTATACAATGGAAATGAGAATTTGGTTCACAAAAAGAGTTTGGAAAATCTACAATGCAAAATTCAAATCCATAAACTGGGATTATTGATATATTAAATTAATTATAATGTTTGTCATATTGTTTTAAAAACAATATATTACTTTCAATAAAAACAATAGTTATTCAGGGGTGAAGAAGTATGATTTCAATTTTTCTTGATTTATCGTGATCCAATGCCATACTTGTTGCATGGAGCCAGGTTTGATATTATTGATGCTACACTCAGATTTTCAGTATAATTAACAACTTATATTTTCCTTACACAAACTATTTTATGGCTTCAGAAGATTTGGACTAAAGATTTGGATTTCCACTTTTATTGTACTTTTATAATGATCACAATTAATTTCTATATAAAAGAGCAGCATGAACATTGTTCCACTGGAGAAACAAAGTTTTGCAACAAATGAAGGTGAACTTTTATTTTGGGTGAACTTTTGCTTTAAGACCTTCAGTTTGTAATTCAAAACAACAAGCAATTCCTTGCGTAGGATGTGATTCATTTTACCTCTTTCTGTGTACTGTCATTCATATGACACATACCTTTGGTGGCTTCTGTTTCTGATTAAGCATGTGGGATTCATGGTGCCTGTTGGTATAAAAAAGGAAAAATAATTAAAACCATCTAAAAATGATTAATCGTGTAATAGTCAAGGGTCAAGAAATGTCAATCGTGGCCTCGAATCAAATGGCATCACATAATTATTACAGTTACCACATTATCACGTGAGACAGGTCAAATTAGGACAGGAGATTCCAGGACTTCTGTGTCCCATATGGATGTTTTGCAATCACAGATTCCATTCATGAAGCTGGGATTTGGGAAAAAGATGATATACGGTTTCTGTTCATCCTCATGTGTTCATAACAAAAACAAGCTCTCTTCTGCTCCACCAGCTCTCAGACCAGCTCTCCCATTTGTCTGTTATTGTTCTTCCATGATCACCTAAGAGAAAGAAAGAAAAAGTTGAAAAAGAAAAAACCTGAGAGAAAAGTGCTGTCTGGCAAGAGTAACCTTCATGGGACATGTAAAACATATGTGGTATATGGTAATATCATGGTACTGTGCCTGAAAAACAGTGCTAATACCTTGTTTTATGGTGTTCCTCTTAGCCTTTACACTCACTTACAGTCTGTGTCATGCACTTCCTAATCCATTATTCTCACAAAAACAGCTCTATAAATAAAGAAACTCGGCTGAATTGAATTAATCAAGTTTGATGTTTCTCATTTAAATTGTGTGCACGGCAACTCTCGCTTAGTTGTTGTTCATAGTTCACGATATAGCTTCATTGTTAGTATTTGTGCAGATGTGGAAGCAAATGTGCTTTTAATAAATAAACTGATTGAGATTGATTACGTGTCAACTGAAAAAAGAACAATGACATGCTGACAGCCAGTATGAAATGGCATTGTGCAATTGTAATGGTTATGATTTATCAAATTTCACCAATCAAATAATTTTTTTTTGAGCTGTTGGATTACAAAACAAATAAAAGACAACTTATCTTTAAGTGAATGAGTGGTTAAGCAGATGATCTGCTGTTAATTGCACCAGTGTACCTCCATATGCGGTGAAGCATTGTGAGCATGCATCAAATTACTCCAAAACCACCAGCTTTGATCTGCTTGCCAAAACTGTAAATAATGCTAGCAAATAGAGCAATGTTTAATAGACTTGCATCAAAACCATCTGGCACTTAATATGCTTTTTAAACGGATTCAGATGACTTCAGAATATGTAAACAAAATTTTGCAGAGCTGTTCTATTCTGGGGAAGAATATTAAATATAGAATTTTTATTTTATATCTATAATGTCTCTCTTCAACTGTTATGCATATTTATGAAGATACTTTTGTCATTTATTTTTATAGGGAGCAGACCCCAGCTGTGCTTCCATTCCAAGCCTCTCTGCCTTTCATATGAGTTACTGCCACCCAGAGGACAAAACTAATGTTACTTAAAGAAATAGTTCACCCAAAGATTAAAATGGTCATTATATAAAAAGGTACATTGTGGCTGCATCCAAAAACCTAGGCAACTAAATTGTTACCTCGCTGTCTTATCAGGCAATGACTAGTAAGGCAGCGTTTGCGCACAAAGGCACCTCACGAAACTGACTACTATTTAGGACAGACTACTGAAACAGCATGACAGTTTAATGATCTACTGCAAAATAGCGAGCTTTGGCGGTAACAAAGCAAATATTTAATTACTACAGTAGTAATTTCTCGCTAGAATTTTTTCGATCCGATTAAGGTATCTCAAGAGGCAGGAAGTGAAGCTAACATTGGATTCAGACGTGCCCTGATGCCTTCCCTTCTACTTTGACATGTGTCCTCCGAAGGCAGCATTTTCCAGTTTTCGGACGCAGCCTCTAGCATGCATTTTGCAGAAGAACATTGTTTGGGTTGTGTTTCGGCTCAGCATGACACTGCGGATGAATATGGTTATTGATGATGATTAACTTTGTTGTCCCCAGGGGGACATTCTTTTCCACAGCACTGCACGTGTTTAACACACACAACATAATACAAAATATATAATACAGGAAAGACAAGAAAAAACAGTTAAGATAACACCCAGCGACGTCTATTGTTAAGGTAGGCCTATGTGATGGCTGAGGGAATCAGGCTTCTTTCAAACTGAGCCCTACCTGCGCCCTGAGGGCAGATAGATACTCATTAAGTGGATGTGTGGAGTTCTGTTCTATTGAAATTGCAATGCGTGTAATAGTTATGTTATTAAGTTCTGTAAGGTTGAGTGTTAGAAGACCTACCATTTTTGCAGCAATATTTGACACCTTTGTGAGTTTGGTTCGGTTTTTAACAGAAAGCATATTGGAAAAAACAACAACAACAACAACAAAAAAAACATAGAACAATAGGCCTACAATGAAATTGTCTGAATGATAAAGCTTTGATAAAGTAGCAATAATAATTGTGCTTTAATACTGATCATACTAAATTCACTAGTCTCAAGAGATATAACCAGTTTAGATAAAAAGGCTCTCAAGCTGACTACCTGAAGCCATTTCTGTAGCTATACCCATTGATAGACAGTACGTCCTTGAAGTAAAATTACCTTTCACAATAGAAAGTGCTTTGCACTGAACTCCATTAGAGAGCTACATATAGAAAATTATCCTTTCAATAAAATAACTTACTTGAGTAATAAAAACGCCATCTCCATGTTGATTTTAGCCTAGATTTCAAACCCCTCAGTTCTCACCATCTCCAAAAGGCCAAGCCAATGTTGATTCTCGTTTTATTACTAGCTCTGTCTTGTTTTCTCTGTTTAGGGCTTTTTTTCTTTTTGTTTAGCGTCCAAACCATAGACTGTAAAAAAGAGGTCCACATCAGCATATGTGCATGCTATAGCCTATTGAGACTACTATATCTTTATCATCATCTTTAAAGTTATCATCCCTGGTGTGAAAATTTTATAAGCTGTGCCTTTCTTGATTTTTGTGACAACATCTTACAATGGCACTCTCACGCCACACCTTCGTCAAAGAAACTGGAGCAACTTTTCTCTCTCTCTGGCAGTCTGGCTGAATCCGAAATCGTCCCCCTAAACTCTCAATCACTATTCCCTACTTTAGTCGACTAATACAGTTCACATGAAGTGAAGTAAGCGAATTCGGACAGCCGCTGTGTGTACATTGGCTGTACACTTGTTATTGGGGTGCAATATGGGATAGAATGAGTGCACTCAATAATGTCTACTATGGTTTCAGACACCACTACAAATGGCTGTGCCCTGAAATAATGCCCTATTACTTTTCTAAACAATCAGAGTTGGCAGACTCAAACACTGAAGAAGGACCAGAATTAAAGTATAACTCATCATTATTTACATCTTGTTAATTTTGGACAAAAAAGATCTGATTAACATAGTGTACCTTTAAAAATGTAACTTTTGAAAATGAAGTAAAAACAGAAAAGGACAATTATTGAACCAACGGCAGAAGAAACAAAATGTTCTTGTAAATGCAACGTGCCAGTAGATATGAAACCCCTGATCGCATTTAAAATGCCAAAAAATACTTTACAACGTGCTGCGAGTGATATTCAGAGGAGGAGGACCACTCACTGGTATTATTTATGAGGTGAGATCTCCATTTGAGAGGACAGGGGTCAAAGAAGGCTGTCACTTCATATTTGCTGCATGTAAATGAAATATGCATGTTCTGTTGCAACTAAGAAAATGGAGCCAAGTAACAAAAACAGCAAGGTATTTATGCAAGTCAAAGACCCATGACATTTAAGGTACATTCCCCAAATACTTTGTCATTAATTCGATTTTTGCATATTCTGAAATATTCTGAAAAACTCTACGCTATGATGCGAGTGTTGAGGTTAGTTGCCAGGGCGTTGCTATGCAGTTGCTCACTGTTCCAAGTGAAAACAGCCCACTGTAATTCTGGTCCTTCTTCAGTGTTCGAGTCTGCCAGCTCTGATTGTTTAGAAAAGTAATAACACCCTTCTTCAACAAGCCAACATGATTGGTACAGGGTGACTTAAAATGATAGTTCACCCAAAAATGAAAATTCTGTCATCGTTTACTCACCCTCAAGTTGTTCCAAACCTGTATAGACCATCAACTGTTTGGCTACATACATTCTTCAAAATATCTTTTTTCGTGTTCATCAAAAGAAGGAAATTCACACAGGATTATAACAACCTGAGGTTGAGTAAATTATGACAATTTAAATTTTTGGGTGAACTTTGCTTTTAAGTACTGAAGATTAATAAATAGGGTTATGTATTTGAGCAAACATGTAACCATAAGCATAAGCAATAATAATATTGATGCTTGTCTTAGCAGTGTAGGAGTAAAACAGATCGTGCACTGTATATACATTTAATTGGAATGACCAGAGAACATTTTACAGATGCATGACATCATAAAGAGGGAGTGTTTGTCTGGCTGTGTTGACTGTTTGTGCAGATGTCCTGTGGCCGTGGGGGAAAGTATGGGTTTAAACATGCTCCTACAGAGTGCTTAACCTTTTACCTTTGCTTAAATTTCAGAACATTATGAGCTGTGCTTTCCTAATACTTAGGTTCTTGTGGCTTTGTCACAAAAAGCTAAATGAACTCTAAGACTAGGGGACGAAAGCTACCTGACAAGCCATGACGTGATGTGGACTGAAACACCACTTTCCATCCACTGCAGGAGAGATTTACTGTGGTTGTGGCCCAATTTTAATGTGTAATATGCAATAAGTAATGACGTGTTTTGGTCCAAGCACACATAACAACCTCTTACAAAATAACATGTTTATGTCTGTTATGACTGTGACCATTATAAGTCTCAGTAGAAGTCTTTCCAGAAGGTCTTTCAGGTTTCACTGACATTTTTGCCTTTTATTAGTTACAAACCAGTGTAAAAGGCGCACAAAAGTTGCACAGAACTAGTTCTACTTCCATATGATTCACTGGATTAATCTCTGAGTCGTGTTAAGGTGATTCACCACTAAACGTTGGAACTGTGACTAATGAATTATCCAAATACTGTCCTTGCTGGTAAATTCTAGAAGGATTTTTCCCGTAAACCCCATGTTCAGTCTTTGCTTCTACAAGCACAATGAGATGAACAAAACAGTGCAATATTGCCCACTTCTGGTCAAGGAGAGCTGCTGCTGTTACGAATAATAGTTTCTGGAACAGTCCAAAGCCACAGCCATTCTCATCCCGTGAATCACGTCGTCAACATCACCCAGCCTCCCAGTATATAAACAAATCAGAGGAGGCACAATCCATCTGCAAGGAAGAAAAAGCATCACAGCAGGGTGAGTACAGAGAGCACATTGAAATGATGTTGACAATCTTGTTAATATAATTATTAAAGTTATTATTAGATATGCATATATGTAAGCCATTAGTTAGATTCAGATTACAGTGATACATTTATGGTGTTTAATGTACTATACAATTGTGTCGTAATTAATATACATTTATGCATATTAACAAACAATTGAACAATAACCCACTGCTGCAAAGATGTAAACAATATTCTGTTTGTACAGTTTTGCATAAGAAAACGCTGTTTATGAATTACAATCCACCCTCCTATAGTTAATGTCATCCTAAAAAAAGCCTATCTGGGCTGTTTGGCTGGATCGAGTTTGTGCCTTCCCTAGGCGAATTTGTATTGATTTTTGTTTTTTATTGCAGAGAGGAATTTGTCTCGCAGCCCAAAGCTTATGCGGGAACTAATCTAAGGTCAAGTGCATTCAGAATGCATACTGTGCACTAGCAAGATAACATTAACAAAACAAATCTCCTCACTCAGAACAAGCCATCTGTGTGATGCACTTTGTTTCTTATAAACACCACATGCCAGAGATGTATAATCTCATTCCAAAGCAAATATCACAAGATTAAGCACAAGGACAAGATTAATTCCAACAACGGAAACAAGAAGATAAAAGGAAAACAACATTTTTTAGGAATCTCAAGGCTAGGTTTTGGAGAAAGCAAAAAACATTACAGAACAGCACATTTCCATTTGACTTAAGATGTGTTTCCAATCCTTGGCTCTTCCTGTTTCTTATGTAACTAGGTTCCTGGCTTTAACTTGGCTGCGTTGAGGTTTCTATGTACACATACCCAGAGTAAAACAAGGAAACTTATCCCCATGACTGAGTCAAAGCTTTTATGATGTTTGCTTAGACTCTGGTGTGAATTGCAAATTCAGCAGCAGCTGTTGAGGACAATTGGGCTGTCTTATGGTTTAGAAATGTCCAGCATAATTAAAAGTACAGCGTTTTGAAAAGGGTAACACGCACATTTCCGCAAACTCACAAAACTGGGATTAAGTTTTGTCAGAGCAACCATTTTGAACGTTTTAGTGAAGGGGATTTGCTTTCAAATCCATGTAATCACGGAAGGGAACATATAAATGCTCAAAGGTTCACATGTTTGCCACACTTCCACTGATTGTTGTGTTCTTCAAATCCTTTTGGTTTGATACTGGTTAAAGAGATAGTACACCCAAACATGAGTCATCATTTACACAAACCTGAATTACTTTCAGGTTGCAAAAGAAGATATTTTGAAGAATGTTTCTGATTTTGTGCATACAGTGAAAGACAGAGGGGTACAAACTAACATTAGAGCCCCATTTACTTTCACTGTACAGACAAAACACTGATATTTTTTTCCGAAATATCTTCATTTGTGTTTCACAGAAGAAAGGAATGCATTCAGTTTGGAATGACATGAGTATGAGTAAATCATAATAGAATTAGAATCTGTAAAGCTTAACTAGTATCTTAAGGGAGATTAACATTTTTGACTATGACGTTATATAATCAGTACAGGATATAAAATAGTTTCAAAAAAGAATAAGATGCCAGTAACATCAAGTTTGGAGAAAGACAGTCACTGACACTATTAATTTCAGACCTAGACTTATAAATAAATACACTGATACAATGGATTCATCGCCCACACAGTCTGTAGGAGAGTGTTTGCAAATGTTCATGGTCATAAACTTGCTGAGTCACTTTCACTACAATGTCACTGAAAAAAAAAAAGGTTCACTATTGAGTGACCCACTATTTCCTCTGTTCACAGCTTTTGTAATCAGGACATAAGCCGAAAGATGAAGCTCTCCTGGTCTCTGCTGGGGCTTTCTCTGCTCTACCTATCCACAGAGTGTCTGATACCCCCAACTACAGAGGAGCTCAATCGTAAGTGTGTGTTTTAGATTTAAAAAAACATGTGCAGACATGTTGTGAACAATCGTATAACAGAAATAAATCCATTATTGCTTTTTGGCAGAGATTTCACTGCTTGGTGAAAAGTACCTGGATAAGCAGATTGAAAATGCCATCACTGGGGTGAAGGAGATGAAGACAGTGATGGAGCGTTCAGGAGAGGATCACAAACGGTTCCTGTCTGAGCTGGAGAAAACCAAGCAACAGAAAGAGGTGACAGAGCCAAACCAAACTCACAAACTCATTTATAAAATATTTAAATGTTCTGAACAAGCACAAACAATGCTATAAAATATAAAATTAAAAAGTAGTTTACCGTAGCTATTGTGAAATATTGGACAAAACATACAGCATTTATTAATCTTGGTTAAATTAAAATGACATTTCTAACATTCCAAGTTCTAAAAATATATATATTTTTTGTAACAACGAACAATAGTAGTATATTTATAATAAAATGTTTTACAGAATCTACATATTAATTCTTTTTAACTACTGTTTATTTATACAACTTGAAATATGAATTTATTATGAATTAACAATGAACAATAGTATATTCATAAATTAACAATTATGTATATTAGTTACATCATCTACATATAGGAATACATTAATATTTCAAGTTGTATAATTAACATTATAAATTAACAATGAACAATAGTATATTTATACTTAACATTAGCATAGATTAATAAATGCTGAGAACAATTGATTAATTACATAATCTACATATATTAATACTATTAAGATTTCAATTTATATAAGTTAACATTAGGTCATTTGTAATTAACAAACACAAAGTATATTTATAAATTAATATTAACCTAGATTAATAGACACTGAGAAAAATTATGTATATTAAAATGCATAACTTTTATACATTAATGCATTGCCAACATGTCAAGTTGTATAAATTACCATTAGCTAATTTATTATGAGTTAGCAAACAAACAGATATATATTAATAAATTAACATTAAAGGAGTAGTTCACTTTAGAATTAAAATGCCCTGTCATCCAAGATGTTCATGTCTTTCTTTCTTCAGTCGAAAAGAAATTGTATTTTTTTCCAGGAAAACATTCCAGGATTTTTCTCCATATAGTGATCGTTTTGCTAGATAAGACCCTTATTCCTCATCTGAGTCCTTTGAAGCAATTTGGACCTTCAAACCGTTGTAAACCACTGGAATCCACTATATGGAGAAAAAAAATCAAACCTTATTGTAAAGTGTACTTATAATGTAATGACATTCATACATTTTTAAGTGTGACTTAAGTGTCCAAATATTTTCTGGGGGCCCTAGAGCTAGTCAATCTTAAGAATGCATATATCTTATATTTTATTTTTTCTTGTGTTATTTCATCAAAAAGACTGCTCTGAAGATGGCTAAGGAGATGGAGGAGAAGCTAAGTGATGAACAGAGCGTGTGTAATGAAACCATGCAGGCTCTGTGGGAGGAGTGCAAGCCCTGCTTGAGAAAAACCTGTGTTAAGTATTACTCACGCACCTGCAGCAGTGGAGCCGGCCTGGTGGGACGACAGGTGATACATCTGCACAAACATTCCTGCAATAATCCTCACCTCATTCTGGTGTCAGCAACCATCCCTCTTTTTGTCTGTCTTTAGCTGGAGGATGTTTTAAACAGGACCTCTCCCATCTCCATTTGGATAAATGGGCAGAACATTGCGACCCTGGTGGACGAGGACCAGCAGCAGACCAGGCGCTTCCAGGACCTGGAGGAACGGTACACAGAGGTTGCCGATGGAGTAGATAACATCTTCATGGACAGCATGAAGGTGTTTGACCACATGCATTCCTTCCACCAGCCCGGCTTCTTCCCCAGTCCATTCCGTATGCCCAGCATGTTCGGCAGACAGGATGCAACGGACGGCCGGGCCTCTCGTATTTACAGGTCCCCCATGCATAACCCAGAGTTTCACAGCTTCCACAGCATGTTCCGCCCCATGATGGAGATGGCAAGAAACATGTTTGAGTCATTCGGGCCCTACATGGGAAGTGATGCGGATTTCCCAACAGAAGGTATATTTCAGAAATAAACAAGTCTCGATGTAACAATATGTACAACGTTAAGTCACACTTAAAGAGGTAGAAAATTCTGTCATCATTTACATACCCTCATGCCATTCCTAATCAGTGGTTACGTCCCTGTTATACACCCTACAAAACTATAATAGCATAAAATAGTGTTTATAATACTAATTGTTTACTTACAGAATGCTTATACTCCAGATGCATTTAATTTGTACACCTGTATTCACAGATGGGAGCGTAAACGAGGATGTTATTATAACTAAACCATTTGGAAATGATAAGATGACCTGCAGGGAAATTCGCCGCAATTCAGCTGGCTGCATTAAACTAAAGGAGGAGTGTGAGAAATGTAAAGAGATCCAACATATTGGTAAGTGCAATATTAAAATGCCTTGTTTTTATGTCATATTATCCAACATGAAACTTTTTAATATCCCAAACTTGGACCAATATATTGTCAGAGAGGTGCCTGTTATCTAACAGCTAGAGCCTTGTTCTCTTCCTCAGATTGCTCTGGAAAGAGGCCCCTGGAAGGCCCCCTGAAGGAGGAGCTGGAGAAGGCTCTCGCCAGGGCTGAGAGATTCACCCACGAGTACAACAACCTGCTAAAGCATTTCGAAGAGGAGATGTTTAACACCTCTAGTGTGCTGGACCTGTTCAACAAGCAATTCGGTTGGGTGTCCTCTCTAGCTAACCACACCAAAAATGAGGATGGCTTCTTTAAAATACAGGCAGTATGTCCTAATTATGTGATTCAGAACAACTGTAACCTATTTCAACAGGCAGATCACTTAATCACCAACATTCTATGTGCAGGTGATTTCAAAAGGCTCAGATAATGTAGGAAATCCAGCTGACACTAAAGTGTCAGCCAGACTGTTCGACGGGCCAGATTTGAGCTTCACAGTGCCAGGAGACATTCCCTGGAGCGACCCAAAATTCTCAGAGGTGGTGGCACAGGAGGCTTTGGATCGTTACAAACAGAACACTGTGTGAGTCTTCACACCATTTGGGTTCATTCTAAATCTCATATAAATGCATAATTATCAAAACCATCAATTCTTTCTTCTCCAGGGTGACAAACTAAACGCTTTGGAGGGCGGGTACTTCCAGTGAAGAAGATATTCTCTTTTCTCTGAAAAGCACTTGAGAAGAACCTTATGAATTAGAGCTATATTGACAGATGTTGTACTCATGTAGCTGGATTTCTTTGTCTAGCATTATTCCTGCTGTCTCATACTATTTAACTTTCAGAGACCCTACAGCAGGGGTGGGCAATTCCAGTCCTGGAGGGCCAGTCCTGCAGAATTTAGCTCCTACCCTGATCAAACCCTAATCAGTCATTGATTAGCTGGTTCAGGTGTGCTCGATTAGGGTTGGAGCTAAACTCTGCAGGACAGTGGCCCTCCAGGACTGGAATTGCCCACCCCTGCCCTACAGAGATTGTATAGAATAAGTGCTTACGAAAACATAATCAGCTGTACATTGATAAACATCAATAAAACACAAAAAATTCCAGATTTTCTTCATCTGTTAGGTGGTGGTGTACAATAAATAATTCCAGCATAGCACACTTCACACTGCATTTCTAAAAGAGTAAAAGGTCACCTTCTATAACCTTCATTCACTTTCCTCCAGTGCTGGAACTTCTAACCTCCATCCAAACAGCAGAATCCAATGAAACCTTTAAAACAAGGCTGAAGACACATCTCTTCTGAGAGGACTTAATCAGAATTAAGATCAGAATTAATTAATTGCCCTTAAAAAAATGGTAACTCTACTTAAAGCCTTGTGTATAATGTACTATAAAATGTATTTATAGCATGTGCTATAATGCAAATCTTTTCATAAATAATTTTAACTCAAGTTAAGATGGATTACAATATTTGTAGATTCCTGGTTATATCTGAAATTGGTTGTTTGTTTTGTGTTTTAATGCATTGTACTTTCTAAAGGTGTAACAAGTATTATAATGTATAACTGTGGTTACATTTATGAATCATTGATTCATGAGATCATAAAGTGCATTATAACGAGCATTAAAAAGGCATAATTAATCCATTAAAAAAATATACATTATGCATAAAGGCTGTAAGTAAAGTGTTACCAAAAATATTTATGCACTGTCCTGCATTTATACTTCGGATCAAATTTTTCTATGATAGCATAACTTCTTATCATCATTCAACTTCAAACTCATCTGGATGAAAACTAAATGAATATGTAAATATAAAGAATAATACTCTCAACTAAATTAACATAACATATATATCATTTCAATGTCAAACGAGCAAAATCAAAAGACCATGACTGCTATTGTATATATTTGTATCCTAAAACGGGTGTAAATGAAGTCTCTTGTCCAATAAGCCTGGAAACATGTAATTTGTCCAACAGCATGACTGCACGTGACATATTACTTTAGAGACTAGTTACTTATATCTTAGACACAATATTGTCAGTTATTTTGGTTTTGCTCTACCCAAAAAAGAGAAGAAAAACATTGGGTTTCCGTGCAACATGAACAGTAGCACTTTGGAATAAATCAACGATTGAAGTGAATGATTCAATAACTCGCTCAAAGGCCGCATCCAAAATTGCATACTTTCCTACTATATAGTAGGTGAAAAACAAAAATATGTCTGAATTCACATTAAAAAGTAACTGGATGACCTTCTTTCGGCGCGATTCTGAAGTATGCATACAATGGACAGTTTACTATCCCATGAGGCCATGGGAGTGGATTTATGAATGGAGGTGACGCGACGCAAATGACGCTGGTAGGTCACATGATAAGGGCAACATGGCACATGTAGTACGTCCAGATTACATTCATATACACACACTCATACTATATAGAATAGCTGTCATGAAGTATTTACTTATTCAAAATAAGTACCTACTCAAGAGAGTATGCGATTTCGGATGACCCAGGACGAATCGACGGAGCGAACGAATGAATGAGCCATTCATGAAGAGTTAAGTTCCTGAAAGAATCTGTGTTTATCAATGAATGATTTGCAACCTGACGCACCACTAAAGCACAGCTTGTCGGTCTTTCTTGTAACAAAAGAACAGAAAAGTGGAGCAATGCAGTGAAATGCCCCAGTGACATTGGACTACTGGAAAACAGTTGGAGCGCTTGACAAAAAAGGAAATTATTAAAATATTGTGCCATTTTTATTTTGTGTAAAAATCACACAGCTGCTAGTTCATTCTGCAGAGACACATCCATGCAGTTAAACATTTATGATCCCACAGCCATTATATAAGCAATTAAATAGAATATTTGCTGTTAGTCAGCAATTAATGCAAATTTACATATGAGATCAAAAGGTGTGTATCATACAATATACAACATACCCCTGATACAGTAAATCAGCCTGAACAGCAGGGAGAAAAGGCTCATCTTGATTTAACATGGGGTACATTACTGTGAAAACCTGCACACCAGGAAGTAAGGCTTTAAGGATGAGTAAAAGAAAAGACAAACATCACTCAAAACAAACGAATGAAAGAATGAGAGACGTGGCGCAAGTCTATGTAACAACACAAACGTCACACTAGTTCAGACGTTACAGATACAAATAAAGTGGTTCATCGTTAAGAGCCGTTTTATACAAAATGAGATCTTCAACGACATGCAAAAGTGACAGGAAAAGACAAATGAAAGCCGAAGGGGAGAAAGTGCAGTCATTGTTTCAGGTCTCACAATTACGTACTAATGATGTCACAGAGATTATGATGCAGATGATGTACCGTATGAGGTACAGCCAACATTTGAGACTGAGAGAGGAACATCTGCTATCCCGGGGTGAAAGACTGTACAAGGTCAAACGGGCCACTTTGTTACACCACAGCAGAGTGTGTAAAAAAAAGGAAAAAAAGCAGTCTTTGATGCCATTCATTTGTAACTGTTGTCCTCAAACGCTCTCTCATGCACATGAAACAATGTGCCGTCCACTGGTATGGCAAGGAACATTTTTAAAGAGCCAGTTCATCCGAAAATAATTCTGTCATTTGCTCAAAATCATTCAAACCCACACGAGTTTCCTTCATCCGTGTATCAAAAAAGCAGCATTAAAGCATTAGCATATTTCACTTGTGCATTATATTTCAAATTTACTGAAGCCATAAAATAGATTTTGTTTTAGGAACAGTTTAAAATGCAAGTTATTCGTAATTATCTTTGCCGTTTTGTCTGATTTGTGAACAAGTGATTCATTTGATTTTGTTTTAATCTTTTTAATGATTCAATTGATCCAGATAATGAATCGAAATTTCTCTTGTGAACGATGAATGAATCGTTCACAAATTTGACTGATCCAGTTCATTAGTTCAACTCAATGATTCAGTCATATAAGCTTCAGAAAGTACGAAAAATAAGCTTCTGTTCCTTGCAAAAAACATTTGAAATGTATCACACAAGTAGCTTGGACCACTTTTTTGGTGTTTATTTTGTATTTTTTGAGCTTAACAGCTCAAGTGCTCATTTACGTTCGTCTTTTGGAAAAAGACCAGCCAGAACATTCTTAAAAAAAATGTTTAAAGTCATACAGGGTTGTAATGACATATGTGCAAAGACACATTTTTGGATGAACTGTCCCTTTAACAAGTGCCTATCAGAATCAGTTTACCGAAGCATGTATATGAAATAATATGAGCTCCCAAAAATCAGTTCTCCCCTATTTAAGACCAGTGCATGGCCTAGCATGATTGTCTGAGCACACACGGGTGCCCTAACATGGAAGAACATGACAAGCTGCCTCGAGACTCTGGAGAACAGGAGGGGAAGAGGCTCCTTCATGTTAACCAGAATTACAGCCTCTTGCCGGCCATGAAGTCAGGCTCACACACTAAACATATCCTGCAATGTCTGGGGTATTACATACACAACCACTCAGACTTTCTGTTTCATCAAAGTGCCATAACGGATAATAATTCTGGACCCCATTCCTTTGAATGGCTGTGTGAGACAGAACAATCTGGAGGAAGCAGCGATTTTGTCTTTTCCCACACAGTCAGCAGAGGAGTGGAGGCGGGTGAAATGGACATCCTGCCAGAGGATCCAACAGACCACAAAAAAAAAGAAAAAAAAGGGGGGGTAATCACTCTTTCATACACACATTCAATCTCAAGCGCGCGCACACTCCGGTTACAAATGCGAAAAAGGTCTAAGCTGTTCCAGTTGCACTTCAAGAGATATTCTTTCTTCTAGCAGGTCCTAAGAAGACAAAATTTTGGAAAGACAAATCGTCACACTTTTGAACAACTTGTCTTATAAAACTGATGGTCGCATTCAACAGACATCTCACAATACCTTCAACTGTTGCTGTAATTCACTGTTGAGTCTGGCTAAAACTGTATTTGTTTCTTTGTTTCTTCTAATGGAAGCCTGGATGGCCTTTTTATCCTTACCGATAGACCTGTTTACAAACAGAACATGCAGAGGAAGCACACATTAGGATGCAAGCAAACAATGTATCCAGAAATCTTTATTTAAAAATATTACCAAAATTAACATAAAATAAAATAAAACATTCTGTTTTACCGTGGAATTGAGGGCTGAGTTGCTAGAACAGTGGCTATGACATTAGACTTTTGCGGAAGGTCCTCCACATCTGGTCTGAGCTCATCTTCTGATTTCAGTCTTCGACGGACTGGTTTGGGAGGTGGGGCCAATGGAGTGGATACTTTGGCCTATGGATAACATACATTGAGGTATTATAATGCTGAAGTAAAATGCAATATAAAGACAGGTTGGTAGAGACTGGCTTACAGAGTTGACAGTGGTTGCATTTCGTTCTTCTGCCTGAACATCGTTCTTTGCTGTTCTCATCGTCCCAGCAGCTTCTACAGATCTTTCTGCCTGTATTTACACATATACATAATACATAAACTACAGTTCAAAAGTTTGAAGTCAGTATCATATTAGTATTAATTATTTTATTCAGCAAGGATGCATTAAATAGATTGAAAGTGACAGAAAGTACTTTTTTTTAATTCAAAATGCTGTTCTTTTGAACCTTCTATTCATCAAAAAATCCTGAAATTTTCCACAAAAAGAAGAGACAAGAGCAATGAAAAGATAATAGAAAACAGAACTGTTTTCAACACTGATGATAATAAGAAATGTTTCATCAAAGCAGCATTTTAGAATGATTTCTGAGGGATCATGTGACACTGAAGACTCAGCTTTGCCATCACATGAATTAATTATATATATAATTATGTTATTTTAAATTGTAATATTTTGCAATATTACTGTTTTAACTGTATTTCTGATCAAATGAATGCAGCCTTAGTGAGAATAAGAGACTTCATTCAAAAACCTTATTGACCATTTAAAAAAATTATCTTACTGACCTCAAACTTTTGAAAGGCAGTGTCTACGTTTCTTTATAAGAAATGTAACGTTTACTTGTTTAACACATGTTCATGTTTTTTGCAAACAATTTATTTCTGCATATTTTCACACAGAAAAAGTTACCTTTATAATTAGTCATTAACGTGATATATGGTTCCATTTGTACCTGTCCACTATCAGACGGTTTCTCTCCATCATCGGCCGGCTGGTCTGCAGCAAAAACCTGGAACTGGCTGAAGTCAGCAAAGTTGGGCTGCTCTGGCATCTGCTGGGGTGATGTGCTGGTATGTGCTGGAAGACCATCTCCCTCTACCGAACGGTGACCATGTGGCACTGATGTCTGGGGAATTGAGAATTTCTTTTTAAGAATGCGTAATAGATGTCGAATTGTCTAAAAGCAGTTTATACAGCATCGCTAACCACTGGGCTGTACCTGTGTGGGCAGTGGTCTGGGAGGCACTGCAGGGGGAAAGGCCACTACACCTGGCTGCTGCGAACCTGCTGGAGAAGTAATTACAAAAGACAACTTCAGCTTTTACTAACGGTGCACCAAAAAACAGGAAACAATGAGTTACTTGATAACAGTTTGTGTGCATGTTTACCTGCAGGGACTACAGCAAAGTTTCTGTTCATGTCTAGAGAGGAGGACCGTGAGTGAGTGGTCTGGGGGCGGGGGGGAGGTGGGGGCGGAGCCACAACCTTCAGTCCTTCCGGAGAGGTGCCAGAGTGAGACCTGTAATAGTATGAGCTGTTAGTACTTTTTGACTGGCAATGAAACTGAATATGGTGCAACAGCAAGAAGTAAAGTACCTTTGTCTGTTCACACCACTGGAAATGGGCTCTTGATCAGATGTAAATGAATCTGAGCTGCTGTAGCCATCTCCTGTAAGATGGAAGGGTGATGGCTTTAGATATATTACAGGAGAAGATTTCCTGTCACCCAATGAATTGCTTGAATACATGTACTTACCAACAGTGTTACCAGGAAACTTAATAGTTGCTGCTAGCTTGGGCTCGTCAGAAAGTTCTGGTGGTTTCGCCATTAACGGACTAGTTGGATGTGTGTGATCTGTAAAAATAAGAGTAAAAAATGTGTTTAATAACAAAAAAAATTAACTTTACTCAGGAAGGATACAAAAAAATGGAAGACATTTGTCAAAAAATAAGTATTAAGTTACAACTGTTTTCGTGCTGATTAATATATTGTGTAAATATTTATTGTGGAAGAAAGACTATTTTTTTAAAGAGATTTCTAGACAGCAAATTACAAATTCCACTAAATAACTAGACTTCATATTTTCTTAAGGAAAATATCAGTGGTGCAAAAGTCATGATTCTAAAGCTGGGAACACAGTTAACGACGAGCTAAAACATTCTAAGATTGAACTCAAGACACTTAAAGACCATTTCCATCAACTGGAGCAGATTTGAGTTTTTGACAGTCAGAGAGGTGCACAAACCTAACAACTGAGAGTCAGTCCACTACACAACAAACACCGATTGGTGAGTCACGACGGGACATTTTGCTGATCTCAACTGTGCGAGATATTGCACCGAAACAATCAAGACAGCTGCTGCTACAAACTTGCAGTGCAACTTGTGCAGGATAATAAAAAAAAGGAAAAACCCTGCCGACAACACTGGTGGTTTAATTTCTGAAAAGTTAAACATAACTTGAATAAAAATGGTTTCATAAAGTCCTGTTTCTCTTTCACTATTTCTTTTTGCATTTAATCACCTGTAGACAAATTTCAGTTTGTATTTCTTGAATAATTACATTAAATACAACATTTCTAGTGCTGTTTTTTAAACATATAATCAAGCATTTGTAGACTGTAATATTTAAAATCAGGAATTAAAAACTAATTGGTTTATTCTGAGCAAAAACTCAGGGGTATTTTTAGGTTCAGATTCCAGAGTTACCTGGTAGAACAAAATATAAAATACTGCATTATTTATTAACATTCACAAAGAGGAAAACAGAGGTCATTTAAAATGTTATTTGTAGATTTATATTGTATCAGTCTACAGTAAATAAATGTACAAGGCTCCCAATGCTATTTAACAGAACTGCCAACACTGGAATCTTCAAGGAGCTGTTTTCCTCAAATATATTAGATATAATTAAAGGGGTACTTCAGCGCTGGGAAGATGAATCTGTATTTAAACTGGGTCATTAATGTAGTAGAAATGTGAAATTATTTTTGAATTTGGTGCCTTCTAGACTGAGAAAACAGAAAATGTATTTTTGTCTCATGGGGATGAAAGACAACAATTCCCAGAATGCACTGCTTCACTGCCCTACTCTAGGCACGGCTAGTCGGCTACTGGATTACTGGATCACTTGCCTACCACATTTATTTCCAGAAAATCAGTTCAGTTAGAGACACTACAGTTAAAAACTGAACGTGTCTGTTCGATATAATGCGAGTGAGCCGATTGAGCGTCACGGCACAAACGTAGCGGGATCGGATTACATTCACCACATGATCTGAGGTGATCGCAGGATTCGCGGCTGCGGCTGTGAATGCAGGTGATCAGTCTGGCACGTGTTCAGTTCATGTCTTTGGAAGCTTAACTTTCATAGGAAGTTCATTTTAAAAGTTAAAACACTCACTTTGGTCTCCACCGCTCTGTTTACATGAATCTCCTCAGCTCCGCGAGCCGAGTGCTGTGAGTGTGATGTTGAAAACATGTGGAAACAGCGCCTTCTGCTGGCTGTAGTCTTCAGCCTCTGGCCAAAAACTCCTCCGATGACGCAAAATTACGATATTTGCGTCATCTGAAGAATTTTTCCAGCAATAAAATACATAATTCTCTCCTCTCAGGGTCATATGAGGGGGGGAGATTTCTACTGATACAAAGCTTAATGCTAATCGCTGAAGTAACCCTTTAAATAGTGTATGTAAAAGTATTATTTTATTTTATTTGTTAGATTATTTAAATTAATACATATTTAGAAACAAGTGCTGTTATAGACTACATTAACTAATTGTATTTTTTCTGTGTAATTTTAGTCTATTTATTAGACTCCAGGTTGAAATAAAAGGACAGCTACTTAATGCTATTTTTAAAATGAGAGAAATTCTGAATTTTTACAGAATGCAGTTTGTCTGCAAAACAAAATTAATAACCTAAAAACAATTAACTTGCCATCTTAACTTGCACAGCCAATCGCAAATATTAAACAAGTTTAATGAAATCTTTGTGAGGATGACTGGAAACAGCTGGTTCTTAAATTCTAAGACTAGAATCTTTAGACACCACACACTGCATGACTAATCACTGACTGTTAAAACTGAATGAATGCAACTGGAACAAATTTGGTCCGTTTTCGCTGTGGATGGTTGCTAAAGCGTTGCCATGCGGTTGCATGTTCAGGAAAAAAAAACCTTAGCCTCTGTGCTATGGAAAATATGGCTTCTGGTTCTTTCTTCAATGCAGGCCAATGAGATTTTGTCCGCTAGGTGAAAATTAATTCTAAAACTCTAACCCAAAGTATAAGCGATAGCAATAGTGAATTGTAAAAAAGCACATTAATGGACGCACCACTTCCAGTTCTCTTGAGCTCCATCTCTTGCATGTGGATCTTGCTGGGTGTCATACGTATGGGCACAGGGTGGACTATTGCTGTATCCTAAAAAGAAACAAGCACATCTGCTGCTGTCGTAAAACTACAATTGTGCTCCATTGAATTAAATGAAGATTTATCATCCCAGTTGTAAAGAAGAACAACGAATAGTTAAGAACCTGGCACTGAGTAACTAAACAATCATTGTATCACATCAAAAGACTTCAAGAACAACACCCTCAAAGGACAGCCAGCCAAAGTCATCACTTGGATTACATGATACAGTATGAAAGAAAGAGCATGAAATAATTATTTGTAAGCTCAGCAAGCAAAAAAACAAACAAACAAAAAAACAAATCATTTGATGATGGCACTGTGGCTGTGAATTTATACTGAGGACATGCGCTCTCAGAGAGAAATTACAGAGTACTGGGTTAATGAATATCATTAATCATGAAAGAGCACTGAGTGATTGACTTACAGGGTCAGCTGGTGCAATGTTAGAATCAAATTGGGTCAGAGTTTGTGAGCTTGAGGAGCGTTCGCTAAAAGTCTCCCACTGCTGGAGAGACAGAGCAGAGACATGTCAGCAAGGTGGAGCCACTCCACTCCTCACACAAGCAAACAGAGACCATAATACTACAACAGTGTGTGCCCTCTCCGCCCTCTGACTGTTAGGAGAAACCCGTGATTTGTCCTGCATTGTACGGTAGCATACTCTCGTCTCAACAGTGGAACAATTGTTTTCTTAATGGCTTATAGGCTGGTAGGAAGAATGTCACATTTGATTTCATTATATCAATGATCAGAAAAAGGTAGCCATCATCAAAACTCACCCCCCAATAATTATATCCAGTACATCAAAACATTACTGACCTGTTTAGAGGTGAAGTGTGTCATTTCTACACCACTTGCATTTGTCAAATGGAATTCGAAAACAAATTACTATTCAAACAGGCTTTCTGAACACTCCTCCCGTCTGGCACTGGTCGGCCAAACAGACCAGTCAGGATGCTCAAAAAAATGAAAGCCCCAGAGCCACAGTATTACACTTTCTTTTAGAAATCAACCTATAAATGTCTTCCAGTTACATAGCACCTATTAAGCTGGGATAGGAGAAAGTATGTAATATCCCAACAACATTACACATTTCACCCTAAAAAAGAACTATTGACCATTTACTATTTTCTTAAAGAGATAGTTTTAATCTTTTTAAATTCTGTCATTATTTACTTACCCTCAAGTTGCTATAAAGCTGGGAAAAAAATACTATGGAAGTCAACGGGGTTCATCAAGTGTTTGATTACTGACAATCTTCAAAATATCATCTTTTGTCTTAAACAGAAGAAAGGTATTAATACAGGTGTGGAACAAGTTGAGGGTGAGTAAATGATGACAGAATTTCCCTTTAAATGTTCCCAGTTCTATTGTGCAATGTTTAACAGTTATTCTATTACTATTACAGTTATTTTATATAAGTGTATAGTTATTATATAATATAATTATAGTTATTCTGATATAATGATAGTTATGTTTACCAAAGAATTATTTCTTTTTTATGTGGCAGAAAAGGGCTTTCATAGAATTGAGTTTGTTTTCATCATCTTCTATAAAAATTGTATAACTCTACTAAACTACTCCACTTCAAAATAATATTAAAAAAGTAATGGCAACAAAACATTGATAGCCCATTGTACTGGTTTAAAGTGCCCACAATCCAATAAAATCCAGGCATTGTTTCCCACTGAATACATTTTTTTACTTGCAATGTGTCATATTACAGAGTATTCCAGGAGGTTAAAGGAGTAGTTCACTTCAGATTTCACATTTCCTGATAATTTACTCACCCCCACTACATCCAAGATGCTCATGTCTTTGTTTCTGCCATTGAAAAGAAAATAAGATTTTTGAGGAAAGCATTCCAGGATTTTTCTCCATATAGTGGACTTCAATGGTGTACAACAGGTTGAAGGTCCAAATTGCTGTTTCAATGCATCTTCAAAGGGTTCGACATAATCCCAGATGAGGAATAAGGGTCTTATCTAGCAAAACAATCTGTATTTTTTTTCCCGCCTGCATCAGGCATGACCTTTACAACGCAATTACTTAATACGTGGCGGATCGCAGAGCAGCGCAAGGCAAACATTTGCAAATAAAAAGTATATCATCTTTTAGAAAAAGGACGATCATTTCACTAGATAAAACCCAGATAAAAATGCCAGCTCGAAGAGGCATTAAAACTGGAATTTGGACCTTTCACCCGTTGTACCCCATTGAAGTCCATTGTATGGAGAAACCCTTAAAACCCTTAATTTATTTTCGACTTAAGAAAGAAAGACATCTTGGATGACGTAGGGGTGAGTAAATTATCAGGAAATTTGAATTCTGAAGGGCATTACTAAAAAGACTAAAACGATTTATTTAAAAAATGTGACTTCAGGTCAGTAGTTTTGACTACAAGGGCGACATTCACAACATCGCAGTAAAGTATTAACTGTCACAACAATTCTCAAGAGAGTGTTACATCATGTGATGAGATGAAAGCGTGCTACACTAGCACCTCTTTCTCCAGAGCAGAAGTGTATGTTATATTTTCCCATAAAGACAAATGCAGATAGAATACAAATATGAGTGAAAGAGGCAGGGTACATTGAGTACTCCACAGTCCAAACCTCATTGCTCTGGTTGAGCTCAGGCCAGTTCTGGTTCAGGGAAGGCATGGAAGGAGACTTGTTTGGAGTGACCTCCACTGGGGAAGCAGAGAAGCCAACCTCAGTAGCAGGTTCTGTAATTCCTGAAACATAAAGACAAAGAATAAAGAATTTATGCAGACAACTGAAAGTCATTCAGCATAATTATAGACTAAGCAGAATAATAATTTGCATCTAAAAAAGCATGAATGTCATAAAACTTCACAAGGACTCTCAGGGTCCCAAGGGCATATTCAATGTTTTATTTTAATATGCGAATCTGTTGCTAAGATACAGGCTCACTTCCTGTGAAGCTGTTACTAGAATTAGATGCAAGTTTGTTCTCTGTCCAGAGTGAAAGTAAAATGCTGGAAAGTGACAAAATCATAAATAATCGTAACATATTTTTGGTTTAATATGCAGATTTTGGCCCAATTACACTATACTAAAAATCACTTTAAATTGTGCCTATGTAAAAGAAAAGAGAGAATATGACAACCCACACAATAACTGAACGTACAAATAAAAGGTGTGTGAAATGTTTTTGAAAGAAGTCTCGTATGCCCACTAAAGCTGCATTTATTTAATTACAGAAAAAAACTATAATATGGTGAAATATCTAATAATTGAAATAATTAACTTTTTCTATTTCAATATATTTTCAAATGTAAGTTATTCCTGTGATAGCAAAGATTTTCAGCAGCTATTCCTCATTACTTAAAGTGTCACACGATACAACAAAAAACAACAACAAAAAATATTTTGAACAGTAGCGTATGTCTGAATAGAGAACTGAATAGAGACACAAAAACGTATTGTAATTATGCCACAGAATAATTTCTTCAGATACCTCTGTGCGTACTGAAATAGCATTTTCAACATATCATATTCAGAAGAGGGTTTAAATAACACCCAGATCAGTGAAATGTTATGAAATAACTGGGCTCCACATTGCCCAATTTGAAGCTGTGGTTAGCCTGAGGCTTTTCTGCTTACCTGATGAGTCATCCAAGTCAATAAGCTTTGGCATTAGGCTCTCAGGGAGCTTTTCAGGAAGGTCATAACCATTTTTCCTAGCGACTACGAGATGAAATGCAGCACAAAACTCATCCAGGGTCAGAGCACCATCTTTATCAAAATCTGATAGCTCCCTGCAAGGTAAAGCAGGTCAGTCAATACAGATAAGATGAATATTTTAAGATACAAAGAAGCAGATGACAGAGATAACTTCCTTTTTCAATGGCAGGACATTAATTGAAAGCAAATGTCCAGGCTTATCAACATATGCAGTTTTTTTTTAAGCTAATGTCCTTGGATACACATCTGTTTAAAGGGATAGTTCACCCATAAATGAAACGTGTGTTACCATTTACTCACCCTCATGATTGTTTGTTCCAAACCTATGAGTTTTTTAATTCTGTTGAACACAAAAGAAGATATTTTAAAGTATGTTGGTAACCAGACAGTTGAGAGTAGCCATAATCTTCCATAGTATTTTTTCCTAATATGGAAGTCAACTGGTTTATTACCAACATTCTTCAAAATATCTTCTTTTGTGCTCAACAGAAGAAAGAAAATCATACAGGTTTGGAACAACATGAGGATAAGTGATTTTTTGGGTGAACTATACCTTTAAAACAATCTACACCAAGGTCATCCAAAATAAACAAAGAGAGACAATGTAACCCTTCATTGTAATACTTCTTACCAAATGTGAGACAGTTCTAGAATCGGCAGTTTCGACTTTGTAAAAAATTCCTTCGCTGCTGAGCCTGAACAACAGAGGACTTGTTAATTTACCAACCTAAAAATGCAAAAGAGAAAACAGCATACATGCAGTTACTGTTCAAAATGAGGTCTCACTTACCAGGGATTAAGCCAGTGAGATCAGCCTGAATGGTCTTAAACTGGTTTATGTAATACTGTCTTTGCTCATCTGTGATTTTCCAAGGGTCATCGTAACCGCTGGTCTGTCTTTGGATTTCATTTGTGGTCATTGCCGATGTCACAGTCCGTACTGTCGTGCTCTCCGGCTGGAGTAAAAAAAGGGGGTTGGAGGGGTAATTAGATTTCTTATATATGTGCACTACTGTTGAAAGTTTGGGGTTTGTAAGATTTTTTTCAGATACCTCCTTTTTAAACTCCTTGTATGACTTGTAATTTGCTGGACATGCATCCATTTGAGCTTTGGCAAATATTTAATATAGTCTACTTTTGTGGTGCTGTGCACACAAAATTAAATATCTGTTCTGTCACAGAAGCCTTGGTTACAGCAGGCTAGTGGTGACAGACTTCATTGTATACATAACAAATGTATACATGGAGGCCCGCACTCTATTACCTGAGCTGAGGGGGGATGCATTGGAAGTGTGCTAGAGGGGGGTGTGTCTGTAAAGCTGACCCAACTTTCTTGGACAGGAGGGGGTGAATGGGCGGACCACATCCCGTCACCTGTTACAGGTCCTTAGACAAGAAAGATAAAAGAAAGATAAAGAATTAATAGTTAAAAAAAAGATAGCCCTGAAACAATAAAACAAATTATACATCAACTTTTAGTAAGAATTTAGTACATCATGTGACTTTTCATATCAAACATGCACCAGCATAACTAACTAATCTTAAGTTAGATTTGCTTAGGACTTACACATAAATAAGAGTAACACTTTAAAATAACTTTAATTAATACATAATTACTACATCACTACATCATTATTAAAAATTATATTTAAATATTTAAATAAATATATAATATAATAACATATAATATACACTACAATGCCAAAAGTTTTGGGCCTGCCTTTACATGCACATGAACTTTAATGACATCCCATTCTTAATCCGTAGGGTTTAATATGGAGTTGGCCCACCCTTTGCATCTATAATAGCTTCAATTTTTCTGGGAAGGCGTAGGAGTGTGTTTATGGGAATTTTTGACAATTCTTCTAGAAGCGCATTTGTGAGGTCAGGCACAGATGTTGAACGAGAAGGCCTGGCTCGAAATCTCAGCTCTAATTCATCCCAAAGGTGTTCTGTCGGGTTGAGGTCAGGACTCTGTGCAGGCCAGTCAAGTTCCTCCACACCAAACTCACTCATCCATGTCTTTATGGACCTTGCTGTGTGCACTGGTGCACAGTCAAACTGTTCCCACAAAGTTGGGAGCATGAAATTGTCCAAAATGAAATTCCTTTCACTGGAACTAAGAGGCCAAGCCCAACCCCTGAAAAATAACCCCACACCATAATCCTCCCTCCACCAAACTGAACACTTGACACAATGCGGTCAGTCAAGTATCATTCTCCTAGCAACCGGATGCTCTAGAGTCTAATGGCGGCATGGTTTATGTAAGGTAATGTAAGGTTGGTGATGTAAGGCTTGGATGCAGCTGCTCGGCCGTGGAAACCCATTCCATGAAGCTCTATACGCACTGTTCCTGAGCTAATCTGAAGGTCACACGAAGTTTAGAGGTCTGTAGCTAGTGACTAGTTGGCAACTTCTGCGCACTGAGAGCGACATATTCTTTCACAAATGTTTGTAGAAGCAGTCTGCATGCCTAGGTGCTTGATTTTATACACCTGTGGCCATGGAAGTGATTGGAACACCTGAATTCAATGATTTGGAGGGGTGTCCCAATACTTTTGGCAATATAGAACAGCTTTTTTTTTTAATGTTAGCAAGGAAGGTTATTCTGTTTCCTAAATAATAAATGATGCCATTATTAAACAGAATACCTGGCTGTGCTTCTCTAAAAGGTGGCCAAACAACTCCTGGCACTGAAGGCTGTCTGTCCACGTTTCCACCGCTGGCCTGACGTTTGTGCTTCCTCCAGGCATGGGGCGAAGTGGGAGGGGATTGGTGCGGCGACACTACAGGAGATGTGGTGTCCGGCTGGAGCCAGAGATAAACAAAATTAATTACTTATTAATTCTTCCAGCTGAACAGATGACCTCAGAACAACAGCTACTTGGTGGAGCTTACAAGTAGTGGTTTAACAGATCTGAGACAGGACATACAGTACACTTAATATAGAAACTTCAGGAAGCAACCTGGAGTTAATTGCCATGGCACAGTTTATTGATCGCCCCTTTGTGGGGTTTGAACCTATAACTCTTTATCTCTTAAAACTATCTTCATTTTTTAAATTAAATAAATATCTATTATTTATTTTCAGCATCAAAGACTACATTCATTTACGTGTATATGTATATATAAATACACACACATTAATGTATATATTTAAGATTTTTTTTAAATATTTCTATATAATATAAAAATATATACAGTGTATACATGCAAATATTTCTTAAAATATACATGATGAGTGTGTATTTATATATACATAATAATTACACACAGTACACACACATATATTATGTAAACACAAACTTGTATTTTGGATGCGATTGACAGACCTAATAATTATAGAAAATCTTTTAGTTTAATATTTTGTGGGAAGTTTTACTTATATTTTACCCACGTTTAAATCTATTAATTACATTTTTGAATAGAACCATTACTTTCATAATATTTGTGTAAGCAAAAACAAATACACTAATCAACACACCTGTTTATTGAAACATACAATTTTTTAAGTTAAATGCTAATATAAATTAAATAATAATACTGTAGATTTTTTTAACACATTTTTTAACAAATTATTAAAAATAATGACATCTGGGCTTATAAAGCCTCAAACAGACCCATTTCTGAGTTAACATGATAAGACTACATTCACCCTGAAACTTTTCTTCTTCTTCTTCATATTTTGACACATATTTAATCATAGTATGTGGGATATATGCTGTAGTACCTGAGGATCAACAGTGGGAACACAGGGCTGAATCATCTCATGCGCTGACACTTTTTTGGCTTGCACTCTGCCTGGTGGTCTGGGGAAGTAGTGCCCCTGATTCTCTGCGTCTGCGAACATGACCGCGTGCCTCGTCTCCTGCTCGTTCTTGCCCATCACAAAGCGAGGGAGGGGCAGATCCCTGACTGCAAACACAACTCTACATCAGACTTATACACACAGAGCCAGATTTAGTATTCAACTACTGTAAGCACAACTAAACTGATATTATTTTCTTATTTTTCGAGGTTTCAAGGTTTTCATTACTAACTTTAAAACCTATGGAACAGAAATCAATAGAAACCAAGTTCATCCCAAGCATATCTAAACTCCAGGGCACTGTCAGCAATTTCCTGTTGACTGTGACTTTGTGTTCTTGCAATATCTTCAAGGCTACGAGTCGGGTCTTATTTCCTGCTTATTTATGCCACTGTCAATTTCTCATTCTTTTACAAGACCTTGTGTCTAACTTCCCAAAATCCATGTTGATTGTTTGCACAGGGCTTCCTGTTTGGGACTTGGTGTGTGTGTATATATTATATAATATTATATATTTATATTTATATTTATATATATATATATATATTTATATTTATATATATATATATATATATATATATATATATATATATATATATATATATATATTTTGCAATTCTCCCACTTGGAAATCATGGAGGGGTCTGAAATTGTCATCGTAGGTGCATGTCCACTGTGAGAGACAAAAAAAAATCTAAAAAAAAATCCAGAAAATCACAATATATGATTTTTTTAACAATTTATTTGTATGATACAGCTGCAAATAAGTATTTGAACACCTGTCTATCAGCTAGAATTCTGGCCCTCAAAGACCTGTTAGTCTGCCTTTAAAATGTCCACCTCCACTCCATTTATTATCCTAAATTAGATGCACCTGTTTGAGGTCGTTAGCTGCATAAAGACACCTGTCCACCCCATTCAATCAGTAAGAATCCAACTACTAATATGGCCAAGACCAAAGAGCTGTCCAAAGACACTAGAGACAAAATTGTACACCTCCACAAGGCTGGAAAGGGCTACGGTGAAATTGCCAAGCAGCTTGGGGAAAAAGGTCCACTGTTGGAGCAATCATTAGAAAATGGAAGAAGCTAAACATGATTGTCAATCTCCCTCGGACTGGGGCTCCATGCAAGATCTCACCTCGTGAGGTCTCAATGATCCTAAGAAAGGTGCGAAATCAGCCCAGAACTACACAGGAGGAGCTGGTCAATGACTTGAAAAGAGCTGGGACCACCATTTCCAAGGTTACCGTTGGTAATACACTAAGACGTCATGGTTTGAAATCATGCATGGCACGGAAGGTTCCCCTGCTTAAACCAGCACATGTCCATGGCCGTCTTAAGTTTGCCAATGACCATTTGGATGATCCAGAGGAGTCATGGGAGATAGTCATGTGGTCAGATGAGACCAAAATAGAACTTTTTGGTCATAATTCCACTAAACGTGGAGGAAGAAGAATGAGTACCATCCCTACTGTGAAGCATGGGGGTGGTAGCATCATGCTTTAGGGGTGTTTTTCTGAACATGGGACTGTGACTGCACTGTATTAAGGAGAGGATGACCGGGGCCATGTATTGCGAGATTTTGGGGAACAACCTCCTACCCTCAGTTAGAGCATTGAAGATGGGTCGAGGCTGCAAAATAGCAGGGTGTTCAAATACTTATTTTCCTCACTGTGTGTGTGTATGTATGTATGTATATATGTATATATGTATGTATGTATATATATATAGGGAGAGGGAGAGGGAGAGGGAGAGAGCGCGAGCATGATAGACAAACAAACAGAAGCATTTGCATTTAGCTTAAAGGCACAAACAGCTCACAGAAATATACAAATGCAACAGAAAGAAAGAATTTTATCTCTAGTCTAATTCTTGTTATGTAATGGGCTGCAACTGTCACTATGGATTAATTTGCAAAAAGAGTGTCGAATGCGATTTGGAGCATACCAGTGCTGACCCCTAATAGACAACTAAATGTTAAGATTTTATTCGGTTAGTCGTAAAAAAAAAAGAACAAATTCCACTGGACACATTCATGATTATAATTTTTTTTCAGAGCTTTGTGGCAAGCTTTATACTGTCACTTGAGTGCGGAATAGTCATTCAATTAATTTATTAATAGATTGATTAATAGATTACTACAAGTCGATTACTACTAATAGTTGACTACAAGTCAACTAGAAAATGCATACAGTACACGCACATGCAGAAATAGCTAAAAAGAAGGTTTGCTGCCGCTCACCACTGTTCAGGCTTTCCACACGCAGGGGCATTCCAGACTGGGCCAGTGCAATGAGCTTCAGTGCAATGTAGAACTGACTCCGACCAAAATGGCCGAGACGTGTGGCCCCACAAAGTTCAGTAATCTAAGAAAATGGAAACAAAACTGTCAATCAGATAAACTGACCTTAACATCTACAAAACAAAGGTGAACATACAACAACATGACCAGAGGTGAATATAAGTTAATAAAGTAAATGCACATAATTATGCAATAAAGCAAAGCACTAAAAATAACTAACTTTAATATTTTAATGATTCCAGTTTCACCAGTCTTCAGTGTCACATTATCCTTCACAAAAATAATTCTGATATATTCATTTGGAGCTCAAGAAAAAAAAATTGGTCACACTGTAGATTTGGGTACAATTCTCACTATTAACTATGACTATTGCCTAAATAAACTCCTAATTACTGCTTATTAAAAGTTAAGGTAGTTGTTAAATGTAGGTATTGGACAGGATTAAGGGACGTATGCTCATGCAGAATAAGGCATTAATGTGTGCTTTATAAATACTAATAAACATCCAATCCTAGTAATATGCATGCTAATAATTTGGACCCTAAACTGAAAAGGAGTCTCTGCTTTCCATCTCTCTCCACCAAGGGTCCCTATATTAGAGAACAGTGCGACCAATCACCAATATAACAGCAGTATTCATAATTCAACTCAGTTAAACAGAAAACTAAAATATTTAATATACACATAAGTCAGCCTACTTGACTGATTATCAGTTTTCAATCTTAAATACTAAATATTGATGTAACATTAATGAAACATTAGAAATCATGAAAATGCTATTATCTCACACAAGTAAACCTTTAATGAAATGCCCATCTGTTAATTAATAGTATTACGGATCAATACATCTGTTGCTCAGACAACATTAACAAGATAAGAATAAGCAATTCAGGGAGACACCCCTTCATGGCCACAGATATAGAAACAGCTAGACTAAGACCACACGTTTTTGAAACATTCATATCCTCCCAACATAAGAGTGTTAATCAGCACAAGAGATGATGATGAAACAGAAACATCTCTGACACTTCAAGAACCATCAACATGTACGGGGTCTCCCAAAATAAGATTGACAGTATAAAACTGTTTATAGCATATTATCAACAAGTTATGGACCAGTTGTAATATAGTTAATAAGTTTGTGTGATAACTAATTACCTAAATAAAAGGATCAGACATTATGCATAGCAACAGACCTTCTTGTTTGCTTTTAATACTTTGGAACCAAATGGATTTCCTGACATAAGCAGAAAAATACTATTTATGCTTACATTTAAGAGGAAGCAGGCACAACCTATAAGTCTACAGACTTTCACAACAGGAAACAAAGTTTAACACTTCAAATGCATCATCTATTCATGTGTGCAACTCGTCAACAATGAGACTGATTCATCAAACCGGTCTAAATACTCCTGACATCGCCCATATGACCCATTAGAGTCCTTGGCATGTCTGAGACGATGAACTCAAGCCATCAATTCGATTCACTAACGTGTATAAGCATAACAACACAAATCTGCTGACTAATACACAAACATCTGAATAACATGCATACTCTACCTGAAGGACCACTTCGTTTGAGAGCTGGGCCGCCCGGAAGAGGTCCAGAACTTTGCCATTGGAAGCCACTTTCTTGGTGTTATCGACATCACAGGAGAGGAAGAGTTCAGAGTAATATTTCTGCTCGACATCGCTCAGTGTTAAACTCTCCATCGTGGCATCAAACCCGCAGCTGGTGGCTTCACCTTATCAGGCCAGCGTCTTGCCTTTCGGTTTATCAGCAAGACAAAAAAAACTAGCAAAACACAAGTAAGATCCTTTTATGAAATGGACGGACTCGAAAGAGGATGCTTGTTGTTTTTATGTACCGTTAGTCGCTGTCTTTGCTCTTGTCTTTTGGCCCTCGCAAAGTCAACCAAACTAATAGAGCCTGGGACGTTAGAATTCAGCGGTAACAACGTCGAGACTGGGTTCCGCCGTTGCGCTGGCTCTTTAAGAACTGGATATGGCCGTCGGTGGAGCGGTGGAGTTCGTGAAGCCGCTGAGTGATGTTAGGAATAAAGTTTCGGGCTCTTCGGGCTGCTTCCCTCTGCAGACAGCGCCGCCATTCCTGGACCCCGTGACGTCATGGCCCAGGCGCGGAGGACCCGGATGGACTGTGGCGTCACAGAAGTGCCGTCAGCTATCGTGTTTCAAAAATCTGCTGCTTCATGTCAAAAAGCAAAATCGGTTAATATAAATCATGTTTTAATATTTACATTTTTTTTATTGCTTAACTGTTTATTTATTAAATGTATTAAATATTTTATAATAAGTAATGATATCCTATGAATTCTTATGTAGCTATTGCAAGTGATTTATCATTATTATTTAATTAAATACATTTTTAAGTGAACATATCTTAAACTGCGACAGAATGTACTATTGTATGAAAAACAGCATTCAAATCTGTAGGGGTGTATAAATATATTACAGTGTGTTTGTTTTTTATTTTTTGTTTTTTTATTTTAGAAATGTGTCATATAGTTCTTTAAAATAATTTTGCATAGTCAACAGATAAAGATATACTTTATAAGATATACTTTATAACATCTATGCATTTATTTATTATTTATTCATGCATTGTATGTGTGTCATACATATGTGTCATATATATATATATATATATATATATATATATATATATATATATATATATATATATATATATATATATATATATATGAACTGCTCAGTCAGCAACCCCTGTAGCAGTGGGTGGGGCTTTTGAGATAATAAGATGGTCTAAAAACACAGTGAGAGGGGTTATGTAATGGAGTGAGAAGATTGTGGGAGGGGTTAGTGTTTGTAATAGGCGGGGCTAATGATACAAGTGGATGTTTGGAGTGGGAGGGGTTTGCAGTGTGTCATGGCTCTGATCATCAGTTGTAATGAGGGAATCCGATCTGATACGTTACCAGTGTCATCATCAGATATGTTAACAGGACTTTTTCCACACAGGCTCATTATAAGCGTTCCAGTCGAGCGTTTATTGGACTCGAGTTGCGATGGAATGGATTACTTTAATTTTGACTGTGTCTATTGTGATTATTTCTTTTCATCTTATTTTTGGTAAAAATCACCCCAATGCTCCACCATGCATAAGAGGTTGGATACCTTGGTTTGGTGCTGCTTTTGAATTTGGCAAAGCACCTTTGCATTTCATCCAGCAAGCCAGAACCAAAGTAAGTTTGCCCATCGAGAAATTTACTTGCATGAAGAATCATAACTGTCTATATGTATTTTGCATATAATACGTGTATATTATATTACATATATATATATATATATATATATATATCTTTTCCCCATACAAGATGTGCATCTAATTTTCATTTATGCAATTGAAAGAGCAGTGGGATTTCAGAAATTTGATTTCAGTTATGTACCTTTTCCCCCCACAAAACATAAAAAATAAAGCATGTGAACTGTATTTAAAAGACTGCAATTAGTTTGTGGCATACATCATACGGGCCTGGCTGACGGTGGGTCCAGAAGTCCAGCTCCTCCCATGCAAATTATGATGAACCTGCTGCACTCAACTACTGAACAAAAAAAAATATGTGTTATAATATGTTATATAAATATGTTATAAAATACAGTGTTATAATATGCATTATAATTGTATGTTTTCTCTTAAAGTTAGTTAGCTGCACATTATTAATATGATTTAATCAAAATAATCAATATTAGAACATTTACACTGAGGCTTTCTATCGAAACAAAATTATTTGCTTTACCATTGTTTATTTGTTTGTTTATTTACATAATGTATGCATAATTAATAACATAATGGGATTTTTTTTTTGTGATGGCTGGTTGTTTATACTTTCATTACCAGCTGCAGAAATATAACCCAGACACTGTTCTGGAACCCCGTGGCCAATCTTGGTGTGTTTTGGTTTTGAGCTGTGCCATACTAACCGAGTTTGAGGACAGCTCAGTTCAACACCATTAATTTATGCAACTAGGGCAGGAGTTGCACACAAGTGGCCTTTTTTGGCACAATTTTTGTTCTGGGCACCACTGTGCCAGTTCTGTCAGAGCATTGAAGCTAATTAGAAGTTTGCTGAATGGACAACTACTCTAAAAATCTGAAATTCTGCCAAGGAGAATAAAATCACAAAAAGTGTGCTTTCATGTCTTTTATTTGGTTCACTCGGGTTCACCAAATAAATTGCCTGTTTTGTACTGGGTTTTTTTTGTTTGGCCACAGGTATAGCAACAGCTTTTTTACATTTATGTAATCATTTGTATGAAGCAGAAATAATAAAATACAATTCTTAAAAGTATAAGAGTGTTTTATTCCCCTAGTATGGACCAGTTTTCACTGTCGTAGCTGCTGGGAAGAGACTGACGTTTGTGACTCTAAATGAGGACTTCCGAGCTTTTTTCACCTCTAAAGATGTTGATTTTGAACAAGCAGTGCAAGAGCCTGTTCACAACACAGGTATAATGTTTGAAGTAAATGCTTAGTAATCTACACCATTACTCTTTTATAACCGTAGAACAGAATCTGAACTCAATATTGATTACAGTCCTTGACTGGCTTACTGTCAATACCTCTGATGATTGAACATCATCGATATTGCACTCAGTGATAATGTGATCACTCATGTTAACCTTGTTTGAGTTCCTGTCCAGCTTCTATCAGCAAAGACATTTTCTTTAAGACCCATCCAACCTGTGCCACGATAATCAAGGGCGGACTGACTCCGGGCAACACGGCAATGCTCTCCATTCATCTCTGTGAAGAATTTAATGACCATTTGGAAAGCCTTGGAAGCGAAGGATCTGGACAGCTAAATGAGCTCATCAAGTATAGTCTTCTTACATCAATTATTTACATTGTGCTAAAGTTCCCCCTACAGAGAAGAGTAGACATGCATTCCTTCCATACATTTTACAGCAACTGGTTAACACGGAAATGGGAAATCGCCTAATAATGCTACTGCATATCATTAGATTATGCTTATGTTGTAGAACAGTGGTTTTCAAACCTGTCCTGGAGGACCACCAGCCCTGCACATTTTGTGCGTCTCCCTCATCTATCACACCTGCTTCAACTCATCAGCTCATTACTAGAGACTGCAAGACCTGAAATGGGTGTGTCTGATATAGGGAGACATACCAAATGTGCAGGGCTGGTGGTTTGAAAACCACTGTTGTAGACTATAATATATCATAATCTGACAGATTCATTTTGTAATCTGATAAAATCAATTCAAGCAATATTTTTTTCTTTAAAACTGTTTTAGACACTTCTTAACTTGTTTCCAGGAGTGTTATGTATCCAGCAGTAATGAGTAACTTACTGGGCCGATGTAACTCCCCCAGTAGTGCCCTATCCAGACAGGAGTTCCTTGAGAAGTTCACAACATATGATGATGGATTTGAGTATGGCTCCCAACTCCCAGACATGTTCCTGAAGTATGAACTGCAATTATAACATAATTAGTCTCCTGAATCATGTTTACACAAGTTACTTGAAACGATACCTGACTGAAGGTCTTGCATATCCACATATATTTCTTAATGCATTCAAAACACCTATAGCCAAAGAGGTAAAGGATGTTTTTTTCTGTCTTCAGAGAATGGGCAAACTCAAAGAAATGGCTCCTTTCTCTGCTAAGAAATATGGTTACCAAAGCAGAGGAGACTCTCTACAGTGAGAGTTATGGAAAGGTAATATAGGTCATCTATACCAGAAATTCCTCCACATGTTGATGATAACTATTGCATTTTTGTGGATCGTAAGGATGTAAAATCCCTGTAAACCGAAATGGAGTGCTTATATCTGTAAGCTTTTTCACTCTCCATACAGTGCTGTCAAAAACTGGAATTATCTTATAAATTTTTACTTAAGATGTTGATCTCAAGAGTTTAACCCCTTAACTGCACTCTTTTTAAATTGCCCTTTTTTCATATCACATATTTTAGTAATCATCATCATTTGAAAGCTTATGAACTCAAAATGTATCCTATGAAAACCGTTTTGAAATTGGACATTGGCTTACCAAGGAAACGGTACTCTAAATTCTTTTAGCGGGCTCCTCCCCTAGTGGGCGGTGTCAGGTTTCATATTACAAAATTTATTTTAACTACTTTTTAATCAAAACCTTTTCTAATCTTGACAAAACGCATATCGTCGGAAAGGTCTGAGACTAATTGTTCCATATTTGTTTTGTGATATTTGGACATGAATTTATTAAATTGTTACAGGAGACTGCATAAAAAAATCTATATAATGTGGATGCCACCCTGTGGCTATTTTTGGTACAGCGCCTAAACAAAATCTCATGGGAATTTACATTTTTGTGATATCAACTTCACATTTGGAACATAACTTAGTTAGACAAATGGCTTTGATTTTAGAGTAAAAAATATTTTGTAAAATATATATATTATATAAAATAAAAAGTACATTTGATTTACAGTAAATTTAAACTTTCATAGCTTTTTCATATTCTAAAGCATTCTTTAATTACAGCTATTTAAGTTTGTATAGTGCATTTTCACATCTATTCTCAAAATGGGGAGGTGACAGTTAAGGGTTTAATGCCTATTCCTTATGGATATGTTAAATGTATAAATAAATGAACAAGTTTGCACAATAGAGGGAGCTAAAGAGTTTCAGTCAGGCTTTTTTGTAAGACTAAGATATTTTCTCATTGTCATAATTTAATCTTTTTAGAATCAGCATAATAGACTCATCCCATCTGCCATACATGACCATTGTTTAAAGGGATAACAATTCTGTCATCATTACTCACCCTCATGTCATTCCAAACCTGTATGAGGTTTTGAAGAAACAAAATAGTTCTGGTTCCCATTGACTGCTATACAATGTGAAATTTCTTCAAAATGTATTCTTTTGTGTTCAGCAGAAGACAGAAATGCATATGGGTTTGGAATGATATGAGGGTGATTAATGGATGACAGAATTTTCTTTTTTGGGTGGACTATGCCTTTAATAATGCATTGAAAGAGTTCATAATCTGTCACTGTTTCTCCTTAGACTATACTACAGCACCTGGCTACTTCAATACCTGACAAATATTTACCCAATTATGGTTTACTTTTGCTTTGGGCTTCCCTGGCAAATGCTATACCAGTAAGTGAGAGGTTTATGTCAGTGCTGGTGTTCACCCAGATTAACAGATGATCAGAATGTTACTGAGACCAAATGTTTCACTTTATCCTAGATAACATTTTGGGCAATTGCTTTTATTGTGTCCGATCCTGGAGTGTATAAGATTGCGATGGATCAGATCAGCACTGTCCTTGGTGACCAAGGTAAAACCAATCACTCAAAACAAATGGGTTTCGATCTTTAAAGCCCCTCTCATACGCTCAGCCAACATTACACAGAAAACTGATATTTTTGGTAACATTTATAAAAGTAGCTTCTTAAAAATAAAAATAAAAACTAGTCTACATAATGACGCTATTAGATCATTAGTTAATGATTGTTCAAATATGAAATGTAATGGAATACAAATGATATATAATATGTGACCCTGGACCACAAAACCAGTCATCATAAGGGTCTTTTTATTTATTTATTTATTGAGATTTATACATCAAATCACCTTTAAAGTTGTCCAAATGAAGTTCTTAGCAACGCATATTACTAATACTAATACATTTTTTATATATTTACAGTAAGACATTTACAAAATATCTTCATGGAACATGATCTTTACTTAGTATCCTAATGATTTTTGGCATAAAAGAAAAATCAATCATTTTGACCCATAAAATGTATTGTTGGCTATTGCCACAAATATACCCGTGCGATTTATGACTGGTTTTGTAGTCGAGGGTCACATATATTTCTGTCTCTCAATACACTTGAATTTCCTCATAAATCCACTAGAGGACAGCAAGCTCTCAAACATTGTGTTTGGCAAGCCTTACATTTAAGTATTATTATTTATCTGTCAAATCAGTTAAGAAAATAAGACCAATTATCCATAAGCACTAATAATTATTATTTGCATGTTGTCAGATGAACCATATGCACCTCCATATGCATAACGCAAAAGCACATGGCAGTTTAATAGGCTATAAATTGTTTCATTGTGCTTCTGTTTAGACAGATCCAGTCAGGTTTTGTTCATAGTGAATTAGACTTTCTCTCAGGCACACAACAGTAGTACTGAAGGCTATGGATAGTCGTTATAGTGCTTGTGTGTTTGCTTTCCATTTAAGACAAGGAGAACACAAAGGTGACCCTAGATGACTTACAGCGGATGCCATATGTGAAGTGGTGTATCATGGAAGGGATTCGGCTGAGGGCCCCTGGAGCCATCACTCGTAAAGTAGTGCGACCTCTCAAATTACAGGTCAGCCATGACAGATTATTCAGTGTACAATGGATTTTTTTATTATCAGTGTTTCTCTTGGATTTATGTAGAACAAATATAGTAGCACACACTACCGGTCAAAAGTTTTTACGCGGTACGTTTAAAAAAAAAAAAAAAGTTTCTTCTGCTCACTAAGGCTGCATTTATTTTATAAAAATAAAATTAAATTAAAAAAAACTGTAATATTGTGAAATATTATTAAAATATTTTTTCTATTTGAATATATTTAAAATTTTTACATATGATGCAAAGCTGAATTTTCAGCATCACTATTCAGAAATCATTCTAATATGATGATTCAAGAAATATTTATGATTATTATCAATGTTGAAAACAGTTATTTGATGAATAGAAAGTTCAATTGAACAGTATTTATCTGAAATAGATACCTTTTGCAACATTGTACTATCGTTCAAAAGTTTCGGGTCAGAAATAGTTTTGTAGCCTATTCATTTATTTTTTGGGAAAGAAACTTAAAGAAATGTATACTTTTATTCAGCAAGGGTGCATTAAATTGATTAAAAGTGACAGATATTTCTATAAGTATAGACATTTCTAATGTTGCAAAAGCTTTATATTTCAAATAAATGCTGTTCTTTTGAACTTTGTATGAAGTTTGTACACAACTGTTTTCAACATTGATAATAATCATAAATGTTTCTTGAGCAATAGCACTTTCAGACCACTTTATGTAGAAATTATGTAGACCACTGCAATGTTTGTGTGTAGAGAGAGAGAGAGAGAGAGAGAGAGAGAGAGAGAGAGAGAGAGAGAGAGAGATCTGCCTCACACAGGCTGCAAAGAAAACATTAACAGGTTTTCTATGTAGGTATTTAGATATTTATGTATTTGTGTTTTCTGCTTTTAGAATTATATTGTCCCACCTGGAGACATGCTGATGTTGTCTCCTTACTGGGCTCACCGAAACCCCAAGTATTTCCCAGACCCGGAAGATTTCAAACCTGTGAGTAACTTCACCTTTCTGAATAACCTCAGCCACAGGATGAGGTTAACACAAATTCCACTATAAACCAAAATAAAATAGACACAAGACACATGCTCATAAAATGCTTTTTTTCCAGCAAGTAAAGTGCTTTACTATTAAATGTCCATGTACTTTTTGTTTTACTCGATGAGGTATCAAAGATAGAACCGGCATCTATTTTATTAGTTTTTTTTGTTTTGTTTTTTTCAGTAAAACTTCCTTCCATCCTGGCAAACTGTAGAGTGCTGGTCACAATGTGCTTGAAAACTCCAGCTGTGCTCCATTAAAACAGGAATAATAGGCCTGACAGTTATCTTCATAATTAAACTTCCGGCAAAAGCCTATAGAGATTCCTTTCCATTTCTGTCTAGTAATTTCTTGAAATAAATAGCACAGCTCACAGAGACTAGGTCAGACTTACTACATATATTGTACTACTACTCTATTGTTTTTAGCAAAAGATTGTTTTCAAATCAAAGAAATCTTCTTAGTAAAAACTGTGGAAATGCTCTTAAACACACTTAAAGAATGTGTTTAAGGGTCACTTTTTTCCAAAATGAAATCTAAATATTTTACACACTGCTGCTGTCTAAATGGACATTCGGTGTTCTTCTGCATTGGAAAACTATTCATATTGTTTTGAATCTTTGAAAACCTTGGAGGGATAGACTTTTCGACCAATTCAAAAGTCTCCTTAATTTTGTCAGCCTTTGAGTTGTTAATGCAACTCGAGCCATTATTAATTTCATTTTAATTTAATTTAATAAAGCTGCATTAGTGAACGGATGGACATTGCATTGCGAGTTATTCAGAGATTACTGTAAATATAAACCTTGGAGTGCTGGAAGACAGGCTCTATTGGTGTATTCTGGACTGGCCCTCGCCTCAGTGGATTATTTTTAATGAAACTTTTCTTCCCACAGGAACGATGGGAAAAGGCAGATTTAGAAAAGAATGTCCTCTTGGAAGGGTTTGTGGCATTTGGAGGGGGGAAAAATCAGTGCCCAGGAAGGTTAGAAAAACTCTTGTGTTTATACGAAATAATCTTTGTGTACATTAAAAAAAAACTATAACATTCAAAAAACTTCATTAAATCAAAGAAAGTATTCAATGTAATAAAATATATAAATACTATAATTGAATAATGTATTTTAGTTTCAATTGTTTATATGTAAAATCTGCTTTAAAAAAAGGAAAAAGATGCACTTGGGGAAAAAAAACAATTTTTCAAATATATTTCAAAATAAATCTAATTATTAAACTAAATTAACCATATAGACCAAATTACTTATCTAATTACTGATCTAAAGCCCACATTGTTACTGTATGATAATCAAAATATATTCTGTTGCATTATTTTTCTGTTTAACACTGTGAAGCTGCTTTGAAACAATCTGCATTGTTAAAAGCGCTATATAAATAAAGTTGACTTGACTTGACACACAACATCACTTATTCTCAAAGGGGCACCAAACACATCCACCAGTGCAAATAACACAATAAACAGTCAAATGTAAAATGACTTGGGAGATTTAATCATGCCACTGCATGCTGGGAAACAATGCCATGAAATTAAATGTTTTATATTTCAAGAATCTTATTTTTAAAAAATTGTTTTAAAATATGTATATTTTCTCGTAGTGCATCATCTTACGTGTTGATCATTGTTTCTTTTCCCCTTGACAGCTGGTCTTTGTCTTGAATTTCACTGAACTTTGCACAAATAACACAACTGAACTTGTTGTATCATTCATGAAGTCAGTTCAGAGATGTTAGGGCTTTCATGCCATACACATCTGGCTGCATTTTAGTTCCTTTCCAGTCAAACACTTACAGCTTCAGTTTACTTGAATAAGGAAATCTAAGCAGCTTGTGAAGGCTGAAATCTATAGAAATTACATTTAAGTAAGCAATACAATTTTATTTAGCAATAAAATGGTACAATGGTATCATACTAATTAAAAGCTTCCCTAGCTTAAATCATGCAAAAAAACTTAAAAAAAAAAAAAAGATTTGTCAGTTAAAGGTACAGTAAGTGATTTCTGAAAATACACTCTTGAAATCAACCCAAACAAACCCACCCCTCCCTTCATTGCTCCGCTTCCAAAATGCACAACACACAATGAAAGAGTGACTGTCTCTTTGTCAAAGCTGAAACAGTGCAAAAACAATGCAATGTAAAAAAAAAAATAGAGCAAAGATGACAAATGAACAACAAAGTACAAAAAATGTACATATACTGTATACAGTACAGTATATATAAGTAAGAGTTGGTCACCGGCAGCACAACAGCAGTTATAATTATCCTGTTATTATAGCTACAACAACAGCATATCTTGATTCTGTGAAACATAGCAAAACCAGTACTTATGTGTGGAGCAGAAACAAGGCAAACTTGGCAACCATTTTCAGGTCTTCCTGCTTAGGTCTCTCCAGCGCTGATCATAACCCTTCTTTTTCCAGTGATATTCCTCTAAAATTTTCTCTTTTGCAATGTCTCTCAGCCATTTCTCTTTCAAAAGTCTTTCTTAAAATCTCTCTCCTCCCCATCATGAGTGTATACGCCCCCTACTGTTGATTGGCTACAAGTGCTGCTCATCAGATCCACTTTCAACCGCGTTTCACAGAAATCACTTATTGCATATTTAATGCCTTTGTGTTCTAGAGTAAACAAGCAGGTGATGCTTTCTATAAAAGTGATTGGCTCTTTTAACTGTAAGCAGGACTACATTTCATTTTTATAAGAATTTAAATTTTTTTATTTTAAAACTGCTAAAAGAAAACATGATTCATCAGACCAGGCCACTTTCTTCCATTGCTCCGTGGTCCAGTTCTGATGCTCACGTGCCAATGTTGCCACTTTCGGCACCCTGACTGGTCTGTGGCTATGCAGCCCCATACGCAACAAACTGCGATGCACTGTGTATTCTGACTCCTTTCTATCAGAACCAGCATTAACTTCTTGAGCAATCTGAGCTATAGTAGCTCGTCTGTTTGACCGGGCCACACGGGCTTCGCTCCCCACATGCATCAATGAGCCTCGGCAGCCCATGACCCTGACAACGGTTCACAGCTGTTCCATCCTTTGTCCACTTTTGATAGATACTGACCACTGCAGACCGGGAACACCCCACAAGAGCTGCAGTTTTGGAGATGCTCTGACCCAGTCAGTCTAGCCATCACAGTTTGGCCCTTGTCAAACTTAGTGAAATCCTTATGCTTGCCCATTTTTCCTGCTTATAACACATCAACTTTGAGGTCAAATATATAAATAAATAAAAAAACGTAAGCCAGAAGGTGAGTCCGTGGCTGTTTTTGACTAGGTTTGGTCAGAGCCTTCAGCCTGTAGCAGGAACACTACGGGTTGTTCTTGGCCTATAGCAAATGCCACAAGCTGCACCAGTCGATCTCTCCCCCTTTGGCTCTATTGCCGAGAATGTCACTTCCCTTGGGTTATTTACACCAAGGCTTGCACGAAAAGTTCATAGCTGTTACCACCAATAACTTTGCCAGGGTGTGATTTGATTTACAGGTGAAGCTTGTAAATCATGGAGCTGCATTATTGATAGTGTGCACTATAGCCCCATTCCTGGTGTAGTGCCATGTTGATATAAATCCATGGCACTGCTTTCATGTTGTACTGAGCATTCTTGGGCCTAATGTCCCAGCCCTTTGGGCCCTTGATGATGACATCATCAAGGCCATGGGGAGTGTGTGGCCGGGGTCAGTATGACGTTAATAGAGCTGTATAAAGACTGCAAGAACTTTCCCAGCAGCACAGGAAGATCAAAAGCATAGGCACAGACCAGTGACCTTTCAAGACCCTCCAGAACAGATGCATTTATGATTATAAGTCTGGGAATATGAAATGGAGAAACAAATAATAGAAAAAGTAAGAGAGAGGAGATGGATGGGAGCTAATAATACAAATAAAAAAATAATTTAAATTATATCATGAATTACACACTAAAAGTTAAAATGTATAAGCCTAAATGAAATGCAAATTCGTTTCTGTACAGTAGAGGGTGCAGCTCCAACAAACCTTTTAGTTGTGCCGACATCCTGGATTGCAGAAGAATAGGAGGCAGGAGAGGAGAGTTCAACACCACCTATACCCTCTTGTAGTGGTGTCCGAAGCACAGTGGATGTTATTGAGTGCACTCATTCTATCCCACATTGCACCGACATTGCAATAATGAGTGTACAGCCGATGTACACACAGCGGCTGTCCGAATTCACTCACTCGTTTTCATTCAGTCCTTCACGTGAACTGTATTAGTGGACTAAAGTAGGGAATAGTGATTGAGTGTTTAGGGGGCGATACAAACAAAAAAGCAAAACTAAAAAAAATATTTTTGCTTATTGGTTGAATTGGATCATCGAAGGTCAGCAGCAAAGACATTGGTTAATAAATTGAGATTAAATACATAAAGTATAGTTGTGTTATTCAACATATTTAATTATTGCCGGTTTGCGTAATATTCTGAGTTTGTATTGCACTGTTTTTATTGCAAGTGAGATGAGTACTGTAAATGCATGCTCACATTTAACTGCAATAACCATCGTGTTAACACAGCGCACACAACGCCTCTGCACCTCACTCCTGATTTCACTCAACATGGGGACAGGAGAGGTGTCAGTCAATAAATGGGGAAACAAAGTAACTTGTATTACTTATTTGAAAAAACATATTTTGATGTGAATTTAAAAGGAATGCATTATTTACTACCTGCAAGTATCTAATTATGTAACTTGTGTTACATTTAACACTGCATTTAACATCACTATCACATTCTCTTTGGAATAATTTTGAATGCCATTGAAATAGTCAATCTATGCTTACCAACTTCCTGCATTCAAATGTCACATTGTCAGGCTTGTATAGATCCCTCAGCTGGACGTGGACATAAATTAGTACACTGAGTGTGGCACACCCACGTATTTCATTTTCCTCACTCAATCTGATTTGATTTTGATCATTTTAGGAGATTGGCTACTTGCGTCACTAACACAGTGCCCCTGAATGAGTCACGGCCCTCAAGGTTATTTGGGCTGATTATTTCAAGAATCATGACTTGCATCTCTCGCCCTCCCTTCATTGCCTACCATTATTCCTTTCTCTGTCTCACCCAGGAACTGTCTTCAATTCTTGCACTTCGCTGCATCTGATATTCCTCTCCCTCCCATCCGCCAAACAAGGCCACTGTGGCTATGAATGCACCTGGAATTTGAATGCAACACAAAACATTCATTCACATTTTGCTTTTCTACCTGCAATTTCAATCACAGTTTTCCCAGTATTCAGTAGCACTCGAGGGAGGGTGGCAGCTAGACAGCATGCAATATTCCATCAGAATACTAATACACATGCTATTCAAGCAGCTTGTGAAGTGATGAGCACTTCAGAGCAACGAGTTTTCTTCTAGAAAATGTTCTTAATGAGAGAGTATATGAAAAAAAAAAAAAAAATGAACCACTTGTTGTTTATTGTGTTATCAGGTGGTACGCCATTATGGAACTGCATATGTTTGTCGCCCTCATCCTCCACAAGTTTGAATTCACCCTGTTGGATCCAGTGCCTAAACCGGTAAGCATCCTGAGAAAGAGTAACGTCCAATAGAGAATGGTAAATAAGCCTTGAAAGAGATGGCTTGAAAGTAGGCATTAGGTTAATCATTTCCAGATGTGTTCCTATGGCAGTATTTACCCAACAAGGGCCAATCTAATGCTTAAGCACCGTCCTGCTCTTTACCCTCGCAATTCTCAGGCCTGACCAAAAATAGCTTTGTAACTTTCGCCCACCAACGACTAAGTTCATTCCAGGAGCGTGGATCTAGATATCATGCATTCATGTATATTTTGGGTCATAATTGTATACTTTTGGAGAGGAGCAACATTTCTGTTTTGCAGCAACTTGAAATTTCTTTATATATATTTTTGTTATCAAACAACATTTCCATTAGAAAATTATAAATAATATTATAAAAAACATATACACACTAATATTCAAAAGTTTGCGGTCAATAAGGTAACTTTTTTTTTATTTAGCAAGAACATTAAATTAATCGCAAGACATTTATAATGTTACAAAAACTTTATATTTCAAATAAATGCTGTTCTTTTGAACTTTGTAAAATACTTATCAAAGAATCCTGACAAAAATGTATCATGGTTTCCACAAAAATATTAAGTAGCGTAACTTGTTTCTACATTATTATTTGTCACGGTGCTTGCAGGAATGCAGGAAAGCAGAAGAATATGGTTCAAAGCATCCAAGGTTTAATGACGATCCAAAAAGAAAGGCAGTGCATACACACTAGCATAACCTAGCCTGACGTCGTCATACTCAGATTCTAGTCAGAATATGAGTCTGATACTGCTCCATTGGTCTGCAATCAGAGCAATGGAGTAAGTGACGTATGTTGAGCGAAGCTAGTTATCAAAAGAACTCAACTGCACGCAAGAAGTAGAAGAAGATGAGTGTAAACGATCCTTGCCAGTGTTGCAAAAAGAATTTAAGTATACACAGGGTACTTAGCAACACAATCATCATTTTTGAGAGAAATAGTGAAGGTGAATGCATATACGAAGAAGGTCTCCGTTTAGGATTAGAACAAATTCAACCCAAGCGCTTTCATTAGTAGTTTTACATGTAGATGCGCTCTTCCTGGAGCAACGCACTGAAACACGGCAACTAAACCCAAATAATTCACAATGTTTTATTATAATTTGTTCTCTTTATAATGTTATAGTATACAGTATATGACAGTCCCAATCATAGTCATTATTAGTTGTGCATTGCTGTTTGATCTCTGCACGCTGAATCTGATCACCGGCACGCTTTACTACCGTGTTAATTTATAATTCTTAACCAAATGCATCCTATATGAGAAAATTCAGTTATATATAGGCCTACACAAAATACAATAGTACAACTTATATTTGCACAAAAGACTGCAAATACATGCAAGTTGTATTCTAGTTGTAAAATGGTCCCAAACATAACTTCGTCGCTCTTGCTTAATTTTTCCTTGTGCCTGCTGCATGTTTCACGGTTGACCGTGACCCTGCTTAATCAATGATCGATAAGTTTTATCGATTCAACATATTATTGACAATTAATCGATCATTGATTAAATGTTAACATCTCTAATTCATATGGTAAAATCAGCGCCATTGTTACTGTCTTACAGTGTGTTGACTGTGTACAATCGCTGAGCTATAGAAAGCCTCCGGAGTTGAAGTTCAATTATGGTAATGGGTATTAAGCTTCCGACATGCGCTGTAAATGGTAGACCAATCGTAACAGACTGGGATGTCTGCCCAATCAGAGCAGAGTAGGCAATGTGCTGTGTATATAATGAGAAAGAAAAAAAAACCTATTGTAGCAGACCTCCAAAAAAAAATGAGGAACCTTTAAAGCAGCATAATATATGATCACTTTAGAAAGTTCAATCATTTGTTTGTTCTTTTCTGCAGTATTTTTGCATATAATGCAATAAATTCATACATTGTAAGAGTCCAAACACTCACTGTTGTATATCATATGTATGTGGTCATTCCACTTAAATATATGTATCTGGTTCTTGTAGAGCCCTCTGCATTTGGTGGGAACCCAGCAGCCAGACGGACCATGTACAGTGAGATACAAGCATAGATAGAGCGCTTGTGTTCAGAAGGCTGTGCTACTGCTTTAGAGCTTTGTTGACAGTCTTGACATAAGAGTTGCAGAGATCAACCGCATATCCTGGGCTGAGCTTCAGAGGTTTTGAGCATCATGATGAATGTTAAACAGAGACTTGGACACAGGCAAATACTATATCCCTCTAAAGGAAACCAGAAAATCATACAATGCTAAAGGTTATTTAGAATATTAGCGGTTATAAATATATATTACAGCTTTGTTGGGTGAACCTCTTATAACTGATGGCATAATAGAGATGATATATTTCAGAAAGCATGAGGTTGTGGAAATTCCTCTCCCGGAATGAGAGACTTTATCATTTTCAGGATGTATAAAATAAACAAAATGTGTTGCCATATGCGACTGCAATCATATATTACAGCTAAACATCTTGTGCACGATATGGAGAAAGTAAAGACAAAGTTTATAGACAATATAACTAAGCGGAGGTTCTCTTTTTTTTAAGCAGAAATATGTAAACACGTTATTACATGTATAAACACTGTGCTTCTTTTCTGTAGTGGTGGAAAGGATTGTTTCTATAAACACATCTGTCTTGTAGTCTGTAAGTTCTTTACTGCATCTGCGTACACTAATTTTTGGATAAAACATTACATGACATAAGTTACATAAGCAATGTTATGTGCTTGGATGCAAGCATCTTTAATTTGTAAGGCAAATAGAATGTTTACTTTAAATGTGAAGATGTACTTGATTGAATCAATCACTTGTATTGTATACATTTGGAAGAAAACCCTTTGTGCTACTTTGCAGTGTTTCAATAAATAACAGTTTTGAACATGTTTTGCTACAGAAGTTTCCTTCTTCTTTATATTTCCATTAACTTACCAACCATGATCATCTTTTGTTGATTTTGGAACAAAATTCCTGTCAAACAAACATATAGCCTAACCTTAAAATCTGATAAAACCAGATAGGAATGTTCTTCCATGATTAACTTGGATCCAGAAACATGGCCTACTTTATAATAATAATGATGGGAGGTACATCAAATAGCCTACAACATTCCAGAGATGTTCAGCAGAAGGCCAATGTTTGGATACTCGAAAGTGGTGTGATGCAACAAAATTAAGCATTTCATTTGACATTCTTGTTCTTCCATATAAAGAAATATATATATACAAAAACTCTAAAAACAACTGTGTGCTACTGAAGTTTTGTAATTCAACATCCATTAACATGATCAAAATTACATTATAATACAAAAATGACACAGAAACTTCCCTTTTCACATCAAGAGGGGGGTGGGCATGATGATAAATTTCATATGTTTTCACCCTGTAGCTATAGTTTGTAATGAGGTAAACTGGTGATGGTACCTTGTTTAACTGAATAGAGAAAAATATATATAAATTAATATTTAGAATGAGCATTAAATACATTTAGCCACATAAAATCTGAATTTACTTAAGTCTATTAAGCTATAAGTAAATAACAATTCTAAAGCATCGAAAAAAAGCTGCTGAAATTGTTATAGTTTTAATAATAATAATAATAATAGGGCCTTATAATAATAAGCACTGTGAAAAAAAAACTGTTCACAATTTCTTAAAAGCTGGTTTCCTAACCAGGCAAAACTGCTCTATAGCTATATAAAAAAAAATAATACCCCAAACCAGCAAACAGACTGGGAGACCAGCGTAGACTAGCAAACCATTCTAAAGGGATAGTTCACCCCAAAATTAAAATGATCCCATAATTTACACACTCTCAAGCCAAATGTATATGACATTCTTCTTTCAGACTAATACAATCAGAGTTATATTAAACAAAATGTCCTGGCTAATCCAAGCTTTATACAGTAATGGCAGTAAATGGCAGCCCAAAATTTTAAGCCCCCAAAAAGTGTTTGTCAAACAAGTTATGTTTTTCCCATAAATTGAGTACAGAAGGCTAGATTTTACTTTATGTGTTAAATATGGATATTTTTCTTATAAAAGCACATTGCGTAGCCATGTGGACTACTTTTATAATGGATGGATGCACTTTTTTGGGCTGCCATTATAATTTAGCCACATTTAAAAAAAAAATGTTTTAATATATTACTTTGATTTTATTTGTCTGAAAGAAGAATGCCATACACACATAGGATGGCTTGAGGGTGAGTAAATCATGGGGTACTTTTCATTTTTGGGTGAACTTTCCCTTTAAATAGTTTCTCTCAGCAGGGTTTCTTTTTTTATTATAGTATTATTAGATACCCATAAACACTACCTCACCCAAGATGTTTTATCCCATTCATATGCTTTTGTTTAAATCAACTCACCGCACAATTCAACCCGTGCTGCAAGTGTTTTCGAGTCTGACAGGATTCATTTGGAGAAAATCTCTGCTTTGCCCTGCACCACATTTACTAAAAACAACCTGCTGAACGTGTCATATAGCGCCGCAACATCCAACTGCTGGCGAAACCTCTGACGTAACTCCTACAATTTGCATATTTGCTTTTAGGAGAAAGCTATTGGTCCCAGAATCTCCCCCGCGCTCGCAGCGCTGCATTTCATTAGTGGGTTGAGCAAACATCATTTGAATGCCGGGAGGCGGTCATTGGTGAATCAAGCTGTCTGCAGTAACGTCAGGAGATTAGTGAATCGCAGCTGGAATGCGAGCTTGATTCACAAAGGCAAGAGAGGGAGACAAAGCCACCGCGCAGAAGATACGCACACCGGACTGCCACATCCCGCACAGGTACCGAAAAACCGTGTCTAACCGTGACTTACTCCATTAGATCATCCTGCATCTGTAGGATACTGTAGTGCTTTGACAGGTGTTGCTGCTTTTAGACATGCACAGGGAGCGATAGAGAGACAAAGTCAAAAGAATGTATAAATGATTGAGTGTTCTATATCACATACTATTCTATATACTAGAGTATTAACTATATTTTGCATTGCTTTAATTCTATTTTTATGTCACTTTTAAACAGCTTACTTTTACACAAGAGTTTATGGGGACTTCGAACTTGCAAAGTCTGCATTGGTAGACAGATGTGCTATAATAACCAGACATACAATCCTAAAAAGAGTATGCAAGGCATTTGATGAAGCTATTTAATTTGTAATAGTAGCCCAGTTTCCGAAGTGCACTCCTTGACCTTGACAGACGCTGTCAGTAGTTTGCTGTATTTTTGACAGTTGCTCGAACAGGTTGATGTGGCATGTTCACCATGAGAGTTTGTTATATTAGTCATCAGAAACAGAGAGAAACGACAAAAATAAACCCTTTACTGCGAATAGAAGGAAAGTGAATGTCAGGTGATGACGACAGAGGCACCGCTCCTCCAGTGATGACTCAAAGGGGATGCAGCAAACAGGTTGCAGTAGACTGTGATTGACACTTAAAAGCAATAAGTAATAACCTTAAAAGCAAAAGCAATAACCTTTTTTATTTCGCCCTTTATGTACTGAAAGAGTAAAACACAATATATATTATGTAATACAGAATAATTTATCTTTAAACAGCCATTTTTTGTACTTTAAATTTGTGGCATTTAAAATCTCATAGTTGTAACTAATAAGGTCATGTACACTGTAATGTGAACTGTTAGCATTTCATTATAAATACGTTTTAAAAGCAATAACCATAATAACGACTTAAATTATCTGAGAGACCCCAAGGCCCTTTTATTAAAAATAAAAAGTTAGTTTTAATAAAATAATTTCTGATTTGTGTGCACACTAGGCAGTTGTCTATTTATAATTGTTTTAATGCAGTTTTTCAGAATATGATTTTTGCTGACCACATACAGAAACAATATTGGAGACCAAATTTGATAAAATAACATCTGTCAAATGGGTTTTACTTAGGTCATGAAAAATATTTGATGGGGAAATACGAAATTGATAAGAGATTGTTAATTTATAAGACAAACTGTTTATATAATATGTAATATTAAAATATATAATACAAATGTTTGTGTATACCGTATATGTATGCACATCATACACACACACACACAAAATCATTGCGGTCAAAGCAAAGTCAGTATATACAAATTGACTAATTTCCCCTATAAAAAATAAATAACGTTAAACAATATTTAAGAGTAAACTTGTTTACTGTATTTGTTTGTGTGCACTGTTACTGTTTTCACCGTTTAGTTTTTATAGCTAAAATGAAGATTTGGGGAATGATGTTGATTATTCATTTGGTGAGTTAGGAGGAACCACATATTTCCCATGTTTAGTGACCTTTGTCATGCTAACAAACAAACATATCTATAGCTTTAGTTAAACAGTATGTTTTTTGGCTGAGCTTTAAGGCATTTCCAAAATGAAAGTCTATGTAAATAAAACTGAGGGACTATAGCATGTCTATGCTCATACTTTATGCACATCCTTATCTCTTAACAGGGTCATTGTGATATTGTAAAAATGAAATGGATCCCTGTCTGGAAGTCTTCATGCTAATCAAGTTCCTCACAATCTCTGCATTTCATTAGTCCTCATTCTATTTTTAGCCACGTTTACACAGGGCAAGACTGAACCAGACAGCTTCAGCCTCTATCTATAGCCTTGAGTGAAAGTGAGAGCACGCATGTGCGTTGGAGAGCGTGTATGTGTGGCTGGTGATGGGCTATTGATCCCAAAATAGCTGCGGGAGATTTAACAGTGCGTGTGACACCGGCGACAGTGCTGGCTTTGGCCACGGACCAAGCTTGTCAGGGTGGATCATGGGAAGAAAGGGCATGTGGAAAAGCTCTATGGAAATGGGTGCAAGCTGTTCCCCACTTGCCGTTGTTGTTTGTGTGGGCTGACAAGAGACCGCTTCTGCTTTAAGCCCATCACCTAATCTTTTGGTGGAGCATTAGTTACAGAGGCCAGGGGTTAACATCTGCTCCATGCGGTTCTGGGAGGTAGGCCTAACTGTTCTAGTTCTGTCACCTGTCGTGAGGACAGGCTTTTGCCCTGTTTCCTACGCTGCCTGGGTGTACAGAGAAAATACTCTAAATAACAGTTCATAAATATGTTGCTCCTTTGAAAAATGTGTTCAAAGTAATACAAGGAAAAGAGGAAATATATACACACTATATTGCCAAAATATTATTAGGACATTGGAAAGTATTGAATTCATGTGTTCCAGTCACTTCCATGGCCACATGTGTATAAAATCAAGCACTTAGGCATGCAGACTGCTTCTACAAACATTTGTGAAAGAATGGGTGGTGGGCGTGGTACTGTGATAGGTTGCCACCTGTGCAATAATTCCATTTGTGAAATGTCCTCAGTACTAAATATTCCACGGTCAACTGTTAGTGGTATTATAACAAAGTGGAAGCAATTGGGAACAACAGCAACTCAGCCATGAAGTAGTAGGCCATGCAAAAATCACAGAGCAGGGTCAGCGCATGCTGAGGCGCACATTGCGCAGAAGTCGCCAAATTTCTGCAGAGTCAATAGCTGCAGACCTCCAAACTTTGTGTGGCCTTCAGATTAGCTCAAGAACAGTGTTTAGAGAGCTTCATGGAATGGGTTTCCATGGCCGAGCAGCTGCATCCAAGCCTTACATCACCAAGCAAAGCGTCGGATGCAATGGTGTAAAGCACGCCGCCACTGGACTCTAGAGCAGTGGAGACGTGTTCTCTGGAGTGACCAATCACGCTTCGCTGTCTGGCAATCCGATGGACAAGTCTGGGTTTGGTGGTTGCCAGGAGAACGGTACTTGCCTGACTGCATTGTGCCAAACAAGTGTAAAGTTTGGTGGAGGGAGGATTATGGTGTGGGTTGTTTTTCAGGGGTTGGGCTTGGCTCCTTAGTTCCAGTAAAATTAACCTCTTAATGCTTCAGTATACCAATACATTTTGGGCAATTTCATGCTGCCAACTTTGTGGGAACAGTTTGGGGATGGACCCTTCCTGTTCCAACATGACTGTGCACCAGTGCATAAAGACATGGATGAGCGAGTTTGGTGTGAAGGAACTTGATTGGCCTGCACAGAGTCCTGACCTCAACCCGACAGAACACCTTTGGGATGAATTAGAGCGGCGACTGCAAGCCAGGCCTTCTCATCCAACATCAGTGCCTGACCTCACAAATGTGCTTTCCCTTAAACACACTCCTGAACCTTGTGGAAAGCCACATTATTGATGCTTTATATATATTTATTGATATCAGCATCAATAAAATGTAAAGCAATGCTGTTAAAGCAACTGCTCACCCAAAAATTTAAATTCTGTCATTTTTCACCCTATATCTGTGCTATGGTGGATCTTTTTTTGATTATCAGTCAATAATGGTTTTTACTTTCATCTAAAGGTGTCTTGTGGCTTTATAAATCATATGGACTAGGTTTATGATACTTTGCAAAGCTCTTTTTGTGTTTTGTGCCTTTTTAGATCTTGACAAACTATAATTATTGTTGCCGTAGAAATGTTGACTAATATTGTAAGTAGACTGCAAAGTATAGAATACAACCTGAGAAACATTAAACTACAAAAAAATTGTGGATTACATTTTTATACTGTTGAGTAGTGACTGTTTTGTTTGTTTACTGTTACTGTTAAGTAGCTACAAATAAGATTTTCTGAAAGATATTGACTATTAATTTGGTGAACCATAAATATTTCCCATATTTAGTGACCATATTGATTCAAATATGCAAACATGTCAATGGAAAACATTGTAAGTGGACTGCAAAGTGTAAAATATATCCTGAAAGCAATTGGTGCTGATATTAGAACACATCCCCACTTTTGATACTGTTGTGTACCCTTTACAGCCATGAAGGGAGAGCATTTATTTGCCAACATGAGAAGTGCTCCATTCCTCCAGCGGGTTTACCTCCTAGGAGGAGAGGAGCTGGTAGTCCTGCAGTCCACCATGGGAGAGTCCTCACTGGGAGACAGTTTCCAACAAATCACCGACTTCAATGATCTCCCCATGTCCCTCTTCGCCTGCAACGTGGACCAATCAGTATTTGAAGACCTTGAGGGCAAGGTAAGGTTAAATGAAATTACTTACATATTGACCAGCACAGCGATTAAATTCCATGTAAAGCTGAAATGGAAGTTGATTGCCATAGTGGCACAAAAAGGAATTGGAATGACTGTTTCCAAACAGGATTCTAAAAACTTTTCAGTCTCTCCTTCTGCCATTATTCAGATTACAACCACACATGATTGGTTGAGTGCATGGAAAGAAAGGAGAATAACATTTTAAACTATCTAAAGGAGAAAATGTTGTTTCTTTTTAATGTATTGTAGCACAGTAAAAACCTCATGGAGACATATTAGGAACAAAGGCAATTTGATTGGTAGGTATGCTAGAATGCTCCAGTGGAAAAGCAATTCCCTAGACCTGCATTACATGATTGTGAATTAGGCCTCTCCAACCCAATTATCCATGTAGGCCACTTCAGGTGTGAAATTCGGCTTGTGGGCTCTCGTCGACACTGCTTTCTTCTCATTTTCAAACGCTCTAAGGAGTAAGTTTACACCCAGAGGCAAGGGAGTATCTTTCACTTCTTGTAAAAGCCTATTTGTGGTTTTGTTGCTGGTATGATTTGCTTATGATGACCTATGCCAAAAATATTGATAAAATGCAGATGAAAATCCCGAACTATTGTGTTTCTTCCCATAGTTTCAGTTCAGCATCATATTTTGTTATAATATATACAGATAGAACCAAAAGCAATGCATGTTTTTTTAATTGAATTACTCATATGTTGCAGTGGGAAGCTGTTATAGAAGTTATAATGAGTTGCATTTGGCCTCCAACACCTTGGTGATAAAAACATAGGAAACAATTTTGAAGTCATGTTGAAACGGAAGTAGCGACAGATCTTTTCTTCTGTATTGTGAAAGATCAAATTGTAATGGATTTTCACAAAAGAAGTGTGGAGACTATTCCTTCACTGGTTGTTGATTGGATTTTTGGGCGGTGCGCTCAAAAATGGTGATGAGCAGATGAACATGGTCTTGCAGAGCCGGAGTTTAAGCAGAATAAATGATTGGAGAATTCTTGCATGCAGTGTATTACCAAATACTCACTAGAGAATCCAGTTATGACATTTTGATAAAATAAAAAAATTGAAACGTATATACATGCATGAATCGTTCACAATAAGATCCATAACATGCATTTAGATTATAGATTTAGATAATAGAATTAGCGTTTTATTCCAACTTTAATGAGTGAAAACTCACCTAAAAATTGTAATTCTGTCAACGACATGATGACATGCTGATGACATAATTTTAATAAAGGTACATAATAAAGGTCTTCTGAAGTGAAGCGATGGGTTTGTGTAAGAAAATATCCTACTTTTTCGTTTAAATTTTTTCTTTTACTTTTTCTCACCTGGACTGGGCTTATTTTTTTTTTTCTGTTTTTATAACAAAAAAGTTATATTTGTTATAATAATATATTTATAGTATACTAAAATAACATCTGAACTCAACACCTCTGAACTTACTCTCGAATTTACTCAAAATGGGGACAGGAGAGCTTTCAGTGAAATAAATATGAAAAAGTAACTCCACATTTTTTTTTGGTAAATTTTAAAAGAAATGCGTTACTTTACTAGTTACTTGAAAAGGTAACCTGATTACATAACTCAAGTTACTTGTAATGCATTACCCCCAACACTGGTCATCAGAGAGAAAGGGAAGATGTAGTTTTGAGATCATCATTTTGATTATAAATTATATGGTAAAAAAAAAACCTGTTTTGGATGAATGAATCATTCACAAAAAGATAATTAAGACACATTTAGAAAATAGATATGCCAACTGAAAGATCTTCATTTCTCCTAAATGTTACATCACTTGGAACAGGACACACAGCAGTTACTGAATATTTGACCTCTAGCTGAATATTTAGCCCAGACCTTCTTTGAAACAATTTTAAGAACACGCTCATGTGATATGCTGAGCTCTGCTAGGTCTGTCTGCCTCTCTGACCTGCACTGGACTGGACTGCATCACACACACACACTTAGAAAAAAAACGAAATCTGAACACACACGCACATACACTCCTTACACTGATCCATCCTGACAGCTAGTCTCAGACAGACTAGATCATCTGATTGAAGGGCTGTATAAAAGGTGGTCCATGACTCGCTCCATTGAGTCACAGGCTCCAGAAGGGCTCCTTATGAAATAGAACAAGTGCCCTGTCTTTTACTCTTGAATGACTCCACTAATATGAACACGCACACAGTATTTCTTGAAAAGTATCCCCTTGCCTCACATTAACTTTAACCTGACTTGGCATGACTCATGTGGTTAATTTCCTTACATAACAAGAACAGTGTTGAAAGTTATTGTTTTTAAGGTGAATTCAGTGATCCATAATCAGGGACTTTGCTGTACCATGCTGTTAGTTTGGTTTGGGGCAAGGTTGTGTGGCTTCAATGATTTTGTTAAAAGTTAGGTTACATTGTAGCCTGAATAGAGTTTCATGACAACAATATGGCACTGTAAACATCATGCAGCTTTTTATTTAAAGGGGGCTTATTAGGCAAAATTCACTTTTATATTGTTTTTGAACATAATTATGTGTCTCTAGTGTGTGTACACAACTACCATATTGTGGTAAAATGTATTGTTTATTTTCCCCATAAAACTGAAACAGTGGGCCCTATTATACACCCGGCGCAATGTGACGCCAGGCGTGACAAGTTTTTTGCTAGTTTTTAGCCCAACGCAGTTTTCATTTTCATGTTGTTTAAATAGCACTCGCGCCCATATGTGCAGGTCAGAAAACAAGGTATGTTCCGGCGCATTGTTGGCACGTTGCTATTTTGAGGCAATTGAAAATGACTGTGCCATTGACCAACAAAAACCTGCTCTAAAGTCAATGGCGCAGTATTTTTGTGTTATTTAAAGGCCACGTTAGTTTATGCGCCTACAGGCGGCTGCACAGTGCACCTGCGCCATATGCTTCAGACCATGCACTTAGATCGTTAAAATAGGGGCCAGTGTCTCAAAATGGATTTAGTGTCTTATTTAGGAATGTTCTCCAATGTGATGTGACGTTGGAACAGAGCATTTAACAGCAGCATTCAAGTAAGAAATGTATTCTTCCTAAAGCTACTAAAGTTATTTAATCAAGAGAAGTGGCTGAGTTTCTGTTTTTTTTATTCATATTAACCGCATATTTAGCAGTAAGTACTGTATATTACGCTGCTGTCACTTTAGTACACAGATCTAATATACATACAATCTCTTTCCCTGCCGTTTGTGTTCACAGACATAACCAGCTGTGAGCTCCATAACCAGCTTTGTGTGTTTTTGACAGTTTAAGCACAATAAGACGTGAAAGAGAACTTGTTTTATTTGTGAAAAAATTAATGATTTAAAGGTACACTATGTAGGATTTTTGCTGTCAAATATCCAAAAAACCACCAGGCCAGTGTTATATATTTTGTTCAGTTGAGTTCTTACAATATCCCAAATGTTTCCAACTATTTGTAAATTGTGAGAAAATCGCTATTTTTACCAATGAACCGGGACGTGTGAGCATAGCGTGTGAGGGAGTCGCCTGTCAGTTGCGTCATATCTACGTTACCCTCGTTTCTGGTTTTATTTTGCAGAAGAGCTTTACTCTCACTGGAGTGTGAATAAGTTTCACAGCAGCCAACGAGCGAACGCACAGAGTAACGTCATAACATCATTTTAAACACACTTAAATGTATCTAATATAATAAACAGAGCTGCGTTACCTCATACCCATGACCGGAAAGCGGAGATTGCACCGGCGACTGTGTCCCGTCATAATAAAAGTCCCGTTGCTCGCGAGCCGTGTGTTTTGCCTAACAATCGCTCCAGCGGCCTTGCTCAGCTCCCACAGCACTCGCCCCTACTCTGCTTCATACTACAGTAACATTATTAATCGCATCCATGAACATGATTTCTGCCCGATTCTTTTCCACCGGCTGTGAGGTGAAGACCACATGTCCCAAGATTCTGCTCTCAAACTTGGCGTCATCAAACTACGCCTTTGTTTTTAACAGGTGCCCTCTAGCGGACAGAAAAGTTGCATAGTGCACCTGTAAACAAATTATCTGGCTCACTTATAAAAACAGTCACATGTCGCCACCTACTGGCATATAGATGCAACCTGCAGAAAGTGCCTTGGAAAAAAAACAACAACTGCTGTGAATTATATTATATATTATTTGTAGTAATAATGTATATTTTCTAAACCTGAATAGTGTCTCTTTCTTTATTTAAAACATTTTTTACCTATTTAGGTTAGGTATTTATTTATAACGCTGATCTAATTAAAAAATGGCTGTTGACAACTGTAGGGCAATTTTTTACTATGAGTCAAAAAAATGTATCATCTTGTGTTTGAGCAAAACTGTGAGCCAAACATAACAAGAATTCAAAGAATACTTCATTTATTTGAGAACTTCAATTCTAGTGTCTATTACATAATACAAACCCCTATCATAAAGGAGGGAACATATACTTAATTAGGCAGCTAATTGTGCTGATAATACTGCTCTGAACGTTTGACTTCTTCCCCTACAAATGCCATGAAATATTAACTGATTAACAGAGCATGATTGCATCTCCTGTATTGGCCAACTTTCATAAATGGCTTTTTGCTGAACTGTTTACTCTTGATAAAGATCTTCTCCCCTTCCTCTAAACTGATTATAGAGCATGCATGGTTGTGGGATGCAGAAGCTGTCTGATAGCTACTCAACTGATTGCTGTTTAATGAATCTGTCTCTGATTGGAAGGGGACAGTTTTACATTAATGGGTGTAATGGGACTCACTGGCCCATTTATTTATAACTTATGTCGATGGAGCTATACGAAGGATATGCTATCATCAATCACCATAACATAAACTGCACCTTAGCTTGAATTTATAATTAGTTTTCTTGCCTATAATGTGGACATGTAATAAACTAAAATAATTCTTACAAGCTTACTTACTGTATACAAATGTACAGTAACATTTTCCATTTTGTTTGAATTGGACATACCTGAGAAATGATTTGCATGACAAATTGGTTCCTCTTTCAAAATCTCCAGCAAAATGTCTGTTTTAGTTTGCTTATGTACTAGCATAGCATACAGATAGCCTAATATCTTAGACACACATTCACAATAATCATTATCAGTAATATAATTACTTGTTAAATTAAGTGTTAAATGTTCAAATATTTAAGTTATAAATTATTTAGTATTCTTTATTAATTTGTTTACAATTCAATTTTAAATGCATATCATTTGTGTGTACTTGGTATAACTATTAACTGATAGTGGACGGAGACTTGATTTCGAGGTCTTAATTAATCACAGAGTGTGATTCAAACTGACCTCAGTAGTGAATCTTTTTGATTCATAATTTGCTATCTGATGAATATGAACGCATGAACTGCATTATTTTATTTATAATGTTTCCTGGAGTGCACTTATAATGTTAGTATGATTTTTACATCAAAAATTGTCATAATTTAGAAATAAAAGGCATTTTTTCCATACCCTGATTTTAGCCCTCTGCTTGCTGTTTGAAGGGGCGTGTCTGGTGTGAGACTGCTGCTGTGATTGGCTAACATCTTTGCATGTGGAAATAGCTAGTATTACATGTGGAATTCTCTCGAAAACTATACATATGAAGTGATCTGTAACAAAGCAATAGTGACACAGTAAAACGTTTTTACTCACATAAGTGTGTTGTGCTGTTCCTGTCGGATCCAATATAGAAGGCACAGCATCATTTTAATTTCAGGCTCTCTGCAAATCCAATGCACCTACTGTGTTTTCCCACAACCTAGGACTGCACAACATTTTGCACTCTGCAAAGGCATGTGCTTTGCATGTGCTTAGTTGCTCGATCCAGTGTTAGCGTCAAGTCTGTTATTTCCTTACAACTACTTGTTGTGCGGAAATCAGTGGGCAGGGCTACAGAACTTTAGGGTTTATGATGTCACCAACCCGGGAAGAAGCTCATTGTAGTCCCTATCAGCCATTTGTTGTAGTCCTTAAAAATATCTCCCTTTGCATTGAACTTTGAGCATCGTAACTTTTGAGGTTAGCATGTTGTTTATGCTCAAACAGCAACATTGCACACTAACTAAAGTTAAAAAAGCAAAATCTAATCAAAGACTACTTTAAGCTTTCTTGAATGTTGTCAGTGGAGACTAGATTTTAAATTAAAGGATTGTGGCAGATTTTTTGTTGCATTTACAACCATTTTAGTCACAGCCTGGAGACAAAAATGTAACATGATCTTTTACCATTGGATGAACAAAAAGGCTTTGATCTGAATCTCTATTGATTCAGAGTTAAGGGGATACTTCTGGATAAATGCATGGATCATTCAGGTATGCCCCATATATCTAGCTTTGATTCAAGTGCTATAAAGCACCTTAATATATTTTTTGTAACATTTCATGAAAGCTACATACATCACATCTAGCCTGTGTCTGTGGCAAGTTTTAAAAAATGTAAACGTATTTAAACGTATAGTAGCAAAAGGAGAATTAAGAGAGATGTTGGAAAATTATGTAAAACTAAGCTCCTGCATCCACAAGGGAATGCTGGAAAAGCATAGATGCTATTATAGTCAGATGCCATAATGTCATCTGCATCATCTTAGAAGGAATTATTATATTTCTAACCTTATATTTCACTCATGTATATGAGATTATTGCGTTTTAAACATTCTACCCCCATAGCCGGCTGTTGCTTGGCCGTAGCCCCCTGTGACCCTGCAATCCCTTCAACGCAGAGTATTCAGCATCCCTGATTGGATTTGGCAAACATCCGGAGAGCAATGGAATGCTCCAGATTTATGAAGCTTAATGACAGATGACAGCGAGACAGAATGGGCTGTTGCTATTCTCGTTTCTCCCGCTCTCCCCTCTCGCCTGGACGTGGACTGCTGTCGAGTGCCCCCACTTTGCTGATTGATCAAGGGAGGTCAAATTGTTGCAAAGGAGCATCAGCACCGTGCCGTTGCCTTCAGCTGTGATTCGCAGCGCTGTCAAAATGTTTGATTGTGTTTGGCACCTCTGGAAGAGGCGCTTCTTGTGCATCTAAGCCGCTGAATCAATTTAGGAGGCTGTGATTATATTAACCCCATGAAAGGCCCAGGTGATGCATAGGATCTATTTAAAGACATATGGCGTTATTAGCTCCCTAAGAATAGGGAAGCAGTCTTACAGATTTTACAAAATCAGGCAGGCTGGGGCCCACGCGGAGAGCCGATGCAGTGTGAATTATGTGGATTGACTCTTCTGTCAAGACTAAAACCAACTGTCTTAATTTCTAATTATGTTGTTTTGACAGCCAACCTTTCAAATTTTAAGCTTTTTAAACTTTTTTTATCTATCAGGGAAGACTTTATAAAGCCAGCATTGAAAGACAAATTTTCTTCTACAAGTTAAAGGGATAGCCCTTTGAAAAATAATTTACTCTCATCTCATTCCTAACCTGTATGACTTTCTCTCTTCTGCGAAACACAAAAGAAGATATTTTGAAGAATGTTTGTAACCAAACAGTTTTGGTTCCTATTGACTTTACGGGCTTTACAGTCACGCAGTTTTCATATTGCTATGGCGGTGGCATTTACTGATAGAATTACCCACGTCAGCCAGCAGTACGTCATGGCTATCCATCATAGACTTTTCCAGCGTCTCTCCCTTGAGCTCACCCTGCATCAATACAATCTCCACTTTGGAAATGTCACACACACAAACCTAGACATGATTCACACAGTGTCTCACTTATGAGCTGCTACTTGAGTTGTTAGCATGGCAAACATGGAGAAATGTTCTCTGTGACAGGGGAGTGATTGCCCAGCCTGCAAAAAGACTAGATAGGTGAGATTTATCCTCCAGATATGCTGTTTGCAGTGCATGCAGTGGTCAAATTATAAGAGGTGTGTGATAAAGGCCCTCAGAGTGAGCCATATCCTTCACAATTATCACTAAAACAACATTTAACTTTATTTAATCATTTATTTATTGTTTATTTTTACAGCAATAATGACTACAATTAAAATAGCTGCTCAATATGTTCTCCACAATATGTATAGTCAACATACTGAGGCCAAAAACAATTCTTGGCTTTTAAGTTAAATTTATTTAAAGGGATAGTTAACTGAAAAAAAAAATTAATTCTGTCATCATTTACTCAGCCTCATGTCGTTCAAAATCTATATGACTTTCTTCAATGGAACACAAAATAGGATTATTTGTGGAGTGTCGTAGTGTTTTTTTGGTCCTTACAACAGAAGTCAATGGTAACTAAAATGGTTTGGTGACCAACATTCTTCAAAATATTTTCTTTTGTGTTCTGCAGAAGTAAGAAAGCCATACAGGTTTGAAACAACATAAGAGTGAGTAAATGCAGACAGAATGTACAATAAACCATTTAAATTAGTTTAAATTAATTAGTTTACATTAAATATTAAATTATTTAAAATAAACGAAAGGGATAGTTTACCCAAAGATACATATTCTGTCATCATTTACTCACCATCATGCCATTCCAAACCCTTAAGACTTTGGTTAATCTTGGTTAAACACAAATCATGGTCATTTTAATGACACCCGAGAGGTTTTTGTCCCATTGCAAGTCCATGTAACCAAAACGTAGAAGAACGATATTTTAATGATTGCCAGTCAGGATGGTATTATACATCCTGTTTGTTACCTCTGTCGCCTCTGGCTCGCCTAGTTGGGGACACTTAATATTCAACGATCTTATTGATTTGACTGCATTGACACTATTGGACGAGAAGTCAACTGAGCTGGATGATGACATCACTGTTTTCTGCATTATAGATGAAATTATCTTTATCAACTGATCTGATTTTTATCAGCAGCGATGAATCAACACTGAACTGACTTCAGCTGAAAAATGACACAATTGTGAGACCCGAGACCAATGTGGCATGCAGGTCTCGCTCCGTTCCCAGGGCTCTCGGCTGCGTCTTGCTTGCCATACACTGTAAAGCTACTTTAAAACACTGTATATACTCACCTCATAGACTTACCTCAATTCAAATTCAGAAATTCAGTTGGAATTTGAAAGGCATTCTGAATTCAGTTCTGAACAGCAAACCACCCATCATGGTTGAGGCAGTGTACAGAGTTAAATATGCACAAAAATTGACTCTTCATTGTACAGTTTCCTGTGTGATGTCACTACAAAACCCTGACAAAAGACAGAGGAATCTAGAAGACTTTAGAGGAGCTCTAGTTTCATTGGGGTTATGTAATCGAGCTTGGTGGTCATGAGTTCTGCTTTATATGGTCATATCAGTTTTAAGTGGAGTTACAAGTATGGCCTTTTGTTCTGCATGAATTCCTTTCCTCAGGCCGAAGTACTATGGCTGTTCCAGTGTGTGTGCTTGACAACTAACCCCAACCTCCTGCTTGCATGGCAAAAGTTCACCAAACGGTTGAAACCGTAGCCCAGTAATGTGACACTGCAGAAATATCAGACGTCTGCTCTCTTGAATGATGTTTAGAGTGCAGGGACAAAGAAAAAAAAAACCAGGCTAATGCTATCCTCAAGTGAGCCATTAACATTCCAGTGTCACTCTTTTATTGTGCTGGCTAGCACTGATACGTGATGCCGTGGTTCTTGTTTTGCAAACTGTCAAGGTTAAATACATGAATGGGGATCTATTAGCATTAATGTCGCTCACCCATGCGGAAATGTGCGTGACGTGTGCATGACCTCTCCGCTGTACCTGTTCCCAGTGCTGAGCTCAATGCTTTTGCCAGGGGGGTTTAATACCTCCCACTCACTACACATGCTTATGTCATCATAGTGCTCTCTCTCCCGACATTCTCCTGATCAGCCCCATTACATAACGCTCATATCGTCTCTTAGGATTTCAAAGTGTTAACGACACTTCATTACAATCCTGTGTCCATGGAATACAATAACTCTGTTCCAAAGTGTGCTGCTTACCTAGACAACACATTAAGGCATCACACAGGAAGGCTGTTACAAAAGGTGGGCAGCATAATCATGATGCCTTGTAAGGTACCTAACTTTGACAATAATAAAGGTAATCCTGGAATGCATTGCATTGATCTGAGTGAAAAAAAATTACTTCAAGAGGGTAAACAAGGCCAGAGAAATGTAATAAAAATCACAATTAAATCTATTTTAATAGTATTTAATGTTTTTATTACATTATTTCATTTAAAGGTCACATATTTTACACCTTTCTGAAGTTTTATTTTAGGTTTTGATGTCCTTCAGTATATATATTTGCAGAATAAGTACCAAAAACAATCTCAATATATTTTTACAGCTCCTCACAGGAGAATATTTTGGCCTTTCTAATTAAAATTCATGAACCCCTCTTCTGATTGGCCTGTTATTTTCTGAGTGACACGGCCAGGCAGACCACAGGTAACTAGGGTCCTCTATGCTGTAAGCTGCTGTGGCTTGGTGATACTCACAAGTAAGGTAAATAGAAAATGGCATTAATGATGGCATGGACGCGATGTTGTCAGGGGGGTTTGGCAAAAGGAGGGTGGGACGTAGTAGTTCTTCTGATGTCACATTTTCACAACAGTCACAACGGCTCATGAACAGACACAGTTACTTTATGCAGGCTGTGTGCATTTGACTGTGGATTGACTGTTTTGAAACTTATAGTGTTACATAGCCACGAAATTTCCGTTTTGACAATATGGGACCTTTAATACTGAAAGGATTGCAAAATATGTTGATTAAATAAAATCCACTATGCTTACACTACTGTCCATCAAACAGTCATAGTAATAACATCAATATGTGGACTACGTATACTTGAATGCAATGGAAGTCAGTTTGGGTAAAAGCATCTGCCGAATGAATTCATGTAAATGTAAACACTTTGCATTCACTGGCATCCAGTTAGCATCTTGGAATAAAATATGTTAAAATGTTCATTCTACTGCATTCTGCAGAAATAGTATGAGTAGAATGGAAGTATACTGTTCTAAACATAGACAATTATTGGCCATCTCACATTTAATTGTGGCCTATTTCAAATATATGTGTGAATATGTTCAGCATTGTATTCATATAACATGCATTACATGCCACAGCTGCCTACCATTGAACCTTTGTATGCAGGGGCAAGGACGTTGCTCTCTGTTCAAGACCACAAATCAAACCCTGTTGGAAAGACAGCCAAAAAGCTCTGGGCTCTGATTTATTGTAATCAAAGGCTAGAGAGTGTCTATTAGGATGCAGCTGCTACATGGATTAGCACCACAATGAATATAAAGTGCTCTAATAGACTATAGGCAACACTGGTTATGGTAGGCAATTGCAGCGAGGCTAGCAAAAGCAAGTTAGCTTTGAAAGCATGGGATCCCACATACCCACACACCCTCCCTCCCTTCAACATGTCTCCAAAACCATGCCTCCTTCAAAACACATGAACAACACACACCAGATTCTGCAGAGCATCAGGAAGAGACAGTGTTCAACTACCTCATGTCTCAAACCACATAACATTACAATAATAACATTAATAACATTAATCATTTTGCCATTGATAGTATTTACTACAGTTGACTGAGTGGATCTGGTTGGTGTGAGTGAGTGGAGGCGGGGACTAATTTGCATATGCATATACTAAATGAAGCAAAGTTACATTCAAGCTATTGTAAGGCATGAAGAAATTATTTTCACAGGAAATTTTTAAAAATGTAATTTTGCTTACCAAAGATGAGTTTTAAGTGATAAAATTGACTGCAGGAGGGATAGTTAACCAGAAAATATATATTTTGTCATCATTTACTCACTCTCTTTTGTGTTCAGCAGAAGAAACTCATATAGGTAAGGAACAACTAGAGGGAGGGGGAGTAAAAGATGACAACAATTTTGGGGCGAACTATCACTTTAAATCAGTAGCTTTCATCTTAGTTTTAGTTTTACTTTAACCTTGCAAGAAACCTTGAACATTTTTTTAACAAACTGTTGCTTGAATGTTTCCTCATCATTGTGAAGTGTTAAAGTGTTTACTGTGAGACTGCTATAGAAAGAAGATCTGAGGACATTTTTTGTGCGCTATAATGCTGGTAAAATATTAATGTCCTCCTAAAGTATGCACGGTGAGTCAGGGTGAGGTTTTACTGCACCGAGCGCTGGAAATAGCTCACTCAATCCACATTACTCACAGCAAGGCTCTTTTTAAGAATCCTGCGCAGAGATTAGTGCCATTGTGACTTCCAACCCTGACAATTTCCACACACATTATCAAAGTATGTGCTATGAGTAATGACCGTAGAACTGGGACAGGACCCATTCGTTCCAAGAATTCTCTTTTAAAATATAGGCTAAATTTATGCACAGTTAATGTTAACAGATATATTTATAGTAAAGTAATGGCACATACAGTGCATCCGGAAAGTATTGACAGCGCTTCACTTTTTCCACATTTTGTTATGTTACAGCCTTATTCCGAAAATTATTAAATGCATTATTTTCCTCAATATTTTAAAAACAATACCCCATAATGATAACGTGAAAGAAGTTTGTTTGAAATCTTTGGAAATTTATTAAAAATAAAAAATGCAAAAATAACATGTACATAAGTATTCACAGCCTTTGCCATGACACTCAAAATTGAGCTCAGGTGCATTCTGTTTCCACTGATTATCCTTGAGATGTTTCTACACCTTGATTGTTGGAGTCCACCTGTGGTAAATTCAGTTGATTGGACATGATTTAAAAAGACATACACCTGTCTATATAAGCCCCCTTAGTTAACAATGCATGTCAGAGCACAAACCAAGCCATGAAGTCGAAGGAATTGTCTGTAGACATCCGAGACAGGATTGTATCGAGGCACAGATCTGGAGAAGGGTACAGAAACATTTCTGCAGCATTGAATTTCCCAATGAGCACAGTGGCCCCCATCATTCATAAATGGAAGAAGTTTGTAACCACCAGGACTCTTACTAGAGCTGGCCGTCTGGTCAATCGGAGCGATCAGGGGAGAAAGGCCTTAGTCAGGAAGGTGACCAAAAACCTGATGGTCACTCTGACAGAGCTCTAGCGTTTCTCTGTGGAGAGAGGAGAACCTTCCAGAAGAAAAACCATCTCTGCAGCACTCCACCAATCTGGCCTGTATGGTAGAGTAGCCAGACGGCACATGACAGCCTGCCTGGAGCTTGCCAAAAGGCACCTGAAGGACTCTAATAAAACAAAGATTGAACACTTTGGCTTGAATGGCAAGCATCATGTCTGGATGAAACAGGCACTGCTCATCATATGGCCAATACCATCCCTACAGTGAACCATGGTGGTGGCAGCATCATGCTGATGGGATTTTTTTCAGCGGCAGGAACTAGGAGACTTGTCAGGATTGAGGCAAAGATGAATAAAGCAATGTACAGAGACATCCTTGGTGAAAACCTGCTCCAGAGCGCTCTGGAACTCAGACTTTGGCGAAGGTTCATTTTCCAACAGGACAACGACTCTAAACACACAGCCAAGATAATAAAGGAGTGGTTACGGGACAACTCTGTGAATGTCTTTGAGTGGCCCAGCCAGAGCCCAGAATTTAACCCGGTTGAAAAACTCTGGAGAGATCTGAAAATGGCTGTGCATTGACGCTCCCCATCCAACCTGATGGAGCTTGAGAGTGCAAAGAAGAATGGGAGAAACTGCCCAAAAGAGTCAAAGTAGAAATGTAATGACCATTTATTATAGACCAGCAATGTTTTGGTGCTACTTAAGAACTACTTTTCCTGGTTCAGAAGTTCCTGGGTGTCGAAAGACAAAGAACCGATTTGAAACTGGTCTCTGGGTCCGAACCAGCACTTAAACTGCCTTAGTGGAAAAGGGGTATAAGTTTAGTTAGGGAAAGGATTAAAAAACAGGATTAAAAACATTAAAATACAGTGTATTTCCTGAAGATAATGTGGAAGGAGGAATACAATTGGAGGATGAGAGAAAACTAAGACATGGTGATTGGCTGTAGTCTTTGAATGAATGTAAACTGGTAAGAGGCTCGACAGTAGGAGGTGTTTGTGAAGTCAGTTTATGTCACAAACTTCAATAAATAGGTTGTATTCATATATTAACTACTTTGTGTTATTTTTACTTTGTATAATTAGGCTATATCTTGATGTTTTGTGATTGAAGCATGAAGGAAGCGATGGAAAAGCGGCTCCAGCAGTCTTGTATGTTCTGTATCGAGAATCGTTTTCTTAAGTCCAAAATACAGCGCAAAATTTTTTATGGGGAATATTTTTACCCCTACACCTTGCATTAAAGGGGCAAGGGGAAGGGGTAGGCATATAAAATAGAATTGGAATTTGGTCTGTGTTGCTCAGAGACGCTCAATGGTTTATTTGATTGTGGATTTGTTTGGTAATATTTTCGAGCAAAATTAGACTGTCAATATTGTGCCTCAAGTTACTGTATATCAACTTGTTTATAGGACTGTTAAAAGCAAAATCACACTCGCAACCGTATTCTGAACAACAGAGATCTTGCAATATTGGTGCTTCAATATATATTATAAAAAACCCAAGATACTTTGGTTGTTTGGAGCACCTTTTATTAATAATTGAATACAATTCAGAGCTCATGCCATTCTTTTGGGAACTGTATAGCCTATTTCCCAGAGCTTCTATCGACTGTTGTTTACCCAACTGTCTCAGTGAGCCAGAGGTGAAAATGAATTAGGTTTTTCTTTAGTCTGGGACCTGCGCCATATTGTTCATGACTTTGTCATTTTTCAAAATAACATTTTGATTTCTCTAAAGACTTTTGTAATCTCGGCTCTTAAATAAGAATAAACAAACAATGTGTGTGTTTTTTAATCAACTGTTTCTTATTCATCTAGCTTAGCGTTAAGATCAACATTTCCAATATGACGCTTAATTACACATCACCTAATGACTTATTTGCTTTAATCGTGTTCCTCTGATGCTTTTGTCATCACATAATAAGAAAAAGGCCACTGTGAGAAAGGTAATATTAGGTATAATCTTGCTATGTTGAAGTGGATGACACCTTCTTTATTTACCTGTCAGAAAGATGTGCAATTTATTTATCTGCTGCTCTCAGCAGATGTTTCTGAACAAACTTCTTCCGATGAATAAGTAGTAAAACTGCGTGTAAATGTCATCAAACAAAGCCTATTAATGCTCGCAGATTAGAAGCATGTCTTTAGTTAAGACATGGTATTTAGTGCTCGCAGGAAGGAGATTAAATGAGATCCAGCCTGTTTCCTAGCCGAATGACAAATTAATCAAATTAAGAAATAATATTTCAATTCCCCTGATGCATCTACGCAGTGAATTGTTTGTAAAGATATTTATCATCTTAAAACAACTGTTTAATTTTCCCTTTTCGTGTCAGACCAGGGGGTTTATCTGCAGTAGTTGTTTATGTTCAGCCGTTATCTACACTGTAGTGTTGCTTTTGGCCAATATTGTCTGGTTTACTTGTCAGATCTCTGGATCTCAGCTTTGCTGTTGTCAGTTGCTATAAGTGTTTAAATGCCCAGGGAGGATCTCTGCCAAATAAGACGCTATATCATTTCCATCACATCTGGCAAATCACATCTTTTCCTTTTTTTCTTCTACAGCATCTAGCAACCACATAGCGATGCCCTAGTAGCCACCCAGAGAACCAAATTTACTATGTAGCAACGCCCTAGAAACCACCCATACCTTGTCAACTACTCAGAACTCATAGAAACAGCATAGTAATTCCCTGGCAGCCACCTACCCTAGTAACCAGCTAGAAAAGCGTTGCAACCATTCAGAACACCTTAGCAACCACATAGCGATGCCCTAGCAGCCATCCAGAGCTCCCTAGCAAAGTCCTAACTACAAATCATTTTCATTAATTTCTAAAGTAAATCTAAAATAAAACATAAATATTAAAAACATAATAAAAAATCATTAAAAATTGGAAATGTTTCCTTGGCTACTAACTAAAATTAAATACGTTTAAGTACTAAAATGACTAAAACTGAAATAAAAATAAAGCTAAATATGAATATAATGAAAAACAAAAGCACAACCTAAACTAAAATATAAAAATAAAAGCTCATTCAAAATATTAATAAATATAATTATAATATAAATAATACTAAAATAACAGTGGCTCTAGCAACCACACAGAACAGTGTGGAAAACATTCAGAGCACCTTAACAATGCCCTAGAAACCATCTGGAACACCCTGACAACCATTTAGAACACCTTAGTTTTACCTCTTTATCATACAGAAAATAGTGGGAAATTATTATGGAATGACGAGTGAAAGAGGAAAATTGGTCATGTTATGTTGAAGTTGCATAGTATATCCAGTGCACCACACATCTATATTTACTTTTTTTTTTCAGAAGCAGCCTGGTCGAGCACAGATGAATTAGCTTTTGCTCTTACTAGAAGGATGTATTATCTGTTGATAATGTAACTCTGTAACTCTCAGTAACCATATACAAATATGCATGTGAGAGATAAGGAGACAGGTCAGTCAGGGATAGTAGTTATCTGGAAGTAAACGCTTGTGTGTGGTGTGTGTGTGTGTGTGTTGGCAGGGGAAAATGTGGGCAGTTTTTTTCCTGCCTTGCTGCTTTGGAGTGGAAAGTTGGTGGAAATATCCAGATTGTGTCCTGGTTGCCCAGGGCTGCTGTGTGTGCCATAATCACCTCCACTCAGGAGCTGTGTGTGTCTGCCGGGGGGGGAGTGAGTGGTCACACCTGCCTCAGGGAGCTCTCCGAGGTCCTGAACGGCTGCTTGTTTCACACACACACACACACACACACACACACACACACACACACGTTGTGTTTCCATGTTTTATGGGGACATTCCATAGGCGTAATGCATTTTATACTGTACAAACCGTATTTTCTATCCACCTGCACTGCCCCTGCCCCTAGGGATTACCAGTCCACACACACACACACACACACACACACACACACACACACACACACACACACACACACACACACACACACACACACACACACACACACACACACACACACACACACACACACACACACACACACACACACACACACACACACACATGTTGTGTTTCCATGTTTGTGGGGACATTCCATAGGCGTAATGCATTTTATACTGTACAAACCATATTTTCTATCCCCCTACACTGCCCCTGCCCCTAAACCTACCCATCACAGGAGACATGCTGCATTTTACATTTTCAAAAACATCACTTAGTGTAATTTATAAGATGTTTTCCTCATGGGGACAAAAAATGTCCCCACAAGGACAAAAATTTGGATATTGCCATCTTTGTGGGGACATTTTGTCCCCATAACGTAGGGATTACCAGTCCACACACACACACACACACACACACACACACACACACACACACACACTTTCTGAGCTATTTAGGGCATACTGTTGTCCATATATAAGAATAACAAAAATAAAATTGCTGTATGCTTTAGTTTAGTCACCTTACATACCCCACAGGAAATATTTATATCCCACTTCACAATATCTTCTTATCAATATACAATATCAATATCTTAAAATAATATATCTTACAATAGGACACTATATTTGATTTTATTTCTTATAGCATATAAATATTCTTAAAGCAAGATACATTAATTAAATAAAAAGTATGAATCTGCAAGTCTTAATATCCCATGCTGCTTTTCAAATAAAAGTATATTTTGTCAAGTGCATTTTTTAAAAATAGACATAGTCTTGTAAAAGACATATAAGGACACTTGGAATAGTTGTCACGCATTTTACACCATTCAAGTCCATTCAATCAGTTTTAATCTGAGTTTCATACTGTGAATTAGAATCCAACTGGCGATATGCTATGGTAATAAATTCCATAATTTCAGAGCAGAACTACTAAAAGCTCTAGCATTCATAGACCTTGATTTAAATTTTGGAACAGTCAATACATCTCCAAAAGATGGTTTTAAAGAATTATGTAATGGAGTGTATGGTTGAAAAAGGTCCCATATAAAGAGTTAAATTATGAAGAGATTTGTAAGGGCCTGTTTACATCTGGTATAAAGATGCATTTTGGTCGATTGGATCACACAAGTGGACGACACTAAATAGGGTCTAAAACTTTTTGAGCTTGTACACTTTCGACCACTTCCAGAGGTAGTCGAAAACGCATTTGAATGGATTGCTTTCATAATGTAAAAATATTCACAAATTTGTTACCTATAACATGAAATATCTGATATTCTGATTGTCAAATATGGGCAAGTGGATGTGTTTTGTTGTTTAAACACATTTATAACAATCACGATATGCAAGATATGTGTGATAGGTGCCACCATTTTAATTTGTGCAGCTGTTCAGAGAATTGGATCTATTGGATATTGGAACACATTAATTCACTTCTCCCAAAATACATGAAAGTAAGTGGCCAGTGAACTGGGAGAAAAACAGAGAAAACGTTTAAGTTACTTACACAATGTGTAGCCCATCTGATATGACTAAAAATGGAATGGAATTATAATGGAATATAATTATAATATAATATATTCCAATTATAATGGAAAGGATTATTATTGTCGCTTCCATAGACAGTGTGTATTAAATGCATGGTTTTGATGTTACTTGTGTATATTTAAATGTCTGAAACCTAAAATAAACATGATGTGGTTGAAAATAATTAATAGTTGTTAATGACAAGCGCTCAGCTCGCTGTCTCTGGCTCAGCGCCAACCAAAGCACAAGAGTTAAAATTTAGAAGTTTATCACATGATGCACTGAACGTCCTAATCACACCGTTGCGATCGTACACTCCAGGGACCAGCCAAGACTGATCACACCAGTGCGATCGTACATGCGAAAGGGTTATGGGAAGAGCGCTAGCCAGACGTAATTTAAACTTTGTAGGCTGAAGACCCAAAAAACTATGAAAAAACTTGTTTTCTAACACACAATCACCGTGTTTGGCGTGGTCTTGCGGCTATCAGAGCAGAAACAAAAGCTGAAATTCTGAAAAAAACCATGGGTGTGTTTGGGGCGTAACGTCCAATAAACCAATCAGAGTCTCATCTCCCATTCCCGTTAAAAGCCAGTTGCGCTCGCACCATGACCGATTCGCAATTTACATGGCAGAATTTGCGAGCGGAAAGACTGAACGCCTCATGCTGCTTCATGTCCCTGTGTGTGTAATAAGCAGAGTGTATATGTGTTGTGGACCCGCCTATAGGTGCATATTACTAACGTGTCCTTTAAATAACACAAAAAATACTGCTGGTCAATGCTTGTTGGTCAATGCAGCAGTCGTCCTCAAAATTGCAACATGCCTGAACACGGCATAAGCACAGATGTGTGCGATTGCATTTGCTTTTTAAACAATGAGGCACTGGACGTGAAAATGATAACCGTGTCGGGCTGAAACTAGCAAAAAACACTTGCGTTTCGCCTGCCGTTGCATTGCACCGGTTGTATGCTAGGGCCCTGGTGTGTGTCTGCCTCATCTACTTGTGATCGGATCAACCAAAACACATTGTAATATGTGAAAATAGGTGTGTGTAAACAGGGATTAAGTCAACAACTTGCCCCAACCTGACATTAATGTAATTTAAGAGGGTTTTAACTAGATGTTGAACTAGAAACCAACATCCAAAACCACTTCTAAGGAATACAAACAATTGCACTTTTGACTTATAGTTACTGAGATATAGCCCCAGTGTGACAACTAGCCCGGTCTTCCCTACACATGCTCCAAGAAAACTGTTACCATAAATTCTTAGCTACACTGCACTTAGAAGTTGTACAGTCATGGACAGAAGCTCTATCAACTCATATGGACCTGAGTGCTATGTCAGACAGCTTCAAAATAGTTTCCTTTCAAATTGCACTTCCTGTGAACTACACCCTGCCGCTTTCTTAGAAGCACAGCTGCTTCTTGGGTTGCCTAAAGTGTGCTGATCCCTGACATTCACACTACCATTCAGAAGCTGTGCAGAGAAAGAGATGGGCTCAGGGACCAGGAGACCCTCAGGGGGCCTTCAGACACTGTGCCATATGCTGGCAGTGATGAGAGCTGTAGAGGCGGCCAGTGGGTGAGCAGAGCACAGGGTTACCAGACAGGAGGGATCAAGCACAGGGGTTTCTGAGGCGAGATGATATTACACGCGAGGCTGTGTGTGTGCTGAAAATTGTATTCACAATTTCAGTCTTTTTACACTTGTCTGAAAATACGCTCCAGGGACCAGCCAAAACTTATCACAGCAGGTTGATCGTACATGCGAAAGGGTTATGGAAAGCGTGCTAGCCCGACAGAATTGAAACTTTGTCGACTGAAGACCCAAATTTGGTCTGAAGTTGAAAAACGTGATTTCTAACACACACTCACCATGTTCGGCGTGGTCTCGCGGCTATCAGAGCAGAAACAAAAGCTGAAGATCTGGGAAAAAAACCTCCCGCCCATAGACCCTCCCCTCGAAGAAATCAGTACGTAAGTGGTTGAAAGTGGACAAAAAAGACAGATTGTTAAAATAGGGCCCCTGGTGTTTTAAACTGAGCGCATGGCGCAAGTGCACTTACGGCGTGTCCGAATTCACTTTTGTTAGCTTAACGACGGAAAAAAAACAACGTCAGGCGCATGGTCCAAAAGGGTTGTACCTAGTCTGTTAATGAGTCATGGGTGTGTTTTGGGTGTAACGTAAAATAAACCAATTCAGAGTCTCATCTCCCATTCCCTTTAAAAGCCAGTTGCGCTCGCACCATGACGGATTCGCAATTTACATGGTGGAATTTGCGAGCGGAAAGACTAAACGCCTCTTCAGAGAGTAATCCTTTTATTTTCAATATTTTAAAAATGTTTGTGTGCTGCTGCACGTCCCTGTGTGTGTAATAAACAGAGTGTACGCGCGTTGTGGACCCGCCTATAGGTGCATATTACTAACGTGCCCTTTAAATGACACAAAGAAATACTGCTGGTCAATGCTTGTTGGTCAATGGCGTAGTTGTTTTCAGTTGCCTCAAAATAGCAAAGTGCCTGAACACGCCTCGTTTTCAGACCAGCACGGCCATAAGCACAGATGGGTGCGATTGCATTTGCTATTTAAACAATGAGGCACTGGACTTGACAATGATAACTGTGTTGGGTTGAAACTAGCAAAAAACACTTGTGTTGCGCCTGCCGTTGCATTGCACCGGGTGTATGCTAGGGCCCCGGTGTGTGTCTGCCTCATCTACTTGTGATCGGATCAACCTAAACACATTGTAATATGTTTTAAATAGGTGTAAACAGGGATTAAGTGAACAACAACTTGCCCCAACCTGACATTAATGCAATTTAAGAGGGTTTTAACTAGAAACCAACATCCAAAACCACTTCTAAGGAATACAAACATTAGTGCAATTGCACTTTTGACTTATAGTTACTGAGATATAGCCCCAGTGTGACAACCTTACACATGCTCCAAGAAAACTGTTACCATAAATTCTTCACACTGCGCTTAGAAGTTGTACAGTCATGGACAGAAGCTCTATCAACTCATATGGACCTGAGTGCTATGTCAGACAGCTTCAAAACGGTTCCTTTCAAATTGCACTTCCTGTGACCTACACCCTGCCGCTTTCTTAGAAGCACAGTTGCTTCTTGGGTTGCCTAAAGTGTGCTGATCCCTGACATTCACACTACCATTCAGAAGCCGTGCAGAGAAAGAGATGGCTTAGGGACCAGGAGACCCTCAGGGGGCCTTCAGACACTGTGCCATATGCTGGCAGTGATGAGAGCTGTAGAGGCGGCCAGTGGGTGAGCAGAGCACAGGGTTACCAGACAGGAGGGATCAAGCACAGGGGTTTCTGAGGCGAGATGATATTACAGGCTGTGCAGAAATTAGTATTCACAATTTCAGTCTTGTTACGTTAGTCTGAAAATAATCGTGATGTAATTTTTCCATGCTAAAATAGCTCACAAGTAGATAACTTGTAGTATAATTCCCGTGAAAAATCACATTTCTACTACCGTTCAAAAGTGTCTGTTTATTACATTTTTATATAGAAATTAATACTTTTATTCAGCAAGGATGCATTCAAATTTATCAAAAATGACTAAAGGCATTTATAACTACAAAATGTTTTAATTTCAAGTTTGTTTTTTTTGTGTTTTTATTTTATTTTTTTATTTTCTATTAATTCTTGGACTGTGTACAAGTTATGGAGGTTATTTCTGAAATCCATAACTTGGACACAGTCAACTCTGGTAACAGATCACTCTAAATTATAATGTAGACGCATGCAATTTTTTTGAAACAATATGTATTGAAAAAAGCACTATACAAATAAATGCGAATTTTATTAATCAAAGAATCCTGAAATATAATGTATCATGATTTCCACAAAAAATATTAAGCAGCACAACTGTTTTCAACATTGATAATAATAAATGTTTCATTAGCAATATATCAGCCTTGCCATCACAGTAATAAATTACATTTTACAGTATAATCAAATAGAAAACAGGTATTTAAATGGTAATACAGTTTCACAATATTATGTTTTTTTTACTGTAATAACAAATAAATGTAGCTTTTTTGAACATTAAAAAAAACAAAACAAAAAAAACAAATCCTCAACCCCAAAATTGTGAACTGTATTAGTGTATTTTAAAAAAAAACATTTTAACCAGCCTGATACAGTGGCATTAAAACGACCAATGGTGTGAGTGTGGGGCGGAGCTATCTGTTCGGCCGACCAATAGCAGATGAAGTGCTTACAATAATTTTTTGCTAATTTATGTTGCTCAGAAATTACACACTTCACCTTTACTTTGTCCAATGGTGTCAAATATTTAATTTGCTAGTTTCAGCTATATATATAAAAAAAGATTTTAAGTCAATGTGTCCTTTTTTGCATTAAAATACAACAACATTAGATGCTTTCTTAGAAGCAGCACTAGATGGCAGACTTGTTTGAAATGAGACTTCTTTTTTTTTTCTTCAGATAACTGTAGTCTCTTTGTTGTCCATTCCTTATGTATTTTTCCTAAATATAACTATACATTTGTCTAAACAATAATATATTTCTGGAAACAGAGATATGAAGCTATGTCCCTTCAGGTAGCATGACTTATCGGAAAGAATACAGGATGAAACAAGTAATATTTGTTGGATAAAAAGCCTGCCCTTCTTAACATTCCCTAATATGCGGTAAAGGCTCAGAGTCAGACATAATAAAATACCACACTCCTGTGAGGTGAACATCTTTTTTACAGTGCTAGTACTGAATAGCCTCTTACTCCCATGGGAAAGTATGCATGCAATGTTCTGTATTGTTGAGCATTTGGACATGCGTGTAATGTTTCACTGAACTACATTGGCAAGGCCTTCCTCCTGTTAAACAAAATTTTTAAGTCTTGATTGAGGTCTTAAAGGGATAGTTCACACAAAAATATGGTTCTATTTATTTACTTTTAAAAAACTTCAGCTTAATAAGAAACTTTTACAGTGAATAAAATAAATACAAAATATTATAGCAATGTTGTCCAATTTGTAGCGAAATAACTCGTATGTGATTCTGACTCTTTTGAGCCATCTTTTTAATAAATAATTTAGAAAAGACTAAAACATCTGTCTCAAAAAAAACAGTTATTGATCTAAATGTGCCTAATGACTTTCGTTACAGTATCATCCCAGCTAACAGGGAATGTTCTCATAACTTTAGCTATGGGCAAACGTTCATCCAATAATGCTAATAGAATGTAGCCTGGATGCTAGCCGAATTTAGCCCCGCCCACAACATTTTTGCTCGGGGAATTTGGTCTGGACTCGATCCATAGAGGAGTTATTATGCCCGAACAGAAAAGGTTCAGACCAATGAAATTGTCAGGGTGGGCTTTAGACGATGATGGACAGATGATCAACAGTAACGTAATCATCCACGTCATCGAAGGCGGAATTTGCTCTTATCCTAAACTTGTTCGTATATGCATTCACCTTCACTATTTCTCTCAGAAATGATGATCGTGTTGGTAAGTACTCTGTGTATCCTTAAATACTTTTTTTTACAACACTGGCAAAGATCGTTTACACTCATCTTTTTCTTCTAACGTTACTTAATCCAGCGTGCGTGCAGACAGGGTTGCCAATTTTTTTTACAATTTTGCGCAATTGCTACTCAAAACTATAGCCCAAAAAAATAGCTTTCTGGGGGGAATTGGCGTTTTTCAAAAGGTTGACTGCTAAAATTCACACTCCTGGGTCTATATATCACATAATTGGGGTCACTTCAACCCGCGGACATGGAGAACAACCCGTGGAAAAACACGGACTTGGCAACACAGTGCAGTTGAGTTCTGTTGACATTTGACAACTAACGTTAAGCGTCGCTCCGTTGCTCTGATTTGTTTTAGGTCTATCCAATTGAGGTCTTTCCTGGTTCGGTTGAAACACGCCCGATAATCAAAGCCCAATGGAGCGGTATCAGACTCATATTCTGACTAGAATAGAGTATGAGCACGTCAGGCTAAATAGAATGTTCATTCTCAGTCGTTATCTCGTCTTTAATAATGTTCTCAAAACATTAGCACAAAAGCATGTTCATGGAATGTTTTAGTTGGACGGTCGTTTAACGTTTTTTTTTAAATGTTACTACTTGTTTCAGAATGTGCATAGAACATTCAAAATTTAATTCTCCCATAATGTTTGCAAAATGTTCCCTTACACTCAAAAAAATGCTGGGTAAAAAAACAATCGCTTGTTTTAACCCAGCGATTGGGTTGTCTTAAGTAAACATTTAACCCAACCACAGGGTTAAAACAACCCAATTGCTGGGTTAGTCCATTTTCAACCCAACCTGGGTTGTTTTTTAGCCAGCATTTTTTAGAGTGATAATGTTCCTATAACCAAGAGAAAATTTTTCTAGATTACAGTATAATTTGCAGGGCTAATATGGAGATTTATATGGTGAAATGGACAACTGTATCTTAAAGTTTCTGCTTTCTGAAAGGTTATTTTTAGCTTGTTTTCCCTGTTCACTGCAATAAAGGCCTCTCAACCTCTGCTGCATTTATTCAAAACGAGTGTTGTTTCTCTTCACTTCAATTACATATTTACAATATACCACAATAACCCATGACAGTACACTTTTAACAGGATGGAGAGAGGGCAGCGTTACGCAACCCCTTCTCGCGCTCACTCTTTCCTCTCTGTAATTGGCAAATTCATGGCAAACAGCCCCAGATAGCAGAGGTTAATTGTGTTTTAAGAATGGGCACGATGACAAATTATAAATCTGAGTCTATGTGACCTTTATGTTTGGAGCCTGTCTCTCTTAAGTAATCTATTCTCGCACACACGCTCATAAGAAAACTCTCAAGACGAGCAGGCTATCATACATGCAAACACGCACTTCACAATTACATATTTATTCTGATGCAAGCTGTCATGCGTTTTCTCTATGGTTTATATAGTGAATAGATAGAGTTCTGAGCAGGTGTGTTTGTCACTCTCAGGTGTTGTATGTATTCATTCCTTAGGTTAAGCAGCTTGAACAGCCCTGGAGCCAAATTCATCAGGCTGTCAGCTTCAAATGGAATTGCACAAGTCAAATGGAACTGAAAATGTCTTTGGCAGAATTGGCAATAGTGGAATATGTGCAATGCATATGAAGTGGAAAAAACTTTCAGGAGCATAGTTTAGTTTAGTGGGTTTTTTTCTAGAAATAACCATGTGCTATAATGGCGGAATAGTTTTCTAATTGTATTTATTTTTTGGTAGGTGGCATGATCTCAAACAAGGAACTAGTTGTTTATTAGCATGTATATTAGTAGGATATTGACTGTTTATTAGTACTTATAAAGCACATATTAATGCCTAAAGGCCCATTACCACCAAGGACGATAACTATAAAGATAACAAATAAAGATATAGTTCTAAAAGATTTTCTCAATATTAAAGAACAGCATAATTTACTCACCCTCAAGAAATCAGGTGTTTATGACATTCTCCTTTCAGACGAATACAATCAGAGTTATATTAAAAAATGTCCTGGCTAATCCAAGCATTATAATGGCAGAAAATGACAGCCCAAAATTTGAAGACCAAAAAAGATCATCCATCCATTATAAAAGTAACCCACAAGGCCCGCAGGGCATTAATAAAGGCCTTCTGAAGTGAATCGTAAAGTAAAATATCTGCTCCCTCTGTCTCTCGCATTTCAAATGCTTACGCTATGTCCAATGCCATTGTCGCGCCAGTTACGCTTTTTTTTGCTAGTTGAATACAGAAAGCGGTCTGCTGGAAGCTAGATATTTTACTTTCTAACATGTTAAATATGGATATCCCATCAATTCGCTTCAGTAGGACTTTATTAACTCCCCGGAGCCGTGTGGATTACTTTTATAATGGATGGACTGACTTTATTGGCTTAAAATTTTGGGCTGCCATTCACTGCCATTATAAAGCTTGGAAGACATTTTTGATATAACTCTGATTGTATCACACCTATGATGGCTTGAGGGTGAGTAAATCATGGGCTAATTTACATTTTTTGGTGAACTATCCCTTTAACAACTACCGTACTAACTATTATTGAGCAGTAATTAGGAGTTTATTGGAGAAAAAAAGTAATAGTTAATAGTGAGAATTGGACCCTGAACTAAAGTATGACCAAATAAATATACACATGAGAGCAGAAGCGTCATGCCCTTTCGAACTGTGCTTGTACCTTTGACCAAAATTGTAATTTTCTGTGGTTTTCTTCCAAAGCATTTTAGACAAAAATACTTTCACCAACAGTTTCTTTTTTGTTATTATTATCACACCCCCTGCAGTTCACAAACAATAACGCAATCAAAATCCAATCAATAAAGCCTAGACAAAAGTGACTGCATTATATTTCCTGGCATCCAGAGTTATTTTGTTAAATTGACCAATATAAACTATGTTGTCTGCAAGCTAGACTCAAAGTCACCACAAAACATTTGATATCAACAGCACTGTGGCGTACTGCTTTGTCCTTCCTGAGTTTTGCTGAAAATAAATCGTAGCTTAGTAGTCAAATAAAACTTAATGTGTAGATGAAGTCATATTGCAAACTTTACAAATAAGTGCCACAAAAACACTTGAATTCACATGATTTGTATTTTTTTCACAAAATACTCACAATCCAGTTTAACCAAGCACTATCTATCTACACTAATGAAGTTATTTTCTTTATTTTAAGCACAAGCACACTTTCCTTCTACAGTACAATAAACAGGTAAATTATTTGGCTTTACTTTCTTCAATCTATGTTTATCCCAGAACATCTCACCTTTCTATGAAAGTCTAAATATACTCCTCTAATCCACTGATAACACAATCAACCAGATGTGTTAATACCAGTCCTGTCGGTCCAAGTCTTCTGGTATTATAGGTATCTAAATATAACTCAGTCGACTGGAATGAAATGGAAGAACTTTTTCAAACAATAACACGGGAGAGAGCCTGAGCTCAGGGATGGAGGATTAACTTCTGATAATGACGTATGGGCTTTGCTAATCTCTAACTGTGTACGGAGATCCCAGATCGCAGCTGTGACTTTATTATGATGCAGCATGAAGGTCTTAAGTAACTGATAATGTAATGGGCCATATCAACCTTTGACATCTTTGGGATGGTGTTTTTGTCTTGGCCCCAAATTCTAATTATTGGTCAAAGCTTACATCTTCACCTTTGAAAGTCATTGGTTAAAAGCATACGAGGTCATATTTACCTTTTTTCATACATCACAATTTTTCTAAACGTTCCATGCCTAACACTGAGATAGACATTGGAGACCACTCTATTTTCCCAGGGAGCTATTCCTCAGTCTGGGATTTAGAACTGGAACTGGTTTATTTGACAGTGCCCAATGCTCATTTTCTCTTTAAATAAGCAGAAGTGATGAGTTGTCTCCATGCAGTTAAAATAGCTCTGATGAGATTGAATTCTCTGTCACGGGCCCAGACAAATAAACACTCTGTTACACAGGACTGCCAGATCTTCCTTTTCATTTTGATGCAAATTCAACAAGTGCATTCGGTTTCAATTGGTGTCAAAGGGGACCAAGTATATCTGACAGAAACTTGGCTGAACTGGATGTTTAGTGACGTGATGACAAGTGAAATCTATTTTCAGACTATCGTTGATAATAAATTCTGTTTTTATGTTATTCTTGCTGACATCAGATTATTATTATTTATTTATTTTTCAACATTTGGTAACAATAGTCTTATTCATTGGAACATGAGCAGAACAGATTTCTGTAGTATGTTTTTTTTATTACTTTTTATGTAGCCTAAATTGTTTCATCTGGTTCAGTGTGACAAATTATGCAAGAAAGGATTTATGAACAATTTACAAAACAATTTGTTCTGCTCATGTTTCATGAAATAAGCCCAGTGAAGCTGCAGTCCGTAAGTTTTACCTCTTTGTCACCATCACCGTTTGAAACCTGCAATTGCAGTTATTTGCAGAATTATCATCTTTACGTGGGTTGTGCATCGGCATGGATCCTCAGTGCGGATGAATCTAATGTTTTGAGGAGTATGTGTGTCTGTCAGTCCTAGTACTTCGGAATCACAGATTCTATGTATTTGAAGTATGAACAAAACAAGAATTTTCACCAGAAAATGTCATCTGAACAAGTAAGTAACATTTGTTCTAACCAACTGAGAAAAAAAGCATTACAATACATTTTGTTTTTCTCTTCTGGGACAGTTGTGTTTATACTAGCCACGCCGCGGCACGTTTCAGAAGCGTCCCAGAAGCAGCTCTCTGTGCCACTTCACTAAAGATAGGTGTCTGGTCTATTTTTGACGGACACTGCATCCAAGCCGCGTCAGAATGTCAATTGCGACCTTGAGCTACGGAAGGCGCTATATAAATAAAACTTCTTCTCCTACTAGTGTCCTCCTCCTGCTCACAGGCACTGTATGTGAAATATAGATACAAGATAATTGAGGATGTAAATTTAAACGACTAAAACACCTACAAATCTTTCATCCTTGTCATTCATAGCTGGACTGTATTAAATTTGTCTGTAAGCAACTACAGCACAACAAAGCAGAACCCAACAACGTCAGACCGGCAAATCACGTGGTCTCGCGAATCCAGTCGCTTTGCTTCTGAAATGCTCCTGGTGTGAGTTGGCACGGCATAGACCACAGAACAAAACCTTGTCTGAGCAATCTGTGACCTTTGGTCACTGACGCTAAGCTTCCTGGTAAGAGAGTATGGGCTTGACTTGCATTGCATTGCACATTAGTACAGAAAGTATTCAAGACTCTACTTTAAGTTGCTGTGTGAACGGGACATTTTGAGACTTACACGTAAGTAAATGCAGTTGTCAATCCCAAAAACTGATAGTGTGAATGAAGCTGTATTTATATAGCTCTTTTTACAATACAGATTTTGTGGTTTATTATGATTTCCTTTTTTTAACTTTAGTATATGTAATGTTGCTGTTTGAGCATTAACAACATCTGCAAAGTTATCACACTCAAAGTTCAAAGCAAAGGTAGATATTTTCTTTTAACGAAATCTTAAGGACTACAACAAGCTTATTCACGGGTTAGTGACATCACTAACCCTATATTTACATAAACCCTTCCCCCGGGAACAGGCAACAAAGGGGGTGAGGCCGTGTTGAGAAGAGGAAGACTTGTTGTAGTAGAGCACATTTGCGAGTCTGCTCAAGCGGTCACATTAGTCTTTTCACATTTATTGCAATACAGTACGTAACACAAATGCAATAGCATTTCATAAAAGCAAGATGACAACATAAGTTATAACCGTGATTAAACCAAACTATACATGTCCTATCTCCATACAGCATATATTCTCTGGCTCTGTAGGCATCTTACACGAGCGATTTATAGATCATCATGACAGAATATGCTAATCAATGACTAGAAGATAGTTAACTAACCATTCAGAAACGTCCTGTTGCATTTTACAGAAAATAACAGTAATAATGGTGCAAATTTCTTCAATTAGGAAATAGTCTATAATTTAAGCTGTAAAGCAGCTCTAAAAGACTATAGTGCCATTTATTCAGGTCAATTTAGTTAAATAACAAGATCTGCAAGAAGACATTTTCAGACATCCCACCTCTCCCAGAAGGTCAGGGACTCTCCCGCATTTCCTGCATATTGATAGCGTCTCCCTGACTCCAGCAAATGATATACAATATCCCAGAAACCAAGCAAGCAAGAGATAAAGCCTGTCTTTCACTTTCGCCGCATGAATACTTTTGAATGAACGAGCCTGTGTTAGTTGGCTTATGCAAATAAATATAACAGTATAATGCCTTTTTTTATATATATATTATTATGTGTATGGGGGGGGGCATCATTTTTAGATGTTTAAAATCAGTATAATTGAATGGAAATTGAATAAAACTCATTAACGTTGGTGTTCAAATTAAATGTAAAAGTTAAGAGGCGTTTAGCATTTTAATAATTGAGGCGACATCAAGTGGCATTTATGGTCAAAAGGACATTTAAAACTCTTTAAAAGCTTTTTTTTTCTTATTTAATATTATAGTTTTTCAGTTGATAAGTCCAGTGTCTTCACTTATGGTTTCCATATCACGTCAAGGCTCGTTTGCTTAAAGATAAACGCAACTTTGTTGCATTGCTGGACAATCTCATTGCATTTTCTTTTACATTTATGCATTTAAATTTGTTTCTGCTATTAACAAGGTTTAGCAGCTATTAGGATTGACATGATTTCGGAACTGTTTCCGCCAGTGCCATTCAGGAGACAGCTTTAAACCAACATCAGGCCTGCAAGGCTGTGATGCTCCTGATTAGCAGAGGCACACTGGCTGTCTCATGTTTGCCTGGTGTTATACGGCTCGGCTGCCATGTTTAGCGTTCACGCCGCAGAGCTCGGATCAGAGCCACCGTGACTCATGTGCTGGCGTCACTGCACCACGTTAGTCCTTTACTGTCACTGTTCGGCCGCCAAGTGGTTAATGCTGTTCACACCGCTTCAGGGACACAGAGAGAGTGCGCTTGAGAATCAACGCATGCATGGTGGTGTTTGTGAGTGGAAGAGAGCATTGGAAAGTGTGTGTGTGTGTGTGTGTGTGTGTGTGTGTGTGTGTGTTTATGAAAGTCAGCTGTTGTGTGTGTTGGTTGTGCAGCTGTTGTATTTTACTTGAAGATAGGGATCGTTTGTGTAAATAGGCCTTTTCCTGGCATTATCAAAAGTGCGTGATTGTGTGCCGTTGTACGTGCAGAGCAATGTGTAACAGTATTGCAAAAGCCCTGTGGGGGGAAAAGCAATTTAGCACACAGATTCACTCCCGAGTCCTGCCACACAACAGGCACCTGCACCATGAATCTAAACCTCCTGTGCATCATCGAGCTGCACTGACCACATCAACCCCAGATTTGTTTATGGGCGTTTCTTCAACAATAGGCACATTTGGCCCTCTGAACTTTTAGAAAATAAACTCTCGTAAAACACATTTGTAGCACTCTCAGTTGTTTATTTAATTTGTCCACTAACAATGTCCAACTGTGTTTATACATACATCACAGGATAATTTTTGTAGTTTTCTGAAAGGTCATGAACATTTCACCATTTTAGAATGATGATAGTTATATTTCTATCAAAATCGTGAAAAATTCTTCTTTAATAGTCTTCTATTTTTTTTAATAGTCTGTCTTGCTCAAGAACAGACTGTCTCAGGCTTTCTCAATCTCTACAGGTTTTCTTAAGTTGAACGCATCTGTCTGCTTTTTTGTAGTCTGCTCTCCACCTGATTTTATCTCTATATAATCCCAGCCATAAATTGTTCTTTGGGTCAACTAAAATCCAATATGAAATGTACTAAATCCCATCGAAATTGTCCCTAATCTCTTTGAAATTGGCCCTGATCCCATGGAGACAGGTCTATCAGGCATGACATTCTTTAAGCAGACGGTACCCGGAGCACTCACCCCGTCCCCCCTCCCCTCCTCTGCTAGTACTCTGATGTCACCAAGGTAACCGGCCAAACGAGGCAGCGCTTTGACCTTGAGCATGTTTGGAGCAAAGATTAAGGTCATGTCATGAGAATGAGAATATTACTAGCAGAGATGATGACCAAGGTTCAACACTGCATCGGTCATGGTGTATTAGACAGCTCTGCATGACAAGACTGAGGTTACGACTCTAGAGTCATCTAGGAGAATATATTATGTCTTATGTTTGTGTATATACATTTCAACTAAATTACACACAGGTTAGTCTAAACGTAAAATATATGTAAAAAAAGCCATGTTTACTTTATAGTATCTTGCATGTTACACCGCACAGTCTATTTATATTGCGATATAGTAGCTAAGTTGAAAACCCATATCTTGCTAAAATTGTTTAGACTTAATTAAATATCTTAAATGTCATGAGCAGCCTCTAATGCACTTTATATAGCATACAGCAGTATAATTATGGCTCAGGTTGTGAATTTATGTTGTTTGCCTCATATAGCAACGTGCTATGAAGATTTGGGGTCAGTCCAATTTAGTTTGAAAGAAATGTATACATAGGCTATATTCAGGTAGGATGCATTAAAGGGATAGTTCACCCTTTCAATTTTATGTTTATCTGCTTACCCCCAGAGCATCCAAGATAGGTGACTTTGTTTCTTCAGTAGAACACAAATTAAGATTTTTAACTCCAATTGTTGCAGTCTGTCAGTCGTATAATGCATGTGAAAGGTAACACATGAGAGTATGAGAACTATGTGTAAAAAAAAAAAAATGCACAGACAAATCCATATTAAACCCTGCGGCTCATGACGACACATTGATGTCTTAAGACACGAAACGATCAGGTTGTGCGAGAAACCGAACAGTATTTATACATTTTTTACCTCTAATACATCATGTCCAACAGCCTTCAGCACACGATCACTCCCGGTAAGTAAGGTCAATGTACAATGTACACGATATCTCTGTATCTCTACGCCATACTGTGTACATTGACCTCACTTACCGGAAGTGACCGTGGAGAGTCTTAAAAGAACGCAGAACATTCAAATGTTTTACGCACCATTTACACTTGGTAGGGAGCAGGTGTACATTTCTTTCGCACCAACTAACATTTAAAAAAATATGAAAATCTTAAAATTTACGTCTGAACGGCTTCATGAACGATTTACACCAAAATTTTGTTCTGCTCGTGTTTCATGAAATGAGGCCCATTATAACGCCGGTCTTGGCGAGTACGTAAACATAATCAGTTATATTTTAAGTGAGTGTAAAAACAGAGAGAGGAAAAAGAGAAAAAGATAAAGAAAACATATCTAACAGTATAATGGATGTGTGCATCAGGTCTTAAAGTGACAGCAGCCTAATTTACCTGCTGCCAAAATTATGAGATATTAAAATATCTATATGGCCATTTTTCCCCATGGTATCGATGTCAAAACTGTGGCCAATTCAAATTCTAAATGGCTTGTAACTTTGGAAAACCACTAGCCACAGTGGCTGGTGAGCAAAAAAGTCAATGTCAAGCCCTGCTGATGCCAGTACCTCAACAAAAGAAAGAGCAGTTGTGACCAAAGGAATCTGAAAAATAAGTCTTTAATCTCTTAGTCTAAGTCTAAGGGGCACCATCCCGCATAAATAGTGTTGCTAGTTATGTAGCCCATATATTAGCATCATAGCTCGACGTGTTGGAGAAGTGTGCTAACTGCCAGGCCACGGCTCTGAGCAAAGTAGCAATTTATAAGGGTCTTTAATTCACAGTGTAGCTGATTCAAGATGAAAAGGATCTTGTAGAGTGTTCATCAAAGGGAAATTCATTCTGCTTTTAAACTGTGCTGAATGTGAGAGAATGTAACATTGTCCACTTGAATGAAATTATGTCCATATATTCCATGAATCGTGTGCGCACTATAGTGTGAAAGGCTTTCTCCCTCGCTCTCTCTCACTTTCTTCTCAGTCCATTGTGTGTCTGACGTCAATACTAGCCTTTCATCAGCAGTGACATTAATCAGCGCACTGCAGTCCTCTCTTCTTCCTTTCCTCATCCCCCTTTTATTCTCATTGTGTGTTTGTCTCCATGTTTCACTGCTCTCTTTCATTCGGAACACTCTTGTCTCTTTGTTTCCCATTTATTCTTCTTTTCTTTGGCTATGTTTGGAATGGAATACTAGCTAACTGTATAAAATGTGTTGTCCATCAACTATTTTGTAGTGTTCAAATGCATACGCCTGCAGTTTTAATAAGAAAGTATTATTTTCCGTCACAAAACATTTTTTTGTTTTACATTTACACTACTGTTCACAAGTTTTGGGTTGGTCTTTTTTTAAGAAATCTCTTATACTTACCAAGGCTGCATTTATTTGATCACAAATACATATTGTGCAATGTTATTACAAATTTAAAATGACTTTTTTTCTATTTTAATATATTTAAAAATGTAATGCTGTGATAGCTAGCTGAATTTTTTTGCATCATTACTCCAGTCTTCAATATCACATGATCCTTCAGAAATCATTCTAATATGCTGATTTTCTGTTCAAAAAACATTTATTATTATTATTAATGTTGACAACGGTTGTGATGCTTACATTTTTGTTGTGGAAACCACAATACTTTTTTTCCAGGATTTTTTAATGAATGGAAAGTTCAGAAGAACAACATTTATTTGAAATAGATTTTGTAACATTATAAACGTCTGTGCTGTCACTTTTGATCACTTTAATGCATTTTTGCTGCATAAAAGTGTTAATTAAAAAAATATATTTTAAACAGTTTACACCAAATTTGGGGGTATACGTCTCAAATACAATTTTTTTTTCCCCAGAAATTGTATCTCTTCTTTTAGTCTCAATTTCTGCATGTGAAATAGTATACGGTATGGTACATGGCACCCAGGAACGAACACACACACACATATTTTGCATGCTATATTATTCCAAGTTTGTACACAGCACAGAATTTCCTAATTTTCCAAATTTAAAAAGTATTCCAAGTATTCAAAACAGAAATAAGGATAGTATGTTACCATATGCTTAATCTCTTAATCTATCCCTCACACACACTCTCAGTATCTCAACACCCTCTTTCTTTCACCTCAACATTCCCCCGGAAGGTCAGTGTAAGTCATATCTTCATTCCAGACAGGCCTTTCACACGCACTCTTCATCCCCCTTCATCTTCATCTATTGCTGCAGATCGCTGGTGGTTCAACATTTGAACACACACAGGAGTCTGCTGTGAAGTATATTCAGGTGGTTTCAGTTTGAGCTAATAATCTCCTCTCTCCGGCCGCTCGCTGCAGACGCACGAACACTATCTGCTTCATCAAATTAAACATGTCCAGAGAGGAAATAAAGGACATCTGGCCACCGATTCTTCTTTAGCTATATTTAATGATAACAGTGCTCACAAATGGAGTGTGAATGTGTGAGTGCACGTGTTTATATCTGTTAACACGTTCGATACATAAAATTATCATTCATTTGTGTAAAACCTGATAATAATGCTATGATTAATTTGAGAATGTGCTTCAATTCTACAAAAATGCAGTGTCACAAATGTGCTTATCTGATTATTATGTGGAGTTAAATATAACTTAATTAAATATTTCTTATTTTATGTTATAACTTCATATTCACAATATGCACAATATACTAGAATTATATTGACATGTGTTTGAAACATAAAATTAAAAAGTTGCTTGCAGATAAACATTTTTGTCTGTTCTGTTTGAGAAATAAAAACATGTAGTGTATGAGTAAATCATTATGATAAATACTGAAATATTCCATAAAAAATAAGAATGGTAAAATAAGAAGAGTTACTACTGATGGTTTGTTTCACTAATACCGGTGTTATTTCAGACATTTGATTTTGAGAAAATAGGGAGTGTGTGTCAGTGCCAAAGCGCTGAACTCTGAATAAGTATTCAGCACCTGTATTTTGTGCTCTGCATGCAGAGCATTCCTGCATAATGGATGTATTCAGACACGGTTCCTGTGACTCTTACCCTCCTGATGTGTGTGACCTGTTCTAATGGTCGTACTCACTTATACCTGTACCCACTTATATAGCGCACACACAAACCGACACTATTAAACTGCATAAAGAACACAATATGAAGCTGAACTGTGAATTACCTCAATGTATTTTTCCACCAAATCGGAGCACACCAATTTCTATACACAAAACAAATCTATATACAGCCTTTATTTGTTGCTATGTTTTTGAAAAAAAGTATATTATGTGTGCACCAAGGCTGCATTTATTTGATCAAAAGTACTGTTAAACAGTACTATTGTGAAATATTATTACAAATAAAATAAAGTTTTCCGTTTTAATATATACCAAAATGTAATTTATTCCTGTGATGAATTTTCAGCATCATTACTCCAGTCTTCAGTGTCACATGATCCTTCAGAAATGTATCTTTTTTCCCCACAATTCTTTGAATTAATAGAAAGTTCAAAATAACAGCATTTATTTGAAATAGAAATCTTGTTGCATATGTTTTTACTATCACTTTTGATCAATTGAATGCATCATTGCTTAAAGGTGCCCTAGAAGGAAAAATTGAATTAACCTTGGGACAGTTGAATAACAAGAGTTCAGTAGCCTACATGGAAATCACATACCGTGAGTCTCAAACAATATTGATTCCTCCTTCATATGTAAATCACGTACGTGAAAAACACCACGAAAAAATAGGTGAATCTCAACATAACACAGACTGTGACGCAACCATCGGGATGTACGCCCCCAACATTTGCATATGCCAGTCCATGACTTGCCAAGTTCAACTCAGGAGTGAACGAACTCCAGAGGAAGTCATGGAAACGGTCATTCTGCAAACGAAAAACAGCAGCGTTCTTACAGCATCACTCAGCTCGCTCTGGCTACTCCTATTATCTCTGTATGTATATTTGAGGCTACAATAAAACCAAACATGTTATAAAACACCACTAGCCTCTTTTCGTTTTCATTTAAAAAAAATCTAAAAGCCACACACATGTAGTTCAGGCACATGTTTGCAATGTTCAGTACATTGATTATCTTCACTGAATATATTTATAACAAAACGAAATATAAAACACAACCCTTCCTCTTCATTTTCATTTTAAAAAACATTAAGCATATTAATATGTGGTTCACGCAATAAGTATGCATATATGATTATCTTCACTAATAAATATGACATAAAACACTACCCAGTCTCGTTTCGTTAAGTTTTAATGATCAAAGAAATAAATAAACTTCACTTTACCCTCAGCCGAAACGAATAGCCAGGGAACATATGATAGATCCATGAGGCAAAAGATCGTCCGTTAGATATAAACAAGACAAATTATATGTTTAACCACTACAGAGACATCAGAGCCAGTGGCAGACGTCAGAAGGTGTAGCCGTGGGAAGGCTGCTCTATCCGGTCTGAATGAGCGCTGAGCGCCCGGTGGTCGACTGGATCTCACAACTCCAAAAACTGCAGATCAACATTTAAAATAGGCGCTCTCTTCATAAACAAACCACAGATTTGAGCTTTAAACAAGTACATTTTTACAGAAACAGGCTGGCTCAATGCCTAAACTCTGTATTGTCATGCTGCAACTGACAGAACTGTGCAGTGAAACAGCCAATCAGAGCAGAGCTCCATATTACTATTCATGACCCTTCCAAATAAGGCAAAATCAGCCCATTTCATTCTAAGAACAATTTCTAGGGTTGTAAATGGACCTGTAAAACGATATCTGGACAATTTTTGCCCTTAAATAAGCCACATACACTCTATGTAGATATCAGAACACAATTTAAAATATAGTTTAAAATCATTCTACACCAGCAATCAAAATATTTGCACTACATCCATCTGCTACTTTGTCAACTTTTACCATCACATTGCTTTTTTTTTTTGCCAATCTAACTTTCTGCTTTTTTTAGTGCGTATTTGCGTCTGTGCGCTGACTCTGTGTATATGTGGATATATTGCCGACTGTGTTTAGAGCTGTGCTGGAGGGAACTGGGGATTACAGCATTTCCATAACAATGCCCAGATAGATTGGTTTAGAGTCCAAGAAATACTGCCACTGCTATTGCTATTCCACACCTGTAGAGTATGACCAACCTGAGAGAGAGAGAGAGAGAGAGAGAGAGAGAGAGAGAGAGAGAGAGAGAGAGAGAGAGAATGCGTCACTGTCAGTCAGACTGCATGTTTATTATGTCACATGGACTCCTGCTATGTCTGAGATCACCTGATGCTCCAGCATTAGCTAATTTTAATGTGACAATAGAGCAGGATGAACACGATTTCTATCATGGATTTATTCTGGAGCGCATGGAAGAGCGACTACCGGTCAATATGAGCACCCTGTTTACTCAGCAAATGATTAGTTCATGTGTAAGTGAGCAAAGTACTGATGTTCTGAATGACAAACTGTTGATTCAGGGTGTGCTTAACACAGTATCCTTCCCAGGCACGACACGACAAAGTCTCAAGAGATAAATCCCATCTTGTCCATACTAATAAGAGTTTGTAGTGCCAACATCGTGGTACAGGAACACATTCAGCCACATTTCATTTTTTTCGCTGGTTGGTTACCCACAGTAAAATGTCATTGGTCCAAAATCAGTGCTTATAATGTGTACCTTTCTACTTCTCATAAAGATACTTTTAGATGTTTTAGATGCTATTTGGAACATTGAGATCGCTAGACGAGCGCGTAATAAATGACCAAAATCGACATTCTTCACTTGGTTTGCCTGTAGCTCAAAATGATCCTGTGCGCATTCCGACTTTTTGCCAGCACGGGTTACATATTTGCATACTAAAAATAAAACATACAAATTTGAGTGCCTGCTGATCCCACACTATCTGCTGCTTCCTTTTGAACTCCTACATCCTACTTGGCATGAAATGAATTTCACAATGTGTTTACAATTCTTGTTAAGTGCACAGACTCCGTTTTTAACCTTTCAAATTGAATTCATAGCTTCCTCTGATTCAGAACCTTCAGTTTGACTAAATATCATTTAGTTTTTACACTGGCCTCCCTCCAACAAGGTCATAAGGAACAATGGCATTCTTCGTAAACATTTTATAATGACTTTCATTAATAACATTAACAAACAAGATTACATTTTGGTTAGTCATCATTAGTCCATGTAGATTTAAATGTCATGAAACATATTATTTGGTATATGAACTTTTGAATTGGTAAGTATAATTTTTGTTGACTTGTTGAAGGTTCATTCTTCCATCACACCATTGGAAAGGTACAGATGGTTATGAAGGGCACACTTTCTTAGGGCACACCAGACTTGTTGTTTTTAGATTCAGAACAGAATTCAAAAATGTTTGCCCAGTGAGGGATCAAAGTGCAAAGATAGCATGCTGCAAATTATATGACCCTTTTAGAGCACACTGCACACACACAAACAAAAAAACTGTTGAGCTAAAATGATGGAATAGACAACTTGTAACCCCTGAATTGTCAAGAAGCTATCGCCTGACCTAGCTCAAGAACAAAAGCATAAAACAAATCATGGTGCAAACTGCCATTCCATGACATGCAGGGGAAGAAGTCACAATCTCCTTGGAGAGCAGCTTTAACCCAAAGTCCAAGGTTGTTTGAAGGATGCCTAGAGTGAATGCTCTGTAACACTTGATATAATATATATAGTTGTCTTGAAAGAATAGTGGCACTTTAGGGGTAGGCGTTTGAAATCCAATTAAATTAATTTCAATAAGGCTCAACAGTTTTTCAGTGGCATTGGTTCCAGAAGTATTTTTTCTTATTTATTTTCTCCACAGACATTCTATTTTCCACATAGATATTCAAAAAATGATTTATTAAAGAATTGAATGGCTCTAATATAAATCATAACAATACAACCCACAACAATACAAAAGTATTTGAAAATCAAAAGACAATGGTGCATACTTGCCGTTTTTTGCAAATTATGTAATCAAATTATCAGTCCAATGATTAAACTTCAATCATTGCGAAATCAAAATGTAAGTTTTTTTTGGCTTTTAATATGAATATGCTAGTCATACTGTGTTCTCTGTGAGCTAGTGTGCTCCAAAACAATGACAAAATATGCAATTAGAAGATATAAGCATTTAAACCTTACAGTCTCTCACTTTCACCAATTTGGATCAATGATTTTGATGCCATCACACTGCACTTCAGCTTCTCATCAGATTTTCTGTCCAATCAAATGCTGTCTAGAACCTAAAGCGTCCTGCCCCCTATATAAATAGACACTGAATCTGCGGCTAAAATCAGTCACATGTTCACACATTTACTATTTTCTACATGGTGAATGGCACATAGGGGATAGGGAACGATTCAGACAATGTAAACATGCTTTCTATCAGGGCGAATGAAGTCTGGTTTCACGTTGGTGTCATGCGAACCACCACAGAGGACAAAGTCCAGAGACACGATGGCACAGAATGGATCATATGCGCAGACCACAAAAAGTATCATACCCATTTGAATTCTGCACAGAATGTTGTATTTTAAAGCAATATGGAGGAGAATAGGAGGAGAAACGCTTAGAGATTAAGAGGAAACATGGACCAGTTACCCGTATCCCGCTACAGCCATCCTAACAATCTTCAGAGTACAGACAGGAAAACGGTAAAACTCAACTGTTAAACTCTAGAGAGTTGGAAAATGAGCCTATTTTAATAGTGGCATGTTCCTTTAAAGCTACTGACTATAAAGTAATTGATTATAAGTATAAAATATATTTGAGGTCTATGTCTAAATATTTAAGCTTAAACAGATAAAAATGCATGACATTGTAGTTCATGATATAGCATTCAATCCATCAAACTGTGTATGTGTGTGTGCGTGTTTCTGATGCTGTTGTCATGGCTGTCCGCTCTTCTTAATTAAAAAAGTCTCATGGCATCTCAGGAAGTATTCCTGTGTTCTAGCCTTGTCATCCTCAAGGACCCTTATGCCATTCGCACAGTCACTATCAGATAGCCCAATTGGCGAATACACCAGGACCCTCATATCCATCCATTATTGTCAAGCCTGCTTAGATTAGCAGCTTCCATCTGGGTTTTTTTTTTTGCACCAGGTGTTTGGTAGTGAGGCCATTTCCCCTCTCAAGGTTGCCTTGGTGCTAGAGTCATTTAAGCTGTTTCATTATTGACTTGCTCCGATAAAACCAGTGCTTCCATCGAGAAGGGACAAGGTAACATACTCACACAGGTCCATTCTATCAGTGCCCTGGGAGTGCTGGAAAAGTAAACATGGTCTTCTGGGGACTCGGTGCAGCAGACAATGTGATGACTCAACTGTCTGGAGTCTTTTAGCATGCTTCATTTAGGACGGGCACTGACCTTTCCGATTGTATCTGTTTTTGTCCCCATTCTATCTATGTTTTTCCATTCTGACCCTGTTTTATATTCTTTATTACCTGTATACTAATTCTGATTGGCCAGTTGTGACATTTTGAAGCCAATAATTTGTTTGTATAATGTGAGGCTGTTTAATGTAGATCAAATAATTTTTGCTACTGAAATTTTTATCGAATAGCATCTTTGCGTCAGACAAGATAGTCTGATGATGAAATTGTATTTAGGAAACCTAATGGCCTAAAAAAAGAGTATATTAAAAGGCACAATATTTAATGCATTACATATACAAAAAACACTAGCACAGTAAGTGTTATTTTGTTTACGTGTACTTGTATTACTCCCAAATGTGTCCAACAATTCGCAGTTTTAAGCAGTGTAATATCCCTCCTCGTTGTGTTGCCTGTCATATCAGTGTTATCCTCGGTTTCCACTTTTACTGCTGTAGAAACTATGGCAAAACAGTGAGTTTCATGAAAAAATGCAATTATTCATTATCGTTTGTAGCAAGTTCTGTTGCCAAAGATAATGTACAGGTCAATCAAATTACCCAAGAAGAGTTTTGGACAAGGGGAGAACGATGATTAATATTGGTGTGGCATTTCCTAACACTGTTTAACATGTCTATGGCAGTATAATTACCTCTTCCCTGACAGTTTTTTTTATCATTTTGAGTTTTTTTTTTAGTTTTTGTCCAAGACTACATCCAGATTGGATTCAGAACAATGATCAAAACATAGATGGAGTAGATTAAGTCCATCAACGCCCCCAAAACTTCACAGTCCTATACCTTGTCCTGGGATGACATTTAAATCAGTAACATTAGGAGGTTTTGATTTATATGCTGCTTGATGTTGCTGATTGCGTTATTTTACATATTCATTTGCTTACATATGCTATTGCTGGTTTCTGCTTCTTCTTCACATGTTTTTTGACCAGGAGATTTGGTACTCTCTCAGAAGAAGAAGTGTCATAGCGCCCCCACCGTATAACAGTGAAAACACGGGAAGCAGGAAATTTCCGACAATGGCAGGGAAAAATTTAAATACAGTATGTGTTATACATGAATAGTAAGTCAGGCTTTTTGCAAATGCTGTGGGTACATTCAAATGTACTTTTGTTTCATGAAACTTCACTGCGTTACCCCACCATTTAATTTAACAAATAAAGTGACATGTATGTGTAGCATTAAACATTACGTTACTTGTGGCTAATTCATTAGAACAAAATAAAATTGTGTGATCAAATGTAACGGTTATAAAAATGTCATGACCTCATCCATGAACATAATTAGGATGGATTTCCATCAGCAGTGGAGATGAAGACAAATCCCATCATTCCACGCTCCTTTACAAGTTAAGTGTTGCAAACTTAGGCCTTTGTTATTGCTTTAAATGTGCGACCTCTAGCGGCAAAACTTATACACTGTACCTTTAAATGCATTACAATATTCACAGTGTTACTTTATTGTCTACAAACGTTGTGAATATTCAATATATTCAGCCTTAAGTTACTGAGGACTTTTAGCAGGTCATTTCTCACATTAACTGACTAGTCACTAAATGACTAATGAGTGGGTTTTTTTGTGCAATATTTTTTTACCCACAAACATTTTGTTAGATAAGCATCAATACAGTATAACGTCAGGCTTCAGAAACAAAAATATCCACCTATATTTAGAAGACTCCCCTATGAATGCCTTTTTGTTGCATGCTGAATGATGTCACAAATGAGTGAGATATTAATAATACATCTGTCTTTCTGAGATACACAGACCTCATATTCCTCTCTCCTGCTGTCCTTGTTGTTCTAGACCTCTCTTTTCCATCCACTCACTATAGTATCTGATGCGACTCGATATAAATCTGCAGTGCTGAGTCACTCTCCTGTCTTCCTTTGACCTATTAAACTGATGAAGGAATAACCTGACAAAAATATGAGGTGAAAAGAAAAAATGTTATTGTATTTCCCTCATTAAGTGTTTTTGGACCCAAGAAAGAGACAAAATGAGAGGGAAAAGACTTGGCGTATGAATAAAAAAACAGATCTGTGCAAGAGCAAGTGAGCATTCATTAAGAGAGGCAGTGATGTCACTGCATGGAGTGAGAGAGAGAGGAGAGGTGGGGGCTCCTGCTCCGCTTGCCGCTTACTACACGCACACACACACGCACGCATGCACACACACACACACACACACACTATCTGAGAGTTACAGCAGGCTGTTCAGAGCAGGAACGCAGCACATCCAAGCACTCAGACGTGCTGCTCACACATACTCTGTCAGGGGCCGGTCATCCCTTCACTCTGAGTGAGCCCAGCATGCCCTCCAGGAGCGTGGACTGTAATATCTCCACCCTCATCGCCTGTGCGGTGGACGTGGAGGTGTTCACCAATCGGGAGGTCAAGGTAGGGCAGGAACTTCCATCATTGTTTAGAGTATATACAGCAAAGAGTTGGCATAACTGATTTAGAAAGACGCTAAGACTGTGTCACGTTGACATCCTTCATTCTGAAGTACAAATAAAGAGGGTTATAATGTTTAGACATTGTGTGTGTGTGTGTACGCGTGTGTGTGTGTATGTAAATATAACAGACTGGAGTGCATCATTATAAATATCTATAGAAAAAGACTGATTACAGTAGGTTCACAAACCACTTTTACACTTAAAGGCTCATCGATTGAAAATGAAGTGCTTTTTCTTGTCTCCCAGGTGATTATGTTTGTAAATTTGCCTCTTTAAACGATTTTCTGTCTGTTTTTTTTGCACTCATTGGTAGATTGTCTGTGGAGAGGTTTGCCTTGAGCCGTACACTTGTTGTGGCAGCTCTTTTCATTCACACCGCACACCTCTCCTAACAAAAAATACACTTAATCATCAGTGCATCACACTCTTGCCTGACTGACCATCAGTTTCTGAAGTTTGTGACACGTTCATCTTTCACATCACAGACTCTGTCAGACCTACAAGGTCACTATTGATTCCACATGCTTCATTTGGATGGGTGTTTGCAATGCTTTATTGCACCCTTTGGAATCCATGGAATTTATTTTAATTATACTACATTATACTGTACTTGTCGATTTAGTAAATATTAGAGCGCGGTGACCAGGATCTAATGGGGCCACATCTCTTTGTCCTGACAACACGTGATCACAATTTTAATGCAGTGTATCCTCGTTGTGTATGGAAGGAATGTCAGTGGCAAAGGAGAATCTTTTTTCTTTTTTTTTTGATCAGTGCTCCTAAGCACTATATATCCAGAAATAGATTGGAAATTCTTTGTCCAACATCATGGAAGCATCTACAAACAAAAAAAAAAAATGTAGGATGGGACTTTATTTAATTGGATTCTGAAAAGTGAACCGCTTACGGCCTGTTAACATGAACATTTGTTCATGCAGTTGTTTTTTAAAAGGGGACCTATTATGCAAAATTCACTTTTACATGGTGTTTGAACATAATGTGTGTTGGCATGTGTGTACACAATCACCCTATTCATCCACCCACTCCTCTTTTTTAAAATCCCCATAAATCATAAGCAGTGTCTCAAAACAAGCTGTATGCAGATTCTGGGCAAAGTGACATAACTTTGTACAGGCTCCGCCCACGACTACTGATGGAATCGGGTATTTTGTTGTTGGATGTAAGAGTGAACATAGCAGTCTTTATTTACTCCCGACATTAGAGCCGCTGAAGACGCAGTGGATTAGTTGTATTTTGGAAGGGAATGCTCCCATATACTAGCCTGACAAGCCAGACCCACATCAAGATGTTGGGTCTGGGAACACACCATTGCCAGGGCTCAATCCAAGGGGTGGAATAAACGGTTGTCTTTCAGATTTCCTATGCACACAATAGGATGGCGCTACAACCAACCAGAGCAATGAAGAAGGTGCACGTAGTCAGAGCGATTCCTTTTTTAAGAATGACTTCAGTGCAGTTCTTTTCTCAAAGAAAAGGCTAATTGCAAGTCTTCCAAAGTCACAGCCAAAGCCGAGCAGCAGCAGCAGCCATCTTCTTTTGTGAAGATGTTAAGCTCGCCCACCGACTATGCACGACGTGATTGGCCTGACTAGAGTTTGGTTTTTAAGCTCGCAAGCTAAAGTTAAACAGGCTAATAGTGGTAGTGGCAAGATGACAACATAAGTTATAACTATAATTAAACTAAACTATACCTGTTCTATCTCCATGCAGCATTTCTTCTCTGGCTCTGTAGGTGTTATTGTCCAACTCTGGTTTGAACTGAACACTGCTCCTGACAGTTTCTGACATTTTCAGTGCGTGAGATTGTCCTGACACCAGAGCATGAGCTCTTGAAGCTCCGCCCTCTTTTTGAAAGGGGACTGGGAGCACCAGCTCATTTGCATTTAAAGGGAAACACAAAAAGGCATGTTTTTGCTCACGTTATAGACAAACACCAAGTGCTATATGTTATAAAAAAATTATCTGTGGGGTATTTTGGGCTAAAACTTCACATACACGCTCTAGGGCCATCAGAGACTTATTTTAAATATTGTAATAGGTCCCCTTTAATGAAGAGGAGTTCTAATCTCTTTTTTATCACACTGAGAGAAAAACTGGCCAAGCAATGATGTTTCATGCTTTTGGTCACGTCCCCCAAGAGCCACTGGTCTTATATTAAACTATGATTTGGTGTCTCATGAACAGTATTTTGCTAAGCAATAGTGAATAGTAGAGGAATATTGTACCTCAATATGTAGTGTTGTCTGACAAACACCACTAAAAAGCTGAATTAATGTTTGTATTGTTTATCTTCCTATTCGCCATGACAAGTGGGTGTGAAAAATGGAAACTTCCACAGTATTTTGTGTACCAGAGTATTTCTGCTTTTCCATAAGCGTCACCTACTGTCAAAGAGTGAAATCACTTTTCATTCAGCCTGTCTGAACATTGATGTTAACAGGCCTTTAGGCTGTGCTGTTATTGGTAAATAGCTTTTCCCCATCCACAAGGCCTAGGTTATGACAGCAGGGAAAACATTTTTTTCTAAAAAGAAAAAGTTGCCAAATTTTGATGATAACCGCATTAGGGTTTCTTGTTTTAAGAAATGAACTATTCACAACCATCCACAAAAAGAAAAGAAAAACGTTGGTAACACTTTTGTTTAGGGTCCAATTCTCACTATTAACTTGCTTATTACTAGGATATTGTCTGTTTATTATTACTTGTAAAGCATATTAATGCCTTATTCTGCACGACCATATTCTACATCCCTTAATCCTACTCAATACCTAAACTTAACAACAACTTTAATTGAGGCAAAAGTCATATTTAGTTAGTTAATAGTGAGAATTACACCCTAAACTAAAGTGTGACCAAATTGTGCATAGGCCTTGTGCACTATATTGTAAGTCTTCAGAAGCTATATGTCTTTGTGTGACCAAAAACTTGATAACCCTCTAACCTACATCAACTTTTTAATTAAATTATTACTTTGAGTATTGTGCATTACACAAAGCTATCAGCTATGGTTTCAGAAGAGTTAACAAATACGTTTTCATGTTGTCAACAACATAGTCATATATCCCAATATTTTCCAGTCTCATATAATACCTCATTATCTTTCCCATATGCATCTCTCCTATTCCCCATTATAAGATCATGCAGTGTTTCTGACCCCCTGTGTCTGTCTCTTCCTGCCTCATGAGTTTCTCGTGACATGTTTCACATTGCCTGCGCTGTGACTGGGCTGAGTTTCAGCTGGGCCATAATGCTGAGTAATAGCAGGAAGAGCAGTGGGTCTTCTGGGCTTTTCCACATTTATTTGCTCCTTGCTGGGAACCTAGCAAGTCAGGAGGTCACTTTTATTTTCTCTGGGTGCCATGGAGGTGACCTGCTTCCTCTAATAACAGTAAGAACATCCATGCACTGCAGCATGACTCCATTTCCAGTCACATCAGTTCACCAAATAGGCATCCAAATATTAAATATTTTCCCTTTTTCGCAATTAAAAGATCAAGCAAAAAAAAAAACAATATGCGTCAGAAGGCCAGCGAACAGGTATGCAACTATTATCTGTTTGTTTACATCTCTGTATTATACTAGAACCCTGTATTCTTGTAATATTTTGCAGTCCTGATAGAAGCATTGCGCTGTTTTATAGTCGTACATTTAAAGAGTTATATTTAACCAAGGTCAAAGTTGAGGAAAATGAGCTCGAGAGGATCTGGCCTGGATCTGTATAAGATGAATAGTGTCTCTCCATGCAAAGAAAAACTCACCTTTTCCTCCTCCCCCTTTCGAGGCTAATTCATCTCCCAGCAAGGATAGGATCTGGTCTTGATTAAAAGCAGAGGACTGTTAAACTTGACATTCATTTCAGGATTAATGTTAAGGTTAGGCTCAGTTTGCGCTTTCCCCTCTTCCACCCCCTATTAAGAATGTTTTCAAGCCACAACATGAACAGAAAACACACGGTTTGGCCAAGGAACAGCTGTAATTTCTTAAAATGCCCACATGCCTACCACACTATTCTCAAAGAGGAGTGGAAAAGCATAGCACCTCGTTTTTTTCCCTCCTTGATGTAAGGCCAATCATTCCATTGTAATGGAGTCTGCAGCCATATCTGCTGTTTACATTTTAGTATTGTCATCTGACACAGTTTGTACTTGCTTTGGTTTGTCTTGGCAGGAAAGCAACTATCTATGTGAAGTTAAGTGAGGTGTCACTGGGCTAATGTGTGTTATTTTTAGCATCTCTCTTATCCTTGATGGACTTTTTATCTGTCAAGCAAAAAGCTGGTAACGGAGTGTGTCATTGCGCACTATGCACAGTAATTTCATGCTTTAGTGGGTTGAGATCATACAGCGGTCTATACGTCACTACAGGCTGTTTATAAACTAACATGGCTGCTTGGCTGCTTCCAAAACAAATTATTTTCCCTCTCTTTCTAATATAATTCAGTCTGATTGGTCCTTTAACGCTCCACTCTCACCTAAAATGGACATGTTCTTGAGAAGGTCAGGTAAAATTGTTTCACTGACGTACTGTCCTTTTTTACCCCGTCCGAATCAAACATGTTCGTTTTTCTTAGAAAACCTCAGTTAAAACTGCATGTCAAATGACCTAATGTTTTTAATCTACCTCATGCGTCCTTTACCTGTTGGTGATTGCAATATACTAAATGAGGTTTCTCATTTATTTTGACCTTCAATAAATAATCAGCTAATCTTTCTGAAAGCTTTCTAATAAAATGACAGTTGATGGTAAACACTAAAATCAATCAAAGTTCATTTAGGCATCACAACATCATTGTGTACAGTATGGAAAAATAGATTTACATTTAAAGGGAGAGTTCATCCAAAAAGGTAAATTCTGTCATTATTTGTCTGCCCAAACCATGACTTAAAAGAAGATATTTTGCAGAATCTATTAACTGTTTTTGTCCATACAAAGTCAATGGGATCTAAACAAAATTGAACCCCACTGACCTCCACTGTATGGACAAAAAAACAAAACACTAAGACAATCTTCAAAATATCATCTTTTGTGTTCCACAGAAGAAAGCCATGTACAGTGAATGACATGAAGGTGAGTAGAAATTATGACAATGTTAATTTTGGGGTGAACAATCCCTTTAAAGATTGGAACATTAGATAACAGATAAATAAAAGTTAATATACCATCAATATCAACTGATACTGATAAATTAAAGACATCTTAGAGTTTTAAAAACTCAAAATAATAATAATTTGTTACAATTGGGGCGGGGGCTCCTCTACCCCACCATTGTACAGCATCCACCTGCATGATGTGACGGCAGCCATATTGCGCCAGAACGCCCACCATACTCCAGCTGATTAATGAACAGTACTTTAGTCAGAGGAGACACTATCTTTTACAAGCTAAACCAGGCTGTGATCTGGGAGTACAGTATGTACAGAACATTTATTATGTTATACTTTTGTGTGCTGAAAGAAAGTTTGAAAATATGTCACTTAGTTTTTGTTTGAATTGAATTAAATGTATGTTTACTAATGTCACAATACTTTACACTAAAACGAGGTTGAGAAATTCATGTTTTTAAAGCCCTATTTAGTCGGTAATTGTTTCTCATCAGGGCTAGTCGGTGATTTTACTGCCCTCTGAATCCAGAATGTCAGTGTTATTCTCCTACCACCTGCATAAAATCCCTGGCCAAATTGACTACTGTTTTTTGACAAAATACACGTTTTCAAGACGAGATCACTTGAAAATTCACTGTTTTTATCCTTTTTGACCACTGCAGAGCACCGTACGGTTGCACTTTGTGGTAATTGGAATGCATTTTAAAGATCTAACCTATTTTTATTACTGAAATGCAGGGAAGTATTTACAAAAATAATATTTCATCACCACCCAAAATAGAAAGAGAAGAAAAGCACAAACATTTAAAACGGCCGTTATTACGGAAGTAATTATATACGTTAAAATAACCAAGCAGCATTATGTTTACCTCATGTAAATAAGGGGCTGAATTAATTGTATTTCCACTCAATCCCACATTTTTTTAAATGACATCCATCATTTTGAGATAAAATATAAGACAAAAACATGTGAACTATAATGTGTCTATATTTTCCTATTTTTTTAAAAAGGAGATTTAAATAATTATTATTTTCCTGTTATTAAATCAAATATACATCTATTCTTATTATTCCAAGCATATGACATTTTATTTAGAGCAAACATACGACTGACCATGTCAGCAGAGTGTTCCCAGGTTCGTAGGATCACAAAACTCACCGTGAATAAATCACCATCCGCATGCACAAGTGTTATCATGCGGTGGCATGCTAATTTATTTTTTACAGACGTCCACATGAGAAACAATTACCATCCAAATGGGGCTTAAGACAGAGTTGGTAAAAAACAAAAAAAAAACAATGCATTGCTTTCTCAGTTTCATAAAATGTTAAAAGACTGTATATATAGTCGGAGCTTCTTGGCAACATTATGTCCAAGAATGTATCAATGTTCAATTCCACCACCTTCAGTGAAGGCACTTAAAGTCAACTGCTGTTGCTGTTTTTAAATGGGTTTCAAGGTGGTGGTAAATGAAGAGCAGACCGGTCGATTTGCTAATGTCCAATAGGCTCCTCGGAATTAATAAAAGTGGGGAAAGGGGACAGATGTCAGGTCTGTGCCAATGATGAAACCCAAAGCACAATACACAGATTTCTCTCAGTTCTGTCAAGAAGAACACATACGCAGCTCTCAGTGGAGACAAAGGATCACTGATATTTTCTATGGAGAATTTGAGATGTTTTTGTTTCTGCCAGTCTACTGTCTTTCTCTGCCCTTTCATGACTAGCCAACTTTACCTGCAACCAACCAAGTAGTTAAATGCTAAATATTGGATCTTGTTTCATAAGAAACCTAGACGATGCACCAACAGCTTCATAAATAAATGCAACAATGACATGTTTGTCTGTGCACAAATAATCCATTTGCAGTCAAAAAAAATGTACGGACGTATGTGTATGTAATTACTGAGAATGGAAAAACCTCTATATGCGCCCAAAGTTCTGGTGTTTTACATTTTTTAAATATATCATCCCACAGATCCTTTTACGATTAGATAAAGTAATATTTTTAGAAAGCCAGTGGCAAAATATTCCACTGCACATAACCCTACATCCTCCTCCCTTCATCTCAGTGTCCATATTTGTAAAGGAATGTCATTTATTTCCACTACAAATAATTTGCTTTGAAATATCCGCCAAAGGCTCTCAAAAAGGAACACCATGTAACCCATTGTAAAAAAAAAAAAAGTACAGTCATACTTTCGCTATATTTATCTCCATCATTAAGCATTTTTGTTTATTACTTTGTATATTTGTCCTCTTGTAGGCTACTCAAGGCATAAAGTGATACTCATAACCTCCGTTTCCATTAGGGCTTATTTTATAGATGCATTCCATGGATGTGATGGAGAGAAGTTGTATATTTTTGGTGTTAATAATATAATAATCCCTACTATTATTGCTCATACTTAAGATAAGGACCAGAATATCCATAATTAGCTCTTATAACTAAGCCAATAAGCAACCACAAGTAACACCCTAAAAACCACTTAGCAACCACATAGCAATGTTCTTAAACCCCATACAAACACCCTGGCAACCCTGAAACACCACAGCAACACCCTGGTAACCAAATACAACATCCCATCTACATGGCAGTGGACAGCATGGGCAAAAATTCATTAAAACTGTTACAATCTATGCTGTTGTGTTATATTAGGCTTATTTTAATGTTTTACCAAAGGATACTTGAAGAAATAAACCTGGTCTGAATTGTGAACAAACCTGAATGTCCTTTACGGTACATTATGCCACTGAAAATTCAACTCATACACCAATCAGGCATAACATTATGACCATAATATTGTGTTGGTCCTCCTTTTGTGACCAACACAGCCCTCACCCGTTGAGACATGGACTCCACTAGACCCCTGAAGGTGTGAATGAGCCTTGGCCCCCCATGAGCCTGTCGCCGGTTCACCACAGTTCCTTCCTTGGACCACTTTTGATAGATACTGACCACTGCAGACCGGGAACACACCACAAGAGCTGCAGTTTTGGAGATGCTCTGACCCGGTCGTCTAGCCATCACAATTTGGCCCTTGTCAAACTCGCTCAAATCCTTACACTTGCTAATTTTTCCTGCTTCTAACACATCAACTTTGAGGACAACATGTTCACTTGCTGCCTAAAATATCCCACCCACTAACAGGTGCCGTGATGAAGAGATAATCAGTGTTATTCACTTCACCTGTGAGTCATTGTGTTATGCCTGATCAGTGTATATGCAAAGTAATTTCTCACAACAAAAATTGGGAAATGTCTGAATGTCTTTCTGAAAAGACCAGCATCAAGCTGGTTGACCAAGGAAGGCTAATTAAGCTAGTTAAGACAACTGATAGGGACACACCAGCATCCACAACACAACATATGCTGGTGACCAGCAGTGCTGTGACATTAGTAAATTATCTCATTTCAAGGTGCAGTGGATCAGACGAATGTGCTTTGATCTGCATTTCACACACTATCAAGTTCTTGTTACATAATTAGCTCTGGATACATTTGACATCTTGTAAAACTTCAGGGAAGTGCTGAGTAAGAAACCTGGAGTATAGAAAATTTGCACATACTATATTCACTGTAACTCTCTGATGGACTCATCTGGTGTCACCTGTCATTGCTGAGTCATTCAGAATCGGCCCAGCTGTCACTGCTGATACACACCTCACGTCCTGACACACGGTGGACACGACACATCCACAGCTGTCATCTCTGGGGACGTTCACTTTTGGCACTAAGATGAAGGAATATGCTGGGTTTTCTCACAGATTGTGACAGGATACAAGGTGTTTGGCGAATTGACGCTGTGGAAGAAGAACTGGCTCAGCCATCCATCTGTTTCTGCAGGAGAGTATACCAGCGAGCGGCTCAAATCTTTCATCTTCCTCTGTCTCTGGACATTTTTATAGAACACATTCACTACTTCCTAAAGCTTAAAGTGACAAGTTTAGTGACATGTGTTGGAAAGAATTGAGCAGAATCTCTAGTGACTGATAGTAAATAGTCAATGAGAAGACGTTTTTATCAAAAGCAACCAATTGCACACTTATCGTAGAACAACCCTTGAGGCAAACTCAAGTTGTCTGAGACTACCTACATTTGTTGTACAATAGCTTTGTAGCTAAATATATAAATATATAAAAATCATAAAATGTAATTTCTTCCTGTGAAGGTAATGCTGAATTTTTAGCATCAATACTCCTGTCTTCAGTGACACATGATCCTCCAGAAATCATTCTAATATACTGATTTGGTGCTCAAGAATCTCTAATTTCCAATAACTGTCATACACACGGGGGTTCACGAGAGACTGGCGTTCCAGTGTATGATGTAGGACAGAGGCGTAGCATAAATTCTGGTAACGATATTTTTCTTAAACAAACACATTGCTTTGCTTCAGAAGGCCTTTATTAACCCCCCGGACCCATGTGGATTACTTTTACAATAGATAGATGCACTTTTATTACAGAAACAGCCATTCACTGCCATTATAAAGCTTGGAAGAACCAGGACTTTTTTTTTTTATAAATCCAATTGTATTCGTCTGAAAGAAGAATGTCATATACACCTAGGATGACTTGAGGGTAAATCATGGTCGAATTTTCATTTTTGGGTGAACTACTCTTTTAATAAATATAAAGTCCAAAAGCAGCATTTATTTGAAATACAAATCATTTGTAATATTATAATTGTATTTACTGTCACTTTTTACCAATTTAATGCATCCTTGCTGAATAAAAATACCAATTTCAAAAAGTCAATGAATGTAGTAGTGTTTACAATGTGACATCCGTCAAATTAATGTGCATCGCGTGTGTGCATCAATTTTTGCACTGACTGAACATTTTTCTGATATCAGCATGCATTCTCGCTATGGAATTGCATTTGTGCTTTAGGCCATAATGAACTAAATGAGAATAAAAATATATGCATGAGCTGCATGGAAGAAAAAATATTTGATTTGAATGCAGGGTTTTAAGTATAAACTATTTACATCTGAAGGGTTGTATGATTTGGCCAGCAGGTAGTATGAGACCCGTAAATATGGGCAACATTCAAGGATGCAATATGGGGATCAAACCAGGAGTTTTCTGGTCACAAGCCTTAAATTACACAATCGTTAACTTCTACATCATATCATCCACAGTTTATTTGATACTGATTTCACAATCTCTACCTGAAATAAAGTTTTGATACAAAGCAAGCATGCCTCTTGGGCCTCACATTATGTTTCATATCTAACTCCATGTTAGGTATAAGAGTTTCACATTTTAGATTATTGTTTGTCATCACACTGAAGTGTTTCACCAGCGGTTGGCTAGATTTTTGAAGGGCATATTTGAGAGTTTCATGTTGAATACCTATTTTTGGTGTACACATTAGCCTCACTTCCAAGTGCTTATGTGCAATGCCTTTAAAAGGCAAAGTAAACCCAACTGAGACATTAACCAGTTTAACAGGTCTCTGAAAATAATGCAATTAAATACCTCACTAAGCTGAACAATCAAATCAGGAATGTGATTGCCTATGCACATTTGATGGCGTTCTTTTGGAAAATACTAATCGGTCTAAGGTGTTTCTATTCCAGCAATTTTGTTTCAGATGCTACTCTAAAGGAGTTTTATAGCATTAAAGCCTTGGTTTAAATACTTTTTCCTAACCCAGTTCATAAGTCATTTGTTAAATCTGGAAAGTTTGCACAAACTGCTTTAAAACAATATTTTTGCTAAGGTTACAAATTCAGAGGTCTTCTAAATCAAATGAAAAACAACAATACGGATAATGTTTTAAGGGTGTAGTCCATTCAAAAATTGGAAGTCATGCGGGTTTGAATCAACATGAGGTTGAGTAAAAAATGACTTTCATTTTGGGGTGAACTATCCCTTTAAGTGCTCATTGTGAAGGTTATAATACATTTGATTTGGGGAAATCCTCTCTTTAACACATTAGGCTGAGAGTGCTGAAGGTTACTCAGGCCCAGCAGGACTGATTACTGAGAGACATGAAAGACAAGCTGCAGATAGAATTGTTTTCATCAGTTCCATTCCTGCCCAGGAAATGAATATAAAGTGTCATAACAGATTCAGCCAATCTGTCTCTCCAACAGGGTCTGGCTGAGCTTATTGGATGTCCTGTGAGGCGTGTCTAGTCCAAAAACTGCTCTGTCTCATAAAGAATACAATGACGTTCATCCTGTCAGCGATATGCTGCCATTATTCGCAATCGTTCTCTCGTGGCTGTGATAAGACTGATATTGGTGGAACAGCTCTTGCTTGGTTTCTGGCACAGTAAAAAAAGCATTCCTGCTTAACTTTCTGTTCACCGTGAAGACATGAATTATTCATGTTTTGACATTTGCCAGTGGACAGAATTGAAATATTAATATCTTGATAATTTACCTTGTTTATTTTTTTGTCTTTCAGGAAATGTTTGAGGCGCTCTTCCTTGCGTATGATGAGGGTGTGACATTCCAGCAGTTTAAGAGCTTCCGACGTGTACGGATCAATTTCAGTAACCCCAAAGCAGCAGCCAGCGCTAGAATAGAGCTGCACGAGACACCTTTCAGAGGAAAGAAACTCAAACTCTACTTTGCCCAGGTGAGAAGTGATAGTGACATGTAACACAACAGGTTAAAAGACAAACTAAGCATTTGCCAAGTGATATTATAGAGTTTCTGCCGAAGTCTGAGCTGATTGAACAAATTATATTTCACTACTATGCTGGCCAAAAAGTGTGTAGTTTCTAGTGGCAC